>CM019179.2:46195567-46795567 GCA_009739505.2 Apolygus lucorum
TTGCAAATCAGTTATAGAATCGATTCGTGAAGTGTTGTTGATTGTCTCCGGGACATTCTGAATACGTAGGGAATCCTGGTAGGAAAGCTGCAGGTGCTGGATCCTACTTAACCTTTTTTTGCTTCCGAGTCTACCAAGGTAGCGGATGTTTTCACTTTTCAAGGACGAAAAAAAAAGTTCTCCAAAATCAAAATGTTCACTCGCGTTTTGCGTTTTAGACCTTTCTGAACAATTTTGGTTCCGTGTATGTTTTCAGGGATGTTACAGATTAGTATTTATATGGTCCCTTATGAAAATCACCACCACCTTCGGACTGATAGTAGCCACTGCGCATGCGCAAATGTGAATTTCCTTGTAACTTCTACATTTTCCATCCGATTTCAATGAAATTTTCAGGGATGTTACAGATTAGTATTTAGATGGTCCCCTATGAAAATCACCACCTTCGGACTGATAGTAGCCACTGCGCATGCGCAAACGTGAATTCCTTGTAACAGCCATATCTTCCACATTTTCTACCCGATTTCGATGACATTTTTAGGGATTACGCGGATTAGGTTGTAGATGGTCCCCTATGAGGGTAGTGGAAGGTATTCAGAGATTGGTGTTTTGAGATTAACTACTATGCATCGGATCATCTATACAGGGTGTCCAAGTAACTACGCTCCCCCCCTTATTTTCTCCAATAGTGTAAGAAAAAAAATCGGATTAACAGTATTCTTCATAATTTTTTGCGTAGAATTCAAAAATGACAAAATTGCGCAGTGCGCAATCGCGCAACCATGCGCAATCATGATCAACTTTGTTTTTTCAAGTGAGAACCCCCACTTTTTATTGCAGATTCGGATTCTACGTCAAATTTTATGAACATTTTACTTCGACAAATTTTTTTTTGGACGCGCGCAACCCGCTCAGCGAACGCTCAAAGATGCGCAACCCAGGGATTGCGCCACAGTTGAGATGAAGGTAGACCTCAAGTGCGGCACATCACTTAGCAGGGTTTTTCTACGCTGAATCGCGTGGTGGTGTCCCTTTCTTGATTTGATTTCATTTAACCTCATTTACAGACAAAAAAGTCAATTTTTGAGGAGGAAATCATCGATTTTCTTACAAAGGGTAATGAATCATCCTAATAAAATGTAAAAAAAAATAAATTTTTAAAATTGTAAAATAACGGGAAACTACTACATAATTATCACAAAATTTATTTATTTTTACATTTTATTAGGATGATCGGATTATTAGGATTAGGATTCTTACCCTTCGTAAGAAAATCAATGATTTCCTCCTCAAAAATTGACTTTTTTGGCTATGAATGAGGTAAAATGGAATCGAATCAAGAAAGGGACACGACCACGCGATTCAGCGTGGAAAAACAGTGCTAAGTAATGTGCCACACTTGAGTTCTACCTTCATCTCAACTTTGGCGCAATCCCTGGGTTGCGCATGTTTGAGCGCTCGCTGAGCGGGCTGCGCGCCTCAAAAAAAAAAGTTGTCGAAGTAAAATGTTCATAAAATTTGACGTAGAATCCGAATCTGCAATAAAAAATGGGGGTTCTCATTTGAAAAAACAAAGTTGATCATGATTGCGCACGGTTGCGCGATTGCGCACTGCGCAATTTTGTCATTTTTTAATTCTACGCAAAAAATTATGAAGAATAGCGTTAATCCGATTTTTTTTCTCACGCTATTAGAGAAAATAAGTGGGGGGAGCGTAGTTACTTGGACACCCTGTATAATCGGGTTATGGATACGAGGAAGCTATGTGCCATACCCACTCGGGAGACTTTTTTTTCTGTCAATTATTTATATATATTATAATTTATCAAGTAAACAACATTCACTGAAAGTGGATTTACATTTCCATCAGATATTCCTTCACGCATTGAAGTCTCAATAAATAAAAAAGGTAGCCAAGTTGGGTGGGCGGTGCAGCCCCATCACATAGCATTTCATTGAGTGTTCGAATGATTGACTGTCTCAGTGATAAGTAGGTACCGCTGATGAATTCCCCAACATGTAGCAGTGACGACTTTAAATTCCACGGTATTTTGGTTGTAGAATCATCTAACATCACACCCAAGTTAACCATATCCCTCACCCGAGCCAGCGGTTACCAATCCTGATACACAGCACTTCCTCAGCTTCCTAACGAGATTTTCATCAACCCTTTAGAAACTCTGGTGTCAGCACCTCTGTTAATCAGTGGAAAAATTAAAACAAGTCTCACAAAAGCCATAATAATGGTCCTTAATTTGCATCCCCTTTTTTTCCTCCACTCGTAGACTCGATCTGTGAAAATGTCGTTTCGAAATGTGCGGATTCTGGGAGTAGTAGGGAAAGTGGTTCATTTCGCGAAGTTATTCCAAGCTTTGCACAACCTCACCTTACGGCCCCTGCCCTCAGCTAATATTTGCCTTGGCTGTTGCGCCCAGTACGAGTCGAGTAGGCACTTTCATTCACCGTACGAGTGTTCCAACAAACGCCTCCTTTTTTTTAATACACAAAAAAGTTCATATCTCTCGTAGTTTTAATCTCTTTCCGCCTCATAAAGGGTGTGCCCTCCCTTATAAAAACCTTTACTTCCCAGAACATTTGCAAACACTTTTACCGCAATTGTCGCACATCTAAAGTTATGCTTTTTTATGGATTGATGTGTAAACAATGCTGTTACGGGTGAAACATAACATCGTACAGCGTTGTCTGCCACGAATTTTGAAGCAAAAGTGCTCTGCAAAAATATGCTCAGAAACACCCAAAATATGAACTAATATTCAGTAATTTCATATTATGGCAGGGATTTCTTGTTTATCAAAAATGGTTAGATCATTCAAAATCTAATTTTTGAGTGTACAAAAATATGCAATTGACCATAAATCTGCCACGCACCTGTTGTAAAGTATAAATTACGTGATAATTTACAGAATAAGAATATAATGTTATATTGATAATAATTCATGTTATTTTACTTAAATATCAGTAATAACTGTCGAGAAGGTTTGAATTAGGTGGTTATTTTTCACAAAAATTTAATAATCATTCCAACCCTGAATCTTATATTACAGCCGAGAGGGATAATTTTGTTTCTTGTAATCAAAAACTGGGTGGGTCACCAAGAGACACGCTTGAGAAAATTGGCTTTGTGGCGATCAGCAATCGAAGATTGGTCTTCACAGTGTCGTTCCGGAACAGCCCTGCTAAACTGTTGTATGGTCACCCACTACGTTGTGACGATCCTACATTTACAGAAGGGACAATCCGTTTGGTTTGTTCCCGATTTGTTGTAGCTACGCCTTTGGGGATAAGCGATTCATAGAGATATGAATCGATATCCGCTTCGGCCGGCTGATTAATTTAATCACTGGTTTGAAGGGGTAGGGTCGTCACACCCTCCTCTGACTCAAATATGAGCAATTAGGTGTATTTCAAATTTGTTGTACAGATTGAAATTCAACCTATATTGTTATAACTTCTGCCTGTTGAACTGGTGACGAGTCAACACACCACACTCGACTATGGTTACTTTGTGCAGCGTCTAAGAGAAACCCTGTTGTACTTTTTGGAGTCGTGAGGGAGGTATTAATTTCCGTGTTGGTCGAAACGACTCTGGGTCCTCTTCTTTGGAAAGAAAAAGGCTGCACTTTGTTTTTAGGTTTATTTAGCAATATTTTCGCTATTCGAACTTGCTAGCATCATCAGGCTAAAATGAAATTATTTTTGAAAAAATTAATTTCACATAATATAATATTAATTTCAATAATATAATATTAATAATAATATTAATATATAATAATAATATTAATTAATAATATAATATTAATTTCACATAATATAATTTTATATTATAAAAAAAGCCGATAACTTAAAATATATTCCTAAACCTATCAAAAACTTTTACATTAGTATACCTACAACAATATACCTACTAACATTTACTAAAATATAAGATTAATAACCTTTGTATTAAATATTGGGTTGTTCCACTGTAGTGCCTTTATCCAATAAATAAGAACAAATAAAGAAAAAGATAAAAAATATTTCTAAAAAAAACCAAAAACAAAACGATTTTTAGTACGTGTGGCAAGGATGTAAACAGAGAACTGAATTGAACGACACAAATACAGAGGCAGTGTTGTCATAAAACATTTATCATCATCACACAAACATGTGCTTGGTTAAACAAATTATGTTCAAAGAAAAGAATAGGTATCAAAGTGCAGCCTTTTTCTTTCCAAAGAAGAGAACCCAGAGTCGTTTCGACCAACACGGAAATCTAAGAGATCCTTGCCGGAAGTATCGTCCTGTAGAGTGTTCCCGAGCTGACTCGCGGAAGATTTATGTCCATCCTGAACTAGAAAAGGCCAGTCACGTCTTTGTTCGTGTGGAGTGTCAAGAAACCACTCCAGCGATCATACTAAATGATCCCAAATACTAAACCCTGGATCTCAATGGTAGGCTTGATACGGTCTCACTGGATCGGCTGAAGCCATTCTTTTTCTTACGCGATTATGACTCTGGTGTGCCTCATGCAGCAGACCCTGTTCCCGCTCTGGTTTCCCAGCAAAATCCAGGTCCATCATCCCAGGCTTCGTCGGATTCTGCACCAGCCACGGCACCACCTGCGGAACATGCCAAGACGCGATGTGGCCGCTCAGTACGCCTATCGGCATGATTTGTCACTCTGTTTGGGAGGGGAGTAATGTGGCGATCAGCAATCGAAGATTGGTATATGAAGTTCCATGGCAACGGGATGACGTGGCTCTGGGGGGAGAAAAACCTCAATGGAACTTCGTATCATTCGATTCCGTATTATGTTTCCGTCTCGTACGTTTATTATTTTGTGCGAATATAACTTTATTTATGCTCTTACTATATTCGTGCTTTACGCAGTGTAAATCACCTACAGTTTTAACGAGTCAGCTGAACACTGAAAGATTCGGTAATTTATTCTTGGCCTTCGTAATGACAAGATGATGAAGGTACTTCACGAAGAAAATCTCACATTTGAACAAGCTGTTGGAATTTGACGGAGTCCGGAACTTTCTTGTATACAACAGTATGAAACAGGCGAACTCCTGGTGACCAGTTCTTGAACAGGTTCCTCAAATATTTACCCTGAACTGTCATAGTGCTCTGAAAACTAGAAGAAGCAGCAATGGTTCAGTCATACAGGCGTAATCAGCTAAGGATCCTCAGCTCGATCGTCCCACTAGCATGAAATCGAGCAATCTCTTCCTTGACTGGCATCAAAAATGAGAAATACAATTGACGTTGCATCGCCAGAATTGTCCTGCTGAAGAAGTACACTGTAATTGGTATTTTTCTTTATTCTTCTCGCAATATAGTACCGTTCCGGAAAGCTGCACGCTTCGCCGACGTCGGCGAAGTAAGTGAAAAACTTGAAGTGAATGAAAATGGTTTAAAATGTATTGTTAACTTAGAATGTCATGTCCCTTTCAACATGGTTTCAAAATGGTTGTCTACTCCTCTCGGTATATGAAATCCGCTCGAGGGTTTGTTTCCACGCCATATTCCGTTCTGATGTACGTTGGATAAATACTCGTTCTTGACCGTATAAATTACGTATTGAATACGAAATGCCCTCCGATAATTCAATTCAGGTTATCGAGGGAACACGGGTGGACGCCTCCCATTCTGACAACACTCGCATCCTCCTGTATTGCGGAATTGAAGAGAGCAAACCTCGATCATCGATAATAATAAATTAATAACGACGGCAGGAAATTGTTTCGACACATTGCAAGCTACCTAAAGACACGCCGGACAGATTTGAGTCAAATTAACGAGACACAAAACTTCGAATGAATCTGGAAATATCCAGGAGGTTCCTCTCGAGTAAACCAACAAGTTTCGGCGTTTTCAACCTTCTATTTCGACATTTCCATGAGTTGTAGAATCTGTTGAGATGATATCTCCAGGAATGGTGATCTACACGGAAAAATAATCAACCTTTGTGTACCTAATAATTTTTCTCTCTTTTTCAACATTTATGATATTTATTTCAGGAAAGGAAATCGTTGTGAGTTTATGAGTTGCCCTTTCGTAGGGAACTTTATTGAAGGGAGGGGGTTATCGATTTTTAGTCGATGTTGTTGCCAGTAGAGCTGCATGTTGTTATTTCGAGTTAATTTGTTGACTCCGAACGGGTGGGAATTATTTTCTTAATTGAATTAACCCTCTCGTCACCCCCTATGGATCTGGTTTGAATTTCTATAGGTCGCTCGTAATAACTTCTGAGTGTGATAGTTACGAAACTATTCTTTATTGGGTGATGTTGGAAGGAAAAATCTTCAAGTTGCAACTCAAACAAAATGAAATGAAATCCCGCTTAGAAATTAGGCCAATAGGGAATCAGGCAAGAAACTTTGAAGCTACGAAGAAAAGGCGAAAAGTGGGAAGGGAAAGAGCGAAGAAGTTAAGAGATTTGTGGACGTAGCTGGGATACTGTACAAATGAGAGGGGTGGTGGAGTGGGGGGGGGTCCCTCACAACTTGACAAGAAATTGGGTGCTGCAGAATGGTGTGGGAATGGGGGAGGAATGGAGGACTGCTGGAGTTGTGGGAACATCGTCCCTATAAGAAGAAACTTGGGAGGAAGTTGAATGAGGGAGGAGAAGGGAGAGACAAAACTAAGACGAATAAAAGTTATCCGAAAGAGAGGAGAAAAAAAGTCAAAGCAACTGTTTCGAGTTGGAGGAGATTCGTTGTTTAGGAGGACAGTTTGCTTCATTAAGGAACGCAGCAGTAACAAGAAATGAGAGAAATACGGAAAATTGCAGTGAATTCACTAAACTTAGAGATTAGTCATCAAGAAACTAAAATCTAGAGGTTCATTTTCTATTGAAATCACATTTCAGCTTATTATTTCATTAATAAACCTTAGGAGTTAAGCTACAAATAAAATTCAACCCTTCCCCTTCAAAATTTGATTGGTTTACAATTTCCTATGGTCCGATTTCGATGAAATTTGCTATATCGGCTTCATTTAGGGTGTAGATGTGGCGCGAAGATTTTGGTCACGTTTTTTAGTCTAATTTTTCGCTTTTGGCCTCTAATTTTCACACAAATTGTTTTTTTGATGATCCCAACATATAGTAGGATAGTTTCCAAACACGGAATGTATTCGAATTTTTGAATTAAAGACATACTTCAATTATTAAATGAAACTTTAAAAAATATTCAAAAAAAATTTTGTTGTTGGTAATATGTTAGATGATGGCTTGTAAGATTTTCTTGTTCTGATAACATTCATATGGTTAGATTTGGAAATAACGAGATAAACGGGAAAGCTTAGATAAACCGGATGAAAGTATGGGGCGACACTAGTGCCATCTCTCATCTCAGAATCGTACTAGACCCCCGTCCCCTTCAGCCTCAAACGCCCAACCTCGAAAACCTTATATGAAGGTATGTTTCTTCATTAGTACAAAACACAGACTTTTTTTAGAATCGAATGAGAAAACACAGAGCTTTGTATGTCCAACCTTTTGCTTCCTATGAGGTTTAATTAATATTAGCTAATTAAATAATTAATTATGCTCACTGATAGAGTGTTTGAGACACAAGAACGTTCCCTATCAATTTCATTGTGATCAGACTACGCACGCTCTAATGTGGAATCCCTAATAAGTGAACTCCGTTTGGTGAGCCCTATTTCCTCCCATTTTCTCATTACCAGATGTGCGCTATCTGTGAGCCTCATGATTCTTGGATGGCTATTGGCGTCTCTTCGTCTCACGTTTTTAGGAAGATGATTTTACTGGATTACTGTAATAAGAATCTGAAAAGTTACCGGACTTATTTTAAGAGGGTCGAGTTTATTTAAGGGTTATTTAACCAATTGGAAAACCTGTCTTTGCAGATGGGTTATCTATCAAATGAAAACGTCTACAAAGTGAGTGAAGCACTTACTCTAGTTTCCTTCCATCCATATCACGAATCCATCACGATGATCCAATTCATGGTAGAGAATCTCGTAACTTTAACCCTAATTGGACCTTGGTGTCATTAGTGTCACCGAAAACATCTCAGGAACTCCACAGATCTCCCAAAGTGTCACCAGAGTAACCAAAATTGAATTCTAATTTTAAATTTAATGGGCAGCAGAATTGTTTGTGGGCTATTGGAAATAGTTGGGTCTCGAAATAAAGTTATGACAAAAATTTCCAAGTGTATCGATGAAACAATTTTCAAAATTTTTGCCTTAACATCGTTTTTGATTTTTAGTACCTAGTTTTTCAATAATGGTTCAAAAAATTCAGCTCTGTCCATAAATTTTTAAAATGAAATTTATAGTTATCTACTTGGGACATCAGTGGAATTACTAAGATGTTTTCGATGACACTAGTGACACCATGGTCCAATTAGGGTTAACCTCCAAGTACCGACTGCTATCCTCCAACATTGATGATCACACGACGAAGAAATTTATGGGGGAGCCATCCAGAGGCTAAAGTAAACAGCCACCATTGATTGGATTTCGTCCAACTGTCATTCCTGGCGTCCCGTACGTCATCAGCTGTCTTCCAAAGGGAAGATCAGAATATTGGTTCTCATGATTTCGCTCATGGCTACTTATTGTTTCACCTCAAGACCTGCGATACCGCCCTCGAGCGGTCACCAATCCAGATAATCTCCCGGGCCGACGAGCCTCAACTTCGGTGATCTCACGGGAACTGATTCATTAAACCTGCCAAAAGCCGTTGGTGGGCCATCGAGAGGCTAAACCACACAACTTCAGAAAATCGCATCTAAATCGAATGGAAACCGGCTTATCAAGGATTTAATCCGAGGCGATGATCTTCATACGGGACCATCTATACGCCAATCCCTGAACATTTCATCAAAATCGCACAGCAACTTAGTAATTTGCCTGTTACTAGGATTTGCGGTCACACAGACCGACTGATAGACACGAAACCATAATTGTTTAGGAAGGTTTAAACTGGAATTATTGATTTTGGAGAATTTTTTTTCCAACCTTGAAAATCGAAAACAATGTGCTTCCCATAGACTGAAAAAGCCGAAGCACTAAAGAAGCTACGTGGAAAGACTGAGCGGAGGGACGAAGGACAGTGGATTGATCCCCGAATAGTTTATTAACTGGAATGAAGTTGAGATATGATTGTTCCCCAGTGGTTCCTCTGTTTGAAGCAGAAGTAGGTATGTGTGATCCTAGGGACAAGTTCGTGTATTTTGTGGTGCCCCACCACTTTCGGAGGTCACCCAACTTCCTCCACCTAGATCGGTTTATTCTACTCGCGAGCAATACTGCCCACCCAATTTGGCAGACGTTTTCTAATCCCGAGATTTGCTTAAGCTAAATCTGTTATCGGAAAAGGGGGTCCGGGATTGCTAACCTCACTCAGCCACCTTGAACTAACTCGATTCCCGGCTTCCTCTCAGATTTTTTGGTTTATTCAAACAAGAGGATGATCTAGCGTAGAAACTTGAAACTTCGAACGAGTATTCACGCTGATGATCCTTTTTGAAAATGGAACGACGCAGTGGAGGTGGGGGGTAATTTGATGGAAAGTCAAAACAGAGAAGGCGCTTTGGGAAGAGGTGTAGGATGGTGGGGCCCAGGGGGTTCAATAACCGAGCCCTCATCGCCTCCTTTATACAGCTCCCTTTTCCATCCCACTAATTCAAAACCGCCATCCGGCCTTCCCCGCACTCCGACGTGGCTCCTTTGTGGCTAAAGATAATGGTTAGGTCGTGGAATGGGTGAGCGCTTTTCGGGGGGAGTTTAACATAGGGGCCACCTATCAAAAAATCCCATTACTGAAAACCGGGTCAAAGCTGGGAAGAGTTGCCCATCTGAGAGCCAGGGCAAACAATTGCACCTACAGAATAACATAAAACTATCTTCGGAAGAAACCGGTAATTCACAGAAGCTCTGGGTATACAGGCTGGAACATAAAAAGACTGATTATTTTCAATAATGAACTTTTGGAATCGAGCAACAAAGGGATATTTTCAACCCCCTCAAAATTTGATGGTTTGCGTTTCAAGTTTCGTAGGATCCAAAAATTGAATACAAAATGTCAGTCCGTTTGAATAATTCCCACGGACTTTTGATGAAATTTGGTACATGGTCTCCAAGCTTTTGGATATCATCAGTCACTTATAAAGGGTGGAAAATAGTGGTTGAAATTTTCAAAACGCCCCAGGGTTGTTATTGCATCAATTTTATATTGTATTGAATTTTTGGAGTCGAATGAGACCACCTCCTCTGTAGGACCAACCGTCCGCTTCTTATGAAGTCTTAAAGTTGAGACGAATGCTGAAGCAGGAATACGAGTACTACTACTACTAGCTTTTTTGGGTTTATTTTTATAGTTTCCGAGTCTACCAAGGAAGCGGGAGCTTTGTTTTCACTTTTCAAGGTTGAAAATAAATTTTTTTCTTCAAATCAAAATTTCCACTTACGTTTTACGTTTCAGACCTTCCTGAACAATTTTGGTTCTGTGTCTGTGTGTCTGTCTGTCTGCCATGAAATCCTTGCCACAGCCATAACTTCTACAATTCTCATCAGATTTCGAGGACATTTTCAGGGATTGTGAGGATTGGCGTGTAGATGGTCCCCTATGAAAATCATCACCCCTGGATTGAAAGTAGCCGCTGCGCATGCGCAAACGTGAAATCCTTGTAACAGCCATAACTTTTACATTTTCAGAGATTGTGCGCGTTGACGTGTAGATGGTCCCCTATGAGGGTAGTTCAAGAGAGAGTGCACTAAGAGATTGATGTTTTGAGATAAGCTACTAAGCATCGGATCATCTATACAATCGGGTTATGGATACGAGGAAGCTATGAGCAAAAACCCACTTGTCAGACGTTTACTATTTAGGCGCATGCAACCATCAAGTGGTTATGGACGCCAACAACGTTTCACAATAAATTTTAAAACTTGTAATACAAGGATATAGCCTGTAGTTTTTCCAGGACATAATTCAATATGAAGCTATATAAGAGGAAAGATGCTAGCAAATGAGTAAATTCTGTGTAAGCTCAGTTTTAAATAAAAGGAAATGACTATGTTCAAGCAATTGTTCAGTTATTTGATTAAACTCGAAAGAATTTTTGTCATCAAAACCATCTTACTGTATAAAGTATCCTGGACAAGAAAAGGTGTCAGACCCTTGGGATAGTCTCATTTGATAATTAAGTTTTTCAAGGGTTTTATTTTTTTTAGACTACAAATTACAAGTGATTCAGTTTGAAGTTTCAAGATGGTTTGATGAAGAAAGCGCAGAGGGATGGAGGTGGTTCTCTGGATGGAATGGACCAAATGGGGTGACGTTTTTGCTAGGTTGTCCCAGACTGGGTTGATCGCTTTGGATACGGACGGGTAAGGAACGAGGTAGCCGAACTGCAAAGGGTGGCCGTGCTGATTGCTATTCCATTGTCCAGAGGGACCGCCAGATGGCAAATGTTTAACTCAACTACTGAGCCGAGAGGGAGAAAGCTCGATCAAAACCTTCCCAGCCCTTCCCATTGATTTCTACGTCGCCCGCCCTGCGAGGTTGACATCGGTTTGGTATTACGTGGTATCACCTCGCTCTGTAGTTACCTACCTGGAATAATTAGAGGGCATCTTGCCTCCACCAAAGGGCATTAATCGTGTGATTAAACTCGACCCATTTACACGTAGGATTTGACCTACATATCTTCTCACGTCTAGCATTTATAAGAGCATATTATTGCCTCAATGTAAACATAATATCGCCAATCCTGAACGGATAAATGCGAAATATTGTGATGGCTTTATTTTAAAGCTCCGTCCACACTTGAGCATTCGGAACGAATAAAAAATATAGGCTCGCGAGCATTTT
Organism: Apolygus lucorum; assembly: GCA_009739505.2. Taxonomy (NCBI): domain Eukaryota; kingdom Metazoa; phylum Arthropoda; class Insecta; order Hemiptera; family Miridae; genus Apolygus; species Apolygus lucorum. Next base: position 46,207,425 of record CM019179.2, read on the forward strand.
TGGGTGGTCCCACTTTCAAACTCTGGTCTCTAATGGTAGTTGTTCACTTCGCCTCCTGGAAATGGCTACCGCTTTGGAGGAACGGATTCGAGAGAAAATGAGTAGAAACAACACACGTTTCTGGGAAGCGATGTCACCAAAGTCGAGTTCTTTGCAAATGTTCAATCAGGAGAAGTCGACTTTTTTGCTGACGGGTCATCTATACAGAAAAACGCTGCAAATTATTACACAATGGTTTATTATTTTTTATTTTTCTAAATAGAACACTTGTCTGCAAAGCCACCAACCATCCAACATGAAGAAAAACATCGATCGCATTTCGGTCAGCTTTAATTTGAACGCAGATTAGACCTCTTTTGCGATTCACACTCGTGTTTCTGATTTATCGTGCGTTCAAACTTTAAATTCTCGTAGTGAGCGTACGGTTTGTCCTACAGAGCTCCGGGTGGTCTCAACAAATTCTAAAAATTCTATAGAATCTTAAATTGAAGGAAAAACAATACCTTTGTATCAAAATTTTTTGAGTTAGGGCGTTTTCAAAATTTCAAAATTGATTTTGGAACCCCTAGGAGTGACCTACATCAACCAAAATTTTCAGGGCCCAACTAGACCCCAAATGGAGCTTACATACCAAATTTCATCAAAATCGGTCAATGCTAAGTGGGGAAAGTGCCGCGTACGGCGGACGGACGGCCAAATTTTTATTCGTTTTTTGGATTCTACGTACCTTAAAACGTAAACCATCAAATTTTGAGGGGGTGTTAAAAAAATTTTTTTCTTGGTCGATTCCGAAGGTTCATTATTGAAAATAATAGACCAAAATGAGAACCTCTGAGTAATAATTTGCAGCGTTTCATTCAAGGTTCATAATTTTAATGTTTAGGAATTTAGAATTAGGTTGATTTATAGATAATAATATAAGCAAGAAACGGTGAAAATTGGATTACAAAAAACGATACCGGTGTAGCTGATGCTCGGGAGAATTCGGGAACGCGAACTCCGAACACCCTTTGATGTTCGCGGAAATACCGACTCCAAGCGGGAACATCCCTGAGCACGACCGATCATTCAAAGATGCTCGCGAACACGTCCACGGAGCATTCACAGGTTTCCGAACGCTCGACTCGCTGAAAATGCTCAAGTGTGGACGGGGAGTCTCAGTCGGTCGCCGTTCGTTCTTCGTTCCGGGTCAGTATTTCGCGAAATTGATGGAACCCAAGCGGAATTCAAGGAACAATATAGACAATCAATATTATTGTGCAATATACCGGGTTGTACAATAAAACTGATCGTGTGTAGACGACATTAAAAGGTTGTGCAATATATTGCGTGAAATTCAAATCCGTGAAAATACGATCGTATATTGTGCAAACGGGAAAGAATTGTGCCGTCTGTAGGCAACATTGCGCAATGTTCCGGATGCTGAAAAACCAGATGTGGTAAAAAAAATTCTTTGCGTACGAACTTTCGTAAAGAATTAAAACGGATTCGCGAAGCAGAGAAAAGTGGTGCAGGTGCGGAAGATGTCGAACCTGTACTGTGGTATTTCGAAGAAATGAGGTTTCTTCAGGCACAAGAAACACCTACTCCTTCAATCAGCACGATGGACACATGTCAAGCGCTTGCAGGAATAGCATCGCGCATGGTAGTGTTGATTTTCTCGATTTGAGGACTTACCAAAGTGAGAAGTTCGTCGAATAATACTCCGTCTATCCGTAAAAAGTTGCGAAAATCATTTGGTTCAGCAACTCTCAGTTCATTCAGTAATGTTTCGTGGGTGTGTTTCTCCCTGTCAATGAACCACTTTTTGGCCCATTTTCTCCCTTTTCGCGAGCTCTGTTCTTTTTTTCTCTTCTTTGCACTTACCGCTACAGCAACAGCACACAACTCAGTTTCACTCAACATCTTCACCGAATGAAGTTCTGGCGAGGACTGTTTGCACAACCTGTTGCCAAGCAAATTGATCGTCTGTGCTCGTGATTGTGCCAAGTATTGTATAACCGTCAATATCACCCCCACACGATTCAATTTATTGCACAAATCAACTTATTGTACAATAATATTGAGCGTCTGTGGGCGGCCGTCAAAGTATTGTGCAATCCGAATTGCACTATAATATTGATCGTCTATGGGCCACTAAACAGTTGAAAAGTTGTACCTAAATTAGAAATTTTAGATGTTGCCGCTGGAATCATCTAAATCGAACAACAATTGCCATTTCGTTGCCTGTATACTTCTAATAACTTTTTACTGAAATCGTTCAACGGATTCTGGTAGTACCTACGTAGAATGTGTACGTGCACCCACGGTGAAAAAAACTGGTGACTTGAAAGGATTACACGAGTACAATGTAGGTAATGGAAACCTCAATTCCCTGCTAGTGGAAACTAAACCATTGTAAAGTTGGAGCCAATGAGACGGGAGCTTAGTCGAGAAAAGGAAATTTAGTACTCGACCAAAAACTTGCTAATTGCGTTATGCAGAGAGCAGGTTTCTCTTGCCTCACTCCAAGTTTCCACTCCCGTCTTTCATATCCCGAAGTTATGAAAACTGTTGAAAATTAAGAGGTTCGTTCGCGGTGCCCCACCATAATTTTCCAACTGAGGGTTGGATCCTTCACGGGACAGCTATGCCCCCAAAGTTTCCACGGTGCGTAGGTACATCATCGCCTGAGTGTACTCGGCCAAGCGCAATAAACACTTTCCAGTTCACCCCGAGTATCTTCCTATATGACGCGGTAGACAGAAAAGCGACAGAAACTCCTAACAATGTTCAAAACTCGGTTTTACTCAGTTCCCATTTCAATCGTTAAAGAAGAATTCATTCGAGCAATGTAACGAACTGTGCAAACTTGGAAATTTATCAAACCCAGTAAGGTGGGCAGTAAAGTGTCTTTCACAAAGAGTAACTTGGGCACATTGAATCTTGTTTTCGAAAATGATTGCGTTGCTCTGAGCAATAACAAGTACATTATACCAGTGGCGTCAGGTGACAATATTCGTCAGGCAAACACCTTGAATAGTCTTAAAGGAATAAAAAATAAAAACGCAGCAAATTATTACACAAAGGTTTATTATTTTTCTGTGTGCCAGCAAGGAGGACAGCTTTGCAATTGTCACTGCCTACCAACCATGTTTTCGCTTCACAATTGAGCTTATTTAGATGAAATGCATCACACTCAATTCAAAGAAATAAAGAATTCATTCATTAAAAAACTTAAGAAACTTCATTAAGAAACTTGATTACTGGTTGCTAAGGAAGCGTAACCCATGGCTCAGAGGAGCATCTAGGGGAAGAAAGTGGTGGAACGGCGTGAGCGCTGCCTAGCGAAAATAAGATGAATCTTCCGGAGCTCAAAAACCTAGATTATCTCTCTTATCAGTTGGCTTATGTGACGTAGTTTTCATAATACAAGTTGCGATTCTAATTCTTTCATAAATAATAGAATGTATTGCTTTAATAATTAATGTTGTTTACCTACGAGTACCTACATAGATTTTCATTTCAGAGTGAATGCCTTTTTATTGAAGCTTCAGATTTGAATGCCTTTTTCATTGAGGGAAATTTCTGGTTTCCTGTAGATTAGGCAGGGATCTACAGACACTACCACTGGTCGATAACGGAGGTGCATCCATCTTGCCAAAAAAGAAGAAAAGGTTCATCTAATCATCACTAGATAGAGCTCGGGCCGTTCCACCAATTTCTTTCCCTAGATGCTCCTATGGCTTAGTATCCATGGCTCATCTTCAAATTTTCTCTGCTTTCAAGGTCACGAAACAGCTAGTCGATTGTTTGTCTTTGCTTACGCTGTTATAGTTGAGGTATAGGAATACTTGACCCCGCGCTGACCCCCTGCCTGCCACCTACAAAATTCATTTTTGTTGCTTGCCTTGCATAGCCAGGCCTCGCGCTAGTTCGTGTATCATCCGCAATCCGTCATATTTACCGACATTTTCAACTCGCAGGTGTGTTGCGGGCTAGTATTCACGACAAAATACGTACTTGTTTCATCTAACTTCCTTGGTAATAATGAAATAGTCCCCAATTATTATAAAAGTTTTCCAAAATTGGCTAAATATTACTTGAAAAAAAAAAGGAAATATAGGAGCATCTCAATAAACATTAATTTATTCATTTTTCATATTTTTAGTAAGGCAAACAGTGTTTGCTATGTTTGCCTGGAGGAGGCGCCACTGCAGTATACCTACATTACAACATGAATCATAAAATTCTTGATCTAGTTGCTGGTCCTCCTATGGTTCAGAAACGACAACACGCTTGAGAATTATTTCTTATTCATATTATTTCTCTTTCTCAATATTATGTGGGAAGATATTTTTGCAGAACGCTGATAAGAAGCTTTGGTTGGTTGGGAAGCAATTTAGATCTGTTACTTGTGGTACGCCATTCTCACGACCAGCTTTGACCAAAACCGCTCTGAGTTCTTCTGAACTTCTCCCAGAGTTACGTCTATAAGACCACGAACAAACGTCCACTTGAGATGAAGGCAGCCACTTCTCCTTTAAAACCTCTCTTCACTATTGCCGGTTTGTTTGCTTTATGTTTCTCTTTTCTTCATTTTCTTTTCGAGCTGAAAAAAAACTCGAGCTAATTAGCCACTTTCTTGGAAAGCTTTCCGCTTGGAACCTACCTTTTCAAAAGAGCTCCCACTCTTGCCAGATTTACATTCAAGCTGGCGACCTACTCTGTGATTTTTCTCAGGAATCGACCTTCAATTATCATTCGTGATGTTTTTTTCTTCGCCTGGTTTACGTTCACAAAGAATTACCGAAATATTTTACAAATTCCCACAAAAAACTCCGGTCGTTTTCTTTCTTCTCTGCCGGAGGAGCTTCGAACTCTTACAAACAGTTCCAAAAGAAAACACGTCTACCAAGTGGGTGTGGACCATTAACACGTCAAACCTCACAAGCTCTGAATGTTGATGGAAAATGTAACAAGGAACGCGCATGCGCAGACCCGTAAAATCCCTGAAAATGTCATTGAAATCGGACGAGAATTGTAGAAGTTATGGCTGTGGCAAGGATTTCAGCTTTGCGTATGCGCATCGGCTTCTATCAGTCCCTATGATTTTCATAGGGGACCATCTACACGCCAATCCTCACAATCCCTGAAAATGTCATTGAAATCGGATGAGAATTGTAGAAGTTATGGCTGTTGCAAGGATTTCATGATAGACAAACACGGAACCAAAATCGTTCAGGAATGTCTGAAACGGCGATTGGACATTTTGGTTTTGGGGAACTTTTTTTTTCAGCCGTGAAAAGTGAAAACAAAGTTCTTGCTACCTAGGTAGACTCGGAAGCGAAAACGCTGACAATTATTACACAAAAGTTTATTATTTGTCTATATAGATCACTCACTTTATATCGATACTTTTTAATTTAGGGTGTTTTCAACATTTCAACACTGATTTTTTAACCCTTAGAAGTGACCTACATCAGTCAAAAGCTTTGGGGTACAACTAGACCCCAAATGGAGCCTATATACCAAATTTCATCAAAATCAGTCCATGGTAAGGAAAGTGCCGCGTATGGCGGACGGACGGAAAATTTTTTATTCGATTTTCGGATTCTACGTACCTTGAAACGTAAACCAACAAGTTTTTAGGGGGGGGGGGGGGGGGGGGGTAAACAAAATTTTTCTTGGTCGATTCCACAGGTTCATTATTGAAAATAATAAAACAAAAGAGTGTACTTTCTCTACAGCCAGATTATGATGTCTCGCCTCCTGTACTCGACTTGCTGTTTTCGTCGGGTTCTCCATTACCATACGCTACCAATAATTGTAACAACGAGGGTGTACCAAATCAGATTTTCTGTTCTGGTGGACAGCATAAACAGTAGAGCAGAGGACCTAGAAGTCGCTAGTGATGCAGGAGTTCGCCTTTTTGACCGACCTCAGAACCGCCGAGGGCTCGAGGTACTCTTTTCGGTGTGACATAGGACGATGTTTTTTTTCTCTTTTATTTTTTATGTTTGGACACCTTGGAATAATTTTAGTCTGGTATCATTCTGCCTGAATCTTTTTGAAACGTGTTCTACCAGCATCTGTGGTGGTCTCGTTTCAAACGGATTTCATTTTGATTTGTTAAAAGTGTCGAAAAAAGTGAAAATAATTGAAAAACGTGGTTTCCAATTTCGGGAAGGTTGGCCCGTATTCACCTAACTTTCCACCGAGACGTGTGCATTCAAATTAAAGGTCTGATTGTAAGCTTGAAGATGAGATGCTACATGTAGGGGGTTCTGACAACCGAAAAATAAGACGTGATGGGGGTGGGGAGTGGGAAATTATAGTTGGACAATTCGCGCAGAACCTCCATTATATCTAGTATCATTATACTTTTGATGCTTATTTTAAATGATTGTCTCCGTTGTATGTTTGTAGGCACGTGTAGGGAATTGTGGTAGAATGAATGGATAAGTGTATGTTTTATGTAGTTATAAAATGACAGGTTGTAGTTAGTTACTCTGCTCAAGCTAATCCATTTTTTTCATATTGTTAATTCATTGTTGAAGTGCGAATCATGTACATTACTTCCTTTGCTTACAGACGTATTTGAATAACTGATTCAGAGGTCATTAGATAAATCTATCCACCTTAAAAATCAAATTCATGGTCCGACCCGCCTCGTCGTCTTACCCAACTTTTGCGTAGGTATTGGGAGTTTCAAATTTGATGAAATTTGATAGGGTTTTATTTATATTCTCGTTAGACTTAAATTAGAGCTTTTGAAAACAATATTAAACTAATACATAATATGAGAAAAAAGAAAATGCTTTCCTTGATTGGAAACGATGAATCTATAGGCCTGTTAGCAGCAGGTTTCTGTAGCCAGAGAATATCGATCACTGTGTTTCCCCCGTCTGATCTTTTTGGTGGATTCGAATTCCCCTCCCTAAATTTGACATTTTTAGTACCTCCGCAGATCCAATGAATCCCCGATGGACCGGAGATGGAATTTTTTCTCCGCAACGGGCGTCTAACCTAAAAAACGGCGGAGACGCGGAGAGAAAAACTAGCGGTGGAAAAAAAAGCCTACGAAGGAGAGGGCGAGAGAAGAGATCGTTAGATATCGATATTTATCATCACCCCGCACTGGTGCCCTGGTTCTCCGACCAAGAAAAAACCACACGGTTTCCGCACTGCGGGCTGAAACTGTATAGAGAGGAAAAAGGGACAAACTGAAAAGGCAAAAGTAGTGGAACTGGAGAGAGATGGAGTGGAGGAAGGGGATTTTCACCAATGTTGGGGGGTCCTAACGGGGCAACTCCAGCAGGACCGAACGGAGTAATTGTGTTTCCCTTGGAGAAAGTCGGTCGTTCCAGTTTTTTTTTTTTTGCTCCTTGGGGGCCTCCTAATGCTGAGTTAATGTTGGGTTGTTTCGAGGACGTGAGTAAGAAGGGTTTTTCTTCGGTAGAAAAAATGAGGATTCCGGTCAAAAAGGGTACCTGACGGTAGGGTAAATATTGAACTACTCGAGGCCTTGTATCGACTATTTACACAAATCGACTATACTACGTCTTCACATGATCTACTCTGGTTCGGCAAATGAGAAAAATCTACACTCTGCAATTACTAATTTAAACAATTCCCAATATTTTTTTAGAATTTTCAACCGATTTTTGAGAACATAGGCCTACAAGTTCAATAGGTTATTATACTCCCTACCTGAATACAAAGTTGACAGAAAACTTCCCAAATTGTTTTAAAAAAAGGCCTTTAACCCATTTCAAGCTAAGGGTAGAAATAACTAAATATTGAGGAGAGGAGGATGAACTGTTTTACATAAAAAAAAGCAATAAATAAAGCATCTTTTGCTCACCAATCGAGAGCGAAAATACTCGATATACTATGAATTTTACTTTTTAATGAGATTTGAGATTTTTCCAAATCTATATGATTTATCCAGTTCATTGTTTTCGGTAAAATGTAAAGTCTAAGGACCGGAATATGTTTCAACTCATGGCCCAGAACGCTCACTCGCCCAGAATTGAATTTGAGCCACCATAATCATGCTTTCGGCCAAAAGGCCTCTTTTTTCAAAAAATCTCCAAAATCGCATTGAGCTCCCGAACGTCGAAGAAAATTGTTTCTCAAAAGTTTAGCAACAGCATAAACGAGAAAAATTCTACCTACTGCGAAGATTTTCCACAATTTTTAATATTTAAAAAAATCATAAATATGACGATGCGAAAACGCATCAGTGGCCGGAAATGGGTCAACCCATTTGTTATCTGTTATCTGTTATTTATTATCTGTTATCTAGATTATAAGTAAGAAACGTTATCCCAGATCGTCAATTTGTATTCAGAGAGCAACATTAAACAATAGATCAAGAATTCACCAATATACGAGAGTCTCAAAGAGAAGAAAACTTTTTCAGCAATATTTTACGACGTCTCTCAGAAATTTGATAATGTTTGGCTCAAGGGGATGAAACAAAACTACTCATAGATCTCCCTACCCAGTTCCATAGGATTCTTGTCTCCTATCAACCAGACAGACACTTCAGAGTTGAACAAGAAGATGAATACTCTCAAGTCCGGGAAATGAAACCAGGACCCCGAGGAAGCTTGCTTGGACCATTATTATATCTATTTTACACAAATCTACTGTAATCACTTGTGTTCTGCTTCACTGAACAGTATACGTTTAGAATATAAAAACAAGCATTTAATATAAAATTCAAGAAGTTATATTGGCTCCTTGGAAGAAATTCACAAATGCCCATGCATAAAGTGCTTCTATACGAGCAAATGATTAAATCTATTTGGACCTATGGCTGCCGTCTATGAGGATGCACCAAGAAGAGCAACAGGAAAATAATACAAACAGCGTAGAATAAAATACTCCGCAGCATTAGTAATATGAATATGAATGATCTCCAGTAAAGTAGTAAAAAAGTAGTAAAGTAAACAATCATTCAGGTTGGATTTTCGTCCGACTGCAATTCTTGAAGTCGCGGACGTCATCAGCTGTCTTCCAAAGGGAAGATCAGAATTTGTTCTGATGATTTTGCTCATGGCTTCCCATAGTCTCACCGCCCTGGGTTGTGCGAGGGGAGCACGAAAATACGCCGCAGCGGCGAGACTTGAACTCACGGCTTCCCCGCAGTCCGAGACTCGACAACGAGCCCGGCCACAGCTGACCCTGTTATCTCATCTCGTTCGAGGTTTAGTTGTCTAGTGACTTCTAAGGGGTAGGAATGATGAATAACGTTTCCGAAATGTACCTACTAGAGAACCAAAAAAGTCTGCGAAGTGGTTGTGGCATATAGCTTCCATTTCCTAAACCCCGTTGTATAGATGATCCGATGCAGAGTATCTATTCTCCAAACACCAATCTCTAAGTACTTTGCACAACCCTCATATGGATTTGAGAACACACAAATAAAATTTGTATAACAGGATTTGGAGAAAAAAATTCTTCGGAGCTACACTTAATCAAAAATAAATAAATAAACTAATTTTTGATAATTCGCAGCGTTATTATATCACGAATTATGGGCTAGGTACAATATTGGACTGGTGCAAAAAGTAATACCAACGCCTTTGTAAGGAACGTTGTGGTGGAAAATAATTTGTCTTTCAAAGGGTTCGTTTTTTTGATTTTTTGTTTTTTTGTTTGTCATGCCTTGAGTTAAAAAATGGGAGGGTGGGTGAATGAATGGGAAAAAAACGAATTTGGGACGCGGAGGAGTTGGAGAAGGGGGTCGGAGTAGCTTTGGGACGGTATTAGCCTAACTGGCTAATTACGAAGAGCAATTAAACCCCGAGAGGGCGAAGTGGGCTGGCAGGGGTAGAATGGAGATGGGGGGTCGTAAATATATCAAAAACAGAGAATGTGTTCCACAGGGTGGAGGGAAGGTGGTTAGGGGTGGGAGATACAGGGATGGGGCTGAATCTTCCTCTCGCTTTTCCCTCTATCATTTCTGGCATAACCATGACTTCTGCAGCTTGGGTTAATTCTGCTCAAAATGATTACTAAATAACTCTGTCGTTATTATGAAGTTTTCTCTCTCTCACTATCAGAGGTCTGAAAGCTAAGTGTTCACTATCAGTTTAAAAAATAATATTTTTCAAACAGATAGCGAACACTTAGCTTTCAGACCTCTGATAGTGAGACATATATTATATGTGGTTACTCCAAAATCAAAATTTTCACTTTCGGTTCTGTCAAGAACCAGAGTTGTCCAGACAAGTTGAACACAAAAAACAAGATGATTTCGGTGAACTATATTGAACATATTTCTGTCTACCAAGGTAGTGGAAGCAAAGTTTATTATTGTCAAGGACAAACAAAATTCAAAATCAAAATTTTCAATTGCGTTTTACGTATTAGACCTTCTTGTACGATTTTGGTTCGTGTCTGTCTGTCAGTTGACCTGTGTCCGCAAATCCTTGTAACAGGCAAAACTTTACGAAGTTGTCGTCCGATTTTGATGAAATTTGGTATTTTGATTCCATATGAATCCCCTACCTCCCTTCCCAATCCAACTGCCCCTTTTCCTTCGAAGGTAGTTGACAGTTCTCTCGCAAAGTTGGTTTTGTTGTCTCAGTTACTCAAGGTAGAAACACCCTCACGTGACCTCATGCGGGTGTGCACAGTAGTTTTCACATTGCAGAAATCGGCAATCAGAATAATGCTGGGCCTTGATTACGTAGAGAGTCGTCGCGGTCGCTTCAAGGAATTAAATTGCCCAACAATTCCAGCGCTTTACGTGTTCACGTGCTAGCGTTTGGTGATTAGAAACTCTTGCTTTCTCCAGGGAGGAATAGACATCCATTCCCACAACTTGGGAAGTGTCTTGTGGTGATCTCCGAAAGACTCCTGTACGCCTCACCGCATCTTTGCTTTGTGACCCAATACAGAATGGTGTCAGATTCTTCAATTATTTGCCATCCAGTTTTCGTTCCCTATGTTGGCTCATTTGAACGCAGCATGAAACTTTTATTAATTAACGCAGAACTCTACAAAATAAGTGATTTTTTCCATATAATGTTTTCGATCCTCATCATCCATTTAGCCATTAATTGTCATGTGTTCCTTTTTATTTTTGTATTTGTCTCATATCTTGTATGTTAGACAATTGTTTTGCCATTTTGGCCTTTGCAATAAAAAATATTTGATGACATTGGTATCTCGAAATTCAAAAAAAGCGTTGGGGAACAAAAGATGTAAAATGTACAACATTACTTTTTCGTCTCTAAGGAACCAGTATAATTTTTAAATACGAAGATGGGAATTCGATAAACAAAATTTGGCAAAAGTTGCTACCCATTTGATATGTAATTAATATGGTTTATAAATAAACAATGGTAATTTAAATGGTAATTGGATTAATATGATTGTATAAAAATAATAATGTTTACATTCGAACATTTGTACAATCAAATTTTGGGGAGAAATTCGTGTTTGAAAGATTCAAACCCACCTGTATTGTTCCTCCATTGAATGATTTGTCGAGACTGGCTTCCTTCTGGACGAATTCCTTCTCGTCAATTAATAAAGCATGGCTGCATTAATTTAAAAGTATAGGTATGTCATTCATACTATGAATTTTTAGTCGCTCGGTCGCGCTCTTTGGACATCCATGTAGGGCCCCGCTTGAATTGTTGGACGAATTATGAGTCAGAAACACGAGTGTCAAGCGTACATAAACGTTCGATGACGGAAGTAAGCAAAATTCTTTTGTTTGTTCGAGTAGAATTTCATGTGACTCACTTGTGCTTCCGTAACAACCAAGAATCAATTCGATTCAAGTCACCCACAACCAAGGTACAATGACTTTAGTTCGTAGGAACATCCTGTCGAAATAAATTTGATTGTTAACCTTGCGCAACAATATGATTGGTAGGATGTATTATTGGAAGAGTCGTGTCCTTCGCAGACGAGTGATCTTTACGGAAAAGTAATAAACCGTTGCGTAATAATTTGCAGCGTTTTTCCCTGTTCATGATAGAGAAAGGGGTTTTGAGACTCCGAAGAAACCGATTTCCTTTGTAAAAGAGGATTCAGTCATTGTGACAGTCGAACCTTCATCCAACAATGCAACGTATGAATAGGACCCAGACTTCCGTTTTTTCGGGTCCCTCAAACAGCCTTCCTTTGTCACTTGCCTCTCTGGTAATGTCCTGTCAACTTTTATTCGTTCCGCCAAGGGATATGCAGTCTCGTTTTCATGATTCATGTTTGTCTTCTCGTCCTTACCATTACAGCCTCCTTTCCTTTTTTAGGACGTCCCACAGTAAGACTTGGGCGTCCTTATGCGATTGATCTGGGGTAAAGTTGGACAACACTCGACAGAGAAAAAAAATTCTGCCGAGTGGGTGTGGCACATAGCTTTCTCGCATCCATAACCCGATTATAATATAATATAATATATCTGTATTATAGATGTTCCGATAATAGTAGTTAATCTCAAAACACCAATCTCTAAGTACCTTTCACTACCCTCATCTACATGCTAATCTGGACAATCCTGGAAAATTTCATCAAATTCAGATGAAAACGTCTGCCAAGTGGGTGTGGCACATAGCTTCCTCGTATCCATACCCTGATTGTATAGATGATCCGATACACAGTAGTTAATCTCTAAACATCAAAACAAGTTAATCTGTAACATCCTTGAAAATTTCATTGAAATCGGATGGAAAATGTAGAAGTTATGGCCGTTACAAGGAAATTCACGTTTGCGCATGCGCAGTGGCTACTATCAGTCCGAAGGTGATGATTTTCATAGGGGACCATCTAAATACTAATGTGTAACATCCCTGAAAATTTCATTGAAATTGGATGGAAAATGTAGAAGTTATGGCCGTTACAAGGAAATTCACGTTTGCGCATGCGCAGTCGCTTCTATCAGTCCGAGGATGATGATTTTCATAGGGGACCGTCTACACACCAACCCGCACAATCCCTGAAAATTTCATCGAAATCGGACAATAACTTCGTATAGTTATGCGCGTTACAAGGAATTCATGACAGACGGACAGACAGACAGACAGACAGACACTCAGACACGCAACCAAAATTGTTCAGAAAGGTCTAAAACGCAAAACGCGAGTGAAAATTTTGATTTTGGTGAACTTTTTTTTCGTCCTTGAAAAGTGAAAAGAAAGCTTCCGTTACCTTGGTAGACTCGGAAGCAAAATGTAAGTGAGTAGTAAGAATCTGAGGGTTTGATGAGCACAGTGTCAAAAGTTAAGGATGTGATTGGATCAAAAAATTTCTTGGCTTGGCTGGGAGTCGAACCCGAGACTCCTGGATCGGAGACTAATGCGCACCTCTGAACTATTGGGCTCTGATGATGGTACGTATAGGATTTGAGATTGTCACGTCACACATAACTTAAATTCAGAACAGAACAGAACTTAAATTCGCATGTTGGGTTCGCTTTTACTTAACGATTTGTTCACTCCTCTCAGTTTCCTCCATTATCAAGCGTGAACACGATAATAATAAGGTTTACGTAAGGGTTTCTCTCCTTGGTGAGTTTGAAAGTGATGAACATCAATCTTACTACTTGCCTAATTTTTCTCTCGATGAAAGCCGTTGGAACATCTGTCGACGGTGCTTCGTCGAAGGGTGGATCCATGGTCCAAGTTTCCTTGGGTGCAGTGCAGAGGTGCCCTTCCCGCCTCGTTCGGTCCTTTCGTGCTGCTGCCTCCTGAAAAATCCGGTCACGTTTCTTTGACCAACCGTTCTTCATCCTCTACTTCACGAACCAGCTCGAGTACCTCCCTCGACTAGAACCTCCACGCTGGCCGATTATGAAACCCCGTCTCCTTCCATCCAACCTTTCCACGTTGGGGTCGCGACCTGAACCGTGTCTCCACCATCTTTCAAGCGCCATCTTCGCCTTTTCAGTTTTCCAATATCGTCACAACCTCCATTTCAGTAATTTATGTCAGTTCTACCTAGATTGGAAGATTACGTAGCTAATTTAGTTAACGAAGTGGGTAGATGTGCTTCACTCGACAGCATTCCACCATCTTTCGGTTCATGTTTGAAATAACCATTAAATAACTTTGAAAAAAGTGTCAAATATGTTTTTAGACGATTTTGTGTTTGAAATTAGGAAGTTCGATTAAAAGAATTATAATGTCTAACCTTGTTCATTTTAGAAAAAAGTAAAGTAAACAACCATTTCTGGTTGGATTTTCGTCCAACTACCATTCCTGGCGTCGCACAGTGGTCCAAAATCCAATTCTAGCTGGAAAAAAATCATGTTACCGAATTGGAAGGAACCAGATAGCGAGGTTCAAATATGCATTCACAAAGGTCTGGACTATCAACTAGGGCCCCTCTTATCTCGATCAGTCGTGATATTGCCCTTCTCTGTCATCATAAACATTTGCAAGTTCCCGTATCTTTCGATGAAGTCCGCATTCATCGTCGAATCAATGAACGAGTACAGTTTTGAAGCCGCCTGAGCCCCTTGTTCACCATGGTCCGTTTAATTAGAAGTAAGTAGTGTCTAATTCCATTTTCAGCATCTCGGGAAGTGCATTCTTAACGTGGTAAGGGGCTATCGAAATTTTGAAGATTTTTTTTTCCTACCAACGTATATATCTTTAGTGGCACCACCTTTTGAAATGGATAGGTGGTTTTGCACCCCAATACTCCTATAAAACAAGAATAGTTAGCACGAATTCGCATGTAATGAAAATTTGTGCTCTTCAGGACGTCCCACAGTAAGACTTGGGCGTCCTTATGTATAGGTAAAGTTGGACAACATTCAACAGGGAAAAATAACCACATACAAATCCGTTTTAGACCATTCTGAATCCAAATCCGCGAAAAAAAACACCGTCGATGTATGTCTGTGTGTGTGTGACAAAATCTTGTGTACTCCCCAGTCCTTAATTTCCAACCGATTTGAGTGTTTCTTTTCTTTCGACTCTGAAATCTTCCGAGTTGCACACTATTTCACTAGAATAACACAATTAGCATGGAGAGGGGGCGAGTGGGGGGATAATATTCACAAAATATCCGCTTTTTCAATATTTCGGTTCCTTAATAGCTTACTAATTGTACCCAAGCTCTGAGATTGAGGAAAATTTCTCAATGTACCTCTGGATTTTCACGAATTATTCTTTGAGCCACTATGGAACTTACCAGTGGTGCTACCATGGCACCACTACCTACATTCTATTATGTTTCCTTTGAAAATTGGCTCATAAATGCGGCCATGAAATGATGTGAAAGAAAGCCGCAATATTTGTTGCCTATTCTTTTCTTTTATTAATATCTTCTGAGAAGTCCAAAACCGATAAGGGACTCAATATTATCGCTAAATGGACCCAAAATTTTGAAACTACGCCCCAAAAAACCTATGGTACGAAACCTGGTATAAAACAAAGCTAGATTTGAATCCTGGACCACCGTGCCTCGCGGAAGTCATCAGCTGTCTTCCAAAGAGAAGATCAGAATCAGCCCTGAGATGGGACGAAATGGCGATGAGAGCCCCGCAGAAGTCGGTCCAAATTCCACCGCCAATTTGTCCTTTTTAAATAAATTACCTAATTAATTACATTGAATTAAAATAGTGTTCAATTTTTAGAAACGAATACCACCCAGGCGATTAACAATTCCTAAATACCTACGCGTTTATTGTGAAATTTGAAATTGTTTATTGTGAAATTTGTTTATTGTGAGCACTATGCAGGGTAGGTCCTTGGCCCAAACTGCCTCTCCCCACCTAATCCTGGTCCTTAGAATGTAGTTTACAGTTCACTCGCAAGGTTAGTTGTCTCCATTACGCTGTGGGTTTAACGAATGATGAGTCAGAAACACGAGCATATCGAATGCGATCGTTTTGCGTTTCTTTTAATAGAATTTCAAGTTGTGCTTTTTTAACTACCTAGAACAAAATTTCGTCTTTCAGGCACCCACAACTTTTGGATAACTTTGTTTTGCTTACTTTCTATCAAAATAATCTTTATTATTAGCCTTAGGCGATAATATGGTTGGTAAGCTCAACCAAACCGTTCGTTCCTCGTTCGGGATTAGTATTTCCCTAAATTACCGGCGCTCAAACTTTAAAAGTTGTGCTTAAATTAGAAATTTTCAAGGATTTTCGAAATTCATAGAGAAAATGGGAATGGGGTTCTTCACATTTTTCGCCGGTAATTATTGTTCGAATTTGATGATTCCAGCTGCAATATTTTAGTTTTTCAATTGTCTAGGCTGCTGCACCAATGAATTTCAAAAATCCTTGAAAATATCAAATTTAGGTACAACTAAAAACTAAGGGAAATATTAACCCGGAACGAGGAACGAATGGCGACTGACTGAGAACCCCTTAATGGAAAAACTGTGTTCTTCGCAGACAGGTGTTCTTTGCAGAAAAATAATAAACCATTGTGTAATTGTTTGCAGCGTTTTCCTACTGTAACAGCATTTTCCTTCGGTCTCATAACTACTCAAATGTGAGGGCACTAAAAGGAAATGAGAAGAAATTGTTTAGTCGTTCACGGCTTGTGATTCTTTAAGTAAAGCCTACAAAGTAGTAATAAATTGGTCCAAAGAAGTCAAAAGTATCCTGAAAAATCCAAATAGTGCGCTCTTACGTTCTGAAATAGATAGATAGCTTTTGGTATCGATTAAAGAGTGGGCGATACGCTCACCTTTGAACCCCGCGTGGGTCGAAGGAATCATCTCAGTCACCTTTCTCGACCCTTATTCAACCGCAAATGAAGAGAAGGAAGACTCAAGCTGATAATAAAATTTCATCAATCCTGATCAGCTGACAAGCTAAATTCGCTTCCGTTGGGCCCATAAGATTTGGGATATTAGATGAGTGGAAATCATTCACGAATATGAATATGTTAGAGCTATAGTTGCGTTATTGTTTATATTATGGTTGAAGAAGAAAAAAATTGTTTAACCCCGCTCAAAATTTGTTGGTTTACGTTTCAAGGTACGTAGAATCCAAAAATCGAATAAAAATTTGTCCGTCCGTCCTTCGTCCGCCGTACGCGGCTCTTTCCCTACATAGCATTGACCGATTTTGATGAAATTTTGTATGTAGGCTCCATTTGGGGTTAGTTGTGCCCCGAAGATTTTGGTTGATGTAAGTCACTAAGTCTAAGGGTTGAAAAATAAATTTTGAAATTTTGAAAACGCCCTAACTCAAAAAATTTTGATGTAAAGGTATTGTTTTTCCATCAATTTAAGATAGTATAGAATTTTTAGAATTTTTTGAGACCACGCGGAGCTCTGTAGGACAAACCGTCCGGTCCCTACGAGAATTTAAGGGTTGGACGTACGATAAATCAGAAACACGAGTGTGAATCGCAAAAGAGGCCTAATCTCCGTTCAAATTTTAGCTGACCGAAATGCGATCGATGTTTTTCTTCATGTTGGATGGTTGGTAGATTTGCAGACGAGTGATCTACAAAGAAAAATAATAAACCATTGTGTAATAATTTGCAGCGTTTTATACCTAAATTACCGTTTTGTTGTTATTGGCTTCTATTTCGGCCAATCAGAGGCATTGAATTTGAGAAATTTTGAGAAAATAAATTACCGTTCCTCACTGGTGGCTGACATGAATAAAGTCTACTATTGATCGGCTTTTTGTTGGTGGAGTTGTGAGGGATATGATTAGGAACCCGTGGAAAATATCCGGTGAAAAATCGGTTTTCCAATTACCAGCCCGACTTTATAACTTGTTAGTTCAATCTTTCAATAACATCTTTTTAGCCACTTGAAAGTTCGTACTATGAAAAATCAGTTCTCACTTCTCTTTCGTTTGTAACTTTTTCTATTTGCTTCAAGTATGATGTCTGTGAAAGTAAACTCGATTCTTGAACCTGATTCTAAGCCAGGATGAAGAAGTTGGAGTCCACAGTAATGCACGATTCCAGTCCACCGAGGGTCATCAATCATCATCCATCCTCCGAATGTCCGAATGTCACAAGGGAATTGAACTTGTATATTATAAGCGACTCTGCTCCCATGCGTAAAGAGAGCTTTATATTTATGAATCACCATACCGTTTTGGTGTTATGAAGAGAAAGTAATAAATGTAAAATAAAATTAGTTCCAAGTGTTTTTTTCCGTTTGAGAAGGTCTCTGAGGGACACATTTTTGTTCGTTCATAATTATCTGGTCGTTCCAACACATTAGATAGTTTCTTCAAAGTCAGCTCGCTCATGAGTGGGGATGAAAGATTTACTCAGATAATGATCGAGTAAACCCTCGATGAGGTATTGGTTTTAACCCTAATTGGACCATGTCGCTAGTGTCACTGAAACATCCCAGGAACTCCACAGCTGTCCCGAGGTGTCACTGGAGTAACCAAAATTAAATTGCAATTTTAAATGTAATGGACAGCAGAATTTTTTGTGGGCTATTGAAAGTCTCAAAATATTGTTATTATAAAAAAATTTACAAAGAAATCAATAAAAAAATTGTCTAAATTTTTGTCATAACATAATTTTTTTTATTTTTAATAACGTCTAAAAAATTTGGCTTGTCCATTGATTTTTAAACTGCAGTTTAAATCTAGGTAATCTGGAAAACACCTTGGGATAGCTCTGGAATTCCTAAGATGTTTCTGGTGACACTAGTGACACCATCATCCAATAGATATTAGGGTTATTCACGGTTGAGCTTATCGTGTTAAACGAGTAAGTGGTAAACTTGTTAAACCAAAAAAGCGTGGACAACCTCAGTCGACTCGTGTTAAATGTGCTAAAGTTGTTTAAGTCTTAGGTAACACTTCTTGTTCTTCGATTAGGTGGCTAGACCGCAGCCTTGAGGATCATATGGTTATTGTGTAGCATGATTCGGTGGAGGAAGTGTGAACAAGAAGGGGAGGATGCCGTAAATTAGGTAAAAAAAACTCGGCGCTTTGCGCCTCGGCGGGGGGCTCCGCCCCCCTGCACCCCCCGGTTTATTTCTCTTTCCATACTCTGTATGAAATCATAGGAACACAGAATGTGTTTTTGCGATGCTAGTCATCCGTTAAATAAAAAACAACATTAATAAATGTGGAGTCTTTGGCAATAATAAAATGAATAATTGTTAGACATTTAATTTGGTCTAAAACCCTATAAATGTTATATAAATAAATATGTAACTACAAGAGAAATACTATATAAATTGAGAGCTTTCCAACGAATGGTGAACAATTTCTGTGCAATGAACACTGCGGGAGTTCTATTTCCTTACCAACGGCTTCATCAAAAAAAAAAATAATAGTGGAATAGTGGAAAATCATTATAAAAGGCGCGTAACGGTTTTTTCTGTCGCTTTTTCGTGACGATTTTTTTTTGGTAGGTCATCGCAAAAACACATTCTGTGTTAAAACATCTACAATGTCCATCATTGCTTGTTCCACCGAGGTTTTTTACCTCAGACTACCGAGACAACTTTTATACCACCTAGATTATTGAAATGTTTTTTACTCACTGCAGTCGTGTTGAAGAAACGTTATAAACAAGAACTTGTTGATGAACACTAGTCAAGAAAACAGTTTTTCGAATTTTTGCTTCTTTTGACATTTTCATGTCTTTCATATGGCACATAAAAAAAAAATCGTCACGAAATTTGATGCAACGAAATTTGTTGCAACGAAATTTGCTAACGAAATTTGCTAACGAAATTTGTCCCAAGTCGCCACAATGATGATTATGACCATCAGAAGTGAAGTTGTTAGGTAGGTAGGTACTTTACAGTTTGATATTACCAGATCAGCTGAGTCGAAAATTGAGCTCCCAGATCAGCTGAGTCGAAAATCGAGCTCCCAGATCAGCTGAGTCGAAAATTGAGCTCCCAGATCAGCTGAGTCGAAAATCGAGCTCCCAGATCAGCTGAGTCGAAAATCGAGCTCCCAGATCAGCTGAGTCGAAAATCGATCTCCCAGATCAGCTGAGTCGAAAATCGAGCTCCCAGATCAGCTGAGTCGAAAATCGAGCTCCCAGATCAGCTGAGTCGAAAATCGAGCTCCCAGATCAGCTGAGTCGAAAATCGAGCTCCCAGATCAGCATGAAAATGTTTCAATGTGTTGCAGACTCGTATGCAAGCGTTTTTTTTTCATCTTCTCTAGAATAGATATGGATAAAATATATGGAGGTAGACGGTAGTAAATACATTTTCGCAAGTTACGAGTTCCTGAGTTTTTTTAGTGAGAAAAAAGTTAGATACCTACTTATGTATTACCAATGTAGGGGAATTTTCATTACCATCTGGAGGAATAGCTCGGTTTCCACCTTCGTCCAATTGCTCCTCCCAACCCCTTTTCTCTTCCCTTCTGGGACCTCCATACCTTCAACTCAAACTCAAATATCTCACAAAATAATTGAGACAAACAAACGATCTCCAACTCACTAACGACGAAGCTAACTAACTCACAAGTAAATGAATTGAGAAACAGCCGGTAAGTTGTCGGCCATTTTCTATCTGATAACGCGATGGATAACACGTAAGTTAACGGACCATTCGGGTGTGTTAACTTACAACGACTAGAAAACACACTTTTATAACAAGTTTACGACCGATTCGTTCGACGTTTAACACGTTCCGACGTATAACACGTCGAGAACGACCCGACCGTGAATAGCATGAGTGTTTAATCATTACACGAATTGTAAAGCAAAATGATCACGTTTTCCATAGCAATTCAAACCGTTATTGTTTTGGTCAACACGCTGGTCCCTTTTTTCAAAGTCTCTTGTTTCATGGCGTTGTCTTAAGCTTGAAGACTCAAATATACGTTCTTCCGCTACTCTTTCTTGGCCGAATTCATTGCAGTCCAATCATTATGTACTTTAGAGCTTGCACAAATTCCGAAGTTAATGCAACTTTCAGGGTTCGTTTAGGGGTGCCCAAGGATGATGTACCTGAGTTTTCGAACTGAAAAACCTTGTGGAAAATTGTGGGGGGCCGAAAAACCGCGATATTTTGGCACTTTTTTCAGTTTTTCTCATATATCTCGTAAACTACGCACTTTTCGGGTATTATGTGCCAAATAAAAGTTGTAGAGCATTAAATTTCCTTCAAATTTCACTGGTCAAACATAATTTTTGACCCCATAGGTCCCGAGATAAATCACTTTGAAAATAGACAAAATTTCTCAAAATGGCCCAAAATAGCTAAAAATGCAGGTTTATGCTACATAACCCCGGTTTCGGTGGATATTTGATGGTTTCATCGCATGTAATCGTGTAATATTCATCCCCCGACCCCCCCCCCGACCCCAAACCCCCCCCTCCCCAGCAAACACATATTCCATACTGAATACATGAGAGAGTTGCTGCAATGGTAGCACAAAGGTGACCACGAAAATTACCCCCCCCCCCCCCAGTAAAATGGGCGATCACAAAACATCAACACACGTATTTAGAAAAAAACAATCATTTAAGAACAATAAATAAATTAAGAAATATACAAATACAAATGGGTTTTAAAATTAGACAATATACACTACACACACTTGGGGCGTTTACCCCCATGTCCCTCTTCTCCTTCCTCTATCGTTTCCTCGAACTCTTCGTTTTGTTCATTGGCGAAGAGGGAATCAACATTCCACATTTCCTCAACGCTGTCTTCCTCTTCATCTTCTTCTAAATTGAGGTCTGGTGAGTTGTCGCAGGCGTGGCCTGCACAACTCTTACAAAGGTTGGAACACTGCAGCCCCCATTTCTTGCAGCTGCAGGCTGCGGTGCTGCAACCTTTCTTGCATTTGCAAGAGACTATGCTGAGGATTTGGTCTGGGGCTGCATTTCTTTCGCTCCGGATGGGAACGACCCCTCGTCTGGTGGGCGTCCATCCCCATACCGAAGGAATCATCTTCTGCCCCAGCCAAGTGTGGACCTGCAAGTATGTGCGGAGGACATGATATTTAGCTGCTTCAGTGGTCGGTGGCAGCCTGGCCAACTGAAATTGAGGCTTGTCCACTGATTTTTGAAATAATCGGTACCTCAGGTCGTCCAGGGTATCGAGGATGTCCCCCCCATATAAGCAAACCAGGAATTCTGCCCCAGCATCAGCGATCTGGGTGGGGGTGGCTTCGGCGTCCATGAACACATCAGCAATGCGGTGGACATTGTGAGACCCCTCTGGAGGGCTCGAAGCTACCTGCTGGTCCAACCCTCGTAATAAAAAAAGAGAGAAACAGAAGGCCGACCTCCTCTCGCAATATTTTAAAATGCTTCGTTTTCCTGAATGGATGGGGGGGGGGGGATGTGGTGGTCACCTACCACAGCAAATCTCTCAGTGTGCAACTCTCTCATGCAGTATGGAAATTGTGTTTGCAGGGGGTTGCTGGGGGGGGGGGGAGGGTCGTGGAGGGGGGGGGTTGGGGGATGAATATTAACACGATTACATGCGATGAAACCATCAAATATCCACCGAAACCGGGGTTATGTAGCATAAACCTGCATTTTTAGCTATTTTGGGCCATTTTGAGAAATTTTGTCTATTTTCAAAGTGATTTATCTCGGGACCTATGGGGTCAAAAATTATGTTTGACCAGTGAAATGTGAAGGAAATTTAATGCTCTACAACTTTTATTTGGCACATAATACCCGAAAAGTGCGTAGTTTACGAGATATATGCGAAAAACTGAAAAAAGTGCCAAAATATCGCGGTTTTTCGGCCCCCCACAATTTTCCACAAGGTTTTTCAGTTCGAAAACTCAGGTACATCATCCTTGGGCACCCTTAAACGAACCCTGAAAGTTGCATTAACTTCGGAATTTGTGCAAGCTACCCCCCCCTAAAAAGTCTATAATGATTGGACTATTGAAGTGATTAATGATGATAATTCGTTGCATGAGCAACGATTTTGGATGTTGGCCCTTCTGTGCACAAAAGTAAAAGTGATAATAAACAAAAGAGTACTTTGATCAATTTTGTTTTTAACCCTAATTGGACCATGGTGTCACTAGTGTCACCGAAAACATCTTGGGAATCAACAACTGTCCTTAGGTGTCACCTGAATAACTAGATTTAAATTGCAATTTAAGAATTGATGAATAGAGCTGAATTTTGTTAACTATTTTTTGTAAGTTTTTAGAAGTCAAAAAGTGATGTTATGACAAGAACGTTGAAAATTGTTTCATTGATTTCCTTGGAAATTTTTTTCATAACTATTGGTTTATTATTTTCAATAATAAGCCTTTGGAATCGAGCAAGAAAAAAAAAATTTTAACCCCCCCTCAAAATTTGATGTTTTACGTTTCAAAGTACGTAGAATACGAAAATCGAATAAAAAAATTTCCGTCCGTCCGCCGTACGCCGTACGCGGCACTTTTCTTAGCAACACTGGACCGATTTGGTTCAAATTTGGTATATGGGCTCCATTTGGGGTCTAGTTGTGCCGCGAAGCTTTTGGTTGATGTAGGTCACATCTAAGGGGTGAAAATTAAGGGTTGAAATTTTCAAGAGTGCCCTAGCTCGAAAACTCTCGAAATAAAGGTATCGTTTTTTCACCAATTTTAAATAGTATTGAATTTTTAAAAATTTTTGAGACCACCCGGAGCTCTGTAGGACAAACCGTTCGGTCCCTACGAGTACTTGAAGGTTTTCCTTCGATAAAACAGAATCATGAGTGTGAATCGCAAAAGAGGTCTAATCTCCATTCAAATTTTATCGGACTAAAATGCGATCGCTGTTCATTTCTTCGATTTGTATACAGTTTTGCCTTCTGCGTAACCAGTAATCAAATTTCCATGTGAAGCTTTCTATTTTTCCAATCGAGTGTGAAGCGTTTAGTTCTTTCTAATAAACTTGATTGTCGATTTCTAATTTTGCAATGATTTCTAATAAGCGTCGATTTTCGTATTCTACGTACTTTGAAACGTAAAACATCAAATTTTGAGGGGGGGTTAAAATTTTTTTTTTCTTGCTCGATTCCAAAGGCTTATTATTGAAAATAATAAACCAAAAGCATACTACCTCTTGAACCAGTTACCCAGAATGAATTGTGAATATAAAGGAAGTATTCAATACCTTGCCGATTTCGAATGAAAAGTGAACGAAAATTTGTTCATTTTCATATTGCCAGGGTGAGGCGAATTTCACAACAAACTTGTTGGATTTAGGCTTAACAAATCACCACCTGATTAATATCCAGACATCTAAGGGGAACCAAAACCGCTCTAAAATCAACCAGATTTGTCATTGTCACTACTTTCGACGGGAAAATTATTATTTGATGACTTTTTGTAACATCGTGTAAAAGCCTGACGGGGGATTAATGGTGTCCGACAAGCGAAGAGTTCAAAACATGAATGATAATAGCATTAAAAGGGGGAAACCGTTCAAACTCCTTCAATTATGCGTGACATTGGGATGCGAGAGAGAAAATATATGAGAGAGCTACCCGAGGAAGCGGGAAACGTGAATATTTCATTATGAAGTTCCCGAGGGTTGTTTGAGTTAGGCGGAACGATCTGTGATGTGGGGTCGGCTGGAAGCAATATGAGGCGGCTAACATGGCCGGGATATGAGAGGGGAACAAGATGTACAAGATGGGTACTCGGATGAGACTCTCGGGGTATTTTTGCCGTGGGATGGAGGAAGTGCAAAGAAACGGCCGATACGACGTTCTCGTTGTGACCCGGGTGGGTAAGGAAAGTGGACATTCTCCCCACTACAAGCTTACGCTCTTGTCTCATTCCTTTGCTCTCCTTCTTTTAATAAGACCTCAATCTCTTCCCCTCTTTTCACCTTCCACCAAGGCCTCTAATTTTTCAATTTCACTATGATTAATGATTCGACTACGTATATTATGGTCCTGTTTTATGAACACAACACCTTCAATACTCAAACACGACCTACCATACAGCGCCTATAGCACACTACGCCTGACTATCAAACTGATTTTCTCGGTGAAACCCAATCTTCAAGTGATCGATTCCATCAAATCTCTGTTTTTTTTTTAATTTTACAAGCTTTTATTTCGTTTTGACTGTCCCGTTGTCTGTTTAGTTTTGACTGTCTCGGTGTCTGTAATCATATCTTGCAAGTCAAATTTGTTCCACTCCTCGGTTTCCGATTGAGCTGAAATTTTGCATGCATGTATATGTATAAATAGGATGATAATGCAATATTATTAACTTTCAAACGATCATCTTCCAATTCATAGAGGACCATCCTCAATTTTATAATGGACATACTTCAATTCATAGGAGACCGTCTTCCAATTCATTAATTGCAGCCTCCAATTCATAGGGGACCATTTTCCAATTCATTAAGGGCAGCCTCCATCTTTCATAATTCCTCCATCCTTCAATTCCTATGGGATCATCTCCCAATTCATACATTTTTTAGTGGTAGATCATTAACTAATGATTACGTAACTAATTTAAAATACTAAAAGGTTAAAAATAAAATGACAGAAAAAATCCTTTTTTAAGAACAAGTTTTCATTTTTTGTTAATAAAATGAGCTGAAAAGTTGAAAATAAATTACCTCTAGTAATAAATATAACACTCTATCACAGTCCCAATTTTATAAATAATAGCGTGTTACATTTAGCATCTTTCCCCTTTTCCTCTTGCTATCACAATGTAACACGCTTTTATTTATAAAATTGGGACTGTGATAAAGCGTTATCTTTATAGTGTTATATTTCTTATAAGAGGTAATTTATCTATTTCGAAACCCCATCACCTCAACCATCAACATTTATCTAGTCGATTAGGTATAATAAGAAGGGAGCGGAGTAAAATATATTCCGTTTCGAAATATGTGGTGGAAAACCCACCTGCATAGTGGTAGGGAGCCAACAAGATCATTTTAATAATGATAATTATCAATACCTATTGATTATTGTTCTTTGTTCAGTGCACCTTAGTTAATTCGTTGATTGTGCGTTGTACATTCCAAATATACCAATCCTCCAGGAAAGAGGATCATCTCAACCTATTGCTCTCGTTTGTAGATTTTCGTAGATCGTCTATAATTACGAAATCAAATGAACTTACCTTGTGAAGTTCGATTGTAATTATGGTAGTGTCCAGCCCTCATATCACAGAATACATGGTAGGTTTGTCGGGGACGAACTAGCCGCGTTAATTTTAAAGATTAGGGTTTCTAAAATTTATTCAAGCGTTTTGAAAAACAAAATCGGATCGAAATTCGTTGGAGGGGAGGGATAACTCCCTGATCCTCGACAACCATCGTAGGAGCGCTCTATCGGTGGAAGATCGAATCTTCAGTTTCTTTAAAGACCTTGTGTTACATTGGAAATCGTAGTTTAGATCCTTGGGTAGGGATGGGCGGGTGTGTGATATGAGGGCTGGACACTATCATAATTACAATCGAACTTCACAAGGTAAGTTCATTTGATTTCGTAATAATTACGTAATAATTATTATGATACGTGTCCAGCCCTCATATCACAGAATACATGGTAGATGTTTAAAGATAACTAATAAACTCGATTTCCAAAGCAGTTATTACTTCCAACAATAGAGGAAGTGATTGAATAATAAAGAGGTAAACGGTACCTATTATTCATCTTGCATGTTCCAACTACTAAGGATTTGACAAATGCTGAACGAGCATGACATGTAAGAAATGCATGCATTAAGAAATAGGTACATTGTGATTGGAGAATGAGAACACATAATATACGAATATTATACAAATCTAATTGTGGTTCTCCAGAACGGCCTCAACAAAGCTTGCTGGATCCATGAGCGGTCTATCATAATATTTAGCAAAAGTATCAGTGGACCCACTCCAACCAGCTGTTGGATCGTAGATCGTCTATAATACGAAATCGTGGCTCAGTTTATCGAGCGGGTATGTCACTTATGTCCGGTGGTGATCTTCCACTTCAAAAATAGTCACAAACACCACAATGGACTACCATGCTGACACCAGGGGACAGCACCTCTTAAGATACAAGGGTACGGTTGATCATGGATTTCAGATCAGATTTCAGACAGTTCTCCTGCCGTTATGGTACATTCAAAAAACTCACTTTGCTTATAACATTACTTATGTGACTATTTTGGTATGTAGTTATGACATAATAGTGTTGTATAGTACGCTGGTAATCTTAAGAGACTTTATTTCTTTTCATTTGGCTAAGATTTTGAAAGTTACAATGGGGTGTGCACATTGGTCGGAAAAACTGTTTATTGTTATTTTTGATCTGAACTAGACCTCATTCTGAGAATTTTGACACCAACCGCGATCTTCTAGCGTGAGAAGACCTTTTTCTGTGATTTTAAAAAGTTTCGACTGTTTATGACGTCACAGTGGGCTCCCGCCCAGGCGCTTGACGTCATAAACATTCGAAACTTTGAAAAATCATAGAAAAAGATCTACTCATCCAAAAAGAGAACGGAAGAGAACGGTTGGTGTCAACATTTTCAAAATGAGGAAAACTTTCGATTGAAAAAAAAAAATCAGCCGTACTACCCATTGAAAGTTCTATTCGTTGGGCAGTTTGCTACTGAACTACATTAACAGTTTGCTACTGAAAGGGTCCCCGAAAGTAATAGAACGCTATAAACTCCGATTCTGAGGTGAAAAATGTGATTTTTCACCCATGATGAATCCTGGTTTTCTTTCACTCGGTGTTCTTCCAGTCTTTCATTCTCCTTGATAACTAGTAATGAAAGCCGCTTTTCAAACCTCACCGTCAGAACAAGAAGCCCAAGCGGTTCATTAAGAAAGTTTCCAAATAAAAATCCTGAAAAGGGCGAACCGATGTTAAGAGGCTCACAGGCCTTTTCCTCTTTAGACGGTTAATTTTGCCTCTTTCTCTCCGTTCCTCTCCTTCCAGCGAAATAGAAAAAAAAAGATCCGAGAAATGAGAGAGAATCGGAAAAGAAGAGAAGGCTAAGAGAATGAGAGCCAACAAATAACCGGACGGGTTATTGAAAAAGGGTGGTCCGCTGAACCAAAACAAACGGGTCTTATTATTTCTTCTGAGGTCTTGTTTTCGCCTCCATATACGTTGGAGAAATGTAGGTGAATAGTAAGTGCCGTGAGTTGTTAGCGGAAAATTTAGCTTCGGAGACGTTGATGTTTGACCGGAAGCCAAAATACGCTGCAAACTATTGCCCAAAGGTTTATTATTTTCTGTATAGATCACCCTTCTGTATAGATCCCTCCCTACCAACCATAGGTACCTATTATTAAGTACTTGTAGGGGGCGAACGGTTTGTCCTATAGAGCTCCGGGTGGCCTCAAAATTTGTTTGAAATTCAATACTATTTAAAATTGGTGAAAAAACGATACCTTTATTTCGAGAGTTTTCGAGCTAGGGCACTCTTGAGAATTTCAACCCTCAATTTTCACCCCTTTGAAGTGACTGACACCAACCAAAAGATTCACGGCACAACTAGACCCCAAATGGAGCCCATATACAAAATTTGAACCAAATTGGTTCAGGGTTGCTAATAGGAGTGCCGCGTACGGCGGACGGACGGAAATTTTTTTATTCGATTTTCGTATTCTACGTACCTTGAAACGTAAAACATCAAATTTTGAGGGGGGGTTAAAATTTTTTTTTCAGTGACTGACATCAACCAAAAGCTTCGCGGCACAACTAGACCCCAAATGGAGCCCATATACCAAATTTGAACCAAATCGGTCCAGTGTTGCTAAGAAAAGTGCCGCGTACGGCGTACGGCGGACGGACGGAAATTTTTTTTATTCCATTTTCGGATTCTACGTATCTTGAAACGTAAAACATTAAATTTTAAGGGGGGGTTAAAATTTTTTCTTGCCTGACTCCAATGGCTTATTGAAAATAATAAACCAAAATGAAGCGGTGTATTACGATTTCCTCTCAGATCTATGTAGGTATTCAAAATAACTAACTCCCAGATGCTACAGGACGATGTGTCCCTTCGCCTCCCTTACAACCCTGTTCCACTCATCACGATCATAGGCCCTGCTCATCCTGATTCAGACTTTCATGTTTAGCAGGTCCCTCTCCACGTCATCTATCCATCGTGTTCGTGGTCTCCCCTGCCGCCTTCTTTTTTCAAGTCTTGATTTCCACATCATCTTAAGGGTCTTTCATTAGGCATTCTCTCCAGATATCCAAGCCACTGAATTCGATTGGCTTTATTGAAATGGACTATATCTTTATTTTCAAGAATCGCTTCTATTTCCATATTGTTTCGGATTCGCCATCGTCCCCTTTCGTATAAATTCATAAATTCTTCTCATAACTTCTCTTTCAAATATTCTTAGCTGTTTGGCGTCTAGTCAGTGTCAGGTATAACCTTTTTTAGTGCCCTGGACTGCAGTCTTGATTTAAACAGCTTGGTATTTTCGTAGAATGCCCGGTTTCCCAGAATTATCCTATAATCAATCACTGCTGAAATACTGTTGGCACTGGTGATACTCGATCCATAATATGTGAAAATATTTACTTCCTTGAATCTGAGCTTCCCTACGTCCAAATATCCAAGTCAATTATGTGTATGTATGTGATGTATTCAACATAGAATTAACAAATGAATCAAACAATAGGAGGTAGCTTGAGCTGAACACATGTGAGCCTGGTCAACGACTGAGACTGGCAACACCTGGCTTTCTCATACCCCGGTTGTGTATTTATATTATAAGTTCAGCGAGAATGACCACCATAATATGGTATATATTATATACCATATGGTATATATTATATACATTTTTCTCCACCAACCTGACTAGTTTACCTCTCTCTCGCCTTTCTTGACTCTCCAACCTCACCTTATAATCATTATCAGTTCTGAGCCGGATGACATTCAAACCACCACACACATCTATTAACGGTTCTGCTTGTAGGTTATGTATCCACCCTTACGCACACCTTATGTCGATTAACAGTTCTGTTAACTCCTTTCGTAATCACTCCTTTCATTATCTTCCCTGAGTAGGTTCTAAAAGTCAGTAAAAATAGTTCAAATTCAGTCAATTTATTCAAATTATAAATTGTCAGGAATAGAGTTAACAGGGCGGTTAGGGATGAGATGTCTCTGGAAATGTGAAAAAACCACAAAACTGTTCTGCACTTCGCCTGGCTTGGGACTGGTTCCTCCTTCTATTCTATCTAAAGTTCCATCCCGGTGTGGGGGAAGTCGTTATGAAAATCATGTTGGATAGAGGTCGACAGGATTGTCATTAGCGAACGTCATAAAGCACAGTCCAGTTCCTTGAAAGGGACTCGGTACAGTTCAGGAATAGCGTGTGAATTTGTTCCTCAAATGGTTTTTCGAAAATACGCTCATTCACACATCGTGTCTTTTCAGACATGAAAACCTTTGGATTTTGATATGAATTTGAACCTTCATTTTGAGCATGGTGGCAGAACTGTGTTTTAAAATAGTTTTATGGGACTTGTACCTCCTCTTCTTTTGTTTGATCTTCTACTGTGCTCTGAAAGTATGTTAATTTATTATGTTTATTTCTTCAAACTGAAAGTTTAAATTCACTGCGTTTTTATTCGAATGCTCCAGCAGAAAATTGAAAACAAGAAGGAAATCATGAATGAAGATAGAGTATTTGATTAGCCTTGATGTTGAGAGCCGTTGCTCACCCATTCCGTTGCTCTTTTCCCTCCTGTCACCACTTCATCTCCAGCCACTCCAACCGTTGCGAGCGAACCCTCTCGACCACTTTGGGAAGCTTGAAATACTTCACATGGCTTAGTGGCCCCCCTCGTCTGCCTCTCCACAGAATTTTCGGCCGTTTTCCACAGTATCCCCTACGGTACTGCGTTGAAACCCCTTTTTGTTCGCTCGGCCTAAACACTCCTTTCCCCCTCTACATCCGGTTTCGGATCGAAAGTTGCAAATTGTTTTCCTTTTGATGACGATAAAACTCCATTCCGAAATGCCTCTCTAGAATTCGCTCCTGTGGAAACCCTCTACAATCAGATCCGGATGGGACGAACTGTTCGGACGTAGGAACTGCATCATTCTAAGTCATATCAATCAATTCCTCAGTAAGTAACCATAAAGAGAGCTTTTACCTTCTACACTCACCCAAGAATCATCACAGAAACAACACTATAATTCCCTACGAGTTTCATAAAAACAAAAAACCACACTGCCCAACAATATTTATTTATTTATATCGAATTACATTGGTGATGTATTCACGTTGATACATTGTGACATGAAAATATCTTTTTGCACTAAGTGGACCAAACGCGACGTCCATTTCGTAATGTATTTGCGATACTCGAAAGCTAGCTTTGGGTAGCTGGCATCATTGTACACACTGTTTATTTGAAGAAAATTACTGGTTTATCTGAATGAAGTATTAATTATTAGAATGAAACATGTAATGAGTATGATTAATTATCTGGTTGAATTCACCTCTTTACACCTTCGTGTTGTATCACAATTTGTGGCATCATTATAGTCACAAATTACAATGCGAACCTTCATGAAAAAACATCCGATTTCACCTCACAACCACCCCTGGTTACCTCACTCGATAATTCATGTCAACACTTCGTAAGTAGGGAAATGTTACTCAGTCGGTTTTCCACCAACAAAAATCATTTTCCACTCGTTGGAAAGCTCTCAATTTATTCTGAAATTGATTGCAGATTACTCGTCATAAAAACAAATAAATCACCTTTTGAACATGATAACGCTTTCTTGAGGAAATATTGTTTGCAGACAAAATTTTTGATTGACCCCACTGTTATGACATATTACCGTTAAGACAGGTTTTGCTTCAATGTAATATCTTTGAGTACTTTAGGCAGTGGTTTTTTATTTTCGTCAAAATCGTACTTTACTTTGGGGTAAATAATAAGCCTGAGTCAAGGAATGGGCTACTGACCCACGCGAAACCTAAGTTATTCAGATAGCTTTGAAACTGAAAATGCAATTAGACATTTTCATTTGAGAGAATCCATATGGTATTGAAGTACTGCATAGATAAACCTCCTCATAAAAATTGAAGGAGCAAATTGGAAGTTTGTGCCAAAAATTGGTTTTGAAACCAGGAAGCATCATTTGAGGGAAAAAGTGAAGAAGTTGGCATTTTTACACCTGAGTTCCTTAGTTCGAATCCAGTCTTCTTGGAGCAGGCAATAACAATCAAAGCTCACCTCGTGGTAGCACATTATAGAGGCAGGAGATTTCTCGCAGCCCTTGTGTCTGCAGCCAAGCTCCCATCAACTCATCCTAGAAGTTTCTTAGCCTCGAAAGGGGACCTTGGGCGTGGAGGAATACATCAAGTCAAACTGGCAGCTCCATCAAGCTCCAGTTTCGGAAATCTTCGGACCTAAAACCCGCAAGTTAACCCATTATCAACTAGAAACTTCTCCCTTAGTGAAGGATGGTCCTTAGTAATGGCGTCCTAGCGTCGTCCTATGACGTTAACTCACTACCACCTCATCAGAGAGACTACGAAAACGGACAGCTGTGATTTAATTCCGCTGGCGGTGGGCTGGCGGTTTATTATAAACCCCTTCGGTAGTTTAATTCATTCCGATTCGCCGAGGCGACTTATGTAAATTTCCTCGGGTTTGAACATTCCTTCGATTAGGGATTCCCCCATCGACTTGATCGTATTAGGTCCTAAATTTGATTTGCATTTGTTTACGTGGAAATGTTTATCTACACGTGGCTATAGGCATTCCACTGCGGTTCCTTCCTAGTTGTAACTCCTCCTTGCATGAAGAAAACATTAACAAATCAACGCGTTTTATTGAAATCCATCAAAACATTGGTAGACGAGGGTTTGGTTGGCAAATATGGATACTGCGCCAACTTAAATAGGTCACTATTTTTGTAGTGATGTGTAAGGTGCAACTGTATCGGTGCTCTAATCTAAGAGCAGCCTTTTGGCACAAAAAAAGGGCTCACCTTGAAGTAATACTGTACAAGTATTTCCGGGATGATTCCTAAGGAGAGGGAGTGGGGTTTTAGTTGGTAGGCTCAATGCTGGGGAGTCCAACACTGTTGGAGTGAACTTCCCCTTCGCTCTTAAAGAGATTAGCTTAGCCTACTACCGAAAAAAAGAGAGAAAAAGTTCTCGGTGCTCTAAAAAAGAGAGTGCTCTAGTCGTTCACCCAGCTGACGCAATACCGAATTAATAATAGTGACCCGAATTTCAACCCTCTAAGATGAACAAGAGTTCTGCTATAAGGCAGAACAGTACCGCAGGCAGTACTGTGCCTGCTGTGGCAGGCTGACAGTTGGTCAGTTGGGCAGGTAATTTGTTTCCTTAGATCGTTCCAATAACCACCATTGGTTTTCAAGTCATGTGTCGCAAGTTCTAGGAAGTACGCACTGAAGGAATGTCAGCTCTAGTTCTCACACATCTGATCTGACATTCCTGGTTTAATTTCCAATCCCATCCAGGTCTCGAAGAGGTACTGAATTCCAATCCTCTAAATTGAACAGTCTCTGGTGGACGCCCTCATATATATATTTTTTCTCGATACTCTTTATTGCACCAAGTATAACTTATTAACAATATTATTTTGGAAATATGGACAAGTATTCAAAACTAAGATACATCAGTGAGTTTTGTTGATTATGGTGGATGTTTTATGCACTGCTTCACAAGTTAGCTAGTTCAAGTGGTTTGCTACACTTCAATCTTCTGATGATATCAGAGATATCATACATTCTAATATGAGGTTCTATATATTCTAAGGAGTTGGACTGCTTCCTCGTCGATGTGACATTGTAGCCGCTGTAGGTGTCTCACAGCTTGTCGCTTTATGGCATCGTTTATTGTTCCAATCCGAAGCTCACGATGGAGACTTTCGTTTCGAAAGTACCATGGTGCATTGAGAACCGTTATTAACACATTGTTCTGGAATCTTTGGATGATGTCTCGATTTGACTGAGTTGCCAAAGCTGAGCTCCATTAGTCCAGGCTGGTTTAAGGACTTGGTTTTACAATGTAACCGTGTTCTCGATTGACAAGTTCGACCGTCTCCCCATCAGCCAATGCATTTTTCTGAATTTTAGAAGAAGTTCTTCCTTCTCTCTCATTGATCTGGGCTTTCCATCTAATTTTGGCGTTAAGTAGTGGTGTGTCGGTACAGCTGTACCGGGACTGTGGAACCGAGTATCAGGTTGGAACGGTTCCACGCAGTGACAAAAACTCGACCCTTACCGGTCCAGTTCCACGGACTGATAAGATATCTTGAAATGGCTCTGGACCGGGAAGAGATCATTCTGATTGGTGAGGATGGAACTGGACTGGTAAGGATGGCACCAGACCGATAAGATATCATGGAGAATGGTTCAATGGCTCTGGACCGGGAAGGGTTTTGGACCGGTAAGCATGGATCTTGTTCTCAGTTCTGTTCCATGTTGTACCTGGAAGCGCCCTTACTACTTCCATGGACTGAGAATGGTACATGGAATGGCTCTTGAGGGGGAAGTTATCTTCTGGACTGGTTAGCATGGAAGTTGTCTCCAGTATTATTAATTTATTATTGCCATGTTAAGTTCTTAAACTGCAACGTCATTATTCTTTCCTTGAATTGTTTGGTAACTAATATTTATAATAAATTGCCTCTTTTGTAACACTTGTTCAAATTCCTTCCTTTTAGCGAATTGTCAAGGAAAATGATGCTATTGTATTGCAAGTTGAGATCACAAGCATGGAAGAAGGACGATAGGGATTTGACTGCCTGCTTCATCCATGCCATGTGAGTGGGATTTGATCGACTGTACCGGTAATGGAACTGTACCGGTAATTTGGAACGGTTACATCTTTGTCACCGTAACCGTTGGAACCGTTCCAGGGAAATACCTGGACCGACACACCCCTAGCGTTAAGTGTCATGGGTAGGCTGGACGCCCTCATATGAAACAGTATTCTTCTAAGGGATTTGGTCTACCGAATAAATTAATGAAAATAATTAAATTGGCGATGTATTCTACACCTAGAAAACTTGCGTTATTTGGGGGGGGGGGGGGGTATAAATAGAGTTACCTTTCAGATCTTCGGATTTGAACCAGGAAGGGTAAGGGAAATGATCTTGCACGAAAGTAAGTACTTACAGGATCGTTGTCTGCAATGAGATTGGGGAGGAATACACCGGAAGGAACCGTTCCATTGAACCACGAATCAGGTTTCAGAGTAACTGTTGCTCCGTCACATGTGTAAAAATGACAAAATTTGTTGAACTTTAAAAAAGATAATCTTTTTATAATTACAACTGTATACAATACATCTAGTAATTTCTCTTCAATATGTACTAAACGCAGTTCTGTGGTTCATAGATCACTACCTAATCCCACATCACATTACACACTTCTCTTCTAGTGGTTGGTGACAAGGTTCTCTGTAATCGTAGAATGTCCCTGATGTTGTCCTGCAGATTCAATACTTCGACGTTTGGATGTTTGTGGAGCCGACTGTTGAACTGTCAGGGAAGGCCGGCTGGGTGAATTTCAGGAATTCGCCTTCTTCACCCTTTACGGCTGTCTCGAGCTTCACGTAGTTTTACTTTGCATCGCGCAACAAAAATGATTCAAATTGATTGAGAACGCTATAGAAATATCTTAACCCGAACCTCTACAGTATTTTTGCTCAGCTCGCTTTCAATGGAGCAAATATAAAATGTAGTTCCCTTCTCGCAGGTATGTGCTTCACGTAAAGCGCAACGCAACTTTATTGATACGTTTTCTCCCGCTCGACGGACGGATGTAATATTGATTCAAACGTTATTGACAAAGGATCACTCGGTTTAAAACGAGAGAGCGGACGAGTTATGAAGGCTTAATACTCCCCAGGGCGGGCTGCCCATTTATTGGTCTCATACTTGTGAAAGGGGGAATAAAAGAGGAAAGTCCCTTCACCTGCTCAGAATTTATACTTTTTCCCCGCCCACAGCCTCTCGATATTCTATATTTTCAATGGGAACCCTCGTTTTACGACATTGTTACAATATGCATAATCGGATCTGGAAGAAAGGCGCTTTTCGACTTCACATTTTAGCTTTGTCTTGAGTTTCGATAAATGTGGAGTTTCTCACGTTGCTCATAACTTTCTATATAAATATATTTGCATTAAAAAAAAGTGTGTATTTTTGACAATCAACTTCAACCGTTCGAGGATAAGAAATTGGCACCGCAAAAATGATGTGGATTCAAGAGCCTTTTTCAAAACCGTCGGAAACGCCCCAATTCTTTTTTTGTTACTTTGTAGTTCATATTAAAGTGTTGCTCGTATGTCTGTCCCAGAAGCTGCAGGAGAAACCTCGGATACTGTCGCTATTAAGCAGATCGTTGTCCCATGGGAGATTGATTGAGTGATTAAGCTTTTTATTTACATAACCAGGGATGGGTAGGGCTAAGTGGACCTCTCTTACTTCGTCCCAGGCAAAAATTATTAACAATTCCTCGCTACTTAATCACAATTACATAGTTGTTATTTTTTTAATTAAACGTATTGTGCTCTCATTAAATAATAATAACATGTATTTTAAATAATGTCTTCAGTTTCAAATGGACATTTAATTTATCTAAGTGAATTCTTTATATTCCTGAACACATAGTATCGTTTCAAAAATAAATTTATTGTTCCTTAACTAAAAGTTAATTGTCTTTTTTCTAACACATCACTTCCGATTACAAAAAAAAATTATTTCTTTTTTTGTAAGTATGAAATAATCAAATTTTAATAAACTTATCTTTTTATTCACTCAATTTGTAAAAACCAACAAGTCAAACTGATCTTACTGTAGTCTTGTATTCTTTATAACAATAAATTATTTTTTATTATTCGTAATTTTCTAAAAAATCATTTTTAAAGTTGGCCTTGAAACCACTTACTGACATCGTGGTATCGAATTGTCAATATGCATATTGTATATGCTAATTCCTTGAACTAGGAAGGATCTCTCATAAATCATAGTTCTATGCATTGGACAGAGGAGCGTTTTGCTTGCATGCCTTGTGTTTCTTTCATGTATATGGTCAACGAATTTAAATTTTTCATATAAATAAGAAGGAGTTTTGAATAGAATATAGAATATAATTGAATAGAATTTTGAACATCATTGTTGCCATTGCTACTTTTTGTCGCTAAATTTCAACATACCTAACTTCTTCTAGTATGGTGTCACATGCATATCAGCGATAGCCTAATGTTATGACCCACATTTTCAGCTATTAATTAGTTCTTAAATAAAGAAGCAATAAAAGGATCCCTGAGTGAGTCACCACCCACCGGGGGAGACGAGGTACGGGGAAACACGTCAACATGACGTCACCCTTCCACCTCTCTCTCCCCCGAGGAAACTCTCCGAGTATATAAGCTCTCTCAGGTATGCTCCAGTATGCAATCTAGTCCAGTCAATCGCCTCACTTATTTCGCTCTCTACCTTCTCCTCCGATAAGGGATCTCCTCGCAGAACTAGGCTCACTAGGTAAATCTCCCGCTTCCCGTCGGTCAGTTTTTGATGAAAGGCTGGGGTTGTTGGGCCAGCGCATCTTCACTGCACTCCGCATTACAGTCGGGCTAACGCCGCCGGTGCGACAGTGCAGCAGCTAGGATAAGTACATACAAACGCCGCATCGAGAAGGTCATCTCCTTCACTCGACGACACGCAGACATAACACCTAAAAATGAATCTGATGGCAGCGTTTTGCGCTTTTTGAATCTTTTTTACCTAGGAGAAAAGTTCATCGCCATCAAAGTTGTAGGAGATGTGTGGTTGGAGATTCTGAAACTAACCAGAATTGAACTGTAGAAGTGCCCGTTAGTGAAAATACTAGTAAATTAACTGCGGAACGTTCAACGAAGCTGGAAACAACAAGTTCACATCTCAATGGAATTACTTTGAGAGAAACTCTTCGGTACCAGCTCAGCACTGCACAAATCATCAAACTACTTGGTGGGGGTGTGAACAAAGTCGTAACATCTTGCTACTAATTGTAAAGGAAGAATGTCTTTGTCATCACATTTGCTTTGAAATACCTGGAGACCAAAATTAGAAAAGGTCCATAATAACGTAAAGGTGATCTGAATAAGGTCTTAAGTGTGTGAATGTAAATAATTTTGCTTGAAAACGTAGGTATTCAATATTGAAAAATGCTGCAGTTTACTGTTAATTTTTTTCCGTATAGTCTCATTTGATACTAAAAATTGCTATCCGATAAATGTAGAAGCTTTCATAAGGAAATTTGGTTCTTAATTGCTCCAAAAACCCAGTTAGGAACTCAGGAAACTGAGAATCTCAATTCGAAAAAGAGGAGAAAAAAAAATAATTTGAACAGATCTTTGCACCGCTACTCGCTCTTACTATCATAGAAATAGTAGGTACCTCTGGTCGGTAGGTAAAAAACAAAAAATAAATAAATAGTGACAATGACAAAGCTGTGACCTTTGCAGAAGAGTGATCTATAAAGGAAAATAATAAATCTTTGTGAAATAATATGCTGCGTTTTTTTATCTTACCAACCGGAGGTACCTACTACCTACCTACTACATAATTACGTTCACACTCGATTAGAAAAATAGGGAGGTTCATATGGGAAATTTGATTACTGGTAAGGAAGCAAAACTGAGTACAACTCGAAGAAACGAACGGCGATCGCGTTTTAGTCAGATAAAATTTGAACGGAGGTTAGACCTCTTTGGTGATTCACACTCGTGTTTCTGATTTATCTTAAGTCCGACCCTTAAGTTTAGGGAGCGAAGGGATTGTCCTAGAGAGCTCCGCGTGGTCTCTAAAAATTCAATACTAAGTATCTTAAATTGGTGAAAAAAACGATACCTTTATTTCGAGAGTTTTCGAGCTATGGCAGTCTTGAAAATTTCAACCCTTAATTTTCACCCCTTAGAAGTGACTGACATTTGAACCAAACCAGTTCAGGATTGCTAAGAAAAGTTTTTAGGAAAATAGGAAAAATTTTTATTCGATTTTCGGATTCTACGTACCTCTAAACGTAAACCAAACAATTTTGAGAGGGGTTAATTTTTTTTTTCCTTCGTCGATTCCAAAGGTTCATTATTGAAAATAATAAACCAAAATGAACTGGGCTTTTCTTATATCATGCTAATCTTTATTTACAGCTATCCTACCTCCAATAATTCAAAATCCATGGAACACTGATCCCGTTTCATGTATGCATAAGTATAATTTGCTGCTCCAGTTTCATATTCATAAGTTTCTGCATGATGATTAAATTCACTGTGGAACCCGTATTATGTTAAAGAGATATTACGGTAGTATGAACGTTGAACAATACCCAAACAACCCTCCGACACTTCACAGTTGAGGTTTGCGAGTAACCGCAGAAATAGTTGGGATGAATAGAATGTCCGAACTGAACGAGGCTCTTGAGACCGGCTGAACAAGGGTGGAATCCCACCCTGACCGTCCCAAACAACTGATAGATTCAAGTGGAATAACTTCCTCGGAAACTGCGGATTTTGAATGGGAAGTCCGTGTTCAGAACTATTACTCTAACTGAAACGGTGGTTCGTAGGCTTATCCTTGCAAGCCTCATCCAGTGGTTCGAATAAGGGGTCATGGGTGATCACGGCGCCCCTTCAGTTCCTTACAGTCTGCCGAAGCCGAGAGCAGTCTGAATTGGTTCCGAGTCAATAGAACGAGACAGACTGGTCTGGGTGTTGGATTAAGTCCACGTGCCAAAATTACAATGCATGCTTGCTTGCACTTTCCATATTGTTTGAGTGTATGTTTTCTTTGAAGCTGTATTCGTTAAACCCTGCAGTATGCTATATCAACGGTAACCAGAGAAAATTAAAAACGAATCAAACAAAAGCAGTGTTGGGAGATCGACGGATTCTCTGACACTGTCAATTCTGGTATAATAATCAAAACATCCAATACAATTTTTTCTTTTTTCTTTTTCTTGATCTGCCCATCTCATTGATTAAGGCGGGGTCTCTGTCGGTCGCCGTTTGTTCCTCGTTCCGGTTCAGTATTTTACAAAATTGAAGGCGCAAAAACTTGAAAATTTGTACCTAATTTTGAAATTTTCAAGGATTTTGAAAATTTATTAGTGCACGGCCCTAGGGAATTGATAAACTGAACAGGGTTGCACGGTATTGACTAACGAATAGTTCTTCCCAGGCCGGGCGGAATCTCAGTTTCCAGTGAACCTCGGGAGGGATAACCCGTCGTGTGGCGTCCCGATTTTGAATTTTAAATGCCTCCGAAGGTCCAGCAGTGGGATTTGGGCGAACCAAGGGGACGAGGCGAGTCGAGCGACGGAGCGGAGGTTGAGTTACTACCAACTTTTTTAGTTTTTGCCCCTTCAATTTCGAGAAATACTTGGAGAAAATACTACCTTAACAGAAAACTTGATTTCTCCATTTATAGAAATGATACATATAGTGATATCACTGTTCATAGTACATCAAATCATCCCTTAGATCATAAACATGCTGTTTTCCGTAGTATGATCAATAGAGCTTTGTCAATACCAATGAATGATCAAAATTTATCAAAAGACAAAAACTATTATCAAAAGTATAGCCGCAAGCTATGGATATGGGGAATGTCTCATTGATTTCATATGGAATGAGGTTCTTAGGAAAATGCGTAGAGACGGGGTTTCTAATTTGGTTAAAGATGTTGTGTTAGAAGAGAACAAGTGGATGAGTAGGTATACCTTATTATGGAAAGATTTCTGAC
This sequence comes from Apolygus lucorum, assembly GCA_009739505.2. NCBI lineage: Eukaryota > Metazoa > Arthropoda > Insecta > Hemiptera > Miridae > Apolygus > Apolygus lucorum. Next base: position 46,248,018 of record CM019179.2, read on the forward strand.
AAAATAGGCAAAATTTTATCATATAGAGGTTTCAATGTAGGGTTCAAAAATGAATGTTTTTAAACACAAACGGTGGATACAGCTTTCGTTCAAGTACGCAACCACGAGAGACATTTTATGTCTTATGTTTAATAAATTGAGAGCTTTCCAATGAGTGGTGAACGATTTTTGTGGGGTGGAAAATGAGGAAGTTAGTTTTCCCTTGGAACGATTGGTTGTACGTGAAAATAATCAGAAATTTCCGCGTAACGCTCCCCTCGTGACGATCCCCGCGTGAGGATTTTTCATTTATGTGCCATAGTAAAGACATAAAATGTCAAAAATAATTTTAAAGTTTCGTTGGGTTCTGTTAACGATAAAATTAGCTTTCAAGGTAAAAGTGGGGTTTATAAACTGAAACGTTCTTGTTGAAATGTGGGCTTGAGTATTGTGGTCAAACTGATAAGAAATTTAGGGAAAGAAAAATGAGCTTGAGGAGGATTTTAGGGATAACAAAGGTGATTCTGCTTTTGCGAATCACCTAAGAGAATCCAATCATAACTTTAGTTTTGATCTAACAAGCAGGCGGTGCATAGAATTTCCTCATTTTTGCCCGAAGGGAGGCATGTTGGATGTGCTTGAAAAGTTCGAGATTCTTAAAAGTGAAAGGTCTGGTAAATGTCTGAATGAGGTGGTCCCTCAACATGTTTCACAGTTGATGGTTTCATTTCTGCAATAGATTGGTCCCCTCCTTCACAATGTTACCCTCATCAATGTTTGGGCTCCCTTTCACTTTGTCTGCCTAGATAGGCATTTGATGATCCTCTCTGGAGGTCCCTTCACCTCTCTGAACCAATAGGATTCTCCTTTCACTTATACCTGCTTCAATCTGATTGGGTACGACTTTCACTTTCCCGACCAATGGGATTCAAGCTCCCTTTCACTTGTGACTATATAAGCTATGCTCTCCGTGATGTACCTTCATTTATTGTTTGTTACTGATGATGAGTCGAAATCGACTTTACTTGTAACTCATTTTTTTCGTGGAAATAGACAACTTTCTACTCAACTCCGTTTTTATCCAACACAACATAATAACCGAAACATACTAGGTATATCCAAAAGCTTCGCTGCATAACAGGACCCTATTGAAGCCAATGTGCCAAATTTCACCAAAGTCGGTCTATGAGAACTGGGGAAACGGGGCGTACTGGGTGTAAGGACGGAAAAATTAGTGTTCGAATTCTACGTACTTTGAAACGTAATCCATCAAATTTTGTTGGGGGTAACTATTTTTTATTTTTTTCTCGATTCCAAAGGTTAACTAACTAACTACACAGCACTACAGGCCGATGTGGCCCTTGGATTCCCGAACTCCCTCCACCTTGGCTTCCCGAACTCCCGCCACCGAGTACGGTTACCCGCCTGAGTCCTCCGCAATCCCTCCACCCAGAGGTCCTTGAAGACATCATCAAGCCAGCGACTCCGAGGACGACCTCTTCGTCTTCTAGTTTTCATCCGAACTCGCAGCATCATTCTCGATTCCAAAGGTTTTTCATTGAAAATAATAGACCAAAAAGTGGCATTTTAAGCGGACAAAAAGTGCTATCAGAGAAAAGTTGATGAAAATTATTTGTAGAATCGATTCCTTAAGTATTGTTGATTGATTTCGGGACACCCTGTAGCAGGTGTGGAGGGAGGGTCGACACTCCTCTCCCTGTGGGGCCAGGCTCTCCTGAATCACCACAAACGACATCCAGATAAACTGGAATTTGTTATTCAGATCCCCAAATTCAGTCCTAAATCGCGGTAAGGGAAGTAGTTGAGGATCTATCCCACCTACTCTACTACAAAGTAGGTAGAAGTGTCAATTACTGTAATAGGTACTTTTTTTTCGTCAATCTATGAATTATTGGATACGATTGGATTATTTTTGAATTTTATCGTTTAATTTTCGTGTATATTATTCTTGCAAAGCTGGAAACTGAGTTAGTCAAATCGAAAATTTGAAAGGAGATTTCTCTTTTACACAGTTTCTCGACTTTTCTCGATGGATTGATTCCCTGATTGAATAATGCACATATTGAGAAGTTTCGGGATCTCGGGTTTCTCGGCTCTTCAAAATGTCAACGATGTTTGTTGAAGGGCCAATTTGATGATAATTGCCCTTTCTTTGGCTAGCCTCGTGCCGTCAACAACGACCCACAACCTTGCAGTGACGATGATCGCTTATTAATTTTCTCGAGCAGTGACCCGTTGAAGGGGTGAAAACACCGGAGTACCGGTTAATTTCTCCCCCGAGGCCTCTGAACTGCTTCCACAATCTTGTACCAATCACCGGGAAAGGGCACCCTAATTACGACCAAACAACCCCCCGAAGCGCACCAACCCTATCTTCAACATCTCGGTCTCTCTGACTTAATCGCTACTGGCAGCCGTCCCTTTGCAACCTTCCAAAGGGACTCAGATGTTTTGAAAGCGGTTGAGACTGAAGAGGATGTTTCATCAAATGTAATCTTTCTCAACAACGAGAAGTGGTGACTCAGGGGGCGCCTGTCACTCCCCTCCTCCATCAAGAAGTTTCAAAATTACACTAAACATTATTGGGTAACTTCTAACATTTTCAGTTATTTATGTACTTTTTATTATCGAAAATTGGTTAGAGGAATATCTCTAAAGAGAGGTACAAATCCGATTCCAAATTCCTATAAACGCACAGCGAAGAAGCCCAAACCCTCCTTCTTCATTATCTAACGTCTGAGAACGGGCCATCTTATATGCACTCTGTATCTACTCAAAATTGATTATGTTTGAAACGAATGAATGTGCTGATTGCCCTGAAACACCATCTGAGCAGACATCTGAGCATTCTGTACTGATTTATCCAAGCTACACTCAACTTCGAAATGACTCATAAGAGTCGTCGAAATGTTAACGTTTGAAACCAAGTATAGTTTCACAAAAAAAAAGCAGTGATATACTGGAAAATATGTAAGTGAACAGCTTTTTGTGAAGGTAGATTGCCTATCAAATGCCTCATCATCGTAGCGAAATTTTCATTTTATGATTGAAAAAGCAAACGAAATGATTCAATAAAAGAAGGATCAATCGAATTGCTGACGAAATCACCTGGAATGCTGGTAGAATCATCGTCTCCGCCGAATTCTCGCGGAATGCTTCCCAATGGGCTTCTTCCAGGATCCATGGTACGTACTGTGGGCTGAAACAAATGAGTTCGTACCTACAAAGACTCAAGTATCAGCATTAACCAAAATATTTAATACGAGAGTACTTAGTTAACACTTCTGATGTAGAAATTGAATTCTAGTAAGTTAAGAGAGCATAAAACCACTTGTAAACTCGACAGAATCGCTTTATTCACAAGCCAACTACCAAGCTACAGAACAGAATAATAAAAAATACGCGGTCCCTCCGATCCTTTTTCCCCGCCTCTCAGCTGTCATTAGCCCTCGACGCGTACTATAGAAGTATTCGGTAATTCTGAGCAATTATCCGGTCAACTCCGATATTTCTCATACTTAACCATGATATATGTAGAGTAGTAAATATCAATATTCAGACCGGAAATAAGAAGTAGTAAATATCAATATTCAGACCGGGAATAAGTGTCGGAAAAGGAAAATGTATTGTGAAACTTACCTTAGTAGTCATCTGACTCGCTATCTGTATCAGCTTCACGAGTGATGTTAGGGTGTTCGTTTTACCACACATTGAACGTTTGCTCATGCGCGTTTGCTTAAAACAACATTTTATCGGCCATTTAGCAGAGTTTATGTTTAAAAGAAAGTACTCTGATTACAAAACAAGAGTGCATCATCTATTCAGAGCAATTGGCCATCTGTATAACGGTGAAAACGAACACCCTAACATCATTCGTGAAGCTGATACAGATAGCGAGTCAGATGACTACTAAGGTAAGTTTCACAATATATTTTCCTTTTCCGACACTTATTTCGGTCTGAATATTGATATTTACTACTCTACATATATCATGGTTAAGTATGAGAAATATTGGAGTTGACCGGATAATTGCTCAGAATTACCAAGTATTCTTCATTCTTACTTCCATGCAGCCCGCATGTTCTTCTTTGTTCTGTGTTGATGAAGCAATTCCAAGAGGCGTGGTTTAGTAGCCAGCTTCAGCACATTTGGCAGGTTATCCAGATTTCCTCAGTCGTGGGTTTAGATCCCGAGATATACATTTATGAAAATTTTGTAAAACAGTTTCATTTTATAAAGCATTAATTTATAAAGTATTCAAATTTTACTTGGGTCCATCAAATTTCCCCACAAAGGTATTATTATTCGGCAGTTTGGAGATCAGTGGCTTCTGTGTGATACTGATACCCCTTTCAAATTGTTTGAAACCCTCATCGCTGTTTGAGCTCTCTATCACTTTGTCTGCCTAGAATGGCATTTGGTAATCCTCCCACACTCTTTGACTTCTCTGAACCAATAGGATTCAAGTTCTCCTTTCACTGATATCTGCCTCAATCTGATTGGGTATGTCTTTGCACCATTGCACCTGTGACTACATGAGCTGTGTTCCTGAGATGTACTTTCGGTTCTTGTTTGTTACTGACGATGAAATTTACTTAACATTGTTACTCATTACTTTCGTAGAAATAGGATAGAAGTTCTTTTTAACTCATCGCGAGTAGCTCTATTCGTATGACGAAGAAAGTGGTAGTAGAAACAGTGGTCGGTGCCACGCTCTAGAAATATGATAAAAACGAATCAACCGATCGAATTTCTGAAAAGAATTTTATTCGTACAGAAAATCCGTCTGTGCGTACAAATACCTGGTGAAAATATATTTTTTTCTGAAAATATTGTTTTCCTGGTGAAATAGATTTTTTTTTTTTTAATTTGTATGCCATTTTCATTATTTACCCGATAAGAACAAAACCTTCGAAACATTGATGTTGTTGAGCACCCATGTGTAGTTGAGCTTGTTGGTCCAAATTTTCACGCGATTTTTTTTGTTAATATGAGGAACAAATTCGAGGGGTGCCCCAGTAATTATCATATTTTTTTTTTCTTTTGCCCCTGTTTTTGGCCACCCTAAATGTGCATCCATCATAAATTATGGTAATTTTCCGTGTAATGACGTATCAAATGCACCTAATCCGAAGTGATGACGGAAAATAAAAAGTTTTTTACGAGGCCGATTAAACTCACCATTTATGATCAGAATCAGAAATTGTTTTTGAATATTCAAAAACGGATTTCAGTGTAATAAATAAAATAAATAAATAAATGAAATTTTAAAAGTTCATACATACTGAAAATGTTGAGTTATTGCAATTGTTTTAATTTTCTTGAAAATTCGCTTAAAGAAGAAGGCTGTATTTTTCGTTGCTGTCATTGTCCGCCGTTCCTGGTCGGTCATCCTGACGCTGTCGATGTGAGTTTCTAGAGGAATAGCGCTCCAGATTTTGTGTCAGTCCACGGAAGAACGGCGTAACCTCTATAAAGTTTCACTAGGAAAGTTTCAACAGATGAGATCATAACGAGGTGGCAAACACGTGAGATGGAAGGGCGGCGTTTCGCCCACTTGACTCTTGCGGGTGACAGAGGCGGTGGTGGCGCCCTCTAATTGGATCCTATTCACCTCTATATTGCGGAGCCAAGCCAGACGCAGGGAGTGTATAAACATAGTCACATAATAGGGAATACACTCTGAGTTTGGTTCACCAGGATGAGACGAGTACAAACCGAGGAACATTTTTTCTCAGCTTGAGAAGAAATAACACTTGCTGAGTGCTGGGATTCCTCTTGGATACCTCTCTATAAGATGCTTTCGTCTCTGAGGGAAAGTCGAAAGACCAGGGTCGAAATACTTTTTCCCATCAGGTCTCGTATTTGCGATTCGGTTAGTTGGTTCTCTAAAGGTACTTTTAGAAGCTTATGAAAAGTGTACAATCTTATCCGTATGCTGGAGCAAGATAGCGAGCAATACTGAGGTTTTTCCTGATAACACAAGGAGCCACCAGGGTAAATGATGTCATCATCCTCTACTTTCATATTGCCTAGACTCTCATTGGGAGTTGGTCTATCCCCCCCCCCTCCTCACTCCCACTCCCATTGAAACCTTTGAGACGTGAGAAATTCCTCCAAAGTCTATAGAGAGAGAGAGAGAGAGAGAGAGAGAGAGAGAGAAAACATGCTTTTATGTTACATGCGCAATTTACATGATTTCCTGGAGCTATGCAGTAATAGCCTTGTTCCTATATAAGGAACGTCAGGCGAGTTCGGTCTTCGACCGTATTGTATCAGATTTTTGGTTCTTTAGTTTAAAGTTAATATATAATAGTTCTTACATTTATTAATTTTTTTGCTAAAGTAATAGTTGGTACATAAATAGGAAAATTACAGATTATCAGAATTACAACAAAAAGAAAATAATTTATTGTCGGATACATGGTACACAACAACAGCAATTCTAAGACAACAAAAACAACAACAAATCTAAGTTTATCGCAGGGTAGGTACTAAATTAGGTTATACTCCTTTATTGCTTTATATCTCAAAGGCTATGCAATGGTATAAAACCTTACCAACAAGGGATCAGCCCTCCTCAGTAGTTGTATGAAGCGATCATGATGCATTTCTCTCACTCCGAAACATTTCCTTTTGACCCCAATCAGTGCCGAGCATCTACATACGAAATGATAGGCATCCTCCAAATTTTATATTTCCACTCACATTAAACTTTTTAGTCCTTCTCAACCCCTGGTGTGTGTAAAGTGTCTGACACGCACGCGGGAAATTTCAATGAAGTATGACAGCAGTGAGCATCTAGAATATCCCAGGCGCTCAGTACCTGTCCTCCTTTATACAAGGTTCCATTTCAAACCTTCAGCTGTGATCTAACCGCCACGAAAAGTACTATGTTCCTTAGTTTCTGAAAACCACCGTGTCCCTCAGACACTTTATACACAGGCAACCAAAGAACATCAGTTTTTGGGCATAATTTTGCCTAAATTTCCGACCGATTTGCGAAATTCTCTTTTGTTCTGATGACTTCGAATGACCAGAATATCGAAATTAGCATGGTGAAGGGGCAAAAAGGGAGATAATATTCACAAAATGTCCGATTTTTCAATATTTCGGTTCCCTCATAGCTTACTAATTGTACCCAAACTATGAAATTGAGGGGGCATTATCAATGTAGCTCTGTATTTTCATGAAATAAGTATTCTTTTTGGTACCATGAAACAAATTAGTGATGCCATCATGGTGCCAGGACACCAGAAACCGCATATTTCGTGGGTTTTGTGTTGCAGGAGCATTGGGGGGGGGGGGGGTGAACTCGAATTTTCATGTTGGGTATCATAGATCATAGATTTTGAAATTCTGTTCAAATTAGACTCCTTGAGATTCCCATTGACTACTTGGGTGTAGGTCTAATTACTTTGTTTTAACTAATAAAATATTGGATTGACGGAAAATATATTAATTAACCAATCATGTGTCTCAAAAACAACTTTACAGTGCTGCGTGTTTGTCAGACCGGGTGTAGTTCGTTATCCGCCCCCATTTTGTTCTCTCTTTTGCAAGCACACCCGACCTCCTTTTTCAATTTTTGAGGAGTGTTCCGTAAACTAGATTTCATGTAGTGTATGAATAATATACCGCACTTATGTTTTCAAATACTCCAAGCAATGAAACTAGACATTGAAAAAAGTGGGGGGCGTATACCGAACTATTTCCCTAGAGAAAAAGTTCGATAACCGCCCCCACGACCGAATTGCATTGATTCGGCCTGTGACGTTTTCTTGGGAGAGATAACTGGTGAGGCAGAGGATAACTTTGATCGAAAGTTAAGAGGTTGAGATGCGATGCTCATAAATAAAATAAAAACGATGTTGACATCGAGTCGACGTGGCGTGCGGTTAAACGAAATATCAATGCTGGAGGAAACATCACCAGTCTTCATTCACACTTGTGCCAATTTTTGTGGAGATGTGTGAAGTCAATGGGCATAGATCCATTTGAGCATTTTTTGGACTGCATCAAGAATTTGTATGACCCAACCATAGAATAATACAACACCACAATATGTGTCAGAAGTAATAATCATATTAATAAATGAATTATTTAAACCAAAAATGTTGTGTTTTCCATTATTAACTATGTGGGGGCGCATACCGAACTTTTTCACTAGAGAAATAGTTCGGTATTCGCCCCCACTTTTTTCAACACCTAATTTCCCAATCTTAACCAATCAAAAATTATAATTCGTCACGATTGTGCTCAAGAAGATGAAATCTAGTTTACGGAACACTCCTCAAAAAATGAAAAAGGTGGTCGGGTGTGCTTGCAAAAGAGAGAACAAAATGGGGGCGGATAACGAACTACACCCGTCAGACCCTTTAAACACTGGGAGTCCATCTGAGGGTTTCCACCAGTGGTTGAACAATATCAATTCCGTACCAGACTTTCTGTCCTCAAATCCTTGTAACGTACATGACTGCATGAAGTTACAATCCGATTGGGATGACATTTTCAAGAATTGTGTTGTTTAAACTGAAACATAAGTGGTCTCCTAACAATATTAACCCCTCGGTAGATCCCCAGGAAACATCCTTATTACTGGCAGGTTGAGAATTATTATTCGACGTAGCAATTAACAAAGTTCAACGGCCAAAAATGACTCTTTGAAGGATGTACATCGGTATGAAAGCACCCCTAAAAGCGAAGTTCTACACAAATATCGCGATGAGAAGCCGCTGAGAAGAGATGGGACGGCGGAACCAATCTCGAAGTCACCCCTCCATCGCCCGCCAAATGACCGAAGAAACTTTACCCTGAAAGGGAATGAAAAGAGAGCATTAGCAGCGGAAGAGAGAAAAAATTTCAAAAAAGAACATCTGAAACGGAAAGTGGGAGAAATGGCTGAATGGAATAAGAGACCCGAGTTTATGGGATGAAGTCCAAGTTTGTCTTCGTACGCAATTAAAAAACAAAGTTCGGGGTTGTGAGTTTGTTTATAGCGCGTCATTTGACATCCGAATGGTCCGGACAGGGGAGGGTGACAATGACTAACAACTAGCAGTCGAGAATAATAAGCAAAAACTGGAGAAAGAGAAATAAGTAAATACGAGACGTAGAGAAATTAAAAAAGAGGAGAAAAAGAAGTTACAAATCGAGGAACAATGGGATGAGGGCGGGTCGTGTTTTTGTCGTTTTTCAACCAAGCACTTGATCACCCTCGATTTTTATTCTCGGGAAAATCCCCATTGTTTCTCAGGCAGAGTTTCACAATAGCTGGCCAGGGAAAACCGTTATTAAGAGTCGATGAATAGTAAGTTATGACTCCTTCAATATTCTATACTTCAATAACTGTTGCTGAATTTGTATTATTTTGCTTCCCTACTGTCAGAAATGAGGGAGCTTGGTACTCGTGCAGCAAACCAAAATATTGGGTCTTTCAGAATCAAAATTTGCAATCAATTTTAGATGGAAAAGCTTAGTCGTGAAGTTCAAGGAAACCATCAACAAGTCCTTGTTATTTTTGCTTCCGAGTCTAACAAGGTATGGACTCATTTTTTTCACTTCACGCCTGATGCCGAGTGGAGTATCTCAGTCACTCCAGCAGTCCAAAGTTTCTAGTTTGATTACTGACGAGCAAGTAACACTTAATTGGTGAACAAAACTCGGCTTTTCGGGCCTCGCCAGGGGTCAAGCCCCCTGGACCACCGGATGGTTACTGCTTAGAGCCTTCGGCTAAAATTGAAGAAACATGGAACATGTTTTGTTTGTTTGCTGTTTCCTTTTACTAGGAATTTGTTGTCTGTTGTTTTATTTAGCTCTTTATGGGCCAGCTTTTCAAATTGCTTGTCATTTCATTCACCTCTTGATGTCCCAAAGGTATTGTTATTATTAAGAAATCGAAAATATCTAAAACGTCCAAGAACACATAACACACTTCTTACCATGTATAAACGTGTAGGTGACCTAACTTCGACAGAAAAATGAACTTGGCAACAGAGAAGGTGTCTGTTTACAACAACCAACAACACAGAGAAGGAATGCTGAACCATGCAACGATAAGAATAGGGTATGCGCCTGGGTAGGAAAATCCGTATATTGTTATTTTTAATCTAAGGTAGACCTCATTCTGAGAATTTCGGTACCAACCGCGACCTTCTAGCGTGTGTAAATCTTTTCCTATGAATTTTTAAAGTTTCGACCGTTTATGACGTCACAGTGGGCTGGAGGGTCCCGCCCAGGCGAGAGGGGCGCGTGACGTCATAAACGGTCGAAACTTTGAAAAATCATAGGAACAAATTTACTAACGCTAGAAGGTCGCGGTTGGTGCCAAAATTCTCAGGATGTAGTCTACTTTTGATTAAAAATCTAAAAAAATCAAGGCGCACCCCCCATTAAGCAACAGGAAGGTATCAGGCTCTGGATCGGCAGTTTCCACTATCAGTGAGGACCGTGGTGGTAGGGATGTCCGATACTTCAAAAGTATCGATATGATATCGTATCGATACATCTAGAAAGTATCAAAAAGTATCGATACATCTAGAAAGTATCAAAAAGTATCGATACGATACTTTCAAAAAGTATCGATATTTTGAAGTATCGATACTTTTTGATACTCTTACAAAAATGTGTGAAAATGCCTTTTATGTTTCTCTCTATGAGTGTGACATCTCTCCATCGCGAGGATAATAATTCATATAGAATGAACAAAACAATATATTGGTTGGTTTACCTAACATTTTGGTGGTCCTTCAAAAAGTATTCCTTTTTTTCTTCAAAAAGTATCGATACCTCTAAGTATCGATACTTTGGGGACATCCCTACGTGGTGGTTCGAAACACGGCGCTTCGCACCTCGAAAACCAGAGTGATGAAAATGGCGTAAAGATCGGATTATTGGAAAAGGCGTAAAGATCGGAGTGTTCGAAAATGTAGGATCGGAAAAGCGCGTTACACTTTCGCGTCCCCCTTTCGCGTAACGTTTTTCGGATAGTTACTCAAGAGCTATAACATGTCCCATGTTAAAATAAGCCGCAGTGCAGGAAAATTACTTCGAGGCGATTAAAACACGACGTTGATCTCGCGGGGTGACTCAGTCAGCTAGCTTGAAAACTTTCGATATTCTGGTAATGTTTTTTCATTAATTTAAAATAGTGTTGATTTTTGACAACTTTTTGACATCACCCGAAGCTATGTGGGACCAACCGTTTGCTAATGAGGATAAATAATTATTTAATTTGTTCAATAAATGTTTTTTGAAAATGATTCAATTAGTGAAGAAATAGGTAGTTATTGACTTTTTTTCGTCAATTTAGAATAGTTAGTGTTCAAGTTTTAGAAACGAATGAGACCATCCAGAGCGATTATCACGAAATTAATAATTAATGACCTAGGCGAATAATAACTGGGCCGAAGGTGCTATCTTTTTGTTTCTAAAAACCAAATTTCGTAATGAAGGCACTCATAACTTTGGGGTTTTTTGCTGTTTTTGTTTTACTCTCTGTTAAAAGGTTGTGAGTTAATTTGCAGCGCTTTTCATATCTTAATACGTCTTATTTCACGCCGTATTTCATTAGTTATTGTATTTAAACACAAATAAGTTATGGAATAGTGACTTGCCTTGACCTATTTATCGTGTAACACTTAAATACACGTTCTCCTGCCCCAGTGGTCCTCACGAGACAACCATGGTAAAAATGTAAACTTTTATTTATTTTATTTAATTTTTTCAAAGATTATATTTTCACCCTCGAAAAGAATACATTGGAGAAGGTTGTGAGTTTGACGTGTAGATGGTCCCCTATGAGAGTAGTGCAAGGTTGTAGATAGAAGTTTTTATCTACACAATCAGGTTGTGGATGGAATCTATGTACCACATTCACTTGGCAGACGTTTTGTTTTATTATTTACGATAATGAACCTTTGGAATCGACCAAGGGAAAAAATTGTGTAACCCCCACTCAAAATTTGTTGGTTTACGTTTCAAGGTACGTAGAATCAGAAAATCGATTAACGATTTTGCCGAACGCTGCACTTTCCTCAGTTATATGGACCGATTCCAATGAAATTTGGTGTATGGGCTCCATTTGGGGTTTATTTGTGCCCCGAAGCTTTTGGTTGATGTCAGTAACTCCGAGGGGTTGAAATTTTGAAAACGCTCTAGCTCACTAAATGTGATATAAAGGAATTGTTTTTCCAGCAATTTAAAATAGTATTGCATTTTTTAGATCGAATGAGACCAAAAAACCATCCTGAGTTCTGTAGGACCAACCGTTCGATCCCTATGCAGCTTAAGGTTGGACATACGATAAATCAGAAACACAAGTGTGAATCGCAAAAGAGGCCTAATCTCCGTTCAGATTCTAGCTGACCAAAATGCGATCGTTGTTCGTTTCTTCGAGTTGTTATCATTTTTGCGTCCTTAGCAACTAGTAATCAAATTTCCTAATGAAGGCACCCTTAAGTCTTTGTTAGGTAACTGTTCAGCCAACCCAACTTGGCAGACTTTTTCCTCAATGGTTTATAGCATCGTTCTTCACCTTGAAATATTGGTCTTCTATTCTGTTCTCAATGGAGGGAAAAGGTCACATATTTGGAATTACACTACTATTAGAATGCATGTGTCTTCAGTTGCCTGCAGGGTTATTCGGGACAGTTAGAAAGCCTCATGTTATCGCCACCGAACGATGAATTGTATTTTATGAAGAAATAGGATTTTATGAGCTTCAAAAAACTTGTTGCCTAATTTGGGCACCGCATCCCAAGGGAGACCCGTGCGTTGCTCTCTAGTATTTATACTGTTACTTGGTGTATTTTACTCCTCTAAATTTCAATCGTCTCAAAAGAGCTCAACATCGGCGTACGCATGGAAAACCCACCAAATTTACAAAGTTCGGTAAGTTTATTTGGTATGATGTTGGCTACACTCGTCAGACCATTGGGAATGCAGCTGGGCGCTTCTTTCAGAGCAGAGAGGCTTGTATGATAATGGAAAGGGGCAGATAAACGTATAAAACATGAAGTTTATTTTAACCGAATTACCAAAAGTGTTGTTGAATGATTCGATACCTTTTAGAGACTTCTTGTCTTTATGTAAGAATCAAAGAGGCTTTCCCATTCCCCCCCTCCTCTTCATTTTCGAGGGGTGCCAGAGAACTGCCAAGGAGGTTAATATAATGAAGAGATCGAGCAAGGGGGGCTTTAAAGCTAAAGCAAATAAGATCCTGCTCTAACTCAATCACGGCATTACCTCTCCAGTTTACACAACTTCTCAATGAACGGAAAGGTAACGTTGGCGTTGCTTTTCCTTTCACCGCTTCCTCCCGAGCCGGCTTCCTCTTCAACTCCGTCCTCCGAGGATGCTAGTAATTGAATCCTGAATCCTGCCTGTTCTCCATCTCTTCCTCATGGTGTCTCTGGAAGACTTCCCATTGGAAGGGAATCAGCGATTAATTAAGTAGGGGGGGTGCCTGTCAAAACCTGTACAAAACGACTACCAGGTGGGCTCCTTGATTCATCGAGTTTCATTAATCAGCACATCTCGCTCGACTTGATTCAAGTCGGAGAACCTGAGCTGTAACATTTCGGAGGCATAATTTTGGTACTCCTGTACATTTGGGGGGTGCTGAACACGAATACGAGGTTTCCTAACAAAGTTTCCATGAGGAAACTGTTATTTCCCTAGAAAATATACTTATCAGAGTGAACGTTATGTTGACATATTCATTTTTGTCACGCTTCTCCAAATTTGGAAACCTCAAAAACTAGGAACAGTTTTATGCTATAGGAAGGTAATAAATAATCTATCTTTTATCGCCTACCTGTTGAAATTGGACGCTCTACTCCTTATCCTAAGAGACGACTCTAGAATTCATCCACTATTGAACCACATAATATGTGGTTCAATATAATAACCACATAATATATATATATTATATATATCTTTTTAAATCATCTTTGATTTGACTCGTTTGTATTTCTCTATTGTATTGACCAACTTCAAAACCGTCGTAGGCGGTTCTCTATTCGGTGTGTCATGGGAGACGATTTTTTTGCGGTTTATATTAATAGGATTTGGCATTTCAGGAACACAAAAAGTAGTTTCAGAAATATTGGCAAAAAATACTTTTTTTTTCTTCAAATTTTGAACTTTCGATGACAAACTTTCCGGGCCAGTGTGGAAACTTGGTAGTTTTCGCTTTGTTACTACTCCGCGAACGATGCCTGTGGAGGCTACGCTACGCTCCTAGACTGGGAACGAGCTCGACAGTCATTCACTTTTCTGCAAGTGACTTCTCCACATTATTAAATGCTTTGCGGTTTCCTTCAATACCCAAAATCCATTTTCATTTATAAACCCATATAAACCACACTCTAAATCTATATCAGGAATCTATATAAACCACACTCCTATATGTTATTGAACCATACCCAATTCATATCTATACAGGGTGTAAGCCAAACTGCTCTGCCATACTGCAAGAATCGATTCTACAACTAATCTGCAACAAAAAATGTCTCCTACCGATTATCTTTTAAAGGCTTCGTTTCCGAGTTATTTCAGTTTTAAATTTTTCTTCTCGTGATTTTGACCTTACGTCATTACATTGGTCCTAAATCCTTTAATTTTCTGTAACAATTAAAATTTGATGATACCGTTGGAGAGAGCATTAAACTTCCTATCGGATAGATTCCTTAAATTTTTTTGAGTCAAGGTTTAAGACATGAAAAAGCCCTATGAAAAGAGAATTTGATGTAAATTGGGGTACCTCGAATCTTTTCAATCGCAAATTAAACTATGAGAACCAATATTTTTTCAAGATACAAGAACGGTAAAAACTGCGTAAAAATCTTGCTCGATTCCAAAGGCTTATTATTCTAATAATAAGATTCTAAGGAATCTAACTATCCGATAGGAAATTTGATGCTCTTTCCAACGGTATCATCAAATTGTAATTGTCTCACCAAATTAAATGAGTTATGACCAATTTAATAACGTAAGGTCAAAATCACGAAACATTCCTAAATCTAAAATAACTCGGAAACGAAGCCTTTACAATAAAATTGCTAGGAGACATTTTTTGTTGCAAATTAATTGTAGAATTGACTCCTGCAGTATGCAGAACAGTTAGGCTGTTCGACCCTGTATATTTCATCTAATTTATAATTCTAATTTAATTTTTTTCTTTATTATATGTTATATTTGATTCATTGTGTAGAAATACGAGTAAGTTATTCCGTCAGA
Source organism: Apolygus lucorum (assembly GCA_009739505.2). Classification (NCBI taxonomy): domain Eukaryota; kingdom Metazoa; phylum Arthropoda; class Insecta; order Hemiptera; family Miridae; genus Apolygus; species Apolygus lucorum. Next base: position 46,263,258 of record CM019179.2, read on the forward strand.
ATATTTACAACTCTATTTCAACTAAAGGCCTTACCTCAAAAACTGTGTGGAGCAAGACTTTAAAAAAAATGTTTTTGTACCACTATGTAGTAAATGTAGCCTTGTAAATCAATGGTTTCGCATAGACCATGGAAATGATCTCAAAAGGTTTTTACTGCATTTCAATTAACTGCGATTTATAATTAAATAAAATTGAAATAAATTCCACGTGAGATGCTGCTCGTTCAATGTTTTTTTTATTTTATTAAAATGACATCTTAAGTACATAGATTCGATGATTGGTAACTATTTTGAATGTTTATCTGTGAATCTCATAACTTTACGAATAATTTAATTTTTCTTACAATGTTGAAAGGGTAGTAAACAATAAATTTTATAACGTAACATTGGTTAGTTTTATTATAAACATTAATTTATTATCATAATGATGAGTCCAATTATAGTATTCGCTGAATTGATAATTGTTTTGAATTATTACAAGAACATTTGAGCACCCTTTCCAAATGATAATCTATCAACGAAAGAATTTGTAAGTGTCAGCTTCATTTTTTCTGGAGAAGGAAATACAAAATGAAATTCTCGGCGTCCTAACATCTCGTTTCTTCTATCTAGTAGTTACACAATTCAACCCGATTTCGTCTTGATTCCATATTAAAGTAAATCTGTTGACTCAATTTTTTCAAAGGAAAAACTTAATATCTAATATTTCGCAATGAAAGTACCCCGAAGAAAATTCTTTCGTTTGAAGAGAAAAAATTTGCTTTCCTTTTCTCTTCTTTCAAAGAGTTGAATACTAATGATTTAATATAATGAATAAAGTATGACCTCCGTCGACCTCCCAGGGGCTCTCTGCTGTTTTCCACGCCGTCTCCCTGTCACCCCTCTCTCCCGGCATCTTTTAAAATTCATTGCCTCCAAGATACCGCCAGGCTTCCTGGATCCCTCGGAATGTTCTAATGGACTTTCTTCAAGTCTGGATTCTTCGATCCGTCGCTTCGGAGGAAAAGGAACTATTCTCGAAGAATTTCTTATTGAAAAATACTCGCTCGTAATTTTCTCTTCCTTTATTTTCAAGTTCGTTCCTTTCGCTAGGGACAAATGTGATTTGGGAACCAATAAGACAAAATGTAAAGAAGAAGAAACAACAACTTGAAAAAATGTGAAACACGGCCCGGGGGCTAACGCTGTCGTGAATTAGAAAACAATAATCACATGGGAACCTACACTTCACACTTCTGTCAACTTATGTTAAACCGGTGGAACACGTTTTGATCTGGTGCTGAACTAGGATTGCCATCCCAGTATCCGGCGATTAGACTGCGTGGCACGGCGCACAAACCTACCCTTCCTTCAATACTGAGCGGTCGTGCGTTTCATTGCCTACCCTTACTCCTGACATACTGTTTTTTCGCCGTCCGCTGATTTTTGAAAAAAGAAATTTAGTCCCAAGTACTAAATCTTGACAGAAAATGGAACATATTTTTACATCCATTAAAACTACAGAGATTTGATGATTCAACGGTAAGCCAATGAAATCACAGCCAAATTAAGGGGGACTCGGTCGGTCGCCGTTCGTTCCCTGTTCCGAGTTAGTATTTTCCTTAATTTCAGGCACTTGAACTTTAAAATTGTACGTGAATTTGAAATTTTCTAGGATTTTTGAAATTTATTAGTGCAGCAGCCTAGGGAATTGAAAAATTGAAAGATTACCGCTGGAATCTTCCAAATCGAACAATAATTGTCAGAGAAAAGTTGCTCTAATAAATGCTTTCTACTCAGCTGATCTGTACCTTATTCATCATCTCTGTAACTTCATCATAATCATTTTCCCTTGACCCTCCCTCTGAAATGTCAGCCTCCTGCGTTGAATAGAAAATGTTGTTGAACGTCACTCAGCTGATGAGTATTCACTCAGGCGTCTTCAGCGTTCTCCCTCGACTCTCCCTCTCAAATTTTTGCTTCCGGTGTTGAATTGGAGAGAAAATGGCTTGAGATGTGGTTCTACAGGGAAGCCTAAGGCAAAACAGCACCACTTTCACATGGAATTTCCGATATGGAAATACCCTTGGTCCTAGATGATACAGGACATAATCCCACCATCGTGCAGTTTTTTTTTGTTTGTTTTGTATGTGTACCCTTTTGTAAATCAGAGCCTCGATAATTCGTCAAGACCAGTAATAAAGTTTAATAAAATTTCCCTACGTATTTTCATTATTCAAAATATAACCAGAATGCTTTGCGCTATATTCTGCAGCAGCTTCAAAAGCTACCAAGTGGGTGTGGCATAATATGCCACAAACTATATTATAGTTTCATCTTATCCATAACTTGATTGTATAGATTATCCCATGCAAGTAATACCTAAAAATATCATTCTTCAAGTTCCAAGCTTGCAGTCCTTGAAGATTTCATCCAATTCGGATGGAAAGTGTAGGAATTATGCTTTGTCACGTAGTTTTTACATTTGCGGATGAAATTCATTGGGAACCATCTACACTCCACACTTGCACAATGCTAAAAACGTCTGCCAGTGGGTCATCATATCACGATTCTTTAGATGATCCGGTGCATAGAAAATAATCAAAACTTCACTCTCCAACTACCTACAAATTTTGATGATCACGTAACGATTAAATCTATAGGAATCATCTAGAGTCTCAACAAAACTACCTTTGACAATCTCATAGAAATCGAATAACTGTAGAATGTATGCATATTAAGGGGGTCTCAGTCGGTCGCCGTTCGTTTTTAGTATTTAGCGAAATTGAAGGCGCAAAAACTTAGAAAGTTGTACTTAAATTTGAAATTTTATAGGATTTTAGAAATTCATTAGTGCACGTCCGGAGGGAATTGACAACTTGAAATATTGCCACCGGAATCATCAAAATCGAACAATAATAGCTAAAATTCTTCTCTGGCAATTATTGTTCGATTTAGGAGATTCCAGCGGTATTCTTTCAATTTTTCAATTCCCTAGGCTGCTGCACTAATAAATTTCTAAAATTCTTTAAAATTTCAAATTTAGGTACAACTTTTCAAGTTTTTGCGCCTTCAATTTCGTGAAATACTGATCCGGAACGAGGAACGAACGGCGACCGACTGAGACCCCCTTAAGGAATGTATGCTTATTTATTGCTGTTCATAGGGGACCACCTACATTCCAACCAGAACAATTCGAATGGAAAATTTAGAGGTTATAGTTGTTAATAAGATTTTTACATTTGTGCATGAAATCATTAGGAGCCATCTATTCATCCAAAATTAAAAATTTCTAATTGAAATTTTCGTATACAAGTAAGTGCTCTCTAAACAATTTTGGTCGCGTTTAGCAGGTCCACTTATCTGGTTTAGTAGGTATGTTTTGGACGTGTTCGATGCAACTTTAGAGGGTGGAGGGAGCCCATATTAGAACGGTACTTTTTTTTTTGCATTGGTGTACACTTCCTGAAGTGGTGTTTGGTGACTTGACGACCTGGTAGGAACCAGGTATAGGAAGGAAGCATGAGTCCCCCAAGGTGGTTGTGGCGTGATAAGCAGTAATGCAGCTCCACCTAATTGGCGTCGATAGCAGAAGGCGAAATGGGGGAGAAGAGAGTGCGAAGATATCTAATGAACCCTGGAAAAACAGTTCGCTATCATCCGACAGGGGCGTGGGGATCGCTAAGCATGAAATACGATAACGTACTTCCTTCTTCCTGTCTAGTCTCCCAACAACCTCCATCTCCAAAGGGAAGGAATTGATTCCTTTCCAGATACCTCAGGGGTTGGGGCGGAGTTCTTGGGTTTTCTCGGCCGGAATTTTCTCGCTCCAACTTCGTTAACACTTTTTCAACCGAGTTTGGCCAAGTACACCAGATCTTAATCACTGGCGACCTTAATTGAGCAGTTAATTAAACGTCATTGTATGTAAAGCGCTCAGAAATGTAAGATGTCGCTGAAGGTGGGAGTGTCAGATAAGGTAACTTGAAACACATTGCTTGTTCGTGGTTTGAATTTCATTTTACTTGACTTGTTGTTTCATAGTGTGAGGAGTTTGAACTAGTTACAAAGTCCATGTAGAGGGTATACTGTCAGGTCGTGAATTCAAGGAAAACTTCCCGTAATATCCACTAAAAGTTCCACTTGCTTCACCCCGAAACTATAGTGGGTTTGTCGAGGTGAGGTTGAATAATATGAACATACGAGGCCACAAGTTAGCTCGTTTGTACGCCTCCCGCAGTTTCACAATATTCGATCTTGAACTCTTATATTTTAATCAACTAAATCTCGTAGATACATGCCTACCCGTTATAATGAGACTAAGTTTCACCTCTTACAAATTTGATTTCAGGGTAACCTGAAACGGATTTGTGTGACGATTGTATTTATGCTGCACGTCAAAAATAATATGTGCTCTCCGCATGTATTTTGCATTTCCTAGCTTTTTGATCTACTTTGGTTTCTTACTTGTCTGTCAATGTTGGGTGGTCCGGTGTGGCCGTGGGCGCTGGAGCGCGCGTCAAAAATAATATGTGCGCTCCGCACGTATTTTGTATTTCCGAGCTTTTTTATCTACTTTGGTTTCTTATTTGTCTGTCAATATTGGGTGGTCCGGTGTGGCCGTGGGCGCTGGAGCGCGTGTCAAAAATAATATGTGCGCTCCGCACATATTTTGTATTTCCGAGCTTTTTGATCTACTTTGGTTTCTTATTTGTCTGTCAATATTGGGTGGTCCGGTGTGGCCGTGGGTGCTGGAGCGCGTGTCAAAAATAATATGTGCGCTCCGCACATATTTTGTATTTCCTAGCTTTTTGATCTACTTTGGTTTCTTATTGTCTGTCAATATTGGGTGGCCGTGGGTGCTGGAGCGCGCGTCAAAAATAATATGTGCGCTCCGCACGTATTTTGCATTTCCGAGCTTTTTGATCTACTTTGGTTTCATATTTGTCAATACATGGACCACCTGTCAATATTGGGTGGTCCGGTGTGGCCGTGGGTGCTGGAGCGCGCGTTCTTTGGCAATGGGGTTCAGAATGCCTTCTGCGCGGGTCGTGAGTTCGAATATCCCCGCCGGGGTTCGTGCGTCCGGGACTCGTCGTCCCAACCAAGGGGTGAGGCAATGGGAAGCTATGAGCGAAATCATCAGAACAAATTCTGATCTTCCCTTAGGAAGATGACATGCTCATGACGTCCGCGGCACCAAGAATGCATTCGGACGAAAATTCAACATGAAATGGTTGATTGCTTTAATTTTTTTTAAATTTGTCTGTATGTCTGTGTGTCTTTACATTCATGTTATCCTGTGTAGAGAATTCGAATTTAGAAGAATTTCGTGGTACCCACTAAAATTATTCCAGATTTCTTACAGTATTTATTTTCTTTGTCCTCCGGTCCAAGCAAACTCTGTCCAAAAATACGATTCTGATGTAATATTAAAAAAGCGAATTCCGACGTTTTTGTATTATTCCGTTGTTTGAATTAAAGACTTGGAGGATAAATAGTTGTTTATTTCAAATTGAAGCTTGAACCCCTTTTTTTTTGTGTGCCGATTAGGAATTCGACTCTATTCCTTACTTATGTAAACATTTAAGAAGTATACCTATAAAATGTTCAGATTTTTTACATTCTCAATTTTGCGCTCTTCTTTTCTTATTATTAGTCTGTTTTAGTTCATATATTACGGCTTCAGTTGCATTTTCCAGGTTTTAGCGACATATTCTGAGCCTTCACGACTTATTTTAGCTGTCCATGAATGCTTTTTAAACGACCTAAAAATCCTAGCCAAAGTTATTATGATCAGGAAAACCGTGTTTATATTTCATTCAACTCTCATCAGTGTGTTGTCTGAAGGTACTCTGCAAAGGTCCTAAGGTACATTGCAACTTAATGTGTTGGTGGTTCTAGTTACCAGGAATAATCGAAAAATGTAAAAAACTTCAAGTTAAATTTCAATCGAAATTATTTTTTAAAAGGCCAAAAATTGAACCATTATCTGAGGGCAGAAGACTGCTTTTGAAAGAGCAAACATCCTGAGTTTTTCCATCAGGCTGTGAAATGATGCCAGATTTGAACATTTTCCCTCAAAGTACAGGACTTTCCTTTCCCCCTTTCAGGTAGGCTGGAGGGAGAAATTGCTTTCCATAAATTCACAAAAAAAAATATATTAAAAGTTGAAAACAACCGCCCATTATAGTTAGAAGTAAATTAAGGAAGTCTAACAAGAGCCGAGCAGGCAACGCGAAAATGAAGTGAATTTTGGCAGTTTCACTTCTCCTTTCACCCACAACGCGGCTTCAGCGAACAATTTTTCCCTTTTTCCGTCGTCTCATAGTCTGTACGTAACGGCACTTCCCTCAAGTAATAAAGAGGGTATTAAAAGTACGGCCAAGTTGTTTGGGAGGGGAAATGAAAGAAGAATGAGGGGGGCGTTAAATATCAGCAGATGATAAAGACCGTCCAAGAGAAAGGCAAATAAAGTTTGGAAAGGATGGAAAGAAGGTAATTCACCCATCGTTTGAGAAGGCAATGAGAATGCAGTAAAAACGCTCTTTTTAAGGAAGAGTGAGGGAATGAGATGAGTAACTTCTCAACAACAAATTTCAAGCGGAAACAGATCAGGAGAGAATTTTTTTCATCGATTAATACAAAGCAGCCTCAACAATATAAATGTACAACTTGCTTAGTTTTGGAATTTTGGTTTATTATTTTCAATAATGAACCTTTGGAATCGACCAAGAAATTTTTTTTAACACCCCCTCAAAATTTTATGGTTTACGTTTCAAGGTACGTAGAATCCAAAAATCGAATAAAAACGCTGCAAATTATTACACAACGGTTTATTATTTTTATATAGATCACTCGTCTACAAAATCACCAACCATCCAATATGAAGAGAAAAATCAAAAAAAAAAAAAAAAAAATGTAATAAAACTAAAAAAAAATCAAAAAAAATTTTTAAAAAATCAAAATCACCAACTATCGATTACATTTCGATCAGTTCTAATTTGAACGGAAATTAGGCCTCTTTTGCGATTCACACTCGTGTTTTGATTTATATATATATATATATCGAAATAAACACTTAAATTTTCGTAGGAAGCGAACGGTTAGTCCTACAGAGCTCCGCGTGGTCTCAAAAAATTTTAAAAATTCTATAGAATCTTAATTTGAAGGAAAAACAATACCTTTATATCGAAATTTTTTGAGTTAGGGCGTTTTCAAAATTTCAAAATTGATTTTGGAACCCTTAGGAGTGACCTACATCAACCAAAAGCTTCGGGGCACAACTAGACCCCAAATGGAGCCTACATACCAAATTTCACCAAAATCGGTCAATGCTAAGTGACAAAAGTGCCGCGTACGGCGTACGGCGGACGGACGGCCAAATTTTTATTCGATTTTTGGATTCTACGTACCTTGAAACGTAAACCATCAAATTTTGAGGGGGTGTTAAAATTTTTTTTTCTTGGTCGATTCCAAAGGTTCATTATTGAAAATAATAAACCAAAATTTGGCCGTCCGTCCGCCGTACGCCGTCCGCCGTACGCGGCACTTTTGCCACTTAGCATTGACCGATTTTGATGAAATTTGGTATGTAGGCTCTATTTGGGGTCTAGTTGTGCCCCGAAGATTTTAGTTGATTTAGGTCACTTCTAAGGGTTCCAAAATCAATTTTGAAATTTTTAAAACGCCCTAACTCAAAAAATTTCGATACAAAGGTATTGTTTTTCCTTCAATTTAGAATTCTATAGAATTTTTAGAATTTTTTGATACCACGCGGAGCTCTGTAGGACAAACCGTTCGCTCGCTACGAGAATTAAAGTGTTTTACGTACGATAAATCAGAAACTCGAGTGTGAATCGCAAAAGAGGCCTAATCTCCTTTCAAATTATAGCTGACCGAAATACGATCGATGTTTTTCTTCAAGTTGGATGGTTGGTGGATTTGCAGACGAGTGATCTATAGAAAAATAATAAACCATTGTGTAATAATTTGCAGCGTTTTATTCGATTTTTGGATTCTACGTACCTTGAAACGTAAACCATCAAATTTTGAGGGGGTGTTAAATTTTTTTTTTCTTGGTCGATTCCAAAGGTTCATTATTGAAAATAATAAACCAAAATAAGGGGGGTTCCCGCTTGAAGTTTTTGTCTACCCCCAAAACAACGGAGATAAAAAGGGTGGATCATTCATTCGCGGACACCCTGTATATATAAAAATGATAAACCACTGTGTAATAATTTGCAGCGTTTTAGCTTCTTACATCCGATCCCTTTCGAAGTTGTAGCAGGAATTGTAGTACACAAGATAACCGAATCAAAGATTTACTTCTCTACACCTACACCAGTCATTCGGAAGTACGAGTTATACATACATTAAGAATACATTTAATAGCTAGGTATGTCTCCAAACAGAATTATGTAAACTAATTTTTCTTTTTTTTTTTTCCAGTTGAAATCTCCACTGCACTCGAGTCTCCATAGCCAGTGGTAAGTAGGTGCCTAACCTGTCTACATCATGATCCCCAAATATCAAAACCTTACAAGTAGTTGAGCGTGAGTTCTCATTCGATCCTGAAAGTCGTAAATGGACTAATATTGTAACAGTAAACCAATAAGGACGTGGTCGTGCTGATAAGTCATTCGCCGATAAAAATTGATTAATGGATTACGTGCTTTGAGTGGTTGGTTATGGTGAAGTGAAGCTGTCATACAATAGCGGCAGATACCTCTGTTTCATTCACAAGGAAACCCGGAGCTCCGGACAGCGCTCACAATGATATTGTCCGATTGTGTATTGTCGCGAAGGATTCTTTGTTCTTCAGGTAGCGACCAATCCCATACGTCAATGTCGATATTTCAACGATCCGGGATCATCGGATGGGTCCATTGTCGACCTCTCGCCCACTTCTCCGCAGTGTTGGAGGTGGCCACTCGATAATTTCGAAAACGCCGACGATATGAGGGGGGTGAGATGCGGACAAATGTGGGACGATAGAATTTCCAGTGAGAGCCTATAACAGGTACCAAACCATTGTCATGAAGAGAAACTCGTCATAGTCAATCTGGAGCATTGCTTTCATAGTTTGGATTACATTTTGAAACAAGCCCTATTCCATATTATCTCTTGGACAGCTCTTATTAATCACTGTAGGGAATTGGACTGAATTTGGCTTAACCAATCGAGGTGAGGTTAATAGGCTCAGTCAGGAAAATCTTTTATTTACGAAGGAAAATGAAAATTTAAAAAAAAGTCAGCCAAGCGGGTGTGGCACATAGCCTCCTCGTATCCATAACCCGATTACTTGTATAGATGATCCGAGTACCTTCCACTACCCTCATAGGGGACCATCTACAACCCAATCCGCATAATCCCTGAAAATTTCATTGTTCAGGAACGTCTGAAACGTAAAACGCGAGTGGGAATTTTGATTTTGGAGAACATTTTTTTTTTCAATCTTGAAAAGTGAAAACGAAGCTTCCGCTACCTTGGTAGACTCGGAAGCAATAATAAGACTTCCTCAAAACCTCACGGATCAGCAGTTCTCGCATGGAAGTATCGAGCCAAACCTTCTCAAGAGCTCTATTTGATCAAAATCGAACAATCGGATAGTGAGAGATTGATGCTTAAATAAAACCACGTTTGCGCCTACTCAGTCTTTGCTGTTTGTTCGGTTTTGGTGCTACATGCAACTCATAGGAACCGTCTCGATAATACCCGCATGAACCCATGAGGGAAAATCAATTCCAAATCGGACCATAATTTCTTGTAGTACCAGGGACTTGGAATTTGCCACTAAAACAAGCGCGGAACCGTAAAAAGTAAAAAAGTAAAGTAAACAATATTTCAGGTTGGATTATTTTCCGACTGCCATTCTCGGCGGACGTCATAAGCTGTCTCCCAAAGAGATGATCAGAATTTGTTCAGGTGATTTCGCCCCGGAAGGCGAAAGACGAGACTCGAACCCACAACCACTGCAGAAGTAGGTCCGAATCCCACTACGAGAGAACTCGCGCCCCTGCGCCCACGGCCACACCTGACCCCCGCAGGCGAAGAACCAAAGATTTCCAAAAGCTCTGAATCTGAAACTTGTTTGTCTCCTATTGAGAGGAAGCAAAATTGTCAGCTGAATATTTAGAGGTCAACCAACCCCAGTTCATTGAAATAGTTCAGAACCATTTCAGAATCGTTTGTGAAGAAAGAAAAGATCTTCCCCTCTTGAAATCATAAGTAAAAAAAATTACGAGAAACCTCAAAAGAGAATACTAATGAAAAAGTAGTAATTCCCGTCTTTTTCTTCCTCTTGAAACGCGTTTTGATTACTTGCAGTTTTCCACTTCCATTTCGATAGATTAGCTCCTGCATACCTCAACTTCCCTCCCAACTCTCAAAATCTCTTTCGTTGGGCCGAGTTTCTCTGATGAAGGAGGTCCGCGGGAAGAATGAATTTGGATCCCTCCCCTTCCATCCAAAGTGAACCGACGTTCCAATCACTCCAACAGCTCGGAAAAGAGTGAAGAATCGTAGTAGGAAGGCGACTCGACTCGAAGGGTGAGAAAAAGGAACATTAAAGTTTGCGAATTAGAGACGAAAAGAGGGGAGATTTGGAGGAAATTATTCACAAGTTGCGAGACGAGGGTCTTCCAGTTGATTTTACTCAAGAAAGTATTCGTTTCTGAATTGGTATACTTACTTCCTTGGAAGGATTATTTGACTTTGATAGAATTGAATGACTCCTACCTCATCGGTTTGATCATTGAGAAAATACTTTTCGTCGCCAATACTGCAACAACGCACATCTCATTTTTGTCAACTTTTTAGGAGAGCCAAAAAACTGGATTTCAATGATTTACTGGGCTAATTTGATAGGAAATGGTTCTAATAGGGATTCAAGTTTCTTTTAATTGTCTCATTGATGAACTATTCTTGCTAGAATTATAAATTTGAATTTTTTTCAAATTTTAGCTGAGATATGCAAAATTACCGATTTTAACTTATGAGATATGTGGTGTTACCATTATTACAAAGTTTCTTTTTTGCTCTAATAGTTAATGTTTTCATTACTTCTTATGCTACAGATCACTCTTTTCCTTACTCTTTCCACTTAAGGCACTAAAATAGCACATCATCGATGTTAAAATTATATTATACAAAAAAAATTCTATATAAATATAAATATAAATATAAACAAATATAAATATAAATTTTCTGTATAAATATAAATTTACCATTTAATGATAAAATGCTACATACCTACCTAGGTAAAATTACAGGTAGGTAAATGTTTTGAACACAAGAATTTCAAATAAAAAAATGTACCTACACAGTATTAAATTTTACGAGGAACTCGTTTCATAAATCACAATGTTCTTGAGGCAGATCATCGATGCTAAAATAATATATATAAAAAACTCTGCAAATCATTGCCCAAAGGTTTATTATTTTCTAAATAGATCACCCTTCTGTATAGATCCCTGGTTCTCCATCAATAGCACCTACCACCATCTGTATTCTCCCTTGACCTTCCCTCTAAATTTCAGCTTCCTGCGTTCAATAGGCTTCGGAGCTCACTCAGCTGATCAGTGCTCTGAAGAGTGAAGAAGATCTTCTCGAATGCTGGAGACGCCTGGAAGAGCACTTCCATTCAATTAAAAATGGCTTAAAATGGATTAAAAATGGCTTCGGAGCTCACTCAGGAAGCAGGAAGCTGAAATTTGAGAGGGAAGGTCAAGGGAGATTACAGATGCTGGTAGGTGCTATTGATGGAGAACCAGTGATCTATACAGAAGGGTGATCTATACAGAAAATAATAAATCTTTGGGCAATGATTTGCAGCGTTTTTTTTTTCACCAATCAACTTTTTTTTCCTACCAACCGTTGGTAGGTACTACCTACCACACCATACTGCATTCACACCTTCACAATCAAGTTTATTAGAAAGAACTAAACGCTTCACACTCGATTCGAAAAATACAGAGCTTCATATGGAAATTTGATTACTGGTTGCTCAGAAAGCAAAACTGAATACAAATCGAAGAAATGAACAGCGATCGCATTTTAGTCAGATAAAATTTGAACGGAGATTAGACCTCTTTTGTTATTCACACAAGTGTTTCTGTTTTATCGAAGGAAAACCCTTAAGTACTTGTAGGGACCGAACGGTTTGTCCTGCAGAGCTCCGGGTGGTCTCAAAAAAATTTAAAAATACAATACTATTAAAAATTGGTGAAAAAACGATACCTTTATTTCGAGAGTTTTCGAGCTAGGGCACTCTTGAAAATGTCAACCATTAATTTTGACCCCTTAGAAGTGACTGACATCAACCAAAAGATTCGGGGCACAACTAGACCGGATATGTAGCCCATATACCAAATTTGAACCAAATCGGTCCAGGGTTGCTAAGAAAAGTGCTGTTTTTTTATTCGATTTTCGGATTCTACGTAGGTACCTTGAAACGTAAAAAATCAAATTTTGAGGGGGGGAGGGGGTAAATTCTTGATTCTTGCTCGATTCCAATGGTTTATTATTGAAAATAATAAACCAAAATGGTCTAGGATCTACTACATACCTTGGTAAAATTATAGGCAGGCAAATGTTTTGAACACAAGAATTTCAAATAGGTACACAATTTGCAAGAGATCGAAGATACAATTGCTTTTATCCGTGTGACGTCACACAGAATGGATGTATCGATTGTTCGACTAATCGAACGGTTATTCGAATCTCGCTGAAAGGCGGCCATGTTGACTCCATTGAAAACAAAGATTGTATGGACGGTTTTTCATTATGCCAATTTATGCGGTTATTAGTTGCTCTTCTCATCCCAGAAGCGGTATTCAATTTTTTGGTTTGCCAAAAGTGATTAGAAACAGTGTGGGAAGACAAGAGAACTTTCCGAAAAAATAAGAATATCAGCCTTTTGGCGTCACTGATTACCAACGTTCCAGACAACCATGTTCGATGAACTGACTGAATTCCCATCGTTGTAAACAACGAGTTTTTCATCAGGCATGCCAATTTGTGCGGTGTTTGGCTGCTCTTCCCGTCACGGGAGCAGTATTTCGTTATTTGGTTTGCCAAAAGTCATTAAAAGCCAGTGTGAGAAGACAAGAGACCTATCAGAAAAAAGAAGAGCAAGGTGGCTCGCTCGAATCAATCGCAATTTGAGAGGGTGACAACTAAACTCCAAACAAATACTAGTTTGTTCTCGGCATTTCAGCACCGGTAAGAGTAAAAATACATCACATTTGAATGTGCTTAAGTTACTTCAATCATCAGTAGTTAGGTAGTAATAATAGAATACCTACCCTCATTGGACGAGCTTCACAAAATGTTTTTGTTTGTGTCCAAGTGTTTTGATTTGTACGAAGTTCCCAGGAAGATAATTTTGAACCAAATTAGTGTGATTGTTTTGAAGTTCAATTAGTAAATGATCGATGTAAATATGCACAATATCTCCTGAATTTCAAAATTCATGTGCAGGGAGAGGAAGTAGGAAAGTGAGGAACGTGATGTTTTTGGAAAGATGTGTAGTTACGTTGCCTCAACAAATTCTGTTGACTGGTTTATTCGTTTAGTGAATTACCTTCTTAAGTGAGCATTTAAGTAGGAAGCTAATACTAATTAGTTGATACTAAGTAATTTGTGAATGATTCCAAAGTTAACTTTGGCGGAGGATGTTGGTAGGAGTTACAGCTGAACGAAGTTGTTTACCTACCTACCAACATACTGATTCCACCATTCAATAGCACTGGGCTAAAATCACGTATTATTAAGAATTTTTGAGTTAAAGGAAATTTAATACCATCAGCATGTTCGACTATAGTGTTACTTGGGTACGAAATAATGAGTTGTGAATTACAGGAAAACCATCATATTTATTTGAGTGAACACACATACTGAGTATGGAATTTCTTGTCAGACATCTAACCCACAAGGGAGACATAATAATAACGATTACATAATTGCTTTTAAAGAATATAATCACCATCGTTCTGTTTACATACCAAGAAACTTGGTATGTAAACAGAATAACCTTGCTGGATAGGAGCGCAAATGGCGCCCCTTCACGACCAGCTGATCGGGTCAGAGAAGATTATGTTGAGAAGGTTATGTTTGATATCGAAAATAATCGATTATTGAGTCTCGAGGATAAAACGAATACCTACAACTAGTTCAGTCTTTCGATTTTTTCAGTTTTAGTCTTTTCTTTTCTCCTCCTGTTTGTATCGTGAGGTACCTATTAAATTGTAATATGCTTGGCTATCTTTCTCGATAAATTTTTATCTAAGATATTGTAGCTCATTAAATTTATCTAGTGGAATTGCTAGACCACCCTTATAAAGTGCAGGAAAGTTTGAAGCTGGTTTAATTCTTTTGTTAGGCCTCCAAGGAAGAGGAGTGAGATCGTCTTTAAAATTAAGTTTATATCGAATAATTCCATTGGGATCGTACTGTATCTATCTGAAATCTCAACAGGTTGGGTCATAAGGTTCGTTCATTTTTACAATTTTCTCAGGTCAAAAAAATTATGAAAAGAATGAACTGACTGTACTTTCCGTTTTATCCCCAAAGTCTTACCAGTCACTCATTTTAAAATTGAGGTACTTAATTATTTTCATTATCTCATTATTCTAGTTCAGTTTCAATAATTTTCGTCGTGGAGTAAGTAATGTAAAAGCTCAACTGGACTGGGAGCAACATAGCACATCTCAACACTTCAATTTGGTGAACATAGCACAACTCATACAACATTTTATATTCCAGGATATTATCATTATTCATGCAAAAATACGATCAAACCATAGATATTATATTTCTATGAAACCTTAAGCTTGACCTAGACTAAATAAAATAGCTTAATATTCACTGTAGAAACTGCTGTAATGGAAAACTGACCTCTTGATCCGAGAACCTTGAAAACTCCATTGTAATGACTGAGATGTGCAGTGTTCCAGGGCGATTTGAGATGTGCAGTGTTATCATTAATACGTTTTGCACGCTTCTAGTGACCAACACGAGAAGTAGCGCTGAACAGGTCGATAGAGCGGGAAATTTGAAATCCAACGATATAAAAATCTCAAAAACAAAAAAAATTGAGATATGCGATGTTGCAGTATTGACGACGTTTTGAAAGACTTCGAAACTATATTTTCACTGTCTAAGTTTAGATAGATAGACGGCTCTGTGATTATTTCTACATAACTAAGGTGAACCGTCCAGTTTGCATGGTCAAGTAAGTTGTTCTCGAAATTTTAACTTCAAAAATTGAGGTAGTTATGTGTAGAACGTAGTTAAGGTAGTTAGGGTAGAAATGAACCTGCACAATCCCTGATAATTACATTAGAATGTATGAAATTTGGAATTTATTCATTAATAATTTGCAGCGTTTTTGAATGCAATCTGAGGGACACCCTCTGACCTCCGGATTGTCAATATTATGATCAAGGATCAAACCAATGAAACACAGGATGTGTCTTTCGGAGTCCAGGATGGGGATTGTCATCAACGAATCTTTGTTTCGAGGTGAATCACAATCTCACACAGTGGGACACGGACGCTGGACAAAAAAAAACCTCCGTAAAAACACAAAATCTGTGTTGAAAGATGTAATCACAATGTATGCAGCAAGTCTATCGCTGATTCATTTAATGCAACTGTTTATGAAATTGTATTACCAATTGAAAATTACTTTGCATTACAAATAAACGTTGAGAGGAAATAAGTTGAATAATATTGAATGATAGCTTGACTCCAACATTACTAATAAACTCTTGCTCATACATTTCGAAGTGATTCACAGAGTATCAGAGACAACTTCTTATGAACTGAATCCAAAATTCTCTTTTACTGAACCCTTGATCAGAAATTTCTGAATAGAATTTAATATCAACTAAGACCATATTGATTAGATAGAATAATTACTTACACCATCATTAACTGAGTTCTACAGCGTCGAAACCCAGTTGGAGTGCCAATTACATTAAAACCCTCCTAAGGAAAAGCGAATACCGTTTAATTGGGTGGAAAACTCTTCGTGGAAAATTATAAGGACGCAAAGGCGGTACCTTGAAGCGGAAGAGTCTCGAAGTTCCGGCAAGAAGATTTACTGATAATTAACCCGGAAGGGGAGTGCAGTACCTTCAACTGGATAGTTTTGTGAATGAATGTGGCGTTTTAACACAACTACTCCATTCCGCCGATTTCTCTATTTACGATAGGCACCATGCGGTTACTAAATAGATGGAAAATGACAGAAAAATAAAATAAATAGCTCCTCAACAACCAATTTCCAGCTCAAAATTTCATTAGGTTTTGACGTTAAAAATCAAACAGGGCAAAATCACGTGAAATACGCAGTTGTTCATGATAAATTAGTTTGGTAAGTCAGTCAGTAATTTCTCGTTGTAGGTGGTATTCCAAGCGTTATAGAAGCCCGTCGTCGACTCCCCAGCGTAACTCCTCTGAGCTTACATAATCAATTGATTGGCTTCATACCCCCTTCCACCACCCTGACGTTTGTCCCTCCTTTGGCGAAGTTTCCATCAAATTTTCAAATAACTCCCAGCCCTTCGCTCGACTACGGCGTCCCTTCAACCGAGCGCTGCGCCCGAACTTCTCCCCAACTCATAAGACGTTGCCTTCATAATTTCTCACCGATTCAGACACATGATTGACGGGAGATTGTGTGGGGCTGGTTGTTGTTTTCCAACTGGCTCCCGAGTTTGAAAGCTCCCAACGTGTGAAATGTACGATGAGGAAATTGAACGTTGAGGTAGTAGAATTGAAACGCATCCTTCCCACTTACGGAAAAAAATGAAATCATATGAAAACCTTTTCAACAAAAAACTATCCGAACTCGAAACTTATGATGACAAACCACTAGAAATCGAAAATAATTATTACTACTTAACCCATTTCCGGCCAATGATGCGTTTTCGCATCGTCATATTTATGAATTTTTTAGGAATTGAAAATATTGGAAAATCGTTGTAGATTAATTTTTCCTCGTTTATGCTGTTCCTAAACTGCTCAAAAAATTTTTACTTCAACGTTCAGGAACTCATTGCGAATTTGGAGAATTTTTTAAAAAGTAGGCATTTTTGATGGTCTGGAGGATCTTTGACCTTGTGGAATTTTTCGTTACGTTGGAGAAGGAACAATACTTCTCTTCTCTTGATCCTGAATGCTCAGAATGGTGTAGAAGCCAAATACATTCAAAACAAAAAATAAATAAATAATGGTATTGGTTGTACAACGACGAAAATCGACGAATGCGAAAACGCACCTTTGGCCGAAAGCATGATCATGGAAGCTCAAATTCGATGCTGGGCAAATGAGCGATACCAGAGTGCCTTCACGTTCATTTTCCGGCATGCTCGGTTCAGCTTATCTCATTTTTATTTTCCTCAGTGGTGTATTCGAGGTTTTTTATTTATTTTTCATTTTTTCAATGGATCCAAAAAGCGGCAAAGTTTGGTCTATTGACGAGATCCTCGCCATTCTGGATGACCTAGGCGATTCGGACTTTCTGATGACGATTACGATGCCCAAATTATTTATGTAGTATAATATACCCCCACCTGTGAATACAGTAAGAGACGAGGACGAACATTGACGAAAATTTCAACGGAATAGCCCTGACACACGTCAACAAAGAAATCCCAGGCATGAACTTCAAAAAGTGCAAAGTTACGACCGAACCAGAAAGCCAGTGGTGCATTTGATCAGACTAAGATGATTTCGGACTACAATAAATTCATGGGAGGGGGTGGACCTCCATATCTACGGCTTTGAAAATTACCGCATCAAGGCGGGGGGAAAAATTGGTGGTTGCTACTCTCTTTACAAATGGGATCGGGGACGACTTAGTCAGCGCCTGAAAACTTTACCGATACGTGAATAATGACAAGTGTGACTGGTGGATTTCTGATCAAGAGTTTGTCTGAGCTTGCTGTGGAATGAAGATCCCATTGAGAGACTGACACTCCTAAAGCTCCAAAAATGCCTGCATACGGCATTCCACAGCTTCAAGGAAACGCTGCAGATGCTGTGGTGGACAGAAATTGTATGTCTGCAAGAAATAGGACGTTCATCTGCACCCAGAGTGTTTCAAAGGGTTCCATGTCAAGTGATCCTGCTTTCGGCCAACGATGCGTTTTCGCATCGTTCGTTATCTTTTGTTCTGAAATTTATTGAAGAATTTTGAGCTTCATATCATGTTCATACATTCTTGAATATAATGTTTTTACATAAAAATTTCAACTTTTAAATTTATTTCTACCCTTGGCCGGAAATGGGTTAATAAGGTACTTGTACTTAATTACGTTTTATTGACATGGTTTCTGACCATCAACTGCCTATCATACTACGATTCGATGTATCATTTTGTTCTTTTCTTGACATTATATTCTATCATAGAAATTTTTTACCTAGCTTTTACCAGAGAGCTCCCGTAAAATATTATTCGTCCTTCAAGACTCTAGGTGGCGCAGTTAACTTGGTCATCTCAGTTGTGAATTGTCGATGGAAACTCTGAACGAACCACTCCGCTCATACCAATGGCGAGAAAAAACTTCTACCATTTTTGATCTTTTCCTATAATCTTGAGAAGCTTCACCCTCCTCCACACCCTTCTATCTTCGGGGGCTAAACCTAATAAGAACTTCGACCCGACTTTACCGCTAGGTTTTCCATCCTGAGCGTTATTAGTTTTCCCGCCGAACTCCAAGCGAAGAATGGATCAACGATGGAGGGAATAAGAGCTTTTTCCATTCACTATCCATACTCCTGTTCTTTTTTCCTGCTCTTCCTTCAGTGTTGCGCGCTCTAATTAAAAATAAAATGAAAGAACCTCCAAGATCAGAAGCCGATTGTGATCCCTTTATAGATCATAGTATTGATTATTCTAACGTATAATTTTCAAAAAAGGCTCATCCTGAGATGGTTTCATCATAAACTTGCTTACAATTTTTCCCTCCCTTACGAGCTTTTTTACCTCTGAAGAATCCCCTCGGCTCTTACGCCATCAACCCTTATTTTTCCGGGATGCTCATAAAATTACCTCGAAGCGCCAATCCGCTTTCTTTCATAGCGGAATTTTCCCGAGGATCCCGTTGTTGGCGGATATTGCGTTATTGTCTTCTTGTGATCTATACTCCCGTCCTTCCTGCTTCATCTTCCGAAAACTCCATTTTCCGGTCCTCCTTTCCCCCTTCAGCAGCGCACGTCGGCTCATGAGAGGGGGAAACTCATCTCGCAGTAATAACAACAAAAGGGAGATGAACAGCTTGAATGAAATTCACTTACGTTATATGACGGCTCGGCCTCAATGGAATTCTCCTCGCCGAGCTGTACCATGTTTGATGATGATTATGTGTGCAAAAGGTGACGCTGGTAGGTTTTGAAGGAAAAACCAACACAACGAACTTCATTCGATGAAGAAAAGGATTTCCAAGTGGGTGTGGCAATTTTTTTCTTAATCCACTCAAAATGCCTTTTTTTTCACTTCGAAGTTTTTTTTCTCGCGTTTTCGACGTTACGTCATTAAAACTGTCATAACTCCTGTTATTTAGCAAGTAATTTCAAATTTGAGGATATCGTTGGAAAGATCGTTGAATTTTCAAGCTACCTAGTGTAAAACCAAACTCAATTAGCGATAAACCATTTATAAAAAAGCAAATCAAAAGCAAACTTTAAATGTTTTTCGGAATTTGATTTTTCTTTTTCAACATTTTCACTATGAACTCCTGCCAATTTTGATGGGCGCTCTTCGGGAAAAACATGCTCAAATTGTCAGCTTTCCAACAGTCTATCTTTTTTTTTAAACTCAAATTGGAAGAGTAGATCAAGTTTGAATGCCAAAAAACGTGCGTTTTAGAAGAAAATCGAGTGTTTTACGTGGTGTATGGGCTCCCTCGGCCTCAAGATGACTTGGTTTCATTTCCCATGTAAATGTTTACGCTGAATCCAACGGTGATACTTCCAAATAATTCTGACTGCTAAAAAGTTGATTTTTCGAAGAAAATCTTCATTTTTTTTATACATAAAATACTCAGTGTTCTTGAAATAGGAGCAATTTGAGGCAAAGTCCCTACCTACAATCAAAACTGAGGTGAGCAAGCATGATAAATAAACTTTAATGACTATTTAATTTCTATTGGACTTTTTTTACCTTGTGATGGAGAATAGTTGAGATGGAAAAATGCCTCCTCAATGTAGTGGATAACCAATGGAGAATGTCCTTTTCACTGGAATGTACACTGGATTGTACAAACACTGCACTGGATTTGTTACAAGTGGCCACTGATTGTATTAATGATGAATGATTTGAAAGAAAAACTAGGTTGCTGTTTGGAGCTCTCACTGAAGACTGAAGACTGGTAGATTCCTGGCAGCTTGAGTGAGGGGAATGTGTCCCTTGAGTGGCCCAAAGTTCACCACTTTGCCCCTGAATGTGAAAGATTGATTTTCTGGGTCCCGTTAGGTCGTAAAAATCAAGTCGTACGGTAATTTTTGTCAAATTGGCAACACTTTCCTATTTCTTCTTTTTGTTGTTAGGGTTTTCCTTTTTCTTGATTTTTCACGTACCTAGTCTACAAAAAATGCGCAAAGATCTCAGCTTTCCAATGGTGTAATCATAAAATATTTTACAATCGAATTTAAGGGAGATAATTGTGTTTGAACGCGGAAAAACGTGCATTTTTGCTTCCTCACTACCGAAGGTAGGGAAGCTTTGTATTTATGAAAGAAGTGAAAAAAAAAATGTCCTCCAAAATCAAAATTTCCACTTGCATTTTGCGTTTTAGAGCTTCCCGAACAATTTTGGTTCCGTGTCTGTCTGTCTGTCTGTCTGTCGTCAATCCTTGTCCCGGGCAAAACTATACTAACCTGTGGTCCGATTTTGATGAAATTTTCAGGGATTGTGCGGGTTAGGTCCTATCAATTTCAGCACCTTCGGACCAATATGAGCGAGTGCGCATGCGCAAACGTGAATTTCCTGGAACCTCGGTTTCTAATGAACCGATTTTGCTCAATTTGGAGGTTAGTTAGGGACTAACTTCTAAGAGACACCCTATAAGTTTCAATCAAATTGGTCAAGCAATAGCCGCTGCGCATGCGCGAACTTTAAATTTATTGTTACAACCAAAACTCCGCAACTATTCAACCAATTTCGATGAAATTTTCAGGGATTGTGTGGGTTAGGTCCTAGACGGTGGACCGCTAAATAAAATTCTACGTTGAAAATACAAATATCATACTACTCGTGCCCACACTTACTTCCAGGTTCCCGTGTAAATTGCTTCTTTTATTGTGTGATCAAATGTTGTGGTCTGCAGGTCAATTAATGTTGAAACCAAATTGACCCCTCATCACAGTCTCTTTTGCATCTTTCTTTCTGTCATCGAGTTAGTGGTCCACAGGTCAGTTTTGAGATGAAAATTGGCACTTCGCGTTTTTTGAATGCGCCGAACTAGGATTTTACAATGCGAATTTACACTCCATTGATTTTATTTTGGTATTCAATAACTCTTTGAATCATAATTTTTTCGCCAACTGATTCTATACGTCCATGTTACAATGAGTGAGGAAGCTATACTGCCCACCCAACTTGGCAGACGTTTTTTCAACGAAATGGACTGTTTGACACTCCTCCCTAACACCGACTCCCCCGTTGGTTTCGGTTTTTTTTTTTTTTTTTTTTTTTTTGACGCGAATCCGTGTCATGCTCCCCTTGCCAAAAAACATTGCCCTTATTTTTTTACATTTTTATGGTAAATTAAGGTATTTATGGCAATTTTTTGTGACATAAGGACTAAAACACGAAAAAAATTGTGAATTGGAAAAAACTTGGAAAAACAAGGGATTAAACCAAAATTGCTAAGAGACAATTTCTTACTTAAATTAGTTGTGGAAGTCTCCGAAAGAAGCTGAGGAGCAGAATGTAACCCTTTTGGGAATAAGAAATGGCTTCACTGCAGCGCTGCAAGGGGAAGTGGCTGGAATCCAGGTTATAATCGACAGAGCAAACGAGGCATCTCAGTCAATGAAACAGGACAACATGAGAAGTAAGGTATATGGGGATATTCTCTTGGGCGAGCACCAACTAAAGGAATGAGAATGAAACTGAAGGGAACCTCCTACACTACTACATTACGGCCAGAGAAGATCCGCCAGTTGCCAGTGATCACTGGATTGAATAAATTTGGAAGTGTTGCAACAGGAAAAATACGTTGGACCCCAACGATCCGAGTAGGATTGAAGCAACAAGATCGGGGTCTACCACCCGAAGACGAGGAGTCGACTGCAGCTGATTCCAGAGATGGGGAATCTCGATGGTATGGAACTCGGACGATACTGAAAGAATAGCTCCACTTCAGCAAGGAAATTCGTTTATTCAGAAGAGGACGGAGTAGTGTGGAGAAGTTACTTGTTACTAGCAGGATTCGTTATATCCAAAACAACAGTATTGAAAAACGGGTTTTGAATTCATTAATAGTGTTGAGGTCTGAGTATAAACCTGATAATTTTTTACAATATCATAAAATAAATGTACTTATATTTTTTTAAATAAAAAAAAAATCGTGTTGACTGAATTCACAAATTGATCAACAAAATATCATGTCTGACGTTTCGGATTTGTTTAGCACTGACCAATTCAGTCATTTTTGTGTTATCACTGAGGAATGATTGTTAACATTTTCTGTTAATATATGAGGAAGAAATTATAATATAGCCCACTCAACTTAGCAGAAGTTTACCTGCTGAATGGACTTTTGTTTGGATCATGATATCATCAAGAATTCTGCACTTGGGGTGTATTGTAGAAGAAGCATGCCCGAAGGCCAGACATTCATTACTAAGAGCCTCGGTTGTAAATCGGTCGTTATTGTTTCAGTGAACTTGAATAGTTGAGAACCAGAAGTTTCGGATGTTGGAGGCCTAAGCGTTGAATTAGATAGCAAATAGTTTGTTCTTAGGGTTCAACTGCAGAGACGGCGGAAGGGAGGGGAGATGAGTAAGGTCGTAATTGGGTCATTTGTTCCATCAAGTTCCCTCCTGGCGGCGGCGGTAGACTCCTGGAAAAGACCATAAATTTCGCAGCATAGGAGAGAGAGGCTAACGGCTCGTGCACAATGTAGTCTGAAGCGATAAGGTGATAAAAGGCAGTTGTGCAGGGTTGCGGTTGTGCTCTGGTTAGAAAGGGAGTGGAGAAAAGGCGTAAAATATTTCCCAAAAGACCCCCCTCCATTGCTCTACCGACACCTTCAGCCGACTTCTGCTCTTCCTTTTTACCGGAAAACGCCGGAGTAAGGGTGAGGTGGATAAGGGAGAACGCCGTAAAGCGAAAAGCACTTGAAAAGATAAAGAAAAAAGTTGTGGTTAGTGTGAAGGGGAGGGGGTTGATGAATGAAAGAAACCTTGATGACACAAAAACATCAAATAATGATTCTCGAGCTCGGCTGGTGGTGAGAAGGACACGGTACACGGTTTTTGCACCTTGTGACATAGGAAATTCGTATACGAGGGGTAAAATGATCGTATTTTGTTCGTACGCGTCGGAAAACGTCTTGACTGCCGTCAGCTGATCAGGATGGTAAAAACAGGGAATGTAGTTTTCAAAGAAGGGGAAAGGGAAGATTTCAGGAATCCATAATAATTGATACTTAACCCTGCCATTTTTTCACGAAAGTGTCCTAAAACCGAAATGATAGCTCGAACTGCCCCTCAAATTAGGTGCATCTTAAAGGTAAATTCAATGGTTTTTTTAGGACCTCCCAAAGTAGGACTTGGGCGTCCTTATGCGATTGATCAGAGTAAAAGTTGGACACCTTTCAATAGAAAAAAAAACACTTATCCGTTTTAGTCCATTCTGAATACAAATCTGCGGAAAAAACCATAGGTGTATGTGTGACAAAATCTTGTGTACTTCCCAGGCTTTCAACCGATTTTCGTGGTCCTTTTTTTGTTCGACGCGAAAAAACTATCTAGTTGTGCACTACGTCGCCGAAATTTCGAATTTTGCATTTTAAGGGGGGGGAGGGGGGGTTAATGCTTACAAAACGTGCGTTTGTGGGTATAATCTTGTAAATTCTGCCCAGGCCTCAATTTCCAACCGATTTGCGAGTTTCTTTTTTTGTTCGACTCAGAAATCTTCCGAATTGCACACTATTTCACCAGTGTATCAAAATTATCATGGAGAGGGGGCAAGTGGGGGGATAATATTCACATAATTTCCAATTTTTCAATATTTTTGTTCCTTTTGAGCTTACTAATTGAACCCAAGCTTTGAAATTGAGGAAAAATTCTCATTATACCTCCGGATTTTCATGAATTATTTCTGTACCACCATGGTACTAATTATTAGTACCCAATTATTAGTACTAATTATTAGTACTATTATAGTGGTGCCACCATTAACTGCATATTTCTTTGGTTTTTTTGTGTTTCACCTTGAACACGGTTGTGAACTTCGTCGGAGAGCCTACCAAAACTAACAATGAGGTTCAACGTTACGACTTATTATCGGTTTGGTGCCAGTCTGGCACCATTGGTGGGGGGGGGGGGGGTAACTCGAATTGGCATGTTGGGTATCGTAGATCATGGATTTTAAAATGCTCTTCGAATTCGAATCTCCCATGGCGCTAAAAATGTTATGGTGGGTAATGGCGAGGAGTGGTGGGGGGGGGGGGAGACCACTACTTCTTGCCTAAAATACCAAATAAATTAGATCGGGTGGAACATATTTATCGCTTACCACCTGGCTTAAATTGACCTAATGCTTATCCAATGGGACGTCCCCTTGAATGCATCCATTACTTAACTATGTTTACAAATTTTCGAGTTACCTGGTTACGTGCAGTCTAATTTCCATACTTACTTGGTTACGAGTTACCAAATTTTCAGACTTACCTGCTCACCAACCATAAGAAAGCCTACTTTCCTGGTTAGGCACAATTTAGTACACTGGGAAAAAGTAGGAGTAGGAATGAGAAATTTCAATAATGAGTGTTAACCGAATAATCACTAACGCCCCAGCCAATAGGAAACATGGTAGACTTACGCCGATACTCGCAAACGAAAGCTGCACAAAATAACGTCTACAGTGAAGATATCTCGATTTTCACCAAAAAACGACTTTCCTGCCCCCCTCTCCCTCCCACGCCTGCCAAATGTTCTCCAATTGTTTTTGTTTTGAGAACATTCTAGAAATAATTTGTTCCTTTGTATGTGAACTCTGACCATGAACGTTTATTGTTTGAGATCGTTCAAAGCTAATAGCAACAATGTATTAGGTAAACAGACACCTCGCATCTCTTTGGTATAATAGATGCTTTATTTTGTAACTTACTTTCCACTATGCCTGCACACTATTCTCTTTAGCACAAGCCTCTTTAGCTCCTGTTGAACCCCGTGAGCCCATTTTTCTTTCAAGTCCCCCCCCCTCCCCGCTCACCGCTCTATTCTAACAATCCCTAGAAAAGCAAGCAATCCTCAAAGAAAAGTTTTCTTCATGAAAAACCAAAGGAGGAGTGAAGTGGCCCCTGAGATGGAGAAAAAAGATGGAAAAACGCAAGTGTTTTCCCAAGAGCGAATGAATATTCCACCTTAAGATCAAAGTTTGTTGGTTCACGAGTCGCTTCAACTCAGCACTCAAATACCGGGCAAGTTCACTGAGTTGTTGAGTTGTTCTTGCTCAACTGGTGCAAAACTAAAGATCTCTTTCAATTTTTTTTCAGTTACGGTTCCAAATTGAATCGCAATCGTTTCCCTTAACCCTAGAAAGGTAGCGCTATTCCATCGGCCTTTAAAGGTAGCGTGGAGTAAATTTTACACATTGCCCAAAATCATCATTTTGTCACCGCAATAGGCTCTAAAATGGTAAATATAGCTCATTTCATAATAATAGAGGTTAATACAACAAAATGCCCTACTTCGATTGAAATCGTCTTTTTATTTCAGAAAAAAAAACTACTAAAAATAGAGTCTTAAGTTTATGTCGCTTTAGTAAAATTACCAAAGCACGTGTCACTAAAAAGGTATGCAAGGTGATTGGTAAAAATATATAAATTACAAAATCGGTTTGACTTCACTGTTCGTATATTTTACTATATCACATAATATTATAACCATCACATAAAAAAGGAAGTACTATTCGAAAAGAAAAAAAGTTGGAGAGAGAATGCTCGGGAATCAAGTAAAATATTTGTAAAGATGGGGACTGGGAAAAAAGGTATGAAAAATCAAATTCAAAATTAAAAACTAAGTAACACCGAGGTCGAAGAACAACGAAACAATGCCTGAGCATCAAAACTATAGGTAAAACTAATCGGAACTTCTCACAATGTGTAGTGATGTAAGCTTGTTTTTGAGATCAGCACCTTGAGCTTGAACAGTATTTTCGAGTTTCTGGTTCTTGAAGGATTCTCGCACACTCAATAGGTGATTCTGATCTCAAATTGGAGTCAATCATTGAGCGAAAATCACTCTTAATTTTTAGGTAAAGGTAGCGTTGAGTAAACTTTATTGATTTGTTATTGGTACTTACTATGTAGTGTCAATGCACAAGGTTCGAAGATCCCCTCACTCTCACATCAACTTCACAACTAGCTGAGGGAAGAATATGTAGAGGTGGGGCCTGATCACATGATCCGGCTAGGAACCTTACAGTTGTGGAGTAAATTTTACTCACGCTAACTTTTTAGGGTTAAGCTCTCACATCTCACCATTCCTGATTCTCCCAATAAATATTGGACCTTCAGATATGTTTCATCTTAATTTAATTGATAAGCTATTTAATTGATGAGCATCACTTGGAAGTGGCACGTTAGGAGGAAGGGAAGCTGATGAATAATAAACGAGCGACATTCCTGTGGTTAGTGCTATTGTTCGAGATTTGGAAAACTTGTTTGACCGCTTGATGATCTGCAATCTCAAAATCTAATTCCTTGTTTTTTCTGTACAATGAAAGAGTCCGTTGTGTGGACAGCTCCGCACACTTAGTCCAAAACGCGACGTTCTCTTACTTGCTTCGTACATGTTCCATCGGTGGGAACCTCAAACTGAAAAATGTTTTGACCCAGAGCGCAACATTGTATCTTTTTGTAATGATGAAGGAAGTGTCGATATTTTGTATCCGCCGGAACCAGGATTGAACCGAACGAAAGCTGCACCTTTTTTTTTAATTTTTCTTTAAGAGCGAAGGGGAAGTTCACCCCAACAGTGTTAAACTCCCCAGCATTGAGCCTACCAACTAAAACCCCACTCCTTCTGCTCAGGACTCACCCCGGAACCACTTGTACAGTATTACTTCAGGGTGAGCCCTTTTTTGTGCCAAAAGGCTGCTCCTACTTCTGGTCTCTCCATCAGTTCTATTCCTCATCTTGCTGCTCAAAGCTGCACCCTTCGGTGGTTCGGTGGTGGAAAACTTGGTTGACCGCCTGATGATCCGCAATCTCAAAATCTAAGTATATGATTTTTCTGTACAATGAAGAAATCAGAAAAACGCGGTTGTTGCGTGAACAGCTCCGCAACCTAGAACAAAACGTACTCTTACTTTCTTTTAAGTAATTGTTCTTGTAATATCATACATTTATTTTTTATAGTTCTCCAATAAAGTAAGGTGTAGAAAATCCCCAGAGTAGTATGAGTCATCACAAACATGGATAAGGCGAGGAAGGGAAAGAACACGTCATCTGTCGTCACCTCTATTCCACTCTCCCCTCACCATAATAGCTAGAGTATAAAAGCCGCACTCAGGGGTCTTCCTACATGCATTCGTACCTAGTCAATCGAACTTATCATTTCTGCTCGCCTTCATCTTACCTACGGCCCAATCGGATTCCCCACAAAACATAAGGAATCAAAGAAATCAGAAACCCTCCAAAACTTTCCCGCAAGGGTCGGTTTTGAACAAATTTTGACTGGACTAGTATTAATTACCGAATCAATGAATATTCCCTGACCTTTTTTCCACTAATTCAAGATAGTGTTCAGTTTTAGAGAAATTTACTAATAAATTCACACAGACCATCGGCTATCGTTAAATTAACAAACATATAACATGTAGGGGAATTTTCCTCTATTTAAGTTCGAGCGGGGTTGTTACTTGTGTATCATTTACGGAAGATCCAAACTTTCGCAACAGAAGCAAATCGTAAAAAAATCAGTCGAAACTTTTGTTACAAGTCCCAAATAATCTTACCAACTGACTGGGGGACTTTGTGATTTGATGGTTCTTTTCAAGTAACAAATTAAAATTAAAACAAAATTTGAAAGTCAACAGGGCTGTCTAAGACTTACAGAGGTCCTCGTCAGACAACAAAAGAGGAGGTCAGGATATTACTCCCGGGGCAGACACTGGTAATCTGTAATAAGTATTGAGTTCGGCTGAAATCGTGTCTGTATAGACATACAATGTATATGTATATTTTAATAGTTTTTATATTGAAGGTATAGATATACTGGAGAGTTTGAGGTGGTGATTGTTCTGACTCCGAGGGAACACAATTTGGCTCAGGACAATGTTGTTACTCCTTCCCCTACTGGACTACTTACTACCCTGCACGATTTTACTGACTAGATATTAATGTATCCAAATTGGTAGCAAGCAGTCAAGTCAGCAATCCAATTTGGATCTACTACTAGTTAACTACCGGCCGTTGACTGGAACTGACTCGAAGACGTCTCAATTCAATTGCCGGTAGTCAACTTCGTAGTTGGAAAGTACAAGTTGTAATGTTGATAGGAACTGACTTAACGACGTCTCATTTCAACCTCACAACTTGTTTAAAATTGAATTTACTTGAGCAAATTACTGTTTACTGGTCGGATATCGATCAGAACCAAAAGTACATCAGCGTTTCCTTCCAGTAAATAGTAATATAGGAATTTTGATCAAAAGGGGAATAAGCAGTCTTGGGAAATCTTGAAAGATAAACTTCAACTTTTTCAGGAAACACTTTGATCAAGATACTGGCAGAATAGGCGGTTTTTAACTGGGCTGAGGGCTAGAAAATTTTTGAATTGAATGGTGCCTCAAGGGTTGGAGTACGCCCTTATAACGAAGGGGTTGTTGCGAGAGGGGGTGAGTCTCCACTCGAGGCAACCCTCTTCCTACCCTGGAATCTCCCTGAAGGGGATGGCTCCTCCTATTTCGCCAGGACCTCTTTCGTTATTTTTATTGCGAAAATACTATAATAAATAGTGGTTCACCACAGTGATGTTGAAATTATAGCCTCTATTGGACAAAAATTAGTCGGAGAAAATCCCCTTCATCTTACCCGATTTTACCCTTTCTTACATTTCCTATACTAATTACAATTGTAATTTGTTGCAGATTGAAAATTCTTCGACTAATTGGATGGTGAGCTTGTCATCAAATATCAAGTACCTACTATTTTTTCTATCTTGCACATATTTATATTACAATTTTGTCAAAAGTGTCATTGAAAATAACAATCCCCAATTATCAGTTAGGAGAGAATTTTATAAGGTATTTTAGATCATTTCCTAAGCGGATTTCAGAGCAAATCTTACTTTATCATAAATGGGTGATATTGGAAGTAATTACTTACAACTGATGATGGGTATCCATCTGATGATCGATTATTTCATATGGACTAATCGATTAAGCAATTAATATGGGCTTTAAAAATCGATTAATTCAAAAAACAAGTTGGTAAGGTTAGGCACAATAAAGACAATGAACTTAGAATAAGACGTTTATAAGTTTTACATACCTATAAGTAAGAAAAAAAGTTGAACGAAGAAATAAAGTAATAATTTATTAATTCCAATATTTGTCTTCACTATCCTTGAGATATATAAATTGATTGACTATTTCTGTGGTCAGCAAATCCCGAGATAGACAACAGTAGCAACTTGCATTGGTATTAAGTTACATGTTGTATTTCATGATTCTATTATTTATCATCTATCATTTCGAATGATTTCCCTCAATGAAGGAAAATAAATCTATCTGGAAATCTGAAACTCCGTGAGGAAAAAAGTTGCTTACCTATCCGTTAGAAAATAATGGATTATTACGTCTGACCCTAAACGTGGCAAGAAAAAAGCAGGTCGACCAATCGCTCAAATTTTTTTTATTGATGCCAAATACGCTAACAAATGAGGGGAATATGATTTTAAAAAACATCGTGGCCTTGGGCTATTGCAATCGTCAATTTTACAGATGTAGCTACATTGCAAAGAAGATAAATCGGGCCGTTATAATGGCTGTTGCTTCGAAGATAAAGTGCCAAGATTCTGATGCTCTTGTTGTATTTAAACAAAAGTTAGTTTGTTAGTTTTTTTTACCTTCATCAAAATCGAAATTAAGATAAATTCTAGAAATTAGGTTGAAAAACTCAATTTTAAATGCTTGCATAAGAGTTTGCAACACATTGGGACATTTTCATGACAACCACTACACAACAAGGTAGTGAAGTAAGGTTGTTAGTTCATGTACCCAAGCATCAAAATTTTCGTGACGATTTTGACATTTTCATGTCTTTGCCCTGGCACATAGCACAAAAAACTGTCACGAAATTACGTAACGAAATTGTGTTACAGTGCCTTTATAATGATTTCCGCTTTCAACGACCCCGTTGTTAGGTTTGTTCCTTTTCTACACTTTTTAACCCACAAAAATCGTTCACCACTCGTTGGAAAGCTCTCGATTTAACGAACATTTTCATGTTCTCCATAACATATTGACTACACGAATAGCGGAGCTATGGGCATAACTGTTCTCATATTTTGTTTACAAACTAATGATCGTGAGTGTAGAAGATAATTAATCCGGAATCGTCTATTTTATTGAAATTAGGTACCTACCTCTTAATATTAATAATAGGGTGTGCGCCTGGGTAGGAAAAACTGTTTATTGTTATTTTTAATCTAAGGTAGACCTCATTCTGAGAATTTTGGTACCAACCGCGACCTTCTAGCGTGTGTAAATCTTTTCCTATACATTTTTAAAGCTTCGACCGTTTATGACGTCATAGTGGGCTGAGGGGTCCCGCCCAGACGAGAGAGGCGCGTGACGTCATAAACGGTTGAAACTTTGAAAAATCATAGAAACAGATCTACTCACGCTAGAAGGTCGCGGTTGGTACCAAAATTCTCAGAATGTAGTCTACTTTCGATTAAAAATCTAAAAAAAAACCAAGGCGCACCCCCCATTGTGTCAATTTGTAACATAATAGGAAAGGTGCCTATTATGGGGGTATCCTTAGTATGGGGAGGCGCGAGTTTCCCTGCTCTACGGCGATTCCGGTAGGTGGGGGTGACCTCAGTGTGTTCCCTAGTTGCAGCCCTTCGGTCAGAGCGAACATGTGGCGTCCACTGACGTAGCTTTCGGATACTGTAAGTCAAACAGTTAATTCTTCATTTCAAAAACAATATTTGACCTCGCTTACGAAACCTGTAGCAAATTTAGCTTAAGGATGAATAATTGTGTCAGTGTGAATGTATTTAGAGGCGTTCTTTCTGCATCTTTTAAGCGGTAGTAGACGTTTCTAGCTCTCGATTTGCGGCCAAGACGCCACGTTTTCTGAAAAGTAATGTGTCCCCGAATACGGGGAGTGAATATGTCTTTTGCAATTTCCTAAACATGTTCATAATAAATGAATGTTCAAGTCCATTCTATGGAATTAAAGAAGTCTGATTTATAATGGTTGTGAAAAATAGTTTTATTAGGACGTTATGCATGGACTTTGAAGTCTGAATCAAGTATTTTAGTGACGTAGTCATTTGTAAAGGCTGTTTTTGTAAGTTCCTAACGCAATTTTGAGAAAATAAACAGTTGAAACCATTTTCTATGATTTATTTGCCCCCTCTACTTAATTTATGTTGTTATTTCATGAAAATATCTGGAAGATTTAGTGATATTCTAAGAATTAAAGCCCCCAAATAGAGCTCCCCATCCAACCTGCCCCCTCTCTCCAGTGTAGCTGACCTATCCCTTCATACAACCTGAATGGTTGCGTGGTATGGGGAGATTTAACTTTTTTCAAAAATTGTGTTATACTTCAGCCCCAAATGAACATTTCAAAAAACTTTGGTGTGGATCACTTAGCTAGATAAATTTGCTGCATTTTGGTTCACAAAGGAATCTGAAAAACTGAAATAAGCAAAACTTTATGGGCTAAAAACCATGACCCTCCCCATACCAGGCACCTTTCCCCTATCTACATTCTGACAACAACGGAGGGTGGGTTATAAAATCCTATAGTGAGGTAAAAAGCAATGAAAATGTAAAGACATGAAAATGTCCCAATGCGTTGCAGACTCGTATGCAAGCGTTTTGTTTTCATCAATATTTTCAAAATACGAGAGAATAATGAGTGAGATTGGGTTTAAAATGGCTGGTGTAGCACCTTGGATTTCTTGTACATATCTAATTTTACTGGGTGTACTTTTTTTTGTGTTTTTGGCTTTTAATCTCTGTATGTTCTTATATCAATACTAGGTACTACCAAATCAGAAAGCGTTAAATTTTCCGTTTTCTCAGCTTCTCACAATAATTTTTTGAATGGAATTTGAGGGAGAAAAGTGAAATGGTCAGTGCGAAAAAGCCCCAGCTTTCCAACAGTATGTCTAGTCAGTTTTTATTTTTGAGAGGAAACTCTTTTTCAGTTCATGTGCCAAAGCAAAATATAAGGTTGTTGATTGTTCTCTACGCAACACAGTGAGTCTATTTTATTTATTGGTCGCGTGAGCGAGATTTGCTTAGTTTTCGTGACGATTTTTCAGTTCATGTGCCAAAGCAAAGACATGAAAAAGTCAAAAACCATTCCCGCCCAAATTAACAAGACATTTAAGGTAATTTCGCGAGATTTTTTTCAAATATCCAAAACTGAACCATTTTAGGTTTTGGGATTTTTTGATCGACGTGGGAAGACTGATGTTGCTTTAAAGCTAAATTGCCAAGTTAAGGGGTAAAGCACGTCCATCATTTTTTCAAGTATGATCAGTATAATCCGTGAATTATACTGATTAATCAATATTCATCCCCACCTAACTTACAACTGGGGTCAGCTGTAGCCGCGCTCGCTGCGGCGCGCGTCTTTTAGCTACTAGTCTCGGACCGGCTACTGCGGGGAAGTCGTGAGTTCTAGTCTAGCCGCGGGAGCGTGTTTTCGTGCGTCCCGGGCTCAGCCACCCTCGTCACAGCCCAGGGCGGTGAGGCAATGGGAAGCTATGAGCAAATCATCAGGACAAATTCTGATCTTCCCTTTGGAAGACAGCTGATGACGTCCGCGACGCCAGGAATGGCAGTCAGACGAAAATCCGACTGAAATCCATGAAATGGTTGTTTACTTTACTGACTACTTATTTACTTACCTAACTTACAACTGTTCCAAAGATTTGGTGGGTAAAAGCAGGGCTTGAAAATATTTTTTATATTACTTTTAGCTTCTGGTCTGAAAAGAAGGTTTATTATTTCCAATTATCAATGGGTTGAAATGTTTCCCGGAAAATTGGGTCATTTACTCTTGTTGCACGAATAGGACACTTTTTTCTTCAACAACGTGAAATTTTTTTAACTCCCCCCCCCCCCCCCAATACAAATATACTGCTACAGCTTGTATACTCCGGACCAATAGAGAACCTAACAGGCGGGAAATGACCCTCGTCAACCATCCCAGAAAAGGTTACAACGCTGAATCGCGGAAGCCGAATATAAAAATATGGCGCGAAAGCCGTCTCAATTTGTTGGAGATTTATCTCGAGGCTGAGCTTAGCACCCCGTCCCTTCCTGGTGACATCTCTCGTCCCTTCCTCCACATCCAAAAACCCCGATGTATTCTTCTCGCGATATGAACCGCCTCGCTAACAGCTCAACACATCTCCCTAACTCTCGCCGAGGTCCTCACATATTTCTCGGCCGTAATCGCTACTTTTCGGCGGATTTATGGAACCGCTTCTCCGGTGTTTTATGAATATGCATTCGTTGTGAGCTAAACGGCGACCTGTCATCATCACATCAGCATGTTGCTATTTTTTTCACCCCGTCAGCCTCTTCCAGCGCTCTTCCAGCGCTCTTCCTAAAGAGGACATAAGAGATGGATGAACCACAAGGCAACAATTTGAGGCGTTTTCATTTTGGAGTTTTCGGATCAGAAATAAAATATGACAAAAAATCCACTAATAATGAGTATATTAGTCAAGATTCTCCGAAATTCTCTCCTCTTCGACCAATTGCAGTTTATTATTTTCAATAATGAACCTTTGCAATCAAGCAAGCCCCCCCCCCACCCCCTCAAAATTTGACGGTTTACGTTTCAAGATACGTTGTCCCCATGACTTCGATTAAATTCGGTAAGTATATTGGCTTAATTCAGATGTTTTTCTGGTGGGTTCGAGTACTTTATGTCAAATAAACTTGATTATTAACTCTGCGCGATAATATGCTCAATAGGTACTATTTGTGGAGAAGCTGTGTTCTTCGCAGTTGTGCAATCTTTACAGGAAACGCTGCAAATTATTACACAATGGTTTATTATTTTTCTATACAGGGTGTCCCATGTTAAGCACCATAAAACTTCGGGAGTCGATTCTACAACTAATTTTAGTAAGAAAGTGTCTCTTAGCAATTTTGCGTTAGACGCTTATTTTCCGAGTTATTTTAATTTTAAGATTTTTTTCGTTTTTTCGACCTTAAGCCATTAAAATGACCATAACTCGCCTAATTTACAAGCAATTAAAAATCTAATTACACCGTTGGATAGGGCGTTAAATTTGCCATCTTTCAAGTGGTTATACAAAATTTTTTATAAGATCGTGATGGGTGAAAAATCAACTCGTAAAATCATTTTTGTAAAATTGTCAAAATTTCCCACTTTTTCTTTTGATTATTAAGGTTTTACTCCCAAATGATTTTTCACGTACCTCTACATCAAAAACTGCGCAAAGATCTCAGCTTTCTAATGGTATAATTTGTTTTAATTTTACTCCGCTAATTAGTGGTGAAAAATACGTTTGAATGCTAAAAAACGTGGTTGCGCTCATGGAAATCAAGGTTTCTGGTTCGTTGTGCCTCGGGCAGGTTCGACGAATTAGGGGTGGAATTCTTCGTCATTTTCAAACGCCCTTAGACTGATTCCATCACCGTTGGTATGTGAAAGCTCAGTATTGAATTTTGGTAGGTCTGAATCTTTTTTTTTTTTTTTTTTTAATTTACTTGGTATTTATGCACGAATTAAATGTTCAATTCTCGCAACTTTCTCGATTGTATGAAAAAAGAGATATCTCATAAACAATAGCGTGTAGATGTGGAATAAAAAATAATGATATTTTAGAGAAAGTAAAAATGATATTTATGAACAAAAATAATCTTCATCATCATCGAAGTACCTACGTTATTAACTAAACATAAATGAGATAATAAATTATCCTCTACTCCGTCTTTGACTTTGTTTGTCATTCGTCCGGATACCTGTAAACACAAAGCAAAGTTTTTTACAGCCAAGTAGAAAATAATTGAGGAATGTCAAAATTTGAAGCAGTGGTCATCATATTACCGATTCAGAGTAAGTGCTTAATGTCTGTCTCCTGACAGCTCATTCCTCAATTATTTTCTACTTGGCTGTAAAAAACTTTGCTTTGTGTTTACAGGTATCCGGACGAATGACAAACAAAGTCAAAGACGGAGTAGAGGATAATTTATTATCTCATTTATGTTTAGTTAATAACGTAGGTACTTCGATGATGATGAAGATTATTTTTGTTCATAAATATCATTTTTACTTTCTCTAAAATATCATTATTTTTTATTCCACATCTACACGCTATTGTTTATGAGATATCTCTTTTTTCATACAATCGAGAAAGTTGCGAGAATTGAACATTTAATTCGTGCATAAATACCAAGTAAATTAAAAAAAAAAAAAAAAAGATTCAGACCTACCAAAATTCAATACTGAGCTTTCACATACCAACGGTGATGGAATCAGTCTAAGGGCGTTTGAAAATGACGAAGAATTCCACCCCTAATTCGTCGAACCTGCCCGAGGCACAACGAACCAGAAACCTTGATTTCCATGAGCGCAACCACGTTTTTTAGCATTCAAACGTATTTTTCACCACTAATTAGCGGAGTAAAATTAAAACAAATTATACCATTAGAAAGCTGAGATCTTTGCGCAGTTTTTGATGTAGAGGTACGTGAAAAATCATTTGGGAGTAAAACCTTAATAATCAAAAGAAAAAGTGGGAAATTTTGACAATTTTACAAAAATGACTTTACGAGTTGATTTTTCACCCATCACGATCTTATAAAAAATTTTGTATAACCACTTGAAAGATGGCAAATTTAACGCCCTATCCAACGGTGTAATTAGATTTTTAATTGCTTGTAAATTAGGCGAGTTATGGTCATTTTAATGGCTTAAGGTCGAAAACACGAAAAAAATCTTAAAATTAAAATAACTCGGAAAATAAGCGTCTAACGCAAAATTGCTAAGAGACACTTTCTTACTAAAATTAGTTGTAGAATCGACTCCCGAAGTTTTATGGTGCTTAACATGGGACACCCTGTATACGTCGATCGTATTTCGGTCAGCTATGATTTGAACGGAGATTAGACCTCCTTTGCGATTCACACTCGTGTTTCTGATTTATCGTACGTCCAACCCTTGAATTCTCGTAGGAAGCGAACGATTTGTCCAACACTATCTACGACTCCGAAGGTTTTCGAGAAGATCGTGACCAGTATCCTGACCCCCTTGATCGTCCCCAGGCTTCCAATACAGCAGCATGGCTTCATTTCGAGGCGTTCTACTACCACAAACCTTCTATCACTTCAATCATTTGTCCTCGATAGCTTTCACAAGAAGTCTCAAGTCGATTGTATTTATACAGATTTTTCTAAAGTTTTTGATAAAATTTCCCATATTGCTCTTGTCCGTAAACTTAGTTCGTTTGGAATTTTCGGGTCATTGTTGGAATGGTTCACCAGCTACCTGTGGGATAGGAAACTCATGGTTAGAGCCCACAGCGCCGTTTCTGCGCCCTTTAAATGTTTCTCGGGGGTCCCTCAAGGGTCCCATATTGGGCCTCTGGCGTTTCTTTTATTTTTATCGGACATATCTGAGGTATTTGAAGGGCTTGATGTCGAATATGTAGCGTTTGCTGACGATTTAAAGATATATACTAGGATCGAGTCACTGTCTGACTGTGAAAAATTGCAGATTGCATTGGACTCGTTCTACGACTGGTGTGAATTGAATAAGTTGAAACTGAATGTGCAAAAGTGCAATTATATGTCGTTCTTGAGGGGTGTTGAATTTGCCTATAATATTAATGGAAGTCCACTAGCACGACAGGAATCTGTTTCAGATCTAGGGGTGCTTTTCAATCCCCAGTTGTCTTTTCGTGATCATGTCGATCGAATTTGTAATAGAGCGTTAAGGAGTTTGGGGTGGCTAAAGCGCCACACCCGCGACCTCAATAATCCAAGAGCTTTATCCACCCTGTATGTCTCTTTGGTTAGACCTATTTTGGAGTACGCCGTCATAATTTGGTCTCCCTACTATGATGAACACAAACATAGGGTCGAAACCATCCAGCATAAATTTCTGAGGTATGTGGCCTACAAGCAGGGGATCCCTCAAGATTCAGTGGATTACTCCAGTATCATGAGCTTGTGCGGACTAAAATCGCTAGAATCTCGCAGACAAGTAGCGGATGTGATTTTTTTGGTCAATCTGGTGAACAACCGCATCGATGCCCCATACGTGTTGAATAAGTTCAGCTTTAATTGCCCTGCCTATTCGTTAAGAAATAACGACCCCTTTTATGTCCCGTTCGAAACCAGAAATTATTTATTTAATCATCCAATCTACCGGATGGAAAGACAGTATAACGTTTTGTGTCATGTAGATCCGAGTATAGATTTATTTTTTGATTCAAATTGTTTAAAGAATCGTGTTAAGAAATTGTTGTTGTTGTGCAAATAAGTTGATTTATTATGTTGATCATTATATTGTTTATGGATTGTTATGATTTGATAGTGTTATAGATTTGATAGTGTGTTGGTCCAACTTGAAGTATTACCTAATTATTAATTAACTTAATGTATTTTGTAAAATTGGGCTTCGGCCCGTGTTCACCAAAAATAAAAAATAAAAAAAATAAAAAAAAAACAGAGCTCCGCGTGGTCTGAAAAAATTCTAAAAATTCTATAGAATCTTAAATTATGGAAAAAATACCTTTTTATCAAATTTTTTTGAGTTAGGGCGTTTTCAAGATTTCAAAATTCAATTTTTGACCCTTAGAAGTGACGTACATCAACCAAAATCTTCGGGGCACAACTAAACCCCAAATGGAGCCTACATACCAAATTTCATCAAAATCGGTCAATGCTAAGTGGGGAAAGTGCCGCGTACGGCGGACGGACGGCCAAATTTTTATTCGATTTTTGGATTCTACGTACCTTGAAATGTAAACCATCAAATTTTGAGGGGATGTTAAAAAAAAAAAAAAAAATTCTTGGTCGATTCCAAAGGTTCATTATTGAAAATAATAAACCAAAATATTAAACTGTTGGGTAATAATTTGTAGTATCTTTGTTTTAATATGTTCAATAATGAACCTTTGAAGGTGGGAGCAAAGAATACCTGTCGAAAGTTCCTTAAGGTGTCGACTACTGGTACGTTTAGCTTAGCATATTAAATATATGCTAATATGTATGCTAAATATATGCACTAGTAGTCGACACCTTAAGGAAATTTCGACAGGTATTCTTTGCTCCCACCTTCAAAGGTTCATTATTTCACTTCATTCATTATTTCACAACGGTTTACTATTTTTCTGTGAAGATCACACATCTGCGAAGAACATAGCTTCTCCACAAATAGTACCTATTGAGCATATTTTAGACTAAATAGTCTAAATTTTAGACTTGGTGAAACCATCTTCCACAGGGTACGAAGTATAGCGTGGGTGCCATCAGCTTTGGAGACATCTTGAGAGCTGACGAAAACTCGAATGGCACGACTCGTCAGAGAAATGGCCATGACTCTATATAAGTCTTTTGTTCACAAAAGAGACAAATAAGGTGGAGCTCCTCGTTTATTTTCTCTCCTACGTGGTTGGCGACTAGAACTTTTCCAAAGGTCTGAAGCCCGCAGGCGTGAACAGAGCGGCGAGGAGACAAGTGGCGGCCTCGTTACTTCTCCTATAAACCTCCCTTCGTCTTCTTCCTCTTTCTCCATTGGAAGGATCCCGACGATTTCCCCGAGGGGCATTTCCATGTCCCATACAGGAGGTTTTCGTTTTCCCCTACCCAATCCTCCACTTCAAGATTCGTCGGCTGATTGATTTATTTCCTCAGGCTTTCGATACCCAAAGGCCTAGTCCCTCGACCGCCTCCACACCCCAGTAACCCAATCTCGAACGTTATGGTAAATCTATCTAACTATACTAATTTATGAATTTGTCTGTCTGTTCAGAACCGATTGCACCCAAAGGCTCAATCGATCATCACTAAATTCGGTGCTTTTGTATTGTTTGCCGTAAGAAAATAGGTTATTTTGAAGCATTATGTGTGCGCATTGCACAAAAGTGCGTAATTGTTTGTCACGTTTGAATGATTTAGTAGAAATTTCTACGTCGTACTCATTACCGCATATACAGGGAGGTATCTAAGATTGGATCTAGAATGATATTATCTGCTGGTTTCAATGTACTCCATATACAGGGAGGTATCTAAGATTGGATCTAGAATGATATCAGGTGCTGGTTTCAATGTACCCCATAGATACCCCATATACAGGGAGGTATCTAAGATTGGATCTAGAATGATATCAGGTGCTGGTTTCAATGTACCCCATAGATACCCCATATACAGGGAGGTATCTAA
This sequence comes from Apolygus lucorum, assembly GCA_009739505.2. Classification (NCBI taxonomy): domain Eukaryota; kingdom Metazoa; phylum Arthropoda; class Insecta; order Hemiptera; family Miridae; genus Apolygus; species Apolygus lucorum. The sequence goes on from CM019179.2 coordinate 46,303,105, forward strand.
GATTGAATCTGGAATGATATTAGCTGCTGGTTTCAATGTACCCCATAGATACCCCATATACAGGGAGGTATCTAAGATTGAATCTGGAATGATATTAGCTGCTGGTTTCAATGTACCCCATAGATACCCCATATACAGGGAGGTATCTAAGATTGGATCTAGAATGATGTTAGGTGCTGGTTGCAATGTACCCCATATACAGGGAGGTATCTAAGATTGGATCTAGAATGATATCAGGTGCTGGTTTCAATGTACCCCATATATACCCCATATACAGGGAGGTATCTAAGATTGAATCTGGAATGATATTAGCTGCTGGTTTCAATGTACCCCATATACAGGGAGGTATCTAAGATTGGATCTAGAATGATATTAGGTGCTGGTTTCAATGTACGAATGATATTAGGTGCTGGTTTCAATGTACTCGTACTCCATAGATATCCCATATACAGGGAGGTATCTAAGATTGAATCTGGAATGATGTTAGGTGCTGGTTTCAATGTACCCCATAGATACCCCATATACAGGGAGGTATCTAAGATTGGATCTAGAATGATATTAGGTGCTGGTTCAACGTACCCCATAGATACCTCATATACAGGGAGGTATCTAAGATTGGATCTAGAATGATATTATCTGTTGGTTTCAGTGTATGACAGGTACCTTTTGAGTTGTTATAATTAAAATTCCACTCGATTCTTCTTTCTTCGACTTCTTTTGGCTAACAATTTAACAATAATTAACAACTTCATCTACCATCTGGACGTTGAGTTCGCGATGGAGATCGTAGTCCGGACGTACCAAAGAGCATTTTCTATACTCCGGAGTAGGCTCTCTTGGATAAACTATCGAAACATACGCAGGCTGAAAAGGATTAAACCTCTGGGCTTGATTACAGTTAACTGAAGTGATGTGATTAGTGGAAATAGGTAGTGTTCTGATGTTTATATATTAATCCAAGTTGAGTTACTTTCTCAAATAAACAAGAATCAAATTTCGTATAGAAGGCTCCCAGCATTCCCAGGCTGGAAAGCTGTGTACTTCGAGGGCGGGTGATCTATACAGAAACATAATAAAACGTTGTGTAATAATTTGCAGCGTTTTAATCAAATAATGTCATTCGACTGGTGGACTGTCGTCCTCCACCACGAATATTGGTCTCGCCCAGGTTCTACCTTCCACTCTTTTTCAGTAATTAAAAATCCCACACTATCCTTTCATCTTTTATTCTTTTGATGTATTTTTCTGATGAAAAGGCCAATTGTTACATTTCTCATATTCATATAGGAATCAAAAAGAGAAGAGATGAAATCCGATGGGAAACAAGGAGGGTAACAGTGTTGTCAGTCAGAACTCAGAACATTGTTAATTGAAATATAACATATTTCTGTAAGTAGCTGACTTGGTCGATGAAGGGTGGATCTTGAAAGAGGAGAACACCATTGCTGTCTAACTGTTATTTATCGAACAATTTTCTTTGGGATCATCGAGTTCTTTGGGGCTGGGCCCTAGATGACTTATTTATTTCATCACGGTCCAATCAGTTGGAACCTCGGTACAAGCGGAAATTCAACAACCGAATCTGCGATAACTTCTCGTTCGTGTTGCTGTCTGCTAATGTAGAAAAATATCATCATCAACGTGGAATTTCAATACGCATTCAATCGTTTCGCCATGGGCGTCAGATACAAGTTACATTATAGATATGGGAAGAGTTCATATTAAATTTCTTAATTACAGTGACAATTTTTTCAAGATTTAGAATATTTGTTGAAAAATTTTGTATAAAATGTGATTTTGTCATCTAAGCTACCTCGGTTTCGTTAGTCATAGTTTTCGACTGGAGTAGGTACTATTGTGTCACTCCAATGGATAAATTATTATTATCATCAAGGCATCTTATGACCCTCTAACGTGACAGACAGTTTCAAACCAAATAACCTCCGTTGTTATGTATCAAACCAAAATGAAAAGAAAAAACGCGTGCATACGAGTCTGCAACGCATTGGGACATTTTCATGTCTTTACCTATTGCTTTTTACCTCACTATAGGATTTTATAACCCTATTATTAATTATTAATATTAAGAGGTAGGTACCTAATTTCAATAAAATAGACGATTCCGGATTAATTATCTTCTACACTCACGATCATTAGTTTGTAAACAAAATATGAGAACAGTTATGCCCATAGCTCCGCTATTCGTATAGTCAATATGTTATGGAGAACATGAAAATGTTCGTTAAATCGAGAGCTTTCCAACGGGTGGTGAACGATTTTTGTGGGTTAAAAAGTGTAGAAAAGGAACAAACCTAACAACGGGGTCGTTGTAAGCGGAAATCATTATAAAGGCACTGTAACACAATTTCGTTACGCAATTTCGTGACAGTTTTTTGAGCTATGTGCCAGGGCAAAGACATGAAAATGTCAATAAGTCGAGTCGTTTCCCAAAATCTTCATCTCCCTTCGGAACCTCAAGAGACCGTGAACGCTGGGCAGTGTACAAAGACATGTTGGACGGTTAGGGGGATTTTACATCGTTTCACACTCTGGAGGAGGTTCTCTTGGATGTGTCCTGAGGAATCCGTGCGTCAGTCTGGAGTGGCCTCTTACGTGTAAGAATGACTTCTTTACGTCGAGAATGCGCGACCGATCCGTCGGGTTGCTTCCTCGTTCTGCTTGATGATCCATCTCATTCCATTTCAATTTCCACTTCGTCCAGATTTTATGAGAGGCAGAAAGTCGTATGTGTACGTTGGTTGAGACTGGTTCTTGGCTTCACGATCAGCAACTTCGTTTCCTATGATTTCATAATGACCGGGAACCCAACAGAAAATCACTTCCACGCCATTTCGAAGATGTCGATGGACACTCAAATTTCTCCTACGAGAGGATGTGCTTCTACCCCTTTTCTAAGTGCTTGGAGAGCACTTAATGAATCAGAGCAACTGATGATTCTATTTTCTGTTGGGTGGATCGTATGGAGGGAAGCATGTATCTCTACAATTCAACTGTAAATATGGAAGTGGATTCGGGCATAGAGAACTTGATCACTTCTAGACGGTTAACTATCGATGATCCTACTCCATTAAAGCATTCTGAACCGTCGCAGTACAGTATTTGGCACGGTAGGAAATTGCGCATAAGCTCGCTAAAAGCTGTATGACATCGATAAGGTGCTGCCGTTCTTTTGGAATATTCGGTTAGAGCCAAACGAAGATTTGAATTTGGATCTTTGCAATATGGCATAATAGCTTGGGGAGGAACGTATTCCACCCATATAAATAAGTTACATGTTCGGCAGAAAATTATCATAAAAATGATATTGTCATTACCGCGTAGGACCCCTTCCGTAGACCTACTTGATATTGCTAAGGTATTTACTATTAGACAACTTTATGTGAAAAATCTACTATTGCAATTCTTTAGGACACCCAACATAGTTGAAGTTTCTCGAAGGGATCCGAAATACAATACTAGATATCGTCGCTGTAAGAGCAACATAGCACATCTCCATTTTCACAACTTTACAGGAGAGACAAAAAAACTTTTTTAAAAGTTATTGGCACATTTAGTAAACCAAAATATTATCATGTTTAGTCTTGGGTATGTTATTACACGAATTAATAAGGCCAGGTGAGAAAATGTCCTATTAATTAGATGTTTAATAGAGATGTGTGATGTTTGCGGTAACTTTCAGGTACTTGTGCGATGTTGTAGAAGAAAAATCCCAACAAATTGTTTTTGAATAAAACCACTTTTATTAATTATTCTCAGAATCTATAAACTCGGATGCACAAATATTACATTTGTAAAAAATTTTAAAATCTCATAACTCATTTGTCCAAATCACAGTTCCATCACAGCTATCAGTCTTACATGTAAAATCGGTCTGAATCACAATAAACATCTTAATGACATCCATTACTTAGTATGCAGACGACTAGAATTATTACTTTATTGGTAACTACAATCAAAATTCCTAGTATGCAAATCTAAAATTAGTAATAGTAATCAGTGCATAATATGCACTATAATAGCATAATATGCCACCGCAGGGAATGTAATTGACCCTAGACCTAGGCTGACTCTGACAACGCACATCCCGATCTTCATTCTACATTTGTTACATAGAGAAATCGTTTGTACGATTTCTCGTAGCAAGAAAAGTCCCCAGAAGTTCACTAGACCAAAATACAAAAAGCAAGTGTTAAGTTGGCTAGTTACAGAAGGGGGCTTAGATATTAAACAGCATAGGAATACGCATAGGAGACTATTACAGTTTAGAGATTATTAAAGTCAGAGAATATTAAAGTAAGTTAGCATGCGTTAGAGATTATCTAAATGCGTCTTTTTTTCTGTCCAATCATGTATTGTTTAGTAATTTACTCATTACCTACTGTAATGTATAGGTTATCAATTTATTTACCGATATGAAGCGATTTCGCAAAGATCCTACCCTACAACACGGGCCAAGCCTAACGTCGGGTAGGAAATCTGAGCAAATCGCATCCCTGCATGCATTTATATTATTGTAAAAGTATACAAAATGACGCCAAATAAACATATATCTCATATATATCTCTCTCTTTTGATATATGCATCTATTTGGTTCCGGCAGACTCCATGGTCCCACAGTGATGGTTACTTCATTAAGCAAAGATGGGAAGGCGAGTGAGTGTGAAAGAAGTCATATCTGATCATATCGTAGGTGGATTTGGCTGAGTGGAGATGAAGGTTCTAAGGAGACGAGGTGAAGAAGGTGGGCCGAAGAGGCTTTAATTTTGGTTGCGGATCAAGACAGCATAGATCTCCTGTACTCCAGAGGAAGTTCTCCAGCGTCAACATTAAGGCTCGGGTTAGGACTCGATTTAAATGCGCCAGTAGCAATCCGTGAGGCTTGTTTGTGGACTGGATAGTTTACATGGATGAGCAGTTCGATAAAGTATCGCACCATATTCAATTTTTGAGCGAATGTAAGCTTTATAAAATCGGAGCATTATCGTCCTATCACAGCCCCATGAACAGTTTGCGAGATCTTTCAAAAGATTAAGGGCCCTGAGAGATTTGTCTCTGAATTTTCGAATTTGTGCTGACTATGAAAGCGTTCTATCAAATTCCATCCCCAGAACGTGGAAATTATGTTTCATATTAATCATTATGCTCTTTAATACTACAATCAATCATGTTTACACCGAAAAATTCTATATGCCCATGTTATTGAGTGTAAGGCAGCCATACTGCCCTCTCAACTTAGCAAACTTTTGGGAAGCTTTGTACCCGTGCAGTTGTTACAAATTCGCTGGTACGACTCATTGAGACAACCAATTTCAGTTGGCTTTGATATGATATTTAGTCGATTGATCTGTGAAAAATAATATTCGGTAGAGTAATAATTTGATAGGATAGCGTTGAAATAAGGCAAATGCCCTAAAGAGGTGTTTCATTACTGCTGCCTCGAGTTCGTTTATGAGGTACCTTCATCCTCCTCATTTTCCCTTTCGTTTTAATTGTGCTCGCTCTTCTTTAATTTTTTACTTTGTACCTTTTAGGGCTTTCTTCATAATTAGCTCCACTTTGTGAAATTTGAAAAAGTGGGCTGGAAGAGAAGGGAACGAGCGGGGGAAAACCTAATTAATTTCTCTTCCGAATGAAATATTTTTATAATTTTTCGACAGGAGCTGACAATAAATGTCATGTAGAATTACAAAGTAAGTTTGACATTCCCCTTCGGAAGAAATATTTCTCCGAGCTTCGTTTCCTCTTGTCTTGAGACGAACTTAGTGAAGGTCGTGGAATATTCGAATAATCATTTCTAGCGATCACCACACCTCGTAGAAGATCGCAGGGTACAAGTGGTAGACCGACTGATGGTAATTCGAACCATCTCGACAGGTCTTGAAAGAAGGGGCTCTCAACCTAAGAGAAAATCGATGCAGTTTAATTTAGGAAGGACGCTAGCCGGAGAACGGAGGATGTTTCCGCAAACACAGAAAAGGGATAAGGACAAAAAAAGACGGATTGCTCTTGCCCTTTTTCGGGATTAAAAGTAGATTAACCTGTTTTGCCGGTTCGTTTCTTTAGAGAACACTTCGAGTTAATTGAATCCACCCTCACCGCCTTTATTTTTAACCAAGCTCTTGATGCTCCTTTGCTGTCCTTCAAAGGGGGTTTCCGTTGCCATGATCGACCAACCTTTTTTTTAGAAAGACATATCTTGTAGATATCTTTTAACGAATTTTCAAAGGAAATGTTGGCATTTTTCCAAAGAAAATGAAGCTATTGCGATAGACTCGGAATTTTTAGCATGAACTTTTTGAAATTTTTTTTCTCGCTAAAATCCGTTTTGGAACATCTTTAAGTTTTTTAAAAATCTATGTATGTATGATGGTGATGGGATAACTCTTATTCCATTCTCCGGTATTCCTCTTTTTCCAGTTGGTTGTCAGGATCATAAATTACTCGCGTATAAAGAAACAACAATAACATGACTCAAAACGGATTATAAATCGATTACATAGCTCTAGATGGTACAAGACCGCCGAAACTCCTCTTGCGGTCAGTTCACTGGCTCGTCCTGAACCCGACTGACGATTGAAGCAGTATCTAGGCAGAACCCTGGGCCCTCACTCTTCTTCCAGGGTGCTTGGCATGACGATCCCTACTCGGGATAGTCCTCTACTATCTGTGGGGGCGGCTACATATAAAATAATATAAGCATGAAATGTGTCTCTCTGGAAGACAACTTGAGTAATGGTTTCGCAGAAATTTCAAGTTGTTGGACAACTCTAGAAGGTCCAAATTTCCAAATTTCAAATAACAGGCCAAAAAACGTGTTTTTAGGAGTTTTACTGGATGCCTATATTCGGATTCAGCACAATATCTTCGCAATATCTTGTATCTCCTCAACTGTGTTGTGTAGGTTTCCTACTCCTTATTGTAGGCCCGTCATATCTGACACAAAAAGGGCTAAAATCGCAAAAAAATGTCTAGTTCTGCATTTTTGATATGTTGTTTGGGACTGTTAGGGAAGTCTAAATTCAATTTTGCAGGCATGAAAACCTTGTGCAATTTCCGTGGCACTCGAAAAACATCGATTTTTTTCCCCTTATTTTGGTTTTTTCGCTATAACTTTGAAACCGTGCGTCTTATATAGCCACTATATATACTTATTTAAAGTTAACAAAATTTGCTACAAAACAAGACCAATTACAGCTCTGTAAGTCTTATAGTTACCGAGATACAGCTTTTCAAAAAGTGCCCATTTTTTTCGAAAAAAGTGAAATTTTAACTTTTGTCAACTTTAGACCTAAAAAATCAGTAGAAATACGTGTTTTATGAAAAACGTTATATCGAAAGAAGTTTTAGCAAATCTAATTAGCTTTCATTTAAGCCCAACTGCACGTCTTTGGGACTTATGGTTCTCTCACAATCTCTAAATAACCAAAATTGAAAAAATCGGGTTTTCCGTAAATTTTACCTTATGTGCTCTAATCATGGTAATCGGTCATTTACACCAAAAAAATAGTACCTACTCTTCAGAAAGGACCAAAATATAATTCCGAGGGGTTAATTGCCAGAAAAAAATTGTAGAAGAAACAATTAAGCTATATTTATTTATTATGAAATACACAAGACAATCAATTATTTACAAAGTACAAAATAGTAAAATCAAGCTATTTTTGAACTTTTGGCCGCTTCTGAGGGGGCTCATCATCTCGGAGGCCCAAGGGTTGAGGGTCGTCGTCGTCGTCGTCCTCTTCTTCCGTATAAAGGGTGATGTGGCTGTTATGGCAGGACACCCCCAAACAGAACTTGCAAAGTGCAGAGCACTTGAGCCCTGCTTTTTGGCAGGAACAGCCGCCTCCGGCGCACCCTTTCGTCGTATCACTATAAAGTATTTCCTTCAATATTTCCTCACCCGAGTCGTATCACTATAAAGTGGTGAACCCGACAAGGACAATGGACAACCTTCTACAGCCAAGAGTTGTTGGTGGTGGTGATGGAATAACGCAGGATGCTGGAAACCATCAACAAAATTCCGCAATGCATTCCAACTTTAAACCTCCGCCATTCTGGAAAGCCAACGTACATATTTGGTTCAAACAACTAGAGGCCCAATTCCGCGTCAAAAATATCGTGAGTGACGATGATAAATATGATTTAATCATCAGTGCAATAGATTCAAGCGTTCTTACGCAGGTAACAGATCTTGTCATTGATCCAACTGTTGAATGTAAATACGAAGCTCTCAAAGAACGATTAATCAGCTGCTACTGTGAATCAGAAGAAAAGAAATTGCAGATGCTATTGAAGGGGATTTCATCGGGTGAAAAAAAGCCGAGTCAACTACTTCGAGAAATGCGTGAGTTAGCTAACAGGAATGTGAGCGAAGAACTTTTGAAATCGATGTGGCTACAACAGCTACCTTCCAGTGAGCACGGTATCAGCCCATGATTTTGTTGTGGGCCTCCGCGATAAAATGGACCGCTTACGGGCCCAACCTGCCTCTAGACGTATACGCTCAAAATTATTTGTACATCCTGATTTGCAAACGTGTACACACGTATTTGTAAAAGATGAAATACGGAGTAATTCGTTACAAACCCCCCTATCAAGGTCCTTTCCATGTGGTGCGTCGTGGAGAAACCACGTACACCGTGAAAATGAAAGGGAAAGACGTTCCAGTTTCTCTGGAGAGAATGAAGCCTGCTTTTATGGCGCAGGAGGTGTCGCAGACTTGCGAAATGCATATTTAAAGAGTTTTCGGAATCATTGTTTCGGCTTCAAAATTAAATTGACGTTGTTGACACTTCCGAGCTAAATTGAAAGTAATCAGGTGTCAAGTAACGATGTTGATGTTCAGAAAGTTCATTCAATAAAAAGATGAAGTACGATAAACAGGAATTCAATAGAGTATTAAAAAAACAGAAAAAAAAGGAAGAAGAACAATAAAAATCCACCAGCTTCTACCACAGGAGGTGGAGGAAGAAGGAAGCAGGAGAGTCAGTTTCAACCGGGAGGGACAGCAAAGGAATCCGACTTTGATGGAAAAGTCGCAGGAGGACCGGGAACCACCACAGGCGAGTATCCCTGTAGAAGCAGCACACCAGGCAATGGGAAGAAATGCACCCCGAGGATCCTGGTTGACGGAGCCCCGGACAACTAGGACGAGGACCGTGAGACTGCCAGTCCGTTTCGCTGACTATGTCATTTCCTGAGGAAGGAGGATGGTTTGTGGCAGACACTACAATTGTTGACACTTCATTTTATATAAACTCCCATCACTTGTTGTTTCCTATTTTGCACCTGTTGAGTTGATTAATAAAATTCACTTTGAGTTCTACGTTCACATCGTGCGGTATAAATTTTATAAATAATTCTCGTACTCATAATAGATAGGTAGAGTATAAAGCAGAGTCGTATCAATTTAGTGCCAAAGCGATGTATAATCTTATCATGTTCGACAAAAAGGATAAAAAAAGAGAGGAAAATAGGCTCTTTGAAAATAACAACAATAACTGAGTTTTGTAAAATAGAACGAGTTGATTGGTTACTCAACTTCAATAATAGCCCTATTAGCAGGTTCCATCCAATTAGAGCACACCAGTAAATGGAATGAATAGGCATGTTTTCTCAATTTCACTACATTTTTGCACTTTTATTATCAGGAGCAGCCGAGGCCCGCGAATTCTAACCCCGCTATCCAAAGTATACTGATAGTCCCTCGAGAAAGGCCCGGTAATTTGCAATGGATGTATAATTTGGTCCCCTCGGTAAATAGGAGAAATTTCAGGTATGAAAACCCCAGTGTTCCGATGAAACGAAGCCCTTTTTCGCTTAATTTGAATATTTAAAAGTTTATTATCCCTATGGGCCTGCGTACCGACGTGTTATATTCCCGATTGAGGGCCCTACGAGCATAAAAAAAATGCTGATGCTTTGTTCTTGAATACTGTGCTTATTAAAGATGAAACAGCCAGAATATTTGCTTCTCTGGTCAATATTTCGGGTGAGAAAGAAAGAACTTTACGTTCTACATTATAGACGTTGTTTTTAGCACTTGGTTGTTACCTCGGGATAGGGCGATGGAAGAACGGCACAATGTGACTTTGAATGACGGTGTATTGTACAATTAAACTTGGAATACAACAATAAAACAGGGGTAGCACAGAGTAGACGGTTGGAGCGGCTGTACATCGGAGCTAGTAATGGAGGACGGTAGTTGTGAGGTTCTACACCACTCAGATCAGATACTTTTGGAGTGAATGAACTAATCGGCCGTACTTATGAACTTATTTAATTATACCTTCAATTGCTCGTACTGGTTCTTAATTCTTGCATGCCAGGAACTCAATTTCCATCGATAAACGGGGAAAGAACAGAACCAGAAGGCGGTCTGCACTCCAGCGGCGGGCGCGGGAACTTTAGCTTTCTTTGGACTGACTGCCCGGGAACGGGCGGGTGGTTCAAACACACTTTTTCGAGCTTTTCCCCCGAAAACTTTCGATGTAATTTGATATTTTCTTCTGACTTTAGGTACTAACATTTCTGTTGTGACTTTTGGTTAATTATTTTCAATAATAAGCCTTTGAAATCGAGCAAGAAAAAAAAATGTAACCCCCCCTCAAAATTTGAAGTTTTACGTTTCAAGGTACGTAGAATCCGAGACTCGAATGAAAAACTTTACTAGCAACAACTTTTCTCAACAACACTAGACCGATTTGGTTCAAATTTGGTATATGGGCTCCATTTGGGGTCTAGTTGTGCCGCGAAGCTTTTGGTTGATGTCAGTCACTTCTAAGGGGTGAAAATTAAGGGTTGACATTGTCAAGAGTGCCCTAGCTCGATAACTCTCGAAATAAATGTATCGTTTTTCACCAATTTTGAATAGTATTGAATTTAAAAAAATTTTTGAGCCACTCGGAGCTCTGCAGGACAAACCGTTCGATTACGAGTAAAAGTTTCATAGAATATTTCCAAGGGAAATGCCAGTGTTAGTCAGCTTGATTTTAGGAGGTCTCATTAGTTACCTACCTAAAGGAAGTATCTTACTTACCTAACATCAATCTCCAATCAAAATAATATTTTGATTGGAGATTGATGTTAGGTAGTAATTGTTTATATTACCAAAAAAAGAACATATTATGTTCTTTTTTTGGTAATATAAACAATTTTTATTATTCTCGTAGTTTATTTTCTTATTTTCATTATTATTATTATATTTTTTTCATTATTATTATTTTTATTATTATCTCAATTTTATTTATTCTTGTAGTTTCGCAAGTAGGAAGGAAACAAAAGTACGCAGATAAATAGTTATGACATGAAAAGGTAGGTAGGCTTCTGATTACCGTCAGACGAACAGACATACCTACACCAAAATTATTCAGTAAGTTCCCAAATTCAATCAATGTGAGAGGAAATTCAGAATGAAGAAACGAACAGACTTGAAGTCACAAAATCAAAATCAGAAAGAACTAATAAAAACGTCTGCCAAGTGGGTGTGGCACATAGCTTCCTCGTATCCATAACTCGCTTGTATAGATGACACACCAACCCGCACAATCTCTGAAAATTTCATAGAAATCGGACAATAACTTCGTATAGTTATGCGCGTTACAAGGAATTCATGACAGACAGACTGACACGGAACCAAAATTGTTCAGAAAGGTCTAAAACGCAAAACGCGAGTAAAAATTTTGATTTTGGAGAACTTTTTTTTTCGTCCTTGAAAAGTGAAAACAAAGCTTCCGCTACCTTGGTAGACTCGGAAGCAAAATCGGGGTCCGGGTTGTGAGAGTTGCGGAGGGGGAGGTGACAACAAGTCTAGAGTCCAGAGACGTAAGGGGGCTCAGCTGCTAATCACCTCCCCCTTCTTAGAAATCCTTTGTTTTTCGCCGCCGACGCTTTACGACCAATATATTCAATAAATTTCAAATAAAAAAATATTTTCGTACTCAGGTGAGTTAGAGGTTTGGCGCTATAAGCGCAGATTTTGAAAAATGTGAAATGATTTTCAAAATTTGAACTTTAAAATTCTGAATAAAATTGAAATTACAATTTTATTTTGAAAATTTTGGCAGAGCGCCATTTGGAAACTAATAATGAGTACATTCCCGTTCTCAAAATGAAAATCGCTTGAACTGGTGGAGAGAGAAACTTGAACTACGACTGCCCCTTTTGCTACAATTGCCGGTGCTGCCATCTGGTGAAAAAATAATCTTAATAAAATTGGGGATGATTGGCCTTAAGGGTTTTCTAAGGGTTTACTAAGGGCTTAGACGTTCATTTTCTAGAGTAACCTATTAAGTATTTTCAGTATATCCTAATAGTCTTATCCTAAAGTGCTCTTTGAAGCATAAGTTCGTTCTATTAACAAAATTGATTAAAATCAGAGCTTGCTGCTGAGAAAAAATAAAACGTCCATTGATTCATATAGAAACGTGTGACTCCTACAGGATCGATCTGTGATATTCTTTTTCCCAAGGTGAATCTAGGGTATTATTTTTGTGTGTAGTACCCATAAATCGTTCGCCTTATTTCGCTTCCGCCCTATCCCTAAATCTTCATGACAAAGTGGGTTATTAATATAAAGAGAAAATCGGGTCTTGAGGGAGAGGAAATAAAAGTGCGCTCGAACCCCGCGGGCAGCCAACGAATAAATCTCGATTAGGCTTTGTGAGAGCTCGGCTGGGAGAGGAGGCAGTTCGTGGGCGATGTCTCTCCGCTCCGGATGGGGAACTGCAACACGGAAAGAACTCTGATAACCTATATTTATACAAATAAAACTCAATAACGGGGATTGAACACGATTTTTTAATAAAATTGAACCTATCAAATCATCATCGGCTGTTCAAGTACGCGAATGTGAACTTATTTATCGTTTTTTCCACTCCGTTTATTGAGAAAGTGGATTCTAACTTGAACCTACGGACATTCAAAAACCAATTCGAAACTTTGAATTTGAACTTGATTCTCTGATCTTCCAGTTATTTTTGACCGACTTCAACGAGCCGAAGGCGCACGAAAGAGGAGGTACTCAATTCCTGTTGTCGTGGGACGACAATTTTTTTTTCTTATTTTGTTTTGTTTTACTAAAGATTGAGAATTCGATTTGAATCTTTGTCATTCATGAACCGATTCAAAACGATGATTTAATTTGATTTTTCCCATTTGTTGGTTTCAAGGTACGTAGAATCCAAAAATCGAATAAAAATTTGGCCGTCCGTTCAACGTACGCGGCACTTTCGCCTCTTAGCATTGACCGATTTTGATGAAATTAATATGGTATGTAGGCTCCAATTTGGTTCGAGTTGTGCCTCGAAGCATTTGGTCGGCCACTTCTAAGGGTTGAAATTTTTAAAACACCCTAGCTCAAAAAATTTCGATTTAAAGGTATTGTTTTTCCATCAATTCAAGATAGTATAGAATTTTTAGAATTTTTTGATACCACCCGAATCACCAATTCGTTCGCTCCCTACGAGAACTTGGACTTACGATAAATCAGAAACACGAGAGTGAATCGCAAAAGAGGCTCATCTCCGTTCATATTTTAGTTGACCAAAATGGGATCACTGTAGGTACGTGGTAGGTAGTATCTATGATTGGTATGATTGGTAAGCCGAGTTCTTTTCAGACGAGTGATCTATATAGATAAATAATAAACCTTTGTGTAATCATTTGCAGCGTTTTCTACCGATTTTGACTAGAAAACGACCTCTTGAATTGAATTGTCGTCGTATCAACTTATTTATCTTATCATGCACTTATTTTAACGATTGTGTTGGTACGAAAATTACTTGCCAGAGTACCAATAAATTCTCAGAAATTACCTTCGAATGTGATGTTTTTTTAGTTTTCTTATTCTTTTTACATTGAATTCTTCTACAATTTTTACAGAAAAAAAAATCGACGACCTATGGAGGTTATGATATTGTTCCACGTATTGAAACAGTTCTTTACGATAAGAATCAAATTTGAGCCAGCTTCGTGCTACATCTATTCAATTTCCTTAAATAAGGCTTTATGATTGTTACCGATCAAATATGTTTATAATGAAAACACAATTATGAATAAAATATATTAATTTTACTTTCATAAAGTAAGTAGATAATGTTGTATGTGAATACGAAATGTTCTTATGATTATATTTATGAACCTATTTGTTTATTATTTTCAATAATGAACCTTTGGAATCGACCAAGAAAAAAAAATTTTAACACCCCCTCAAAATTTGATGGTTTACGTTTCAAGGTACGTAGAATCCAAAAATCGAATAAAATTTGGCCTTCCGTCCGCCGTACGCGGCACTTTTGCTACTTAGCATTGACCGATTTTGATGAAATTTGGTATGCAGGCTCCATTTGGGGTCTAGTTGTGCCCCGAAGATTTTGGTTGATGTAGGTTTCCAAAATGTAGGGTTCCAAAATGAATTTTGAAATTTTGAAAACGCCCTAACTCAAAAAATTTTGATATAAAGGTATTGTTTTTCCTTCAATTTAAGATTTTATAGAATTTTTAGAATTTTTTGAGACCACCCGGAGCTCTGCAGGACAAACCGTTCGCTCACTACGAGAATTTAAAGTTTGGACGTACGATAAAATTTATCGTACGTCCAAACTTTAAATTTCTGATTTAATCAGAAACACGAGTGTAAATAGCAAAAGAGGCTTAATCTCCGTTCAAATTAAAGCTGACCGAAATGCGATCGATGTTTTTCTTCATGTTGGATGGTTGGTGGCTTTGCAGACGAGTGATCTATATAGAAAAAACGTCTGCCAAGTTGGGTGGGCAGTATAGCTTCCTCACTCATTGTAACATGGACGTATAGAATCAGTTGGCGAAAAAATTAATTAATTATTTGTATTTTCAACGTAGAATTTTATTTAGCGGTCCACCGTCTAGGACCTAACCCACACAATGCCTGAAAATTTCATCGAAATTGGTTGAATAGTTGCGGAGTTTTGGTTGTAACAATAATTTTAAAGTTCGCGCATGCGCAGCTGCTATTGCTTGACCAATTTGATTGAAACTTATAGGGTGTCTCTTAGAAGTTAGTCCCTAACTAACCTCCAAATTTGAGCAAAATCGGTTCATTAGAAACCGAGAAACCGAGGTTCCAGGAAATTCACGTTTGCGCATGCGCACTCGCTCCTATTGGTCCGAAGGTGCTGAAATTGATAGGGGACCGTCTAGGACCTAACCCGCACAATCCCTGAAAATTTCATCAAAATCGGACCACAGGTTAGTATAGTTTTGCCCGGGACAAGGATTGACCACAGACAGACCGACAGACAGACAGACACGGAACCAAAATTGTTCGGGAAGCTCTAAAACGCAAAAAGCAAGTGGATATTTTGATGTTGGAGGACATTTTTTTTTTCACTTCTTTCACGAATACAAAGCTTCCCTACCTTCGGTAGTGAGGAAGCAATAAAAAATAATAAACCATTGTGTAATAATTTGCAGCGTTTTTTTTTTTTTTTTTTTTTTTGATCAGAGAATATTGTTTGGACAGTATCATCTATTGAAGAAGTCAAAATGGGTTTTCAGTATATGAATGTAGAAATTATATCGCGGGGCAATGTATTCAATGTAGTATTTTCCACTGGCTATTTACCATGATTAGTTGGTGAAGTTCGGTTCCTGTAAGAATACTCCACCAGCCATAAATTGTATTGATCCAAAACGGATACTTTCGCTAAGCTACTTTCGGCGTATCCGGACAGTTCGATTAAACCTGCCGAGTGGATACCTTCGGATATTTTGGCTTCTCGCCCACACACTGATAGGATCGTCGCAGTGAACTCCTTAGAGTGGAAGAGGCAACTTAACTTAACGGTGAACGTAAGGGCTTAAATATTATCCCCAACCGCAGATTCTCCCGTCGGCTCAGCCCTTCCGTAAACCGTACGTGAGGAGATCCCGGGAAGCTGGATTCCATCGTTGTTGCGGAGGCCAGAAATTCAAGGGTTTTCGATAAGGTGGCTTCAAAAGTGTTTACTTTCGTCATTGAGATTGAAAAGTGTCTGTCTTTCTTCTTCAGGAAGAGGTAATTTTTTCCTCCGAAGGAATTTTTAAAAGATGATACCGATTTCAATGGCTTCCATACTCCTTCGTACTAAAAATAAGCACATCGAGTACCCAACTCATTTTACCGTTTATACTTCCTGTAAGCTTCTCAAGGTTTGCAGGACGAGGGGGACAACCTAAAATGTATTTATGGTGACTCCAAGGGATTATCACCTCCGGGGAAACATCCAACACTAGTTCCTTCAGCATAGAATGATTTTATCCAGGAATTAGCATATTGCACGAGTGCCATTTCGAATTTAATTTCTTTCTAGAGAAGTTTTGTGTTGGTTGTTGGAAAAGAGTCAGGTTTCTAAATTCCATGAGTTGAACATAGCACTCCAATTCGGTTGCTGATTTCATTCTGATTCCAAATATACTCGTTCCATATCAACGTAGTATTTTCGATCAAAAAGCTCAAAAATACTATACTTACTTGTTTCCACTGATCAGCTCATCGATGGTCCCCTATGAATTTCAACGCCATCGGATCAGTAATGAACGTGATAAGAACTTATCACGATTCAATAGTTCGGCTTTGCTCGAATTGAGAGGGAAGATCTAGGCTGAACCTACGAAGATTTCTTGTTAATTTCATCCTTGTCCGATCAGTGGGAGTCACCATAAAAGTGAAGAAGCAAATAATCATCAACGGCTATAAGCTGGTATCTTCGAGAGTCAATAATCGATTATTATTTGCATCAAATCCAACCTTCTCAGCTGACCCGATCAGCTGGTCTTTAAAGAGCGCCACTTTACCGCTCCAGTCCAGCAAGGTCAGTCTGTTTACATACCAAATATCTTCCTATAAATTAACCTCCGTTTTATGAATAGATTTTCGTGCTATGGTGCCATTATTGGCACACAAAAACTTAATAATTACATGAATATAGCCCATTGCTATTGAATGGTGGAATCGCTATGTAGGTACTAACCCTCAGCCCCTCCTGCCAACACCCGCAAGTTATTCATTTCTGAACAATGCCAGTGTTAACTCAGAAATGACTTACTATTAACTAATTAGTATTAACTACTTAATTACCAACTTAGGTAAGTACTTAACTAAAAAAAAAAACAGTCAACTGAATTCGTTGAAGCAATAAACCCACACATCCTCTTGCCGAAAACATCACGTTCCATATTTCCTTACTTCCTCCTCTCCCTGCACATGAATTTTGAAATTCAGGAGATGAAGCGCATTTACAAGCCATATTGATCATTTGCTAGTCGAAATTGAAAATAATCACGCAAATTGGTCAAAATTATGTTCTCAGGAACTCAATACAAATCAAAACACTTGGACACAAACAAAAAACGCTGCAAATTATTACACAATGGTTTATTATTTTTCTATATAGATCACTCGTCTACAAAATCACCAACCATCCAATATGTAGAAAAGAAAAAATAAAAATAAAATAAAATTTAAAGAAAAAATCAAAATCACCAACCATCGATCGCATTTCGGTCAGCTCTGATTTGAACGGAGATTAGGCCTCTTTTGCGATTCACACTCGTGTTTTGATTTATATATATATATATATTCCTCCAGGATCCTACAGAGCTCCGCGTGGTCTCAAAAAATTCTAAAAATTCTATAGAATCTTAAATTGAAGGAAAAACAATACTTTTATGTCAAAATTTTTTGAGTTAGGGCATTTTCAAAATTTCAAAATTGATTTTGGAACCCTTAGAAGTGACCTACATCAACCAAAAGCTTCGGGGCACAACTAGACCCCAAATGGAGCCTACATACCAAATTTCATCAAAATCGGTCAATGCTAAGTGGCAAAAGTGCCGCGTACGGCGATTTTTGGATTCTACGTACCTTGAAACGTAAACCATCAAATTTTGAGGGGGAGTTAAATTTTTTTTTTCTTGGTCGATTCCAAAGGTTCATTATTGAAAATAATAAACCAATATCTCGTGAATCTCGTCCAATAGGTATTCTATTATTAGTGCGTAACTACTGATGGTCGAAGTTACGTAGGAACATTAAAATTTGATGTATTTATCCTAACCAGCGATGAAATGCTGAGAACTAACTAGTAGTTGTGCCTAGTAGGTAAAGTAAACAACCATTTCAGGTTGGATTTTAGTCCGACTGCCATTCCTGGCGCCACGGACATTATCAGCTTTCTTCCAAAGGGAAGATCTGAATTCGTTCTGATGATTTTGCTCATGGCTTCCCATTGGGCGGTGAGCTGCGAACAGTCAAAAACATGCCCGACACCCGAGACCCATAGGCCCTCTCACAATCTTCCAGCAAGGATCGGTTCACGTCTCAGACCCAGAAACGAGTCGGCTAATGAACAAGACTATCTGGACCCTCCGAACAAACTAGTAGCACTGATGTTCAGTTGTTGCCCTCCCAAATGGCGATTGATCCTCGCCTGCCTCTTCGTTCTTCTTTTTTCGGTAAGTTCTCTTGTCTTTCCAACACCGGTTTGTAGTCATTTTTGGCAAACCAACAAATGAAATACTGCTTCCAAGACGGTGAGAGCAACTAACAACCGCACAAATTGACATAATGAAAACCTTGTATCATACAATCGTTGTTTATAACTGGCGTGGAGGCAAGATGTCCGCCTTTGAGCTAGAGTCGAATAATCGATCAAAATAGTCGATACATCGTTTCTTTGTGACGTCACACGGATACCAGTCACAACTTTTTGAGCGTGTTGATGTTTGTCATCAACAAAATTATCTTCAAGGTCGTGAATATATGTTTCGTAATGGAAAATGTTATGTCTGCGTGTCGTGAAGTGAAGGAGATGACCTTCTCGATGATGTGATGTCTTTAGCCTCTTCTCAAACGGCGAGAGATAGTCCCTAGATGTACCGTCATCTGAGTTAGCCCGGACTGATGATTGGGGTACATGGAGATTTGCTCGCCCATAGTCTCCAGCGTTGGTTAGGACAGACCGTTAATCAACAGGACATTTACCTAGTGAGCCTAATTATTCGAGGAGAGCTCTAAGGTAAAGTGACTGCAGAGGTCGGCGTCGGTGAAGACAAACCGGGGTCTCTGTAGGTACTTCAGCTTGTATGGACTGAAGCGAAGGTGATGAGAAATAACAAGCCAATCGAGTGGAGTAGACTGCATGATGGAGCTTACCTGAATGTGTCTTTTATACTCTAGGGATTCCGTAGAGGGGATAGAGTGGAGGAAGGTTGACGTCATTCTGACGTGTTCCCTTCCTACCTCACCTGTCCCATGAGTGGTGACTCATTCAGGTGGCTCCGCACATCTTTGTTTTATTGGAAAACTAATTAATGTACAATGTGGGTCATAACAGAAAAAAAAACGTCTGCCAAGTGGGTGTGGCACATAGCTTCCTCGTATCCATAACCCGATTGTATAGATGATCAGATGCATAGTAGTTAATCTCAAAACACCAATCTCCAAGTATCTTTCACTACCCTCATAGGGGACCATCTACACGCTAATCTAGACAATCCTAGAAAATTTCATCAAATTCGGATGAAAAATTAAGTGAGTAGGTGTATGTGATTGGATCAAAAAATACATAGCCTCGGCTGGGTTTCGAACCCGCGACCTTAGGAACTCTAATCAAGACTCTATCCTCTGAGCTACCGATGACCTGCAATTAATGGGATTTGAGATTCTCACAGGACACCATTGCTCTATGAAAGAATCCCTCTATGAAAAACAATTCTCTGTGATTTTCATAGGGGACCATCTAAACACTACTCTGTAACATCCCTGAAAATTTCATTGAAATCGGATGGAAAATGTAGAAATTATGGCCGTTACAAGGAAATTCACGTTTGCGCATGCGCAATGGCTACTATCAGTTATAAGGTGATGATTTTCATAGGGGACCATCTGAACACTACTCTGTAACATCCCTGAAAATTTCATTGAAATTGGATTGGAAATGTGGAAGTTATGGCCGTTACAAGGAATTCACGTTTGCGCATGCGCAGTCGCTTCTATCAGTCCGGGGACAATTATTTTCATAGGGGACCACCTACACCCTAATCCACATAATCCCTGAAAATTTCATCGAAATCGAGTGGAAAATGTGGAAGTTATGGCCGTTACAAGGAAACTCACGTTTGCGCATGCGCAGTGCCTTCTATCAGTCCGGGGACGATGATTTTCATAGGGGACCATCTACAACCTAATCCACATAATCCCTGAAAATTTCATTGAAATCGGATGGAAAATGTAGAAGTTATGGCCGTTACAAGGAATTCACGTTTGCGCATGCGCAGTCGCTTCTATCAGTCCGGGGATGATGATTTTCATAGGGGACCGTCTACACACCAACCCGCACAATCCCTGAAAATTTCATAGAAATCGGACAATAACTTCGTATAGTTATGCGCGTTACAAGGAAATCATGACAGATGGACAGACACACAGACAGACAGACACACAGACAGACAGACACACAGACACGGAACCAAAATTGTTCAGAAAGGTCTAAAACGCAAAACGCGAGTGGAAATTTTGATTTTGGAGAAATTTTTTTTTTCGTCCATGGAAAGTGAAAACAAAGCTTCCGCTACCTTGGTAGACTCGGAAGCAATATCAGTGGTAGGTCTGATGTTATTTAATATCAATAACAACCAATCATTAAAAAAACATCTAATTCTATATTATGCGAGGAAGCTACACTATCCACCTTCTCTGACTTTTTCACCCCCAATTTGTTATTTGTTTCTTTTAGCTTGAGGGAGACGGAATGTATTCCGGTGAAAACGTTCAGGGAGTATCAACGTTGAAATAACCAGTGTTTCATGTTTCCCCAGAGAAGATCTTCCTTTGAAGTCGTCATCGATCATAAAACTGTCAGTAAATATAACTTCAGGTTTACACAAGTGAGAAGGTCTTTCCTCGAGTTCCATATATCGTCTATTTAGAGCTAGGAGTTACGTAATAAGCTTATCCTCAGAAATATTCAAGAAACACCGTTTGTATGTTTCTACGAACACTGTTACATAACCCTTCATCTTCGCCTTTCTCGTTTCGTTATAGCCGACTGAACAGTAAATGGAACTGATTTTACATTAATAATACCGTTATCTCATTGAAGCATCCATGTAATCAACCTTCCATACTGATTCGGTCTCGAACCTTCGAGAATATTCTCTTTCATTGAATAATGAGATGTTCTTCCAATTAAAGCTCTCTTCCACATCGAACCTCGAGAGTTTTACTTCGCATTCCTACAGACTTTTCGCTCATGGAGGAATCCGTATTGCACGAAAGGTTCTTCGAAAATTCGCTCATTATCTCACGTTGCACAAATGAGACTTTTTTCACCTAAAACTGTTCCTATCTCCTTCTTTTAATAAAAATTTCAGATTACTCACTCTTAGTTTCGAGTTCAGGGAATTTCGACGAATATATGAAGGCGTGTACATTGTGTGGGCGTCGGATTCGTCAACTGAGCCAATTGGAAAATTATCTAGAATTTTTTTTTACGGAAGGTTTGCTACATTTCAAACTACTTCTACGTTATCTACCTCATTTCCATGCTACAGTTACTAGAAGCTCAGAAAGAAAAATAGCTCGATATTGAAACACTGTGACACATGCGGGAGGGGGGTACAAACATTTCTCAGTCTAATTAGAATATGTCACTGTTTCAAAAGCAGGAGAGCAGGGGTGTAAAGGTCATCTCCATTTCAAATGAAGACCTCGTGAATTTTCATGAAAACAATTCAGATTTGAGATTGGGAAAAGCGGTTTTTAGTGGGTTTACAGAGAGAGCTCCTGTGTAGGGTAAATAAGCCGTTCGGATAAATCAGGGCGTCATAACCCCATTCTCGCACCATCCCTGCGCCATGTGGTCTCAAGTAAACCCACCTCATGCAGCCATCAAATATTTGAACTGTCATTCGCCGACCCTTTCAATCATAAAATAATAATAACATCGATTAGCATAACAACCAACGGCGAACCCCTTTGATGCTCCAAGCTTACATTGAATATTTTACTGTTATTCCTGATAATTCATATTGATTCAATATACATTCTACAAAGCCGGAGAAATCTTTATCGAAATGTTGAGAGAGCTGAAGATAGTTCATTCAACTCGCTTTTGGAGTATCTCTTTTGTGGCAACCTCACTTTACGTTTGAATTCACTTCGTAAAGTTACATCATTGGTTTGGTGTCCCACTGCTATAGGTGGGGACTGGAGGTGAATTCGACCTAGTCAAAAATTATGGTCTTTCGCAGAGGTAAGTTGAGCTCCTATGAACAATGGCGTTTTCAGGTAAAGAGCATTGAGACGGTTAGTGCGTATAAATACCTGGGAGTGACCCTAACACCAAGACTTGCATTTGGAGCTCACCTGGCTGATAGAACCGCAGCAGCGAAACATGATCTAGGCACGGTATACAAGTCTCTCCTCCAACAGTCGGCAATTCCCATATGTTTAAGTTTTATATATTCAATGCCGTTTCGAGGGCTGTTTTACGTTATGGTGCGCAGATTTGGGGGTTCACTCTTCCAGACATTGTGGAGAGGGTTCAACAGTATTTTTCCAGAGTTATGCTGGGTCTGCCTACAAATTGTCCCAATTACATTTTATATTTGGAGACCGGAATGGAGCCTATCTTTGCCCACACTCTCAGCCTCGCCACCAACTACATTATGAAGGCCAATAGATAGGTCCAGCCAATAGATATCGCGATTGGTCGCTGCGAAGGTAGTAGATAGACGTGTGTTCTGGTTCAGAAAACTGCAAACATTGGCGCGACGGTACGGAGCAACATTTGACGGGAGCTTGGCTGATTTGGGGGCATGGAGGCGGCCACTCAGAAACCTTGTCGGTGAAGTAAAGACATCATGGCGGGAAGACATGTTGCGGAGGGCGCAGGAGTCGAACAGGTTGTATGGCAATCTGAATAAGGAAATTGTGCCGGCGGCCTATGCTGGAAAGGTGGAAGAACATCCTTTATGGGTAGTTCGGTGGCTGGTGTGGTTTCGAGGGTCCCTTCTCTCCCTAAATAGCAAGCCATGCGGTCAAAGAGACGACAACAGCATTTTGTGCACTCTTTGTAATTTGGCAGTGTGAGAGGATATGGCCCATTTCTTATGGGTGTTCAGGCCGCGGAGGTAAGAGGGAAGCTAGGAGGCAGGATGAAGTGTCGAAGCAGAGGGAGGATGACTTGTTATCCTCCTGGCTAGTCCGTTCAGAACAAAGAGTTCGATGAAGAGGTTAGGATTGAGGGAGAAATAACCTCATCCTCGATCGAACGGCAGCCAAATTGATTACTATCGTAAATTTAAACAACAGATGATTCCAAAACCACCCCACAAGGTGAAACACTCGAAGTACGGGGAATTTCACCATTTGATGCCCCAGTGGAAGAGGATCCGGGGAAGTGCTTAGCTTATTCACAAATTAATGTCAAACAAAGAAGACTTTGAAACATAGACGGAACTTGGTAGCATAAATTAATTATTCAAAAATAATGCTTACAGATTATTTCAGTAACCCAGAGTTAAAGACGCTGCAAATCATTGCTCAAAGGTTTATTATTTTCTGTATAGATCACCCTTCTGTTTTGATCACTGATTCTCCATCAATAGCACCTACTACCATCTGTATTCTCCCTTGACCTTCCCTCTCAAATTTCATCTTCCTGCTTTCAATGGGATTGAAAATGGCTTCGGAGCTCACTCAGCTGATCTGTGATCTGAAGAGTGAAGAAGATCTCCTCGAATGCTGGAGACACCTGGAAGAGCACTTCCATTCAGTAGGATTGAAAATGGTCTCGGAGCTCACTCAGCTGATCAGTGATCTGAAAAAGCCTTTGAGCAATGATTTGCAGCGTTTTTTACCCACCAACATTTTTTTTACCTACCAGCTAAGTACTACCTACCACACCATACTGGCTTCACACCTTCACAATCAAGTTTATTAGAAAGAACTAAACGCTTCACACTCGATTGGAAAAATAGAAAGCTTCATATGGAAATTTGATTACTGGTTACGCAGAAGGCAAAACTGTATACCTACAAATCGAAGAAATGAACAGCGATCGCATTTTAGTCCGATAAAATTTGAATGGAGATTAGACCTCTTTTGCGATTCACACTCATGATTCTGTTTTATCGAAGGAAAACCTTCAAGTACTCGTAGGGACCGAACGGTTTGTCCTACAGAGCTCCGGGTGGTCTCAAAAATTTTTAAAAATTCAATACTGTTTAAAATTGGTGAAAAAACGATACCTTTATTTCTAGAGTTTTCGAGCTAGGGCACTCTTGAAAATTTCAACCCTTAATTTTCACCCCTTAGAAGTGACCTACATCAACCAAAAGCTTCGCGGCACAGCTAGACCCCAAATGGAGCCCATATACCAAATTTGAACCAAATCGGTCCAGTGTTGCTAAGAAAAGTGCCGCGTACGGCGGACGGACGGAAATTTTTTTATTCGATTTTCGTATTCTACGTACCTTGAAACGTAAAACATCAAATTTTGAGGGGGGGTTACAATTTTTTTTTTCTTGCTCGATTCCAAAGGCTTATTATTGAAAATAATAAACCAAAATCTTTCATGCAGAACGCACCTTACTAAAGCTTGTAACGAACAACTTGTTTTACTTCATTTATCCATTGCTGTACAAATGAATCCATATAAAAACAATAGCAAATAAAATGAAACATGATTTATCCTACGTAAAGGACTCTAAATTGATGAAAAACATTTCGATAACGCTATATACATGGTAAAATAAATATGATACAATTACTATATCTATAAATACGTATAAACATAAGTTATAAGTTCATAAATAGGAAGTATCTTACCAAACACAAATTAATTGAATACTAGACTAATATTACATTATGTACAATGAGAAATTTCTATACTTGAATCGTAACATAATCTACCTAGACAAAATTGAAATCTAGAGGGTAACGGAACAAGGATAGGCCGCCATTGACTCATGCCATTTGGCCGGTTCTCTCTCTCTCTCTCTCAAAAGAAAATTAAATAAAATAAATAAATAGGAAGTATCTTACTTAGCACAAATTAATTAAATACTAAACTAATATTACATTATGTAATGATAAATTTCGAATTTGAATATGATTTATATTCTTCTCATTATCTATATTTTGAATATTAAATATTAAAGTATTGAATAAAAAACATAAATTTTATATTATTATTCTTACTTTCTGTAACAATTTTGTTTCTTTTGTACGCAACGCGAGTAAATTAAACATTCAAAAACAATATTTCATTCAAAGGGAACCTTTCAACTTACTACCCGTAGTCCAAAGCACGTATTCTTG
This sequence comes from Apolygus lucorum, assembly GCA_009739505.2. Taxonomy (NCBI): domain Eukaryota; kingdom Metazoa; phylum Arthropoda; class Insecta; order Hemiptera; family Miridae; genus Apolygus; species Apolygus lucorum. Next base: position 46,328,468 of record CM019179.2, read on the forward strand.
ATTTTGTTCAGGAACCTTACGGAAGCCCTCAAGCACCCGAATCTATACTCAAGAGAAATCTACAAAAGGAAGATTTACGAATATTTAATACGCGAAGGCCCGATGAACATAGAGAACTATCTAGTAAGTGAATATGTTTTACATTGAGTAATTAATGAACAATTGTACACTAATGAAGTTACGATACGACTGAAACCTAAATTATAATATTATATAAAATATGCAATGAAAAATAAATAAATGAATAAAAATACATAATAACAATACGAGGAGGTCATCAGCGACCCCCCTGCAGCAACACGGGCGTCAGCCTATCGCTGTGGGGTACTTTGACGCCAGTTTAAAATTTCTACATGCCATATTGTTAATATTGTTTATTATATTCGAAGTAATCATACATTAATTAGAGATGGCAATGTTTGAATTGATTGTTAATATTTCTTATTGTTTCTTATTGTCAATAAACACATTTCTCTCTCTCTCTCTCTCTCTCTCTCTCTCTCTCTCTCTCTCTCTTTCATTATTTACTTTCATACATATTAATAAATAAAAACAAAACTGTGGCGATTGGGATGAGAGAGTGGAGATGCGGCCTTGAAACAACCAATCACAGTCCAGGAGCAGCGATGACATCGCGACATTGACTTCCCGCGATCAAATTTGTTTGAAAACCAAAAGCATCAACCCTCCAGCGTCCCTCCTTGCTCTGATTCACTTCATTGTACTTGTTTTCTCGCGATAGCCATCGATAGCGACATCGACCCTCAAGCGTGCCTCTTACCTCCGCGTTCTGAACGCACCCTTACCTGGATGGAGGAGATTGGCCGGCACTGGCAAGATTCGGATCCCGGGCATAAAAATACCGAGCAGAGCTCATAGCCGAATTTAATTGGTAGGCCTCAATCAAAATTCTTTTACCGGAACAAATACTTATTATAAACCAACAACAATAACAAATAACAATAATGGAGGATACTATTATTTTTAAACAATAGTAATAATATAATAATGTTAATATAATAATAATTGATGATGTGTATTAATATTGATGGTAATATTTTGTCTCGTTCCCCCCCGACAGACGGACTAAGTCCAAAGTTGTATCACATTGTTTGAATGAAGTAGTGATATTCACCTAATAATTATTTTACAGCATGTTATATAAGTGATATCTAAATAAAATGTGGTTTCTTCTTCTTCTTTTTCTTCACTTCGTAAAGTTATGTAGTGAGTAAAATGTCATCCCCGAAATCAAAGTCTTACCTCACCTCTTGTTGGCCTCTTATGCTTTACAGAACTCCATAATCCAAAAACTTCGAAATGAATGTTTTGTTATTTATCTCACTTAGTTTTGTTCGCAAGAATTTTCTTAAGAACTTTTCAAAACTTGGATATTTTCTGCTAAGATGGAAAAAACTTCAATGAACACAAGAAAAACCGATGTGAGAAGAAAATTCTATCTCTAAGGTACATTTCCCTTCCTTTCTTCCAGATAACTTTTTATTTGGTTCGGAAAACTGTTGGAGTTTTCCAACAAACTGAACTTATTCTGGAGAGTGGAAGGGAAACCTACACCATCCTGATGGATCCCGATTCTCCAACTGTGACAATCAAGAGAGGAAGATTGATTACATTCCTGAAGCGTCTCACACTTTCCCGCGCTGATTCGTTCTGCTCGCGAAGAGCTTTTCCAATAGTTCCAACCTGACATTATCTAGCTTTCTTCGAGAAAAAAAAGTAAGTTGCCCGTACGTGATATGAATTATACCATTTCATTCTTTTTATTCCTGGGCGAGTTCCTTATGAAGCTGGCAAAGGTGGAATTTTAACCGTGGACATCCAGAACCGTATCTTAGTCGTAAATTATTATGTTTAACTTGTCAAATATCGGGACTGGGGTCATCAAGAAAGAAACGCTGTTATATGGATTATTTAGCTTCGTTTCTAAAATTTGATTAGTAGAAAGTAAAGTAAGTAAAGTAAACAACCATTTCAGGTTGGATTTTCGTCCGACTGCCATTCCTGGCGTCGCGGACGTCATCAGCTGTCTTCCTAAGGGGAGATCAGAATTTGTTCTGATGATTTCGCTCATGGCTTCCCATTGGCCTCACCGCCCTGGGTTATGACGAGGGGGAACTGCGACCAACTTCCCCAAAAATATGCTCCCGAGGCGAGTCCCGAACTCACGGCCCCCGCAACCGGTCCGAGTCTCGTCTCCAGAGACACATAACGTAGCTCGCTCGGTCACAGCGCCGCCCATCAAGATTTGATTAGGTATAAGTGGTTGTCACATATATTTTTTATTTTTTACCACGTTATATTGTTGCCTTTCATACGCCTAGAAAGTTTTAATAGGGTGTGCGCCTGGGTAGGAAAAACTGTTTGTTGTTGTTTTTAATCTAAGGTAGACCTCATTCTGAGAATTTTGGTACCAACCGCGACCTTTTAGCGTGTGTAAATCTTTTTCTTTAGAGTTTCGACCGTTTATGACTTCACAGTTGGCTGGGGGGTCCCGCCCAAGCGAGAGGGGCGCGTGACGTCATAAACGGTCGAAACTTTGAAAAATCATAGAAACAGATCCTCACGCTAGAAGGTTGCGGTAGGTGCCAAAATTCTCAGAATGAGGTCTACTTTCGATTAAAAATCTTTTAAAAATCAAAGCCCCCTTTCTATTGTTTTTGGTTTATTATCTTCAATAATGAACCTTTGGAATCGACCAAGAAAAAAAAATTCTAACACCCCCTCAAAATTTGATGGTTTACGTTTCAAGGTACGTAGAATCGAAAAATCGAATAAAAATTTGGCCGTCCGTCCGCCGTACGCGGCACTTTTGCCACTTAGCATTGAGCGATTTTGATGACATGAATGATGACATGAATTGTCGTCGTATCAACTTATTTATCTTATTTTAACGATTGTGTTGGTACGAAAATCTCTTGCCAGAGTACTAATAAATTCTCAGAAATGACCTTCAAATGTGATGTTTTTCTAGTTTTCTTACTTTTCTTACATTGAATTCTTCTACAAGTTTTACAAAAAAAAAACGCTGCAAATTATTACACAACGGTTTATTATTTTTATATAGATCACTCGTCTACAAAATCACCAACCATCCAATGTGAAGAGAAAAATAAAAAAATTAAAATAAAATCAAAAAATAAAAAAATCCAAAAAAAATCGAAAAAATCAAAAAAAAAATCAAAATCACCAACCATTGATTGCATTTCGGTCAGCTCTAATTTGAACGGAGATTAGGCCTCTTTTGCGATTCACACTCGTGTTTTGATTTATATATATATATATTTCAATATAAACCCTCAAATTTTCGTAGGGGTGTTTTTTGGGGGGGGTTTGTCCTACAGAGCTCCGCGTGGTCTCAAAAAATTCTAAAAATTCTATAGAATCTTAATTTGAAGGAAAAACAATACCTTTATATCAAAATTTTTTGAGTTAGGGCGTTTTCAAAATTTCAAAATTGATTTTGGAACCCTTAGGAGTGACCTACATCAACCAAAAGCTTCGGGGCACAACTAGACCCCAAATGGAGCCTACATACCAAATTTCATCAAAATCGGTCAATGCTAAGTGGCAAAAGTGCCGCGTACGGCGGACGGACGGCCAAATTTTTATTCGATTTTTGGATTCTACGTACCTTGAAACGTAAACCATCAAATTTTGAGGGGGTGTTAAAATTTTTTTTTTCTTGGTCGATTCCAAAGGTTCATTATTGAAAATAATAAACCAAAAATCGACGACCTATGGAGGTTATGATATTGTTCCACGTATTGAAATAGTTCTTTACGATAAGAATCAAATTTGAGCCAGCTTCGTGCTACATCTATTCAATTTCCTCCAATAAGGCTTTATGATTGTTACCGATCAAATATGTTTATAATGAAAACACAATTATGAATAAAATATATTGATTTTACTTTCAAAAAGTAGATAATGTTGTATGTGAATACGAAATGATCTTATGATTATATTTATGAACCTATTGGTTTATTATTTTTAATAATGAGCCTTAGGAATCGACCAAGAAAAAATTGTTTTTTACACCCCCTCAAAATTTGATGGTTTACGTTTCAAGGTACGTAGAATCGAAAAATCGAATAAAAATTTGGCCGTCCGTCCGCCGTACGCGGCACTTTTGCCACTTAGCATTGACCGATTTTGATGAAATTTGGTATGTAGGCTCCATTTGGGGTCTAGTTGTGCCCCGAAGATTTTGGTTGAGGTAGGTCACTTCTAAGGGTTCCAAAATCAATTTTGAAATTTTGAAAACGCCCTAACTCGAAAAAATTTGATACAAAGGTGTTGTTTTTCCTTCAATTTAAGGTTCTATAGAATTTTTAGAATTTTTTGAGACCACCCGGAGCTCTGTAGGACAAACCATTCGCTCACTACGAGAATTTGAAGTTTGAACGTACCTACGATAAATCAGAAACACGAGTGTGAATCACAAAAGAGGCCTAATCTCCGTTCAAATTAAAGATGTCCGAAATGCGATCGATGTTTTTCTTCATGTTGGATGGTAGGTGGCTTTGCAGATGAGTGATCTATATAGAAAAATAAAAAATAATAAACCATTGTGTAATAATTTACAGCGTTTGTTTTTGTCGAGAGCCTGATGCTATATTTCTTTATTATGAAAGTTTTCCACTTTCTTTACTAAGTGAATGAGAACTATACAGAGAGTATGAGTTGGTCGGTGCTCTCTCCTTATGTACAGCTGCCGTTGAGCCCTGATGAAGGGAATATATTTGGCGATAACAGCGTTTCTTTCTTGATGACCCCTGTCCCGATATTTGACAAGTTCTTCATACCGTGGGTCGATACACACATCATCTTATTATTATGTACTTGGCATCTGTGGTCAGTTGGCTTGCTTGTAGGATTGTTTCGAGAAAAAAAACCTAATACAAAAAAACTAGAACTAGAATAAAATCGGAATTATGTTTTTATAATAATAGAACAAATACTTCTGCCAAGTGGTTGTGGCGCATAGCTTCCTCGTATCCAACACCCGGTTGTATAGAAGAGCCGATGCATAGTATTATATATCTCAAAACATCTATCCATACGTACCTTCTACTACCCTCATAGGGGACCATCTACACGCTAATCTTAACAACGAAATTTCGCCGAAATCGGTTCAAAAATGTAGAAGTTATGGCTGTTACAAGGAATTCACGTTTGCGCATGCGCGACAACTACTATTAGTCTGGGGGAGATGATTTTCATAGGGGACCGTTTGTATGCCAATCTGAACATTCCTAGAAAATTTCATCAAATTCGGATGAAAAATGTAATATACCAAATTATAATCCAAATAATATAATCCCAGGCTGCATACAACGAGAAGTGAGTCTCCTGTAAAGTAGAACTACAATGTTCAAATCATTCTTCATCTTCTAAAACACGATTAGATCTGGTTTTGTTCTTTGGCTACAAAACCAGATGATCTGAAATCCACCATTGGTTTCATTATTGTCAATAGTCGCCTTTTGAAGTGTCGAATGGAAAAATCCAAATACGTAGAATTTGAAGTTGTCATTTGAAAAGTCTTCCAATTGGGAGTGGCGCTAAGCTTACTCGTATACATGACAGGATTGTGTATAGATGATCCGATCCTTGGGGTATCGTCAAACATCAATCCCCAAGTACCCTCTAGATCGGATGGTTCAACTTTGAGCATGCGCTGTGCCCACCATAAAGAGAGATACTTGCAGAAGGAGTATGCAATCAATATTGCTGGGAGTTTGGAGTGTGAAAAGGAGGATGGGATACGAGTAGTACTACGTACAAGGGGAATAGAGAGCCATTGATTTCATTCACCGCCACAAGAGGGCAGGGCAGCAGTTGCAAGTTATAACAGGCTCTGTCGGCGACAGCTTATTCCAACCCCGTTTCTCTCAACACTTCGGTTAAACCATTACTATTTTCCTCTCTGGGTATTAGATTACTGCACGCAGGCGGCAGACCTACGTACGTACCTGGAGCTGTGGCTTGAGTTTGAATCTCAGAACGCAATGAAAGTCCCTCTACTGCTGTAGTAGTTGAACCTAAAGCGTAGAGAGTTTAGAGCGAAGTCTCCATTCTCCCCTTCATCTCAACAACTTGGACTGACGAGAGGATATAGCTTTCCATGTGAATGGTGAAGCTCGGAAAAACTCAACATTCTCACTCCACATCTTAGCTTAGAACCAGAAATATCACTGACAAGATTCAGCTTTAATATTTTGGCGGCTAGTCCTCCTCAGACTTAGGATGATTTGTTTGTCCCATCTGCACCTCACACCAGATCCAATTGATTCAACACAAGACCCCCCCCCCCCGGGCTAGCTAAGGGATACTAATAACCCGTGGATCCGATAAATTCCACAACAATTTCCCATTTAACAATAGTTGATCGCCTTAGTGGTTTCATTCGCTTTTATTAAACACTCTTAAATTGATGAAAATTATTAAGATTTAATTTCTGTAACGATCTCCCAACAGCTAGGAACACTGCTTCCTCGTTGGTATGTACTATTAATAACCATATTATCGCCTTCAATTGATTTTATTTGTGGTTGTTGAGGAAGCACAAGTGAGTGAAATGAAATTCTATTCGAACAAATGAAAAAAGATCGAATTTTTTCTGCTGAAATTTGGCTCACTTCCATCAGCGGATCGTCGTGTGTAATTCACACTCGTGTTTCTGAAAAAAAAATTTCCGAAATTTTTTGAGCTGGGACGTTTTGACACCTTTTTCCCCTTAGAAGTGAGTGACAACAATCAAAACCTTCGGAGCACAACTAGACCCCAAATGTAGCCGATATACCGAATTTCATCAAAATCAGACCACTGGAACTGGGCAAAGTGCCGAACGCCGGACGAATGGAAAAAAATGTTATTCGATTTTCGGAAACTACATACCTTAAAACGTAAACCATCCAGGGGTCAGCTGTGGCCGTGCTCGTTACAGCATACGTCACTTGGCGACGAGTCTCGGACCGGCCCACAGTGGGGCGAAAACGCTAAAATGCGCTTATAATTCAGAATCAACTGTCTATTTCGATATCCGAAGTATTTTTTCCGATAATTATTTTTCAATGCAGAATCCAACGGAACCACTTTTGGATCGGTTTGACGCCTTCTTTGGGTTGAAAATTTAAAAACCGGGACAATATCGTGAAATATTTGCAAAGAAAATGATTTATTGGTTAGTTATTTTGCCAGAAATTGTAAGTTTGTTCTTCTACAAGTCATTGAAATGTGAAACATGATGAAATTACAGTAAAAAAACATAAAGTCTTTAATTAATATGCATGTAACCTGCTGCCACTTCACCATCATCATCTCTCGACGTTTTCATCGCCTTTCTCAATGTATGATTGGAGGGTCTTGAGGGTTCTTCTTCTTCCCTCGTTTGAGGGTCTTTAATGCTTTGTTTGTATTGACTTTGACTTGGGAAACCATCACAACCATACATTAAATTATACCCCAAAATTAAATCATTGTGTTGTTGCAACATTGGCTGTTTGTGAATGCTAAGTGATCTCAGCAATCGTGATGCAGTCGCGTCAAGCAAACTTTGGAGAGATATACTCACTTATTCAAGATAAATAAATCTGTGGAGCCAATAAATGCAAGTGAATGCAGCAAACTAATGTTGTAGGTGTTTCTAGATAGGTAGAGGCGATCCAGGTGCGCAAGGATGCGCAAAAACTGTACAGTGAAATGAATATAACCACTACTAATACTAGGTATGATAAATAACATAATATTATAGCGCAGAAATATTTTATTCTGATACTGAAAACTGATTATTTGTACTTCTTCTATAGTATCTAAGCTAAAAAAAAATATTTGGACCAACTCAAAGAAAAAAATATATTAAAAATTAATTGATTATCACTATACATTTCATAAAAATGTTTACAACTTTTCACGTGTTTTTTTCTGATCAAGCAAAAATCTCTATGGTCTACGCATCAATTTAGACGTTTGGCGCTGGCTTTGACGACAAGCAACTCATTTTCTGTCATCACTCGAACCAAATCTCGACTTTCAAAAATTCTACTTATAAGGGATATTTTGGGTTTTCGCCCTACTGTGTGGCCGTGGGGAGGCTGTGAGTTCGAGGCTCGCCTCAGGAGCGTATTTTCGTCTGAGCCGGGCTCAGCCCCCCTCGTCTCAACCCAGGGCGGTGAGGCCAATGGGAAGCCATGAGCGAAATCATCAGAACAAATTCTGATCATCCCTTTGAAAGACAGGTGATGACGTCCTGGACCCCAGGAATAGAAGTAGGACGAAAATCCAACCTGAAATGGTTGTTTACTTTACTTTACTGCTACTAAACCATCCAATTTTGAGGGGGGGTTACAAAATTACTTGATTGGTAAATATTGAACTTGATTATTTCTATCGCTGCCTCTAAACATCGGATACCTCGGTCGACATGACGAAAAATTCACGGATGACTTATTTCTCTTCGGGCAACAAACGGGTTTTTGATGGAGCTCATATCAACCGCAGTTTAGCCGTGAAAAAAGACAGGAGGAGGGGGTTTGGGACCTCCTGCGTATGAATATGCAAAAACCGCTGATCCGCCTTAATGGCCTCTCGAGCTCCCTCCCGTTTGACGAATGCGTTTTCAGATCACGTCACACAGCCTTTCTGAAACCTGCTGATAACGTTTATGTATTCTGAGGGCGAAACTCTCCAAGTTGGAGCTGATACATACTTGATACCTGCCACCTGCTGCGAAGTTGTGTTGACTTCCGCTGGCTAGACGAAAACCGGTTTGACGTGTCCATCATAAGACATATTTTTTAGGGATCCAGAGTTTTCTATTATTCTTTTTACGGCTGAAAGTTAAGATTCTAACTTACTAAATTCTAGTTTATGGCAGCTTTTGTGAGTGACTTCTTTTGTATTTGATTCTGATTATAATCAGAGTCAAATAATCAGAGCCAAATACAAGTCACTCACAAAAGCTGTACTTTACTTTCATTATGTAGAAGAAGGAGAAGAAGAACTATTTTCTTCCCGCTACACATGAAGATGTCAATGACGTTAACTGTTATTGGGGGTTATCTTTGATCAGTGCGATGGCAAAGATAGTTGCGGGGTTGCTCCTGACGCGACTGGAAGGTTTTGTGGCCATTGAGTCCATGTTAGGGGAGGCACAGACAGGGTTTCGAAAGGGTTATAGCACCGTGGATGCCGTTTTCACCCTACCAAGTGAGACTTTGTAGTGGACCCCGAAAGAAGGCGTATGCCTTTTTTGTCGACTTTAAAGGTGCATTCGACGGAGTTCGACATGATTTGCTGTTTGAAAAGTTGAACTACAGAGGGGTGAGCCGACAAATTTCTGAAGATTCTTGCAGCCCTATATGGAGCTGGTCGAGCAGCTGTTCGGGACACCAGGGTTTATCGAGGTATTTTGAGATAGAGCAGGGATGTGTACTGAGCCCTCTCCTGTTTGCCCTCTTTATTGATGATTTCTGCGATACTCTGCCTTATGGTGTTACCATTGGTTCACATGTCTTTCGAGCTCTTTTCTATGCGGATGACATAGTGATGTTGGCTGAATCCGGAGAGAAGCTCCAGCAGAATATTGACGCGCTTGGGCAGTACTGTGCACGTTGCTCTTTAGTTAGTTTTGGTATTTCGCAGGAGTGGCAAATTGGCTGAAGCTGATAAGTGGTTTTATGGTCAAGCGGAATTGGATTTAGTATCTACGTTCATATATCTGGGAGTGACAGTCAACCCGACTTTCTCATATTCGACTCACATAAAGAAAAAAGCATCAGCATCAAAGGCATTTGTAAACAGCATTTATAGATCATTTTTCAAACACCCTAAAATCCCTGTGTATGCAAAATATAAAGTTTTTATGGCTGTGGTCCGCACAGTGCTCACGTACGCAGCTCTGGTATGAGGTTTTAGATAATATGAAGTCGTGGAGCGGGTTTCAGCTCCAGTTCGTTAAAATGTATAGTCTTCCGCTGAATACCCCAAATTACATGTTTTATGTTGAAGCAAACGTGGATCCGATTTATTGCACCCTCTCACTTCACTTTGGCTACATTAGGAATGTGTTTAGAATGCCGGAGTCGCGCTACCCCAAAATAGTTCTTCTGGAAACTATATGGAAAAATATCTACTGGGCTGACAAACTGAAAAGACTTGCTGTTCGTGCTGGATGCGAATTGAGTTTTGAAACTGGAAACCGTCGGCTATTTGATTCGCAGTTAGAAATCTTGTTGGAGGCATGGAGGGCGCAACATCGCGAGGAGATTACGACCCGTGCGCTCGCGTCAAGTAACTCCTTGAACTTCGAGTTGGATTTGACTCTGCACTCAATCGATGTGAGGAATGAGAATCAAGAGCCCCTACATGTGCGCCGTTGGTTGGTGAAGCTGCCAGGATCTCTTTTGGGACTAAATCACCGCCCGTTTCTAAAGGTAGAAGGGAAGATTGATCCATGTGTAATATGGGGGCACTCGAGGATGTTTACCATTTTCTTGGGGTCTGTCCCGTGTTGGGAGAGTTCAGGAGCGCCTATTTGGGTGCATGGGTGCTTAGTAGGGATCGGGTTGTGCAGCTACTGAATGGCGATAGCGTGGGACGGTTGGCGAGTTTTTGTAGGGTGGCGTGGCACTATCGAGCTGAAATGATTAACGAATTCAACTGGTGATTCCACTCTGGATGGTAGATCTAAGCGCTAACGTTTCATCTTGTAAAAATCTTTTCCTCGTGCTCTCTCCGACAGAAGGACCTTTGATCCATTGTAGTAACGCATGCTGTTCTTTATCCTCATACTTATACGGTTATACTGAGTAATGTTGTGGAGATATTTTTGTAAATTGTTATTATTGTAATAAAGCATGTTTTTCTTCTTCTTCTTCTTCTTCATAATCTACAATAATCTACGCTTCCTCGACAATTCATCTCGTAGCTCCAAACTGCTATGCTGAAACACAAAAACGACAAAATTTGTCGTTATATATTATTCTCATACTTATACGGTTATACTGAGTAATGTTGTGGAGATATTTTTGTAAATTGTTATTATTGTAATAAAGCATGTTTTTCTTCTTTTTCATAATCTTCAATAATCCACGCTTCCTCGACAATTCATCTCGTAGCTCCAAACTGCTATGCTGAAACACAAAAACGACAAAATTTGTCGTTATAGATTATTCTCATACCTATACGGTTATACTGAGTAATGTTATGGAGATATTACTGTAATAAAGCATGTTTTTCTTCTTCTTCATAATTTACAATAATCCACGCTTCCTCGACAATTCACCTCGTAGCTCCAAACTGCTATGCTGAAACACAACAACGACAAATAATGTGTCCCAACGGTACAATATTATTTATATTTATAATAAATATTTATAAGTTAATATATCAGTGGAGGTATAAGGTAGCATAAAATGAAGGAATCACTGGAGTTAATCAGTATAAACGAACCAATACTAAAAATAAAGCAATAAATTTATTTATAGGTCCGTCAAAATCTTCTTTCGTGATTCCTCGGACGGTGAGCGGAGCAATTTCCCGGTTCCATTTAAAATCGATTGTCGATGAAGCGCCCAAGAAAGTCAGGATGCTTTCGTGCCAAGCATAGATGATCCCGAGTGTGGGAGCAGTGAGTGGAAGATTAAATGCTTCGACGTTGAAGCAACACAGCTCAGCAGCTCGATAACATTCAGCCCTACGGCAGTTACTCAAATAAAGCCCTGTAGGATATTCGCCAACGAGGCCCACAAACACTCGGTTTCGTGATGCTCCTTACCGTCTTCAAGATTAAGGGAAGCTCTAAATTTGAAGGACCGTTCCTACTCAACATGGCGAGTTTTGGTTGTTAATTCTTCTTTGTCTTGAATTAGGAGTTTATCTTTATATTTCAATATGGCATTGGATACTCCTATTCCTTGCGGTCTGTATGAGATTGACAGATAATTGGTTTGTGGTTTTGAACAAATTATCTTAGTGTTGAAGTCGCTAGTTCAATTTATATTCAACAGTTCTTTGCAGTAATTGCCCTATTCTGGCTGTGACCAACAATCTAATCTGAAATATCGTTGCTTGAGTTATTAGTGACATTCTGTTGAGAAGTTAGTTTGGTTGTGTTCGACGAGGAGTGAACTGCAGAATTGTGAAATGAATTCCGTTGGCCAAAACAAGTTCTGTACTGTAGCTGTTCAGTTTTTAATCGGTCTCCACATTGTGATCGGTGGTGGTTTGGATCACACGGATCAGTCTGAATCTCTCTGTAACCATGCTGTTTGTGGAGAAGAGCTGTTCCTGACTTCGTTTCTGAGTAGCGGACGGATCGCCGAAGGAAGAGAAGCAGCCAAAGTCACTGATATCCTTCCAGGAGTGTCGAGTTATTCCGGATTTTTCACCGTAAATGAAACTCTTGGCTCCAACCTGTTTTTCTGGTTCTTCCCGGCTGAGTCTGGCAGTAAGGAAGCTCCCATTGTCTTGTGGCTGAATGGTGGGCCAGGAAGAGCATTTGCAGACACCTTATTCCGACTGAATGGCCCTTTCACCATTGTTGATGGTCCACGACTGATGCCTAACCTCTTATACTGGTCAGAGGCCGTAAATGTCATCTTCATAGACATTCCCGTTGGGACGGGGTTCAGTTTCACCAAATCCCTTGGCAACCATTCACAGCAGGAAGTCGGTTCAGATTTGTTATCAGCCGTCAAGCAATTCTTTCAACTCTTTCCGGAGTACAGTAAAAACGAATTTTACATCATCGGCCAGTCCTACGGTGGGAAATACGCAACATCATTGGCTTATTTGATTCACCAAAGCAATCCAAGGTACCGATCGAAAATAAATCTCAGCGGTGTTGCAATCGGCGGCGGTTGGATAGATCCAGTCAATCAGATTGATTATTCACCTTATCTCTACTATTTGGGATTGATTGATTTAAAAACTCAACAAAAATTTGCTGATGTTGAAAGTCAGATCAAGTCCGTGATTAAAAAGAAGAATTACGGTAAAGCTTTTGACATGTTTAACAAATACTTTTTAGGTAAATTCTCGCAACCTTCCCTTGCTGAGAATGTTACTGGGTTTAGTGTTTGGAACAATTATCTTGAAAACGATTGGCGCGAAAACGATAAAAACATCGATGTTCTCATGAACAATGTGAGTTGGCGGAAAAGCATGCACGTTGGGGACGTTCAGTTCAATTTAGACCACCCAGCTGAGTTCGAACACATTCGGGATGACTACATGGTGTCAGTGGCACCCTGGCTCGAGACACTTATGGACCATTACAGAGTTCTTTTGTTCAACGGGGAACTGGACGTTGTTTGCCCGTACCCTCTGGCCATCAACTACGTGCGGCAGTTGAAGTGGAAGGGAGCAGAAATGTACAGTAAAGCTCAGAGGAAACAGTGGCACGTTCTGGGCTCCCTGGCAGGCTACGCCAAAACGGCTGGAAATTTCACGGAGGTATTACTTCGAGACACAGGTCATGAAGTCCTTCAATCTCGTCTCCTAGTTTTGGACATACTCTCGAGGTTCACTCGAAATATTTCCTTTGATGTTCCAACTCATTAAATTGACTACTTGAGTCGTTTGTTTTCGAACTAGCGACGACCCAAACATGTTCAACGCTGAGCTCGACTTAAGTTGAGCTTACTGAATTGAATTTTATCTAAAATTTAGCATACTAATTTGAATTTTAACTCACGAGCTTATCATTAGGACTTTGTTACTATACGGACGTGTTTTCATTTGTAATCTTTTATTATAATCAATAAAACAAGAAAAATTATATCTTTCTAAAATTCGTCAACTTGGTAGTAAGCGCAGGTGAGCAAAGTGATTTCTTTCTACAAAAACCTGTGTACTTCATTCCGCAATTTATATTAAGGAAAAATTGTGTAAACCTGGAGTTGTAGAAAGCGTGTGACTTTCTATTTTGAGTTATGTTTGGCAGGTTTTGTGCCTTTATATCATTAAAGATATGCTATTATCAATTTTAGTAATAGCAATATTGTGCGGCCCTAAAGCTATTTTCCAGTCGCCCCACCTCGATATTTCTGGGTGCCTCTTGAACGGTTTTTATTTTGGTTTATTATTTTAATTGAAGCATTTGGGAGCCGAGCAAGAAAACGTCTGCCAAGTGAGTGTGTCACATAGCTTCCTCGTATCCATAGCCCGATTGTGTAGATGATCCGATGCATAGTATTTATTCTCAAAACATCAATCTCCTACCTTCCACTACCGTCATAGGGGACCATCTACACGCTAATCCGAACAATCCTGGGAAATGTCGTCGAAATCGGATGGAAAATGTAGAAGTTATGGCTGTTACAAGGAATTCACGTTTGCGCATGCGCAGCAACTATTATTAGTCAGGGGGAGATGATTTTCATAGGGGACCGTTCACATGCCAATCTGAACAATCCTAGAAAATTTCATCAAATTCGGATGAAAAATGTGAGTGTTATAGCTGTTACAAGGATTTTACGTTTGCGCATGCGCAGAGGCTACTGTCAATTTTAAGGTCTTGATTTTCACAGGGGACCGTCTACAACCTAATCCGCATAATCCCTGAAAATGTCATCGAAATCGGATGGAAAATGTGGAAGTTTTCGCTGTAACGAGGAATTCAAGTTTGCGCATGCGCAGCGGCTACTATCAGTCCGAAGGTCTTGATTTTCATTGGGGACCGCCTAAACGCCAACCCGCACAATCCCTGAAAATTTCATTGAAATCGGGTGAGAAATGTAGAAGTTATGGCTGTGGCAAGGATTTCATGACAGACACACATACAGACAGACACGGAACCATAATTGTTCTGAAACGTAAAACGCGAGTGGAAATTTCGAGTTTGAGGAATTTTTTTTTTTTCAACCTTGAAAAGTGAAAACAAAACCTCCGCTACCTTGGTAGACTCGGAAGCAAAAAATTTAACCCCCTCGAAATTTTATGGTTTTTGTTTCAAAGTACGAGTATAATGAACCCTAAAATCGAATTGAAAATTGTTCAGAAAACACTTTGCTCAGTTTCCAAGCACCAATTTTGATGAAATTTGGGATACCGTCTCCATTTGGGATCTAGTTGGACCCCGAAAGTTTTGGTTATCGTCAGTCACTTCTAAGTGGGGAAAAACATTTGCAAAAAGACCTAGAAACTTTCAATATAAAGATATTGTTTTTTCATTAATTTACAATAGCTGCGATTCTTAAAGAATTTTTTGACACCACCCAGAGCTCTGTGGGACCAAATGTTTGGTAATGAGAATAATTACTTATTTCAATTGTGAATATGTTATTATGTATAGTACTATTTTTCGTCAATTTAGAACAGTGCTCAAATTTTTGAAGCGAATGAGACCTTCCAGAACTCTGTACGATGACTCATTGTACGATGAGAGTACATGAGTAAAATCTCTCGTAAAATGAGAGTTGATCATGAAATTAATCATTATTATTACACGCGATCTGCCTACGAGCCCCCCGATGAGCCCCCAACCCAACCATCCCCCTGCTAATTTAAGTTTGCTCGTGTGCACAAGCAGCCGTCGTTTTTCAGGAATTTCATAGGGGACCGTCTCGGTGTTAACCCGCACCAACCTTGAAGTTTTTTTTTCAAAGATGGAATTATAAAATGACTTTTTTATCTCGAGTGAATTATTCTTTCTTCCGCTAAGCTATTCAAGGAACATCTGAACGTGCATTGACTTAGTAGGCAATAATGTTGATGCCTGGATTATCTGAATCAGCTAAGGAGAAATTTCACTTTAAATCTAAGGCCTTCGAGAAGGGAAAAATGCCTGTGGGAATTCGGGTCGAGGAACCAATCCATTTGGTTAAATGAATCGAGGAAATGAAATAGCTCTTCCGACCTTTCCACTTTATCCTAACTTTCTCTCATTTAAACAAATATTGAGGGAGGGGGTTCTCCAGACGCCTTCCACTGGGCTTTTCGTGGGTCCGGAAGTCCCTTTTGAAATGTCGTAATGGCGGTGGCCCGAGAAAGGATAATTCGTTAGGGGGAAAAATAAGGAGGTTTTTAGGGTAGAGTGTGGAGGGAGGGTCAGGCCGACGGTCTATGGATGGTGTGCTTTTAGCGCAAATGATATCATTTGGAGTGAAGTAAATGGAAGGGTGCAGGCGGGCTGGGAACTTTCCCAATATCGTTAACTCTCACTCCGGAAGAAGAGGGAATCTTTTAGTTCTAAAAGTTGGTGACTATCTCAATACTAGTTGATTCAAAGAAGTGTAGCCACGGCCAGCTGGAACTCCAGCAACTGTGGCTGTAACTTAATTTTGCTTCCTAGCTATCAAAGATGAGGAAGTCATCAAAAATCACAATTTCTACCCTCATTTTGCGTTTCAGAACTTTTTGAACAACTTCAGTTACATGTCTGTGGTTAATTCCTTTTCCCAGCCCTCACTACTCAAAATCATAGTAGGATTTTGATAAAATGCTCAAGGTTGATGTGCGTTATTTTATTTTTCGAAATTAAATGTCTTTACTTTGGCACATTTTGACATTTTCATGTCTTTGCTATGGCACAAGAACTAAAAACGCTGCAAATCATTGCCCAAAGGTTTATTATTTTCTGTATAGATCCCTCCCTACCTACTAGGGCATTTTTGGAAGTATCAACCCCAACCACCAACCAAATGGAAATGAAGGGTTGACATCTTCAAAAATGCCCTAGTAGGTAGTAGGTACCTATGGTTGGTAGGGAGGGATCTATACAGAAAATAATAGACCTTTGGGCAATGATTTGCTGCGTTTTTTTTTTTTTTTTTTTTACCTACCAACTATTGGTAGGTACTACCTACCACACCACACTGCCTTCAAACCTTCACAATGATGTTTATTAGAAAAAACTAAACGCTTCAAACTCGATTCGAAAAATAGAGAGCTGCATATGGAAATTTGATTACTGGTTGCTCAGAAAGCAAAACTGAATACAGATCGAAGAAATGAACAGCGATCGCATTTTAGTCAGATAAAATTTGAACGGAGATTAGACCTCTTTGGTGATTCACTCTCGTGATTCTGTTTTATCGAAGGAAAACCCTCAAGTACTCGTAGGGGGCGAACGGTTTTTCCAAAGACTTATTGAAAATAATAAACCAAAAACGTCACGAGAATTGCTTTAGAATTCGCGTTACGCAACATAACCGCGAAGAGTCTCGAAGACGTATGATCCATATATGATATTGTGTATTATTTATGAATATATATGATATTCGCAATTGTATTGTATATATTTTTCACTCTTTATTATCTAATAAGAAAATCAAAAAGAACTACCTTATTAAGTGAAATAGTCTATCCCCATTGCGTGGCCAATGAATGATGAAGTGAATAGGGAAAATATTTTTATAAAAGAGTTATAATAAAACGAAGATATTATAATATCGTGATAATATATTATAATATATATTATATTATAATATATTTTTTGCTTAGTCGTCTTAGTTTTTCATTATTTTAGTTGAATATAGATTTACTTATGCAATAACATAACAAGCTGTAAATTGGCGGTTGTTTGGCATTTGCGCTCCAATTATCGGTAACATCGGTCATCCCAATTATCCTGCGCTCCCCGTGGGGCCAGGGAAAACTAGCTCCGGTATGACACCTAACGTCTAGTCCTCCCATGATACACGATCAGCTGACTTGTAGGGATGTCCGATACTTCAAAAGTATCGATATAATATCGTATCGATACATCTAGAAAGTATCAAAAAGTATCGATACGATACTTTCAAAAAGTATCGATATTTTGAAGTATCGATACTTTTTGATACTTCTAAAAAAATGCGTGAAAATGCCTTTTATGTTTCTCTCCATCAGTGTGAATAATAATCTCTCCATCGCGAGGATAATAATTAATATAGAATGAACAAAACAATAAATCACTCATTTTTTTGTTTGGGCACTTGTTTTTGTATTGCACTTAGTCGGGTTAACATTTTGGTGGTCCTTCCTAGATGATGGAGGAGAGCAGGTTATCATAATATGATTATGGTCTGTTTGGAGAGGCAGTCCTGAACGGTTCAGAGGGGCTTGGAGGAGCCCATTCACCTCTATCCCCTCCCCTTTTCAGATCTGGTTTGGTTCCGAACTGTTCTGGACTGCCTCTCCGAACAGACCCATAGAGAGCTGGAGGTGGTGGTACATCATCTTTGTTTAGTTTGTTGATCTCCCAACAATCTACGTAGAGAAAGAGGTACCTACTAAAATTCGAGACTTTCATCTAATGTGAGAGATAAAAAATAGGTAGCATTTTGATCTAGTGTGAGAGGTAAAAAAGTATCGCCTCCGATACTGGAGAAAAAGTATCGATACTACGATATATATCAGGAAAAAAAGTATCGATATGTATCGATACTTTTTTCGAAAAGTATCGATACTTTTAAGTATCGATACTTTTGGGACATCCCTACTGACTTGTACTCAAAGCTGCTGGGAGCGCTAGTTGTGCCTTTCGGTGTGCTCCCGCGAGACTCTTCTCTACTGGGCACGTGTCTAATTTGCATGAGGTTTATAATTTGGCTTAGTCTTGGTAATTAGTTTCCATTGCAACCTCCATTGCCGTACCTCCTCCGTTGCCAAATGGATTGCGCAGAGTTTGTTAATTTCGTACGTGATACACCGTTTTCTTCAGAAACTACTGTTACCGAAATCTATGAGCGATTTCTACGAATGCAGAATGACAATCCTCGTAAATGAACTGCGAAATTGACCAGTGAACGAGTGCGCGAATATCAATTTATTGAAGGATAACCTGCCTTCAAGATTTTCATTGTGAAATACACCCATCATTTGAAATTACTTGGTTGGTAATTGGGAAACTACATTATCACCATAAATTTTCCTTGGGATCAAGACAAATCAAGACAACAATAATTCGGAATTCACTCAATAATGAAACTATGTTGTGAAATCCACACCCACGTCTACAGAAACATTTTGACTGGAAACAGCCCTATCATGGAGAAAACCAACGGAGAATCACTAACTGTACCTAGAATGTCATAAACAACACCCATTCACACAACAACACAATCGATCAATGAAATCTACTACTGCTGCTACTAGAAAGCATCATTGTCCATCCACTCGTTGGGTTCTTCGGATTCGATGCCCTTCAAAGATTGATCATAAATACCTAATCTGATTTGAAAAACCTATCGGAACCAATTAGCGGATGATTTTCAGCTAACGTCGCTGTGTGTTTATGCAAATCTGAACTCTCCTTGTTCTTAAACCCTGCAACCCGTGTTCCAGGCATTGATTCCTGCTTCCGACCCCTGTTTAGGCCGTAGGCTCCCACTTAATTACATTTAGTTTCCCGAACCCCTTGGCAGTCTCCTCGTAAAGTAAACCGACGGTTATTGCAATCAGACCTTGTTATTCATGCTGGTCCTACAACTTGCGCCGCACATCCGGAATACTGACTCCGACTCCTTAAGGGTCGACCCCTTAAACCCTTCAGTCTCTTAATGAACTAGCCCCTCGAGATTTATGCAAAGGTATAAAATACCGCTAGTGAACACGTAAACAACCTAAGCGGTGGAACATTGTCGTGAATTTATCATGGTTCCCGCTCCACATGAAACTGGGAGATTCCCCGAGAAGGCAGAGTGAGATACTATGTTCGTCCTCCTCTGAGTTGAACTGGAAATTATGTTAGTTCCGTGTCTTCTCAAGACTTCTTAACATGACAGATTTTATTGGTTTATTATTTTCTATAGATAGCAAGAAAATTATTGTAACCCCCCTGTAATGTCCCATTTACTCGTATATGTTAGTTCTACAATAAAGGACACAAGGGGAACCCCTGAGTGACTCATCGCCCAGGTAGGTAGAGTGAGGTACGGGGGTAAAACACGTCATCTGACGTCACCCTCCTCCACTCTCCCTTTACCTTGTTAAAGTAATATGAAAAGTGGACTCAGGCTTCACCTTCATGCACTCTACTACAACAATTCGACTTGATCATTTCTCGCTCTCCTTCGTCACATCTTGGAAGCCCAAGTTCTTCGGAGGTATCTGTAGCCAGCCGCCGCTCCCATCTTACCTAGGCGTTGTCTTCCCCAACTAGCCACTAGGTAAATGTACTTCCTCCTTACAGTCTGTGGCTATCGCGCCGAGGAATGCGGCTGAGCTAAATCCTCATGCACTCCTGCAAACGGTAGGCGGAAACGCGCCGGGCAGAAAGTGCATCTCCATCCTGCATCCTTGTTGAGTAGGGCCCAATAGAAACCAACAAGCCGACAACACACTGACATAACACCCCCTCAAAATTTGATGGTAAGGTAAAAGCACCAATGGTGGAATCCTTGAGGTCCTTAGCTATTCAATCGCTCTCGGTTTTCGCAATATTTTTCTAAATTTTTCAGATCAAAAACCGTTGAAGACACCAATGCCTCCAACAAATCTTCCCCTTCTCTGAGGATGTCTGAAAATTGCTTTAAAAGTCATTTTTTGTTTTGATAATCCGTTTTCCTCAGCTACTTGTTTAGTGCCATTAGTGGAACGCTGAAAATTGTGGGTTTTCCTAAGTTGGAATTTTTTGCTCCTGTCGAGGAACGATGCCGAAATTTCAACTAGTCATTAAAATGTCCCCCGTTTTAAATACTTATGTACTTGATAATTTTTATTAACAACATGAATTTTGATAATTGTTTATGAACTTGATAATTTGTTAACAATGAACAATACCTAAATGTTAACAATGAATTTGATCATGTTTATTAACAACCTAATTTAGGTAGTGAACTAGGTAAAGGTATATTCATTAAATAATAAATTGACCACATTTTAAAATATTTAATTCGAATAATACAATCGTATACAATAATAAACATTCGTGTGGGATCTAGGAGGATGGGCTCATGGTTGTTTCTCTTCAATTTGCTCCATCGAGTAGCTCCGAAAGCCCGGGGTACGCATAATGATGTAACTAGATAGCAATGAAATCAAAATTAAGCAAACACAAATGAAGATGAAGAAAAACCAAAATTTCAAACGATGAGAAGTTAACACATCCTCTCTCCTGTCGTTTCATTTCTATCGGAAATCGAAAGTACCTAAGTAATTTTTAGCAGATCTTTTTCAGGTCCTTTGGAAGGTCTGTTAATTTTTGAAAAATTACGGATGACATGAACCGACAGAAGCATTTTTGAGCAACCAAATACTGCATGCCGAGACATGTCTCCCAATTTCTATGCACGTTTTGTCGACTACGAGAAAGCGTTCGATCGAGTACAGCATGGAAAGATGATGTGTGTGACTGTCGGATATAGGCGTAGATGGTAAAGACCTTCGACTGATCTCCAACCTATACCAGAACCAAGAGGCTAATGTTAGGCTGGAAGGCAAATGCTCACGAATATCCTGAATTTGAGGGGAGTACGTCAGGGCTGTATATTGCCCCCGTTGCTTTTCAATTTGTATGCCGACACCATATTCAGGGAGGCTTTGGACGATACTGATGCGGGAATTTTGGTCAATGGGGTCCGGGTAAGTGACCTGCGATATGCTGAAGACACAGTTCTTCTGGCCTCCAACATGATTGACCTCCAAGCTCTCTTGTGAGCTGTTAATGAGAGAAGCAAGGCAACGGGTCCCAGCCTCAACTTTCACAAGACGAAGTGGCTTGTGATATCCAAGCGACCCAGCCAGGGAGAGCCGTTGGTACTTGATAACCATGTGGTGTCACGAGTTTCCAGTTCTCACAAATTT
This sequence comes from Apolygus lucorum, assembly GCA_009739505.2. NCBI lineage: Eukaryota > Metazoa > Arthropoda > Insecta > Hemiptera > Miridae > Apolygus > Apolygus lucorum. The sequence continues at coordinate 46,350,221 of CM019179.2, forward strand.
CCACTAATTTCCCATTAGTGGTAATGTTGATACGAAGAGAGGTTTTTAGTAAAAGAATACAAATGCTGTAAGTAAATAAAAGTATATTATTATTATCAACTACACAACCTCCTCCGAACAGGCTGAGAACAGAAAGCCTCACAATATTCCAACCGAAAGGTCAAACTGGAAATTGCCTTTTTTTCTAAACCCTGAAAAGCTCCCCCTCGAATTTCCTTTTTTGTGAGAAAAACAATCTAGGGAGAAAACCCCAACTGGCAACACTAACATAGCGACGAATCAACATACTTCAAAAATAATTCGTCAAATGTACCAACAGAGATACTGTTTTAGGGAACCCATTGATAAATTGGCAGGCGAATCCTCTGCAGTATACATTTCGAAATGGTAAATTTATTTCGGATTTCAAGGCGTGTTGAATAGAAATTCTGAAAACGACGGTCGTTGGCACATTGCTGGTGCCGACGCGTTCAACTGCACGTTCCGACCAGGAGCTCTGAATAATTTCGAGGGCTCGTCTTTATTCAGAAGACTTGGGAGAAGCTGTAGTTTCCCAGTCGCATGTGCGGTTCCGGACGTTGGAGGTCTGAAAGCGCGGTTGAATAGGGTCATCAAGGAATCATGCAGTGCGACTGACCCGTTTTTCCTCATCCCCGGGGTAGCTGATGACCTGACCTCTTGGCAGACGGTCGCCCAGGTTGAAATCCACGAATAATTTAGGGAAAACGTGATATTCGTACGTGTGTGTGCGGCGGTCCATATCGGTCTATGGCGTACAAAACTAGGATAATGAAGAAAAGAGAAAAACCTCTGCCAAGTTGGGTGGACAGTACATGGTGTCCCACAATTAATTATCCAAACTTCGCGCAGTAGATCCCGGAGTCCCCCCGCCGAAACGTTGATTTTGTTTTTAAAAATTTACGTTTTTCCGCGTTCAAACACACATTTTTCCCTTAAATTCGATTGAAAAAAAATTGTTTGCAGATGTTTTTTTCCAAAAAGAAGAACGTTTGAAAATAAGTGTAAATATGGTTTTAAATGATACATAAAAAAGTTTAACGCGTTTTTTTTTAACAAAAGAGTTGAATTTTATTGATTTTTCAATTTGGCGTAATTTTTTACGTACTTTGCTTGTGTGATAAATTTTGATTGCGTTATCGGCTGAAAGGAAATCACATGATCTTTCTATTGATATCCTCAATTTTGAATTCAATGATAATCCAAAGGAGGGCCATTTTCACAGATTAAGTTTGAAAACACGAAAAAAAAATTAAAATAAAAAATACTCGGTTTAGATTGGGGCTTTTGAGGTAGATGTTAGGGGACAGAAGTTGATCTAATTGGTCGTAAAATCAGTCTCTGACGTTCAGATCATTTATTCTGGGACACCCTGTATCCTCACGCAGGTAGGAAAATTTTTGAGACCCACAGGTGGCGTTTGACATCGTAAAATACCTGAAGGGTATAAAGGTGCGTTTACTTTTCGCGAAATTTCCTCACGAGACTGATGGGTGAAGCCTTCGCCCGAGACTACACAACGAAACAAACCGTGAAACAGACGCTCGAGGCACGACGGCAGAGGTGAGCCGTCAGTTCTCGCGAGGCGGCCATGGCAAAGACAATACACCTGCCTCGCACAAACAAATATACACGTCTACACTTCGAGAAACAACAAGGCCGTAACTCCTTTGTTGCGCGCCAGAGACCGACAGGCTGACCGCTCGCTCTCTCGTCTCGCAAGGGATCCTCGCAGAGGTGTGATTCGGGTTCTAGAAGCGTCTACACGCCGCGAAACTTGTTTCGCGAGCATCCCTCGCGAGGAAATTTCTCGAAGTGTAAACGCACCTTAATACCACATCTTCAAGTTATGTGAGTGTGACGATCTCGGTCCTATTAGGTCTAGGTGTTTGAATAAATCACACGGACGAGAGGGGAATCGGTGTTTTTGACACTGTATAGATCGTCATCCAAATCTGAATGACGCCTCTTGCCACTTACAAAATCGTGTTTTTCCATATTTCTGCACTCCTTGCACTTCATATAATTTTGGAAGGGGACTGGCCTTAGGGATGGGATATCGATATCCGATATTACCAAAATATCGATATTGGGCTGTCAATACTCGATATCTCGGTATCGATACCATCAAAGCCGATATTATCGATATATCGATATCCTTTAATCGATATGGATATCGGTATCGGTAGTATGTAAAGAAGAACCCACTGAAATATTGGATTGAGACCAGGAACGTTTGTCCAGAGCTTAGCACCGTCGCTGTGAGACATTTATCATCAGTTTCAACGTCTGTCCCGTCAGATAGACTCTTTTCCAAAGCAGGGAATATAATGACAACTGACCGCAACAGACTAAAAGGTGAGACTCTCTCCAAACTTTTATTTTTGGAGAGCTTGGACGAGGATTACTTTTTTGATTCATTGTATAATACGAGTATATACCTAATGATTTTCTATGTTCTACCTTCCATTGTATGTTTGATTCATTATCGTTATCCTGACTTGAACTAATAAAAAATATTATTATTCGAAAATTGTCGTATTTTTTGGCAGTTCCTTCAACTGGTACCGATATTCTTGATATCGATATCGGGAATATCGATATCACAGGTCCGATATTTTACTGGTATCGATACCGGGATGCCCGATACCGATATCAGTACTGATATCGATATCATACCTTCGATATCCCATCCCTAACTGGCCTACTTTCGGGGTCTTCCCATCGGAGTTCGTGGTCGGGGTTGACAGCCCCTTATCAACTGCTATCAGCACCACCACCCTTCATCCATGTCCCAGCTGTGGTCGCTGCGTGGACACTGGCAGCGGTGGTTGAAGGCTCATGACATGAGATTCAAACCTACTAAGAATAAATAAACAAAAAAAAAACCTTCTCTCGTGAAACTCAGCCCGGAACAGTTTAACTCATTACTTATTACCGTCATCATCAGACGTCTCTTGTATGATTCAGAGCCATTTATGTTCCTCGTTAAGGGACTAAAACTTTGCAAAGAATAATATGGACACGTAGAATAAGTTGGTGTACAAATCACCAGCTTGATCGTGATATTGGGCAGTAGGTGGATTCCCCAATAAAAACCTTGATTCTCACGATCAATTTCAGTCGACAAACAGACAGATTGAGAAGTCGTTCTCGATGATGTGCCTTAACTCAAACTGATCAGACCGTAAAGAAGTCAATTCACCGTACAAAGTTTTTAGCAATTCGCCCATTTGAGGTGGTAGTTCCTTGTACAGACGGAGTAACATTTACGTCTCTTTCAACCAGGAACTCATCTAATGGACTCTTGATGGTTGCAGTTTCGAAGCGAGAGGAATAAAGAGTAATTAAGCGAAATTGGGCGCAGGAGGAAATTTTCTGAGTCGCCTCCCGAGCGTTTGATTGCCCTGACGGCAACTCAACCCTAAAAGCCCTTCAATGAACTCCATTATCTCTGTCCCTCTCATTCATCCCGCCCACGATGAGCCCTCCTATCGCTTTGTCTCTCTCTCATCCTCTATTTCCCTCAACACCCGCATTCTCACCAAGCGGAAATTCAAAGCTTCCAATGCACCAGAGTGCACGAACTTGCCTTTTTGCGGTCCCCCATTCCATTGTACATTATTGTGAACTCGCCGAGAACAGTTTCAACGTGAATAAATATGAAAAGCCTCCCTAATTCCACTACATTTTACTACCTGCACAATCAGGGTCCTACAACCGGGGTTAGGGCAATCTGCTTACTCGCTGGTTTATTTAATTTTTTGCAGACCGATTTTGATGGGAATTTTCGTATCGTGCTCATTGTTTTTTGATTTATTATTTTCAGTAATGAACGTCTGCCAAGTGGGTGTGGCACATAGCTTCCTCGTATCCATAACCCGATTGTATAGATGATCCGATGCATAGTAGTTAGGTAATCTACAAACATCAATCTCTGTCAGCCCGCACAATCTCTGATTACTGTTGGAACATGTAGAAGTTATGGCTGTTACAAGGATTTTACGTTTGCACATGCGTACAAAATACTTTCGATTTGGGGGGCATGATTTTCGTAGAGGGCCATCTCCACTCCAACCCACATAATCCCCGAAAATGTCATCGAAATCGGATGAGAATTGTAGAAGTTATGGCTGTGGCAAGGATTTCATAACAGACAGACAGACATGTAACCAAAATTGTTCAGGAAGGTCTAAAACGAAATTTTGATTTTTGGATAAGAATTTTTTTTTCAACCTTGAAAAGTGAAAACAAAGCTTCCGCTATACTACCTTGGTAGATTTGGAAGCAAAAGTGTAACCTCAAAGTTTGTTGGTTTACGTTTCAAGGGACGTAGACTCCGAAAATCGAATAAAAATTTTGCCGTGCGCGGCTCTTTCCTTAGTTTTAATGGACCGATTTTGATGAAATTTGGTATATGGGTTCCATTTGGTGTCTAGTTGTGACCGAAGCTTTTGGAAATGACAGTCACTAAGGGCTGAAATATTGAAAACGCCCTAGCTCAAAAACTTATGATATTGTTTTGGTTTATTATTTTCAATAATGAACCTTTGGAATCGACCAAGAAAAAAAAATTTTAACACCCCCTCAGTATTTGATGGTTTACGTTTCAAGGTACGTAGAATCCAAAAATCGAATAAAAATTTGGCCGTCCGTCCGCCGTACGCACCGATTTGACAGATTTTGATGAAATTTGGTATGTAGGCTCCATTTGGGGTCTACTTGTGCCCCGAAGATTTTGGTTGATGTAGGTCACTTCTAAGGGTTCCAAAATCAATTTTGAAATTTTGAAAACGCCCTAACTCAAAAAATTTTGATATAAAGGTATTTTTTTCCTTCAATTTAAGATTCTATAGAATTTCTAGAATTTTTTGAGACCACGCGGAGCTCTGTAGGACAAACCGTTCGCTCACTACGAGAATTTAAAGTTTGGACGTACGATAAATCAGAAACACGAGGGTGAATCGCAAAACAGGCCTAATCTCCGTTCAAATTGACCGAAATGCGATCTATGTTTTTCTTCATGTTGGATGGTTGGTGGCTCTGCAGACGAGTGATCTATATAAAAATAATAAACCGTTGTGTAATAATTTGCAGCGTTTTTTTTTTTTTTTCATCAATTTAAAATAGTAGGTATTGAATTTTCAGAATCGAATGAGACCACCCGGAGCTCTGTAAGACCAATCGTTTGGTCCCTATGAGAACTTGAAGGTTGGACTTACGATAAATCACAAACCGGAGTGTGAATCTTATAACGAGGCCTAATCTCCGTTCAAATTTTGGCTGACTGAAATGAGATCGTTCCTTCTAGTTGAACTCAGTTTTGCGTTCTTAGCAGTAATCAAATTTCCTAATGAAGGCACCCACATCTCTGAGTGTGAAGCGTTCATTTCTTCCAAATAAACTTGATTGTGAAGGTGTGAAGTATGTAGTAGGTAGGTAGTACCTATGGTTGGTAGGAAGTGACAATGGCAAATGTGTGTTCTTAGTAGTACTGGGGCACTTGGGGCCACAGTACTGTCAACACACTAACACAAAAATGTCAAGGTCCAATGATGGCTGCGATGTTGGTAGCCTTGATTTGTCCCACAATTGGTTCACATGATGAAGTTCTGACCACATAACTTTTTTCTGATGCCGTAATGGGATGGATCAAGGGTTAAATGTTGGTAATAATTACTCTAAATGTAGGAATAGTTGGTAATAATTTTCAGCTATCAAGTAAGGGTCAAGGTCCCATGTTGGGTGCGATGTTGGAAGTACTGATTTGCCCCATAATTGGTTCACTTGATGAAGTAATCTGACCACAGTTACCTTTTTTTTACTTGAAACTTGACTTGAACTGACTTGAAACTTGATCCTTTCCATTGAGTCATCAGGAAAAGAAGGTAAATGTGGTCAGATTACTTCATCATGTGAACCAATTATGGGACAAATCAGGGCTACCAACATCGCAGCCGTCATGGGACCTTGACATTTTTATGTTAGTGTGTTGGCAGTACTGTGGCCCCAAGTGCCTCATATACTGTTCTTTGCAGGCGAGTGATCTGTATAGAAAATTAATTAACTTTTGTGTAATAATTAGTGTTTTTAATTAAATACCTATCCCAATAATGAAGAAGAAAATGAAGAAGTAACCTCAATCGTATTGAGGTCGGTTTTCAATACCCATTTCAGTACTCTATCAATTTGATATGACAAGATTTTGATCAAATTCCAAGATTAGTTGGGGGCAGTCCTCAAGATGATAGCTGATTGATTTCCCCAAGACCCCCATGAGTTTGAGCTACGGTACATCTGAAAAATCAGTCAAAGTCATCAACATAACTGGGAACTACTCCTCGATTGTGTTAATGTTTGACCCTTCAGAAAACAACCAACAAGATCACGAAGATCACGTTTCCGCTCCTTAATACCGCATTCAATCATGTCTGTCATTCAATTCAGTCTGTGTGTAAATAAATCTTGAAAGTTAAATTTGATCCACTTCCCCTTTTCCGATTGAGCTGAAATTTAGCATGCGTGTATAAATCGGATGACAATGCAATATTATTATGACAGAGCTAATTATTAACAAATGAATAGGTGGCTGGAGCAAAGTTCAATGTTAAAAACTCTACTTTTCAGGAACGCTGTGATTAATGAAAATTTCCTTTCAATTTCAAATTTTCTCATCGCGCATACATTGAACGTTGTTCCACAAGATCTATGAAACGGTGTAGGTGGTTTTCTTTACTAACTTTTACTTTCAGAATGCAATATGACCTTTTCCTTGTTAATTTATTCATTTTTTATGTATAGGTTAGTGAATATAAAGATGTCTGAAAGTCTGAATGAAACTGAACACAAACCAACGGAAAAATGTTATGTATATTTACTATTACAACTATAATAATTTCTGTAGTTAGAGAAAGCAAAATAATTTTGATGAACTTTTTAGACACTTGGAATGTTTGAGTAGAATGTGCGATGTTCAGGGTTTGTCAGGTATTGCGCCATGTCCATAAGATCCTTTTCTTTTCTCTAGAGATGAGTAGAGGAGCAGAGTAGGTTTTGGGAGATCCGTATAATATACAACTGCGTATCATGCAGTCACATTGTTGTTAGCCAAAAAGACAGGAACTGAATGCCATGGTCTCGGTGTGTTATGGGATTCCCTCGAATAAAGGGAAACAGGGTCATCTTCAGTCACTTTCATCCAAACAAACTTGGTGATCTGTACGTTCTTCTTGATTCTCTGTGGCTGAACAGTTTCAATGTTCTTGAAGTCATCTTTCGAAATCACTCGCAGACACTTGCATTGTTAGGTAACAATGAGCAGTAAACAAAATCAAAAGGACTAATAATAATAAAGAGTAAGGTTAGGTTAGGCCACAGAGTACCGGAGCAAGTTAAGGTTAGGCAGTTCCCTTCAAGCATCGTAACAACATGCAACGTTGCTCCACAACATGGAAACCGGATCGCCATGAAACCAGCTGTCTGCGCAGTGTATCGGACATTGTCGGAACTAATATTCTCACATAATATGACTGACTAACCTTAACTTGCGGTACTAAATATTATTATTATTATCAGTTAATATTAATATTATTATCAGAATATTATTCTGATCCTCCTTTTCACAATGAACGTTGTTCAACCAAAAACCGATTTTGCCTGAAAGTAACATTGAACGTTGCTCCAGCCACCTATTCAAATAATAAAAGCTTGTTTTTCAAAAAGGATTTTTTAAACGATCGCATTTACACCAACTATTTCTGTATTCTAAGATCAGAAGCCACGTGAATGTTTGGTGTTCCTCAGGGTTAATATTGCAACTAATCAGGCGTAATCTCAGGGTAATATAGTAAATAGAATATTCAAGTAAATAGAAACTAACGATATTTACATTAATGGGAGAGTTGAATTGGCTATTGGTTTCTTATCAATTCACAAGGCTCGCGAGTTGTGTCCATCAGCAGCATAGTGAATGAGGCTTGAGCCTTTAGTACGGAAGAACGTTAAGTGAAAACGCCGCGGGAGGAAGATGGATCGACGCTCTCCGCTAATGGACCAATCACTGGATACCATCAAAGACCGCGAGAGACCTGAGAACCAATCAGAAAACGAGAGCGAATCGTGCGAACCAATCACAGGAAGTGACCTCAATGAAACGCCCGGCCTTTGGAAAAGGGTCATTCCGCCGCTTCACCATCAAACACCTCACACCTTTAATGCATCCGCTCTACCGCGTCTACCCTCGACTCGCATTTCTTCCTAGAGTGTTTGTCGGAGGATACTCTGCCGTTTATCGCCATTACGTTCACTCACAATCCCGACATAATTCGTTCCTTCGGAACATCTACCGCGGTGGGTGCTCGCAAGCAGTTCTCCTTCGTACGTGGGCTTTCCTTGGCATCGCTCCCTCCGGACGTGCAAAGCACCATAACAGCTGCTAATGCACTTGAAAATGGTTTCCTGAGTAAATATTCCTTGATACCCGCCTTTCGGACCGTTCATTCATTCTGAACACGAGAAACACAATCCAAAACATGCCTGCCAAGTCGGGAAGGCAGTACAGATTCTCTCCAAGAACGACATGAACATTATTTTGGTGCGAAGCTTCAAAACTATCTCATTTTTACAAATTTCAAGAATTTTAGCCGTTGACAATTTTTTTATTAACATTTTTACTCAAATTGTTCCGGGAAAAACTAGGAAATTATGGACTGCTTTTGATGAATATTCATGATTTCATTCATTCCTTGCCTGTTTGTGGTCAATCTCTCGACCTGTGGAAAAGATGCTTCAAAATCGTCTAATTTTTACAAATTTTTCTGAATTGAAGAAAGTTGCGTTCAACCTCAGAAACCGGAATGTTAACAGAACTATAACGCTTATTTATGGTCTACTCATCAATTTAGACGTTTGGCGCTGGCTTTGGCGGCAAATAAACCATTTTCTGTCATCACTTGGACCAAATCTTGACTTTCAAAAATTCTACTAATAAGCGGTATTTTGCAGAGGAGATTCCCCAAATCCTCCAGTCAGACCGGCGATTTCATTGAAAAAAATCACGTTTTTACTCATTCAAGCGCGGTTTCCTCCACTAATAAAAATATTGGAAACAATTCTGACCATACCGTTAGAAAACTGAGCTTTTGTGTCAACTTTTGGGCTTACAGGTAGGCATTTACTCCCTGGAAAGAAGGGACTTATGAGCGGTTGAAAAAAGTTGAGATATTCAAGAATTGACCATTTTTCCTCTTCAAGTTCATTTTTCACTATTTTTGCCTATTTAAAAAACTTTGGTTCTCCATTAGGGAGATAGGAAATTTAACGCTCTTTCCAATGGTACAGTCAAATTTGAGTTAATGTAGTTTATAAAGGAGTTATTAACATTTTAATGATACAAGGTCGAAAACACAAAACAAATTATAAAAGTGGAAAAAGTTGGATTTTAAGGGGGTTAAATAAAGTCAAGAGACAAAAAAAGGCACAAATTAGTTGTAGAATCAATCTCTAGGCTATGGCAGGAACACAGGTGTAACACCCCGTACACAATGTATGCCCGAGCGAAGTACCGGTGACAGCTGGAAGGGAAGCGGTCGGGAAGCTGGTGACGTCACTATTCTCCTCTATCACCTTGATCGCGATCGATTTATCAATCGTGTTGCTGTTCATATGACAGATCTTCCTCAGGATCATGAAAATTAATTTTCGCATTGAGAAATTCCCCAGTGGTACCTACCTACTCCTCAATAATACAATCAAGCATTACACCAATTAATATATATTAACCAATTAATTACATGTCATTTTATGTGAGGAAGCAGCATCGCCTCAACTTCATTAACTAAATAAAATTAAATTAAATTAACTAAATTAAATTTGAATTTTCGTTGTGATTTATATTTGCGGTTCTCAATGCACAGTTTATTGCTCTGAAGTAAATACCTAAACCTCGGAAAAATGGTCCAGTTCTATGATGAAAATATCAGGGATATGAAGTATGATATGAATATGATTCATTCTTGAATGTTAGGTAGATACTTTTGATTTATAACATCTCAATAAACTTTCAATAAAATAACTCTTTTGTTATAAACGAATCGTGAGACGTAAAAGCTTCAAAATAGTCAAAATTACTAGATTTTTAGGAATGAACATTTCAAATAACCCTAGGGTAATTCAAAAAATATCATGAAATTCTTGAAAAATATCTGAGATTTTTCAAAAGTGGTATGAGCGAAAAATTTCAAAATCTGAAACAAAGAAAGTTTTTACGTAAATTGAAACGAATAAAATCACTCGCATAAACTGAAATCTGAAGTATTACGTACAAATCACTGTTTATAGAAGATCTTATTCCCTACGAGCTTCACTCATTATTGACTGTGGACGATCACACTGCGGGCGGCTTGCAGTACCCACTTAGCGGTACCTTTTCACTTCATGTGACCGAAAACTATTGGATGAAGAGATACTCCACACAATCACCTGTTGACAGGTTGACACCTGTTAGTGATTGTGTGGAGTATCTCTACAGCTGATCCATGCGTTTACGTTGGAGAAATAGAAAACCAAATTGTGATCATAGGTGTCTATGTTGATGACTTGATCTTGGCCACAAAATCAATGAACGTAATGGAAGTGCTGAAGAAAAAATTGAGTGAAAAATTCGAGATGAAGGATCTAGGAGCGATTCACTATTGTCTCGGAATAGAGATATCACATTCCCAGAAGGAGGGGGAGGTACGAATGTCACAGAAGAAATACGTTGAAGAGATTCTGAGGAAGTTCAATATGGAAGATTCCAAGCCAATAGCAACACCGGCGGAAGCGAATCTGAAATTGAAAAAACCTGAAAAAATCAACATCGAGGACATGAAAAAGTATCCCTACCAAAATCTGATTGGGAGCTTGAACTACTTGGCAACATGCACAAGACCTGACATCTCACACACGATCAGCATGTTGAGCCAGTTCAATTCCAACTATACCAAGGAACATTGGGACGCAGCCAAACGGGTTCTTCGGTACCTGAAGGGGACCACCGATTTTGAGCTGACGTTCAGCAAGTCTGGAGGATCCTGTGTACTTGGGTATGTGGATGCAGACTGGGGCTCATGTGTGGAGGATCGACGGTCATACACTGGGTATGCATTCACTCTCGCAGGAGCAGCTGTTAGCTGGGAATCCCGGAAACAGAGGACGGTGGCACTATCCAGTACAGAGGCCGAGTACATGGCAATGACAGAGGCAGCTAAGGAAGCTATATGCATCAGGCATCTACTTGGTGAGCTCCAATACGAACAAAATACTACTAAGCTTCACGTAGATAATATCGGAGCGAAGGAGTTAGCCAAAAACCCTATTCACCATGCCAGAACTAAGCATATTGACATCCGCCATCATTTTGTCAGGGAAGCAATTGCGGACGGCAAGATTCAGCTAGAATATCTGCCAACTGAGAGGATGGTCGCCGACTTACTGACAAAGCCTCTTCCAGGTCCCAGGCACCAGACGATGAGAGCAAGCTTGGGATTGCAGCCCTAGCTTGAGGGGGAGTATTGGATGAAGAGATACTCCACAAAAACCATTAATAGGAGTCAAAGAAAAATCAGCGCTTTCGGGTGTGAGCGATCAAGTAGTTGACCACTCTACCCAGATTTTTTTTTTCGTATTTTTTTAAAAATTATTATATCCAAACTACATAACATGAGGAACATACTGTAAAAATTTCATAATTGTTTGATAACGGTAAGTCGCACTTACAGACCACCAAAGTTAGTAACAACAAACACGCTAATGATAATTTTGATGAACGTAACAGACAGCTGTTGTTGTTGTTAATGGTGAACTCAATATTTTTTTTTAGTCCTAGATAACGACGGACAGAAGCAAATGTAACAGACAGACATGGATAATAGAAACTAAATAGATTCGTTATTAGTTGAAACGATCGAGCGCAGCGGCAGACCGCAGACGAGATTAGGCTGTCGAAAACTCGCTCTCCTGTAAAATTGTGTTTTCGCACACAAAGGTACACTTATCTCCTGAACCATTCGGAGGATTTTGATAATTTTTTTTTAATGTTCGTATTGTCAAGCTCTAAAATCTGTGGAAACGATTATCAAAATTTTTGTCGACAAACTCAAGGATTCATGCGGAAATGGGAAAAATGTTCGGAAAGTTTTGATACTGAACTCAACAATCAGGATCACGAAATTTCAAAAATCCAATTCCGCACGTTTTTAGAGCTTAGCAAGAGGGAGACGTGGAAAAAAGATAAGTTAACATCTCTTGTAGTGACTGAGGAAACTGTACCTGAATGTGAAAAGTTGGTACCTACAAACATCACCATTATTGATTTTTTGCATGTCCCCTATTATATTTTTTTTCGATTCCATCATGGTTTTGTGTAACATACCTTTCATTGAACAAGTTGTAAAAATTTCAAGGTTTTGGATTGAATAGGAACGGATATAATGTAGATTAAAGTTCGGCGTAGCGTCAGGCGCTGCCGGGGTGGACTGGTCCCCTTAAAAGTTACCTAGGCCCAATCAACGGGAAACGATGTATATTAGTGAATTACTGGAATTTTTAGAGAGTAGCGGCATGGAGTGCTGCCTCGCAGGTGCCCGAGGGTTAAACCTGTGAGGGCTTTGAGGTCTTACGTTGACCTCCGCCTACTTTCGCAAAAGTTTCTGCTCCTTTTTCATCTTCGAAAATAATATTTTGAGGAAGTCGAAAAAATTACAAGGACGACACAAGAAACTTTTTTTCCGCCCAATTTCAAGTTTGAAATCTTCGCAAAAGTGAGAAAGGCACGTTTTCAAGAGCGCAGAGCCAAGATGAGAGGCACGTCCGAGAGGGTTCATCTCGAAAAGTTGCTTGGAAAACGTCGTCTTCGCAAAGTGGTGACAGAAGAAAGGAGGAAAAGGGAGAAAAAGACGAAAAGTTCTTAGAGCGCCCTAGATGAGTGGGCGGCAAGAAGATGAACCAGCCCGTTTCACGCGAACCAATGAATAACCAAGTAACTCCCCCCCTTCCATTCTCTTTCCCACTCACTTTCGGGATGAACCTCCCTCCTACACCTCTGAAGTCACGAAGTGGAGGTGGAAAAGCAGTATTTTCAATTTCCTCTTGGAATATTTATATGCCGCATGGCACAATAGTCTGTAGCCCGCCTGCCGAAACCGTTTCCCCCTCCGATTCATTTCACCTAGGCTCGTCTTTTGCAATTTTTTGGACGATATCAATATTTTTTGTTGGAAATTAAAGAGGAATCGTAAGGAAATAATTCGCCAACTGGCGTTTTGACGTTCCCATTTCATTCAGATTACTTTTCCATCCCGTTTCTTCACGAAAGATGGTCGAAATGACGACGCCTCCGTGATAAACTCATTTTCCATTTATAAGGAGGTAGGTACGTAGTCTCTATCATTGATGAAGTCGGTCGGAAAGGAAACCGCTCGTGCGCTCCATTTTCTTGGACATCAATAACATTAATTACCAGGTCCACTGACCGGAACCCAGAAAATTTGTAAACTAATAATTTCTGAGAGAACTTCCAAACTCTTCGTTTGATCTCTTTCAAATGAACTCACCAACTTCCCAGTCGACCCCTGCGGTGAACCAAACTACTGGAACACAAAGTCTGTACCCGGCTGTATATAAGCTCACGTCAAGGGACCATCACCATCCAATCTTCAAGCTGAAATCTTAACGACAACTTCCCTCTTAACCTTAATCATCAACTCTTGGCAAATATTAGGAACCATCTTCCATCCTCTGGTAACCTGGTTTTGGTAGACCGGAAGTCATTCCATTTCACGATAAGCTGGTTTTGTGCAGATCTGAGGCCATCATTACCAACTTCATCAATTCCTTCAGTATGCTGGTTTTGTGCAGAGGCCAAATGTCCTATCAAATCAATTTTCCTAACAATTCATCTTATACTGAAAGCAATTTAAAGTCGAAATTTTCGACCACCTCCATCCACTCTTCAAGCTGACTACTTCTCTCTCAAACTTAATCATCAAGTCTTAGCAAATCTTAATGACGATCTTCTTTTCTCTAGTAACCTGGTTTTGTTGAGCAGAAGTCATTCCACTCCATAGTAAGCTGGTTTTGTGCAGAGGCCAAATATCCTATCAAAATCAATTTTCCTAACAATTCATCTTATATTGATAGCAATTTAAAGCCGACATTTTTTACCACCTCCATCCACTCTTTAAGCTGGAACCTTGAATACTTCTCTCTCAACCTTAATCATCAAGTAGCAGATCTTAGCAATCTTAGCAAATCTTAGGGACTTCTTCTTTCCTCTAGTAACCAGGTTTTGTTGAGCAGAAGTCATTCCACCCCATAGTGAGCTGGTTTTGTTCAAATATGAGGCCATCATTACCAACAACATCAATTCCTTCAGTATGCTGGTTTTGTGCAGAGGCCAAATATCCTTTCAAATCAATTTTCCTAACAATTAATCTTATAATGAAAGCAATTTAAAGTCGAAATTTTTGTCCAACTCCATCCACTCTTCAAACCAAAACCTTGACTACTTCCCTCTCAAACTTAATCATCAAGTCTTAGCAAATCTTAGAGACGATCTTCTTTTCTCTGGTAACCTGGTTTTGTTGAACAGAAGTCATTCCACCCCATAGTGAGCTGATTTTGTTCAAATATGAGGCCATCATTACCAACAACATCAATTCCTTCAGTATGCTGGTTTTGTGCAGAGGCCAAATATCCTTTCAAATCAATTTTCCTAACAATTAATCTTATAATGAAAGCAATTTAAAGTCGAAATTTTTGTCCAACTCCATCCACTCTTCAAACCAAAACCTTGACTACTTCCCTCTCAAACTTAATCATCAAGTCTTAGCAAATCTTAGAGACGATCTTCTTTTCTCTGGTAACCTGGTTTTGTTGAACAGAAGTCATTCCACCCCATAGTGAGCTGATTTTGTGCAAATCTGAGGGCATCATTACCAACAACATCAATTCCTTCAGTAACCCAGTTTTGTGTAGAAGCCAAATATCCTGTTAAAATCGATTTTCCAAACCATTCACCTATTGAAAGCAATTTAAAGGCGAAATTTTTGACCACCTCCATCCACTCTTCAAGCTGAAACCCTGACTACTTCTCTCTCAACCTTAATCATCAAGTCTTAGCAAATCTTAGTGACGATCTTCTTTTCTCTAGTAACCTGTTTTTGTTGAGCAGAAGTCATTCCACCCCATAGTGATCTGGTTTTGTGCAGATATGAGGCCATCATTAACAACATCAATTCCTTCAGTATGCTGGTTTTTTGCAGAGGCCAAATATCCTATCAAATCAATTTTCCTAACAATTCATCTTATATTGAAAGCAATTTAAAGCCGAAATTTTTGACCACCTCCATTCACTCTTCAAGCTGAAACCCTGACTACTTCTCTCTCAACCTTAATCATCAAGTCTTAGCAAATCTTAGGGGCGATCTTCTTTTCTCTAGTAACCTGGTTATGTTGAGCAGAACTCATTCCACCCCATAGTGAGCTGGTTTTGTGCAAATCTGAGGCCATCATTACCAACATCATAAATTCCTTCAGTAACCTAGTTTTGTGTAGAAGCCAAATTTCCTGTTGAAATCGATTTTCCAAACCATTCACCTATTGAAAGCAATTTGAAGCCTACATTTTTGACCACCTCCATTCACTCTTCAAGCTGAAACCCTGACTACTTCTCTCCCAACCTTAATCATCAAGTCTTAGCAAATCTTAGTGACGATCTTCTTTTCTCTAGTAACCTGGTTATGTTGAGCAGAACTCATTCCACCCCATAGTGAGCTGGTTTTGTGCAAATCTGAGGCCATCATTACCAACAACATAAATTCCTTCAGTAACCTAGTTTTGTGTAGAAGCCAAATATCCTGTTAAAATCGATTTTCCAAACCATTCACCTATTGAAAGCAATTTAAAGTAGAATTTTTTGACCACCTAAATCCACTCTTCAAGCTGAAGCCTTGACTACTTCTCTCTCAACCTTAATCATCAAGTCTCAGCACGTCTTAGTGACGATCTTCTTTTCTCCAGTAACCTGGTTTTGTTGAGCAGAACTCATTCCACCCCATAGTGAGCTGGTTTTGTGCAGATCTGAGGCCATCATTACCAACAACATCAATTTCTTCAGTACCGGATTTCGTGCAGACCAGAAGTTGATACCTTAAATTCGGTAGCTCGGTTTTGGGCAGAGGCCAGATATCCTATCGAAATCAATTTTCCGAACGATTCACCTTATATTGAAAGCAATTTAACAAAGCAATTTAAAGTCAAAATTTTTGACAAACATCCAGTCAGTAAAAACTCCCTGTTATAGGAAAGGAAATTTATTTCCTAATTAAAAGAAAATCCATTTTAAAAAAACCTTTTGAGAAATTTACAGTACCGCTATAAAAATTGTAAATTCCGTAACGTCCAAAATTCTGAACCGCGTGAATCTTTCGATTCAATAAGATTTGAGTCACAGTACTGGTTTCGTCTGGATTCCTTAAATTCCCCGAGAAGACTGACGGAATGACCAACCACACATTTTCCATAATTCCCTTTTGCTATAATATCCATAATTCAACTTTTGCTGGCCAATCAAAACTTCAGAATCAATTTTCTACATTTTCTCAAAAAGGCGACGCAGATGTCTTTCAAAAGTAAGTAAAATAGTAAACTCGAGAGTGAGGTAAATAGTGGAATTTCTCACGGCTTCCACCAGAACCGAAAGCTTCAACTCGCGTATAATCTCAACTCCGATCCAGAATGGAGGAAACCCCGCCCAAGCAGTTGAATGTCTCTAATGGGAGTTTCCGTGGTACAGCGGCCGTTGGAATACTAACTGGTGCAATCGGCGAGCTTAGGACGCCGCTGGGAGCGGGAAGGGTCCATAATGATGCAATTTAACTCCCCGTGATTCTATTAGAAGGAAGCACAAGAAAAACTCCGACTTTCTCCTTCTTCATGGCGAAGAGAGATTTCCCTGGTAAAGCAGGTTCCCCTTTTTATTCTTTTGAAAAAAATGTCTCTCGTGGGGCAAGAGGGAGGGAAGGGACAAACTCAATTACTCTGATTAGGATGACAGCGCGGTGAAGGAGTTGCCCCTAATAGCTATTCACAAGCACCCCTCCAACGTTTTTTCTTTCTGCATAATAATTAGCATATGTTTTGGAATAATTCGCGACTTGATGATTCTTTCTTTGATAACTCGAGGCTGCGATTATGAAAGAGGAAATAAAAACTAGAATTGAGGCTGGTAACAGTTGTTTCTGGACTCGTCATAAAGTTTTGCAATTCAATGATCTCAGAGTGGTGGGTCCTTCCGGATAAAGGCACCGTTTTCTACCATTACTTTTCCCCTAGCATTTAACATCTTCTTCCTCTTCCACAGCGTTCGAGAAAAAACAAGAAAAACTACCAACTTTCCCTAGTATACCTGGATTGCTTTGAAGGGGGTCTCAGTCGGTCGCCGTTCGTTCCGGGTCAGTATTTCGCGAAATTGAAGGGGCAAAAACTTGAAAAGTTGTACCTAAATTTGAAATTTTCAAGGATTTTAGAAATTCATTAGTGCACGGCCCTGGGGGATTGAAAAACTGAAATATTGCCGCTGGATTCATCTAAATCGAACTATAATTGCCAGAGAAAACGCTGCAAATTATTACACAATGGTTTATTATTTTTTCTATATTGATCACTCGTCTGCAAAGCCACCAACCATCCAACATGAACAAAAACATCGACCGCATTTTGGTCAGCTATAATTTGAACGGACATTAGACCTCTTCTGCGATTCACACTCGTGTTTCTGATTTATCGTACGTCCAAACTTTGAATTCTCGTAGGGAGCGAACGGTTTGTCCTACAGTGTTCCGTTTGGTCTCAAAAAATTCCAAAAATTCTATAGAATCTTAAATTGATGGAAAAACAACACCTTTATATCAAAATTTTTTGAGTTAGGTCGTTTTCAAAATTTCAAAATTCATTTTGGAACCCTTAGAAGTGACGTACATCAACCAAAATCTTCGGGGCACAACTAGACCCCAAATGGAGCCTACATAGTACTAAATTTCATCAAAATCGATCAATTCTAAGTGGGGAAAGTGCCGTGTACGATGGACGGCCAAATTTTTATTCGATTTTTGGATTCTACGTACCTTGAAACGTAAAACAACAAACTTTGAGGGGGTGTTAGAAAAAAAAATTTTCTTGGTCGATTCCAAAGGTTCATTATTGGAAATAATAAACCAACATTATTGAAAATAATAAACCAAAATGGGAAAACCGTTAGGTAATTCAGTTATGTTTCGCTCGGGTCTATTTACAAATTTTGGAGAAAAAAAATGTTGGTGCTTTCGGACCGAAAATCGACATTCATGTGTCCCCTTAACAAAAGATAACTAATAGCTCCAGAACGGTAGCACGATGCAGCACCACAAGCTTTTGTTGGATTAGGATCTATTGATGAAAGCTTATTAGTCTCATTGTCTGCGTCTATGTGTGAATGGTGACGGACATGTTTCTCTCGTGACTTCCCACTGTTTTCTACGTACATCAAGGTGGGCCTCCAGAGCTCAGATTGAACACGTCGTGTGGATGGAACTAGAGAGTTCTCCAAAAGCCGCTCTTTGTACATCCGGGAGCAGTTCAGGAGAGGAGATAGGCGCTTGACATTGGTCGGCAATGTGAGTCTGATGAGGGGAACTGCGACCGGCTTACACGAAAATATGCTCCCGAGGCCAGCCTCGAACTCACGGCCCCGCAACCGGTCCGAGTCTCGTCTCCAAGAACACATGCTGGAACTCGCTCGGCCACAGCTGAACCCCGAGAGGTACGAGTATGCACAGTGTCTTGAAAAGAAACAGCAGTGATGAAAGATTATTCTTCGAACTTACAGAAGTCGTGAGAAAATTCTACTTCCCACTGACAGAAATTACAAGAATAAGTTTACTTAAGTTCGGTAAAAACTCAAAACCATCAAACGAAAGCTCAAAACTGAGACAAGATGATAAAAACTATTTTTTTTTTTTTTTTTTTTCAAAAATCAGCTCCGAAAATTTGAGCCAGTGTTCCCTAGAGTCATCTATTTCTATGCCATTTCAAAGAAGCCACTAATAATGAGGGTGAGCCAGTTTTTTTTTTTTTTTTTTTGTTCTTTTTTAGTTTTTAATCGAAAGTAGACTTAATTCTAAGAATTTTGACACCAGCTGTTCTCTTTCTGGATGAGTAGATCTTTTTCTATGATTTTTCAAAGTTTCGAATGTTTATGACGTCACGCGCCCCTCCCGCCAGGCGGGCATCTTTGACGTCATAAACATTCGAAACTTTGAAAAATCATAGAAAAATATCTTCTTGCGCTAGAAGGTCGCGGTTGGTGTCAAAATTCTCAGAATGAGGTCTAGTTTAGATTAAAAATAACAATAAACAGTTTTTCCCACCCATGCGCACACCCCATTATATGGATTCTACTAATCGATACAAAATGCAACAAATCAGCAGTATGGAGTAATTCAATGTCATGAAATGCCCTGGACGAGGTTCTTTTTAGAACGCCCGTGTCAGCAGTAGTTGAACCTCTTTCCTTGATGTAGCTGCCTGATGTCATTAGAAATGCGAAAAGCGACCAAGTGGGTGGGCCACTAGAGAGTCGACAAGCCTAACCTAATTTGATGGATCCCCCCCACCAATCCGATTCCCTGCTGATAAGATTAATTTGATTGCCTCGTCCGTTCCGACTTATTAGATTTATTCATGTGGAAGCTTCGGTGATTTGATCGAAATGGATGCCTCTTCAGTTCCATTCAAGAATAATTGGCCGCTCCCTGTTGTATTTCTTTTATTTAAGTCATGAACTGCTACGATTCTGAAAGTGGCGTAAGCGGAAGGAAAAAACTGAAGAAAATATTATCAAAAATGTTTCTTGGTTTATGAAGTATTGAAACGTCACTGACATTTTGACTGTTATATATTCAAATTACAGGAACCTGTGAAGTGCAATTACATTATAAACTATTTGAATTTAAAAGTACACATTAAAAGTGCACATAACGTCATCCAGTCAGCTAGATGTTTAGTGTTGCCCTTAGTGTATAATCAAGATGATAATATCATGGTACCAAATACCATATTATGGTATTTGGATTCAGCGTCGATAAATACGTAAACAGAGGAATACCATAACAAGGTCCCCAGAATCAAGACCCCCTTATTTGTTAGTTATTTTCAACAATAAATCCAACAAAAAACATTTCTTGACTCCGCTCAAATTTGATGATTTCCATTTCAAGGTATTTTTTTTTCTCACTTATAACTTTATTGCATGATTAGCACTACAGTTGAGCATACAGTTGATCACTACAGTTCAGCATTTATTTTGAGAACCGAATGAGACCACCTTGAGCTCTGTAGGACCAATCGTTTGCTTCCACGAGTGTGAATCGCCAAATAGTGTTCAGCAACCAAGAACCAAGTTTTGTAATGAAGGCACAACTCTCAGATAGCGATGTTATTGCTAGTATGGGTGATCTGAACTCTTGTGTAATAATTTCCATCTTTTTTGGTTTATTTTTCTAATAGTCAATACATTTCAAGGTACGTAGAATCCGAAAATCGAATAAAAATTTGGCCGTCCGTCCGCACTTTCCTCAGTCAGCATTGACCGATTTTGATGAAATTTGGTTTATGGGCTCCATTTGGGGTCTAGTTCTGCCCCGAAGCTTTTGGTTGATGTAGGTCACTTCTAAGGGTTGATAAATAAGGGCTGGCATTTTCAAAACGCCCTAGCTAAAAAAAAGTTCTATATTAAGGGGAGTTAGCCAGCAGAAATGAAAAAAAAAAATAATCGATTTTAGGTTTTTTAAATAATTCTGCACAATATTGCGGTCATTTCAGAAAAAAAATTATGAAAATCGGACTGTTGGAAGTATTATAATAAATTCCCTTAAGTTAGGTCTCAGCGCGGTGCTGCGTAGGTGGTTTAGACAATGTCCATACTTATCAGCTTATCTTCTTCTTCTTTTTATTTTCATACATTTTCATTCCAAGAATGTAACAACAACATGGAAGAGAAATTATCAAAGATGAAAAAGAAAAGACCATGTGAATAGGACAGTCCAAAAGAGAGCCTCGCGGGGCTCCTAGAGACCACGGGTGGTCAACGTTTTACAAAAACGGCTCTCCTGTAAAATTACATTTCTCGGTAGTTCAGAACTTCTACCCCCCCATACCGTTTGTCTGTTTGCAACCAAATGTTTACACAGTGCTCGTAGAAATGTAAGAAAGAGTCTGAGCCTATAAAATTGTGAAATACTACTTTGGGCGGTTTTTATGATTTTCTAAGTCCTCAAAAGACGGACGATTTCCAAGATTGACTTTGAAAAGTTGTTAAAAATCAGGTAATCGATATTTTTTAAACCACTGGCACAGACTATTTATTAGATAGTTATGAACAACAAGTAAAACTTTGAAAATGATAACTTGAATGGAGTTCATGCAACAGGTACCGAAAGATAGGTGAATTTCCAAAACAAAAAATATTTGTAAAAGATTTTCAGTTTTTTTTGTCGCCCAAATTTAACCAAATTAGGATGGAGTAATCCTGATTATATCCCGAAAACGTAATGAAAATGTGGAACCGATATGTCGAGAGGGAAGGACACTATACAGCAGAGAAGCTAAGGAGAGCCAAATCCGGGCGTTTGACTGGCTAAAAGTTATTGTTTTTTCTTCAATTAAAATAGTATTGAATTTTTAGAATCGTATGAGACCAACAAAATTTTGATACTGAATCATTTTGATCATCTACATCATGGAGTTCCAAAATTTAACTTTATGCACTTCCGAGAGGTTCTCGTTACTACTGATCAATTGACAACGGAATCCTTGTTGACAAAACAGAAAACATGTTTTGGGAGTTGGAACCACGAATGAACTGTCTTACTCCAGGAAAATCCATAAAGAGGAAATGCACTGAGATTCACTCCGGCAGGATCAACTAGTCCATATCTTGGCATGTGCGTAGTCTGTTTGTATAGGATATGTCCCGTTTTATTGGAAAAGAAGTCTAGCGTGCGAAAAGGAAGCTTTGTCATTTCCTTCTGAAAAACGAGTGAAATCCGTCTCTGAGATAGAAGAGCCGAGAAAAAGGACACTAATCCGTCGGAGACGCGCCGAGCTGGCAGTCTTGTCCTAACAAGCGTCGACCGATTCATCCGCTGGAATCTTGTCCATCCTTGAAGTTTGAGCGTCGGGCGCCTGGAGGCAAGGAAATCCCTGGATGAACCAAAACACCCTTGGAATTGGAGCACCCTCTCCAGCGACGGGGAGGTTTTCGGCCTGGCTTAGGAGGATAATTGGCAGCTGGTGTTGACGGCTGGTGGCCTCCATCAGATACCGCGGGGTCTTGGTTCTCGTAGTATTATCGTCGTACAAAGCTCCTTCAAAATCAATTGATTGAATTAATTGGACTCAGAAGTTATGGAAGCTCTCTACAGTTGATTATCCAGGGACTTAACCCGCCGCCCTTCTCGCTCGAGTCATCGTCAAATAATTTCTCCTTCGCTTCTTCGCAAATCCCAGGGGTTACCTTGCCCTACAGCGGATTCTCGGAGAAAATGAAAAGCTTCGATGGAAAGTAAAACTAAAACCATGTTCTGCCATTATCTTCCTTGAGAAATAATATCAAGTTATACATCATTACATACAAACATATCACGCATTTTTTTTGAGCGTTTATATGTTAATGTATCAATTAGTTACTTTTGAGGTATTTTACATCAGGTAACTATCTAGATATTTACTTCACATATATTTACGCATTTCTCATTCACGTGTTAGTCCATTGACTTTCACTAAATTAAAGTTGCACTTCAGCATCCAAGGTCCAGTCGCTTGGTCCTCTTCAGACGACGGATTTCATGAGTGATGTCCAGAAGCTGGATGGCTTCTAAGTTTTGTGTGTGCGTAAAGCCTCTTTTCGTAGTTTCTCGCGTATCTGTTTGCTACCTCGCTAATAGTTTCAATTTTGAGGTCATATCAAGCATATTAACAATATCAAGATATACATCATTACATACATTTCAAGCATAATATCAACATTATCAAGTTATACATCATTTCATACATAACAATCATATCAACAGTATCAAGATACACATCATATATACATTTCAAGCATAATATCAATATAATCAAGTTATACATAATCACATACATAATAATCATATCAAAAATATCAAGTCATGGATCATTACATACATTTCAAGCATAATATCAACAATATCAAGTTATACATCATTACATACATTTCAAGCATAATATCAACATTATCAAGTTATACATCGTTATATACATAACAATCATATAAACAATATCAAGTTATACATCATTTCAAGCATAATATCAACATTATCAAGTTATACATCGTTATATACATAACAATCATATAAACAATATCAAGTTATACATCATTACATACATTTCAAGCATAATATCAAAATTATCAAGTTATACATCGTTATATACATAACAATCATATAAACAATATCAAGTTATACATCATTACATACATCTCAAGCATGATATCAACATTATCAAGTTATACATCATTTCATACATAACAATCATATCAACAATATCAAGGTACACATCATTACATACATCTCAAGCATGATATCAACATTATCAAGTTATACATCATTTCATACATAACAATCATATCAACAATATCAAGGTACACATCATTACATACATCTCAAGCATGATATCAACATTATCAAGATACACATCATTACATACATTACAAGCATAATATCAACAATATCAAGGTACACATTATTACATACATCTCAAGCATGATATCAACATTATCAAGTTATACATCGTTACATACATCGTTTCAAGCATAATATCAACAATATCATGTTATACATCATTACATACAACATATCAACAACTTCAACATATCATATCCAACAACATATCAACAACAACAACAACAACAACAATCATATCAACAGTATCAAGATACACATCATACATACATTTCAAGCATAATATCAATATAATCAAGTTATACATAATTACATACATAATATTCATATCAAACATATCAAGTCATAGATCATTACATACATTTCAAGAATAATATCAACAATATCAAGTTATACATCATTACATACATTTCAAGCATAATATCAACATTATCAAGTTATACATCATTTCATACATAACAATCATATCAACAATATCAAGATACACATCATTACATACATTTCAAGCATAATATCAACAGTAGCAAGTTATAGATTGTTATAATTGAGATGCATGTGAAGATGGCGAAGAATCTATGTGCCACATTCTTTTCATAGGTCCTTATTGAATTAAGTTTATTGGTTTTGAAAAGCAATAGATACCGACTCGGTTCACCAGTGAACTGCTATGGATTACTTGAACCTGAACTGAGGTCTCTTTGGATTGTACTGACTGGTCGCCATTAAAGGGATTTGTAGTGGAAAAGCGGTTGAGCAAGGGAGAGTCGTAGATTACAGGAGAGTCCTTGAAGTAAAAGATTCAGAGATTTAGAGAAAATTAAATCGAGAGACTCCCCTCCCTCCTCTTTGTGTTCTCCAGTACTTAGAAGTCCTTGCCGTTAATCTCTACGAAAAACATTTAAATTCTTCGTGAGATTGTCTGAAGAAGAGGTTAAGAAGGAAAGTTGTTAGAAAAAGAGAAGTTTTAAGAAGAACGAGGGAGCTGCGAGATGAGGGGGATGAGTGAAAATATTCGTAATTATACTAATGGCAGTATTTCATCCTGAAGATGTAATGAGGTGTTCAGGGAAGGGTTGGATCAGGAGGCTTCTTCTCTTTGACACTACTCCTGGAGTTTCCCTTTATTTAAGACTGATACGACGGAGGGCGTCAGGAACCTTAAAAAACGAGTTTTCGGTCGATTAGTTGGAAGTGTACTGGCGAGGGGGCACTCATTTAGTCATCCATCTTCTACCTTTTTTTCACCGCCGTTTCGACAGTTTTGCGTCACCTCTCTCCATTTATGGTCTTTGAATCGATCTCTTCGAGCGCTTGACGTCACTTTCTACCGCAAACACTTCTCTTGATCAAAATTGTTTGTCATTACGAATATAGATAAAGTACTAGCAAGTCCAAGTGGGTGAAGTATAAATCACTGAATTTCCTCGTCCAAGTAAGTTGGTTCAGACTTACAATCTCATAGAATTCAAGTTTCTCAACTCGGAACCATCCTTGGGTGTTTTGTTGAGGAAGGTCGCCATACTTGGAACAACTATACTTTTACTTTTTTTCATGAAATGTTATAAACTTCTATTCTCTATTCTTCGTTGTTTCTAAGGGGAAGTTATGTAGGCAACCATTTCAGATTGTAAAAGGCCAGGATTTAGTTTCGGGTGTCCCAGGATTTATGATCCAAAGTTTCTACAACTAATTTTCATCGAAAAAAGTCTCCTAGAAATCTCGTTTTATCCCCTTGTTTTTCCTAGTTTTTGCTTCTGAGATAACCAAGGTAGCGGAAGCTTTTTTTTTTCACTTTTCAAGGTTGAAAAAAAGTTCTCCAAAATCAAAATTTCCACTCGAGTTTTACGTTTCAGGCCTTCCTGACAATTTTGGTTCTGTGTCTGTCTGTCATGACATCCTTGCCACAGCCATAACTTCTACATTTCTCACCCGATTTCGATGAAATTTTCAGGTATTGCGCGAGTTAGCGTGTAGATGGTCCCCTATGAAAATCATTACTCTCGGACTGATAGTAGCCGCTGCGCATGTGCAAACGTGTATATCCTTCTTACATCCATAACTTCTACATTTCCCATCTGATTACGATGACATTTTCAGGAATTATGCGAGTTGGGGTAGAGATGGTCCCCTATGAAAATCATTGCCCCCAAATTTAAAGTGTTTTGTGCGCATGCGCAAACGTGAAATGCTTGTAACGGCCATAACTTCTGCATTTTCCAACAATATTCAGAGATTGTGTGGATTGACATCTGGATGGTCCCCTATGAGGGTAGTGGAAGGTACTTAGTGATTGATGTTCTGAGATTGACTAGGTACTATGCATCTGATCATCTATTCAATCGGGTTATGGATACGAGGAAGCTACACCCACTTGGCAGGTATTTTTCATCATAGGTAAATATATCTCCTGTTTACAGAGCTTATCGCTTATTTTTCCAAGTTTAGCGTTGGAAAACGTGAGGGAAAATCAGCATTGTTGTATTCCTTTGTGCTTCTACAATAGATTTGATAATCTACCTAATCCTACTAGGAATTGATCATAGAGAAACATCCTCATGTCTGCCCACAGTTTTGATTTCTTGTTAATCCTCGTCGTAATCAGACTGATAAAGGTGCTAATAATACATCAAACCATTCAGATTTACATAAGGTTTCATTTTTGTATTCATGTAACACAGTAATAATTATTATGAATTAAATTATTTACGGTGAACAGCTTTTCTAGGAATATCTATGACGTTGCTCAATCCCGATATAACTTGATGTCCTACGAAACTTCCCATAGTTATTCTGTTCAAAAGCAAAATTAAATCAGTTAATTTATTACCCAAAAATTGTATAACCTCAAATTTATTATAAATGTAACTGAAAAAAACGTTGACAAAAAGAAACTACTGCTGAACGACAATTAAAGTGTGACTCTCCCTCAACAATAATGTAACTAATAGAAAATCCCTTGTATTTTCCCTTCAAGAGTTCCTGGCATTTAGGTAGGGTTAGGGTTGAGGGTTAGGGGGTTAAGGTTGAGCAACGAGAAAAACTTTCATATTATGATAGCCTCTCCTCGTAGTTTTTCTATTGTTAAGGTCCGCCTTCATCCTCATGTTCCTTTTTCACAAAGGTTACTCCAGACTCCTTTCAAGCCGAGCGCCCCCCTGGAACAAATTGCTCCCGGTCTTTCCTCGCTCGGGAAACCACAGTGGCCGCCATTTACCACCTTTTGCTTTCCTTTAATGTTGGCTCGTTTCTTCAGGGTTGAGGCTGTACGCATCGCCTCGGAGTACTTGCGAGAGAAACGTAGCTTTTAGTCATCCAACTTGACTTTGAGAACCACGTTTCATATTTGGAAATCTATCAAAAGTACCTTCTGATACGACAATCAATGATATTTACACCGACGGAATCAGTGGAGAAGGCATTTTACTGCCCTGGACAAACTTTTTAAAATTAGTCATTCACGGTGTATATCGATACCTTGAAGCTCAAAGACGCTCAAAGAAGTTTTCGCCAGTGCACAATTCCTAAAATTATGGATTATTCCACTCTACTCTTTAAATTCTTATAAGCTATACTCTTCAAGAAGATCTTCCAAAAATAGTTTTGTTGAATTTGAGATTTTCTGAAATTAAAACGCCAAGTGGGTGTGGCACATAGTTTCCTCGTATCCTAACCCGATTATATAGATGATCCGATGGCTAGTAGTTAATCTCAAAACATCGATCTCTAAGTACCTTCCACTACCCTCATAGGGAACCGTCTACACGCCAACCCGCACAATCCCTGAAAATTTCATGGAAATCGGATGAGAATTGCAGAAGTTATGGGCTCGGCAAGGATTTCATGACAGACACAGAACCAAAATTGTTCAGAAAGGTCTGAAACGTAAAACGTGAGTGGAAATTTGAATTTTGGAGAACTTTTTTTTCTATAATAACTATATGGATGGATATAGCTCTTTTGGCCAAGTAAGATTAGGGACATGGATCCTCTATCCAAGTTCGATTGTGGACTTGATCCCTTTAGATAAAGGATTTTATCACGCTCTCGGTCATAATATGGCGTCACCACCGGTTTTTTGGTGACAAACTGGCACCAGAGGGTGGAGAGGTGGTTTCGCGTGTTGGGTATAGTTGATCATGAATTTTGGAAAGTTATTCATGCCTAACACATGGATTACTAAACATCAATAATTATATTTTTCAACTCATTTACTCTCCTAGAAATGTCAAATAATTACAAAATCTTAATATTATATCAATTATGAGATCACAAATTGAAGGATCTCTTTGTTTCAAAGGATCACCAAAATCATCATCTTTAACTACCTATCTGTTCGTAAGTTGCCTCCTATTCAATAAAATACCACAGAAATTCAACGTACTAAATAAGCTATTTAAAAATGAACTTTCATCAAATTTTTACTTAATTATCACAAAAAATGTGCCACGATTCAAAAAAACACGGTGGAATTCAACAACGCTGCAAATAACTACACAACGGTTTATTATTATTAAACATCTGCGTAGAATATTACCTACTTGCAATAAAATCGGTATCCTGTTTGGTTGCGAAGAATGCACAGCTGAATACTACATAAAACTCATTTCAATGAAACGATTATTGCTCGCATTTAATAAGCTGAGATCTTAACGGAAATTAGGCCTATTTCCTATACTGACGTGCTAAGCGAGAAAGTCGTAACGTGAAAATTTGACCAAATTGAGTTATTGGTACCCAGCGGTTTTGGGGGTCGATTTCTATCGATTTTCGGGGTTTTTGAGTCGTATCTCTACTAGAAATGCCTCAAACAAGCCTCCCGATTTTCGCGTTAAGGGGTGTTAACTTGATTCCGCTAAGAAACCTGTCGTATCAGAGCGATTCAGAAGAAGAAAACTCATATCTTGACACTGATCGGGAATCGGCCTTAGTATTTCGACGATACGACTTCTTGCATTCTGAATCGTCATGATTCGACTTTTTGCCTCTGAAACCTTGGAATTTCGTGGTGACTTTACGTTTATACTTTACGTGGATAAACGTTTATTTTTATTGATTCAGCTGTTTTTTCCTACACTCTGAACACAGACATGAAATACCATTGACTTTGAGCCAAGAAGGATGACAAAATAATTAAAGTGAAATGGCTTCTTGATTTATAGATAATTATATATTTTCAGGAATTGAAATGTGCTTAGAATTCCAAAGTCTCATGGTTGCGTATTCAGAACAGAATAGTCGTAACTTCGGGTTTACGAGAGCGTAAAATCGTATCATCGTTTTTTGACAATTTACACTCAAAATGTTTAATTTTGACTTCAGAAATCGAATTGGCCACTAATTTCCTTTAAGAAAACCCTTTACTTGTGGTAAAAGAAGGATAAATAATCCCGCGGAAGAGTTATGTCGCCACGAAACCTATTAGGTCATTTTCCCGAAAGTTGGGTGAAGTCAAGATACGACTTTCTGGTTTAGCACGGCAGTATAGTGAATTATTCAGTTTTGGTTTTCTGAATTATCCAACCCTTGATTTCTTAAAGGGAGAACAGTTTTTATTCCCAAGTAATAGTGTCCACCTTCCATAAACCTAGAGCACAGAAGAGCTATGTCCGGACAAAACTCCAGTGTCCACAACACGATTGAATTTTATAGCTACCTTATTGGGACTTAAAACGATTGTGCATTCCTCTTTTGGACAAAGTACCGAATGGCATTTACGATTATTCGAGGGAGGATATAGAACCCTGTCTATTTTCCGTTTTTAAGCCATTTTCAAATTTTTTAGAGCTACAATCATGTGACCTCAAGAAAGAGTACGGTCCTTTGATGTGACTATTTATCTCAAAAGTGATATTTTTGGACATAACACCTTTGTGCTTTAAGGTATCGATATCATGGAGAGACGAAATGGTGGTTCACGTGGGATGAAGTATACTGTAGAGTTACCACAAATATACACAAGGACAGATATGTTCCTCGTTCGAGAAGCCGTCCGCCCACAGGCGAGAAATCTCGTGTAACAAAATAACCCGCACGTGCGTGAAATGTTCGTTCTCCCGCCTTCCAAATGTACATGCTCTTCCTTTCCGTATTTACACGAGCGTGGTACTCATATCTTCAAACTCGTCTTTTTTTTCTTCGTCATTTCACTGTTTTCTCTCTCACGAACGCAACCGAAAAGGCGAGCAACGTCTCGAAGCACGAAGCATTTTTTTCCTCATCCGAGATGGAACGTGTCGTCGTTCTGACAACCTACAAATATCACTGGTGTTCATTTTTGGCAGT
Source organism: Apolygus lucorum (assembly GCA_009739505.2). NCBI lineage: Eukaryota > Metazoa > Arthropoda > Insecta > Hemiptera > Miridae > Apolygus > Apolygus lucorum. The sequence goes on from CM019179.2 coordinate 46,380,298, forward strand.
CGAGTTTTAATTAACAGTAATTCTAAATAAAGAGGGAGCTATGCGCCTCATCCACTTGGCAGTCGTTTTAGGAGGGGTAAAAACTTGCAAGTTCTATCAAAACCGATGTCATTCTTTCACATCAGCCGTGACCACGTACCATTCAGTGCCCATTTACTCCGAGTGAGAACAACCACTTTATTAGAAACGCTGCAAATTATTACACAAAGGTTTATTATTTTTCTATAAAGATCACTCGTCTGCAAAGAACACGGCTTTGCCATTTTTACCACCAACCAACTTGAAGAAAAACATCGATCGCATTTCGGTCAGCTTACATTTGAACGGAGATTCTTTTGAGATTCACACTCGTGTTTCTGATTTATCGTAAGTCCAACCCTCAAATTCTCGTAGGGAACGAACGGTTTGTCTTACAGACCTCCGCTTGGTCTCAAAAAATTCTATACTATCTTAAATTTATGGAAAAACAATACCTTTATATAACAATTTTTGAAATAGGGCGTTTTCAATTTGAAACCTTATTTTTTTAGAAGTGACCTAGCATCAACCAAAATCTTTAAGGCACAACTAGACCCCAAATGGAGCCCACATACCAAGTTTCATCAAAATCGGTCAATGCTAAGTGGGGAAAGTGCCGCGTACGGCGGACGGACGGCCTAATTTTGGTTTATTATTTTCAACAATGAACCTTTGGAATCGACCAAGAAAAAAAAATTTTAACACCCCCTCAAAATTTGATGGTTTACGTTTCAAGGTATGTAGAATCCAAAAATCGAATAAAAATTTTGCCGTGCGTCCGCTGTCCGTCGTACGCCGTACGCGGCACTTTCCCCACTTAGCATTGACCGATTTTGATGAAATTTGGTATGTAGGCTCCTTCTGGGGTCTAGTTGTGCCCCGAAGGTTTTGGTAGAGGTAGGTCACTTCTAAGGGTTCCAAAATCAATTTTGAAATTTTGAAAACGCCCTAACTCAAAAAATGTTGATACAAAGGTACCTATTGTTTTTCCTTCACAATACCTTCAATACAAAGGTATTGTGTTTCCTTTGAAATTCTATAGAATTTTTAGAATTTTTTGAGACCACCCGGAGCTCTGTAGGACAAATCGTTCGCTCACTACGAGAATTTAATGTTTGGACGTACGATAAATCAGAAACACGAGTGTGAATCGCAAAAGAGGCCTAATCTCCGTTCAAATTAATTCTGACCGAAATGCGATCGATGTTTTTCTTCATGTTGGATGGTTGGTGGCTTTGCAGACGAGTGATCTATATAGAAAAATAAAAAATAATAAACCATTGTGTAATAATTTGCAGCGTTTTATTAGATTTTTGGATTCTTCGTACCTTGAAACGTAAACCAACAAATTTTGACGGGGGGTTAACAAATTTTTTTTCTTGGTCGATTCCAAAGGTTTATTATTGAAAACAATAAAACAAAATTGGCGAGCTACCCTTAAATCGGGTTGCCGTAAGACACAGCATGATAAAAATTGTTCAAAAATTCAGCCCGAAACCGTTCAACACATTACTTCCGCCTGAGTCTTGGGGTGTTTAATCAGTTCTGGGTGAGGGGCGGACCAGATGCTCCCTCCTCTCTCTTTCTCGTTCTTAGAGTTCCCTGTCAGGATGCTCTCTGTGTACTTTGGGATGTTGCACTTCTGTGTTGGTTATCCGATAGCACATTGATCATGACGTAACTGGCTGCCTCCTCCGTGACACTCTGTATATTCATGAGTGGGTTGACTCTTCGGATATACCGATCTAGGGCTAGTTTGTGCATTTTGGACAGTCTATGGATTGGGTGTAGTCTAAATTTATCCGTTTGCAATTTGCGCATTTTCCAGGTTTTTGTGGAAACCACCTAGCACAGCTATCTTCGCTTAGACATTTGGTTGCTGTGTATCCCAGACATCTGAAACACCTAGTAACCTCTTTGAAGTCAAATATGGGGCAAGTGTCTGATATATTCTTTACCTTGCTTCTGAAGCTCCTTCCTGAGTCCCTCGAAAATCTTAATGTCCAGATAAAATTATCGTAAGGTACTCCATCTGCATCCGTCTTCCCGTTTGGAAAGATGGAACAAAAACTTTTTGAAGCTCCTGAAGCTGAGAAAAAAGAGCCCTCACCCAGGGGTTCTGCTCGTATAAGTAACTGGCTAAATCTTCCTTTTATAGCGATAGCGCTGTAGCTGGTTTATCATAAATTGTAATTAACCTTGCAATGATATGGTTGGTAAACGTACTAATAATGGCGTCGTGTTCTTTGCAGGCGGGTGATCTATACAGAAAAATAATAAACCATTGGGTTTATCTTTTAGTGATATCCTGTTGAAATGAAGCATATTTTACGCCCTTTCATTCTCAACTGCACCTCATTGGTACAGTGAAGTCTCAGTGAATAGCTTAGGCTGTCAGGTCAGGAAAATATTCATTAAACTCTTATGTTAAACATGAAGAGAGTGTTGTTGTTAGTAGTACGAGTGTATTACTCGATAGTTGTTCATCATGAACGAAGAGTTATATATAGAGTTGTTCGGATGCCAAGCGATCGACACGAGCCACTCGTTCGGTTCTTGTTTAACGATATGACCATCCCATAAAAAACAGGAATAAGATCGCTCGAGTGCTTCCATCTCGCGAATAGGGAGCCATTCCGGCACGAAAGCGGAAATCGTTACTGGGAACCGATGGAAGGAAAAGTCCACCGGAAAGAGCAGGGTAATATCGGACAACCGGCGAGGGAGTAATGCAATGAAGAGCAGAGCTCCAACACCTACCTTTTGTGCTCAAGAATTTCGATATGTCGAATGATGGAGTGCGCTTATACTACGCTAGAGTGGCTCTGCGATGAAAACTGACGTACCTTCGTGGGAGGAGTGGATTGCCTTCCAGCGAAGGATTCCATCTTTACTCTGAGCTCTGCTACACCCATTTCCTAAGGTTTCCACTATTCTTTTTTTTCTCTCATTCCTCCGCTGTATTATAACGGCTCATACATTTTTCGCGCTCCATTTTGTGAATAGCGTTCCGTGTCAGGGAATCCTACTCATTTTTTTTTGAAAGGTGAATACGAAGGAACGTCCTAACTGTTACGTTACTGTAGATTACATTTTGCACTTTCAGATACATTCAAAAACAAAGGTTTATAATCGATTTGTGTATTTAATAAAGTCTCTCAGCGGTATTCATAGTCATGACTGGAGTTGGAGGACTCCTCGAAAGTACGCCTTGAGCAGCCCTCCTCTCCTCGAGTTATTCAGAGTGTAATGGTCAAGGCTTAATTCATTCCTCAAGTCGAGGAGGGTCTCGAGGAAGCCTTAAGAAGTCCTAAAGGCTCCTTAAGCTATTCATGGTCGCAACATTTCAAGGCTTCCTCGAAGGGGTCCTCCAACGGTGGTAATGGAGGACTCGACTTTGGAAGGTCGAGGAAGAGGCATTGAGCTTCCTCAACCCAAGGTAGGTGGAAAGGTTCCTTGAGGAGAGATTTGCTTCGCTACCTACTGTTCGCAGATAGAAAGAATGCGGCTGGCCAATTTTTCAAAGGGTATACCTGCTAACATAGACGACTACCTGTTCCAAAATGAGTCAGGCTAGGGAAAGGGCCGAGCCTCCATATCTCAGACCTTCGTAATTTGGGCATTGAGCAACTCGAGTCATAATGAGTTAGAGAGCCCCTCCACTCTGCCAATTGTTAGGAAATAATTTCATCTCGATTGTGAGTTCTTGCCCTTCAGGTTTACTCTTCATTCGCCTTTAAAATTTGAAAGAAGCACCATCCTTTACTAGAAATGATTTTTTGTAGGAAAATGGGAAATTTGGCGCCCTTTCTAACGGTGCCCTTATTTTTACATATTTACGGTAAATTAAGGTAGTTGTGGTAATTTTAGTGACATGTTCAAGAACACGAAAAAAAATTTGAAATTGAAACGAAAAAATTAGAAAAAACAAGGGGTTAAAACAAAGATGGGACGATACATCTTACTTAAATTAGATGAACGATGGATCATTGAAGTTTGGTCGACACCCTGTATAGAATTGGGAACCACTGCCTTAAAGTACACGAATGGTCTGTGAAAATCAATCCTTCTACTTCATCATTGGTCGGTAGTCAACAACCCTCGGTCTCATTTTCCCTGGCTTGAGTGGCAGGTAGAAGAAAGAGGATGTTTTTGGGACTGTACTCGTAATACACAAGGACACCTCACCAAACCATCCGCATTCTTTCCATCTGCAAACTATACCTGTTATCTAGTCCCTACCTGTTATTGTCGATAGTTCAGAATAGGTCGATACTATCGATTAAAAACTATCAATACAATCAATAGTTTTTCGATAGTGGCTTTCCCTATTCCGTGCGTACATGTCCGACGGAGAATTTAATGTGAGGTAGCTCAGAGACGGTTCCTTACGAATCTCATAACAACAGTCTCTGTTATTCGTCGGTTGACACTGCACATGCGCAAACTTGAAAATCTTGTAACAACCATAGCGACCAACCTAACTGGACATCCTGATCGGATAATTATTAACCACTGCGCTTGCGCCAACGTGGAATCTTTAATAAGCATAACTTTTATTGATTTCATCCGAAATTTTCAGGAATTGTGTGGTTAGAGCTCTGGAATGTCCCCTAAAAATTTCAGGGATTTCATCTGATCATCAAATTTGATGGGTCCTCTAAACATCATCAACATGATCGTGAACATTGTCAAACTTATTAAAATATGTATTAATTTGTGATATTCTTTCAAATTAATGAACGCAAATTGGGGTTTGTTATTTTGAGTAATTGAGTTCACTGGAGTCATAATTTGATACATGATAATTTACAACCGACTTATAGTCCTGACAAATTATTGTTATTGTTATTTGTTTGTATTGTTTCAGTGATGAAGAAGGCAGGGGCGTAGGGATAAGAGCGGGCTAGGAGCCATGGAGAGGCTCATATGTCGAGCCCTCCTCCTCTTCCTCTCAGCCTTGGAGTTCACGCAAGGAAGAACCGTTATAGAGAAGAAGTACCACTGGTTGACAGGTAAGGTTCACCAACAATGTACAAGATATCATTGTGAAATACACCAATGTAGTCTATTTTGGTTAGCAAGTTGTCAACAACAATATCAAAGTCTGTAAAATGTTTACAATTATAATTCAACCTGAATCCAAATGTGAGTGATATTTTACACTTGGTTAGACTGAATTTTGGCGTACCCAGTTGCCGGATGGAGGAGATGCATGTCTTGTTCAGTCCGCCCTATCACGAATAGGTGGTCACACACCTATCACGGATGGAAGCTGGTCATAAACCAGTGGCCCCCATTCCATTTTATTATTATTAATTAATTATTAAAAGCTTTTATTGAGTTTCACCTGTCCCGTTGTCTTTCAGTCTGTCATTAATCAAATCTTGTCTCCGTTACTTTCTGTCTGTCAGTCTGTAGGTCTGTCAGTCTGTCATTAATCAAATATTGCAAGTTGAATTTGATCCACTTCCCGGTGTCCGATTGAGCTGAAATTTTGCATGCATGTGTAAATCGCACGACAATGCAATATTGTTAACTTTCTGAGACCAACTTCCAATTCATAGGGGACCATCCTCCATGTCATCAAATTTAGTGGTGATTCCACTGGAAAACTGGAAAGAGAATGTGTTGGAGGTGGGTCATTTTCCTAGAAAGGGACAATCGGTATCCCAAGATTTCAAAAAACTTAAAGTCCGACTCAAGTTCTGCCAAAAATCAGGGATTAACCTCACACCATACTGATTGAATTTCGACGAAAGAACACACAGTGGAACGCTTAATTAAATAATTAAAAATTAAAGAAGAAAACCTATCGAAAGAAACCTACTGGAGTGGTTTCCGCGTAAAGGAAAATACTCGGAACCCCATCTCCATGAGTAGCGAGAACTGGGAGTTATTCCAAAAATTGAACCAGGGCGGGACGCAGGTGTAAAAAAGGGTTAAACCAACGTGGAACACGGTTTTTCTGATAGCAACCTAGAAATCTCCGAAAGTAACCAAGTAATCTCGATTTATCGGTTTTTCGAGCCAAAACTTGGTACCAGGGGCTTTTTACGGTTGCTGAATACAGTTTTGAGGTCGAAAAATGTTAAGTTTTTAAATCGCAACGGAAAATTCAAATTAAATTGTTAACAACTTGAAAAAAGTCTTTTTTTTTTTGTCTTTTGAAAAAGGCAGATGAAAGACACAAGTTCCTGGGTGGCACTTAGGTTTTTCAGCTTTTCCCGCATTCTGGTGCTGTTCTGCTGAAGTGTAACCATATCGCTGGAACCAGCTCGGTAGAAACAAGAACTAGAGACCAAAAAGAAAAAATTATTTCTATTTCTTACCGTTTCACAGAGGGCAGGTGAAAGACAGACGGTGACTGTGACACCACGTTTTTGCAACTGAAACCACCTGTGCACGCCTCCACATAGGAGAAATACGATTCCCGCCGCTTTCATTGATAAGCTAACGACTAACCTCACCTCTTACAGTGGTAGTAAAACCGCGGGAAACGATAAAAAGCCGTCAAAATACGAAAACACAAAAAAGGCAGATTAAAGACAGAAACCTCCGGACAAGCACATTTTATCCTCCTGCTCGCTTTATTTGCTTCTGAAAAATCTGCAAACCCATTTTTTTTTTTTTTTTCATGTCAAGGTGAATGCAATAAAGAATCACTACAAATTCAGGCCGCTGCTTTCATAGGTGATTCACAGTGTTCAAGCAAAGTTGACTACCTAGGGGTCCGGACATGGCAGATTAAGTACTGGACATTTAGCAGTTTAAACTTTAATTTCTATATTTTAGCGTGAATAAGTGCATATTTCATTGATTGCCCGAAGTAGAACAAAGTTGATAGTTTATGGAGAATTTTTTTCAAACGCCTAAGTCGTAAATGGGCATTCGGAATCTTCTCTGGACAACGATTGGCCCTTTCTGGGAAAATGACCCATGTGTGACTCTAGGTAGAATAGTTGGGAAGGTTAATAATTTGAAAAAGGTCTCGATACTTACATGGTTCTTATATGAAGTCTTCATTTGCCCTGGTTTCGTGTGGTTACCTCCAGTAGGGTGACACTTAGTTTGTAGTAGAGAACTAAGGTATGCAAGGGTTTGTTCATCAGGGTATCAGATTTAGCCTGTAAGATTGAGTTAGTTTTAATGTTTGAATTATGGAGTTAATTATGCTAGAAAGGGTTTGTTTTAAATATACTTACATTCAGTTTCACGGGTGTGTGTTTAAGAATTTGGAAAGAAATTTCGAATTTACTTGAGCACATGTGCCTTGTGTAAAAGCAATTGGTTGACTGTGATAGTATCTATCTTCCTCTCATTGTCACTTATTCTATCAGATAACGATTCATTTGAGGTAGACATCGGGTCTGGGATGTCCAGATGGATTGTTCCAGAGGGTACCACAGAGTCCTGAAGAACCTTTTTACATAGCGAAAGTGCACTCGACTAATAAAGAAATTTTAAGGATATTGCCGCAGTATATCCTCTCTCAAGGTCAATAAGAGAAAAATCGGTCAAAAGGATTTGGTACTTTGCATCACCCTTCCTCGTAGCCACAATAATTTTGGATCAGTTTTCTCCGGGCCACTTTCAACCATCGAGGTTGGGAAGGGCTCTTGCTCCATCGTTTTAAATTTATTATGCTCTGTAACACAATACGTCATAAGCTGGTCCTAAGTAACCCTATCTATCTCAATAAATAATAGATGTATGCAGTATGCAGCGTATGTGGTTCTTTCTCTATCACTAATACATACTTCACAATGGAGCGTCAGCGCACACCTGATGAGTGAAAAATAGGAACCCACTGAGATACTAGAACTACTCTAATCAGGGCGCCCTTCCTTGGTTTTGGCAATCTGTTTGGACATTATGAATTCAGTTTGTGGAAATTAGTGGAATTCAGGAAAGTGTTGAGTTCAATCTGGAATATAATAGATTTATTTCTGGAAATTTACCTACATTTTTCTGGCAGTATTTCGACGATGTTACGGCAACATGTCCTATCAAGTTTGGGGCAACTTTTCAGGAGACACAAAAAACTGTTTACAACGTAACCATTATTCTTCATACGCAGTGTTGCTCTATCGCCATTTTCAGCGGCTTCAAGGCTACCAACCGAATTTTTAAGAATACCTTTCGATTCCCCACGAAAATACGAATCCAGTGGTATGAAAAACTCAATATGCCCATATATGGTCATACGACATGTTGCCGTAACATCGTCGATTTGACGTTCGGAACGATCTAGAACATTCAAAATGGTGGTAAATAATCTATGATATTCCAAAAAGTGGTCAATGAATGTCATTACAGGTCTTTCGATTTTCTAAGAAATTGAATGTTATGTTGAATTCTATCTTGATATTTTGAATTTCATCTGAAAATCTTTTTTTTTTTTTTTTTTTTTCGGAAAATGTTGGATTATATTTGAAAAAAAGCTTGAAATCAATGTAGAAAGTGATGTGTTAGTGGGTCCTTGTAGTTCAACTATTCTCTAATCATATAGAATTTTCCAATATGTGTACAATTGCTTATAAGCATAATATAATATATTATATTATTATTTTAATAACTGTTTGTTGTGCTCTCTATTAACCAATCGCCGTTGAAATTTACAGAGGACTGGGGTAACTGCTACGTGCCTCAAGGATGTGGAGACGGCACCAGGGAGAGGCCAGTCTGGTGCGCGGAGAGGCAGACGGGGAAGACGGCGCTGGAGTACCTCTGCAAGGTCGCCGATCAACCCCTGCGCACCAAGCCCTGCTTTGTCGCTTGTCGACACCATAAAGGTACTACGCCTGAACCAATCTTAACATTTGCCATCAAGTAATCTCATTACTTTTTCATTTATATACGTACGATAACGCAATATTGAACATGCCATCGTAAGAAAATTCCTAGTAGATACATAATTGCCTGCCTTCGCAATTTGACATGGATTTGTTTATTGGCTGGCCTACGAGAGCGAGAAAAATGAGATAAATAAATACAACGCAACAATTATCTCTTGGAGATGTTCGAGTCTCCATGTACAATACTATGTATCTCGGAGAACCTAATTACGAGTAATTAAATGAAATTTGCAAAAATGGCAGGTTTATTCATCGGACAATAATACGGAAACATGTTAGTAGAAAAGACGAGCTTATTTGCTTGTGGCTCGAACGGAAGCTTGGGAGAAAAAAACACTGCAAATTATTACACAAAGGTTAATTATTTTTCTATATAGATCACTCGTCTGCAAAGAACACGGCTTTACCATTGTTACTACCAACCAACGTGAAGAAAAACATCGATTGCATTTCGGTCAGCTAAAATTTGAACGGGGATTAGGCGATGATTTATCGTAATTCCGAACCTTAAGTTCTCGTAGGGAGCAAACGGTTTGTCCTGCAGGGCTCCGTGTGGTCTCAAAAAATGTTAAAAATTCAATAATATCTTAAATTGATGGGAAAACGATACCTTTATATCAAGATTGAGTTAGGGTGTTTTAAAAATTTCAACCCTTATTTTCCAACCCTTAGAAGTTATCTACATCACCCAAAAGCTTCGGGGCACAACTAGACCCCAAATGGAGCCTACATACCAAATTTCATCAAAATCGGTCAATGCTAAGTGAGGAAAGTGCTGCGTACGGCCAACTTTTTATTCGATTTTTTGATTCTACGTACCTAGAAACATAAACCAACAAAGGGGGGGTGGGGAGTTGAAAACGTTTGTTTCTTTATTGATTCCAAAGGTTCATTATTGAAAATAGCAAACCAAAATGCAAAAAATGCTCTTTTCAGAGGAGCTTTTTCATGTCCCAAACTCTGACTCAGAAAATGGTAAGGCATCTATCCGATAGGAAATTTCATCCTCTTTCCAAAGGTATCCTCAAATTGTAGTTTTAACAGTAAATTATAGAAGTTATTTATATGTATTGTTGTACATTTAGTGAGAGAAAAAAAAACTCCATTGAACATTGTAGAAGGAATGAAGGTGGACAAGGACTCCTGTAGTTGTCGAAACGTAATGGATTCGCCGAAAGTTCAAATTGAGATGCCAAAATTTTGCCGAAAATTCAAATTGATTTATGCCAAAGGTTGTACATGTAGTTGTTCACCATTGTTTTTGAAAATAAACTTGTTTTCTTCTTCTTCATAAAGGAGTTATGGCTGATTTAATGACGTAAGGTCAAAATAGCGAGAAAAAAATTTATTTTAAACATTGAATCAACTCAGAAACGAAGCATCTAAAAGCATTTTCTTAGAGGAATGTTTGTTGCAAATTAGTTGTAGAATTTATTCTTGCACTATGGCAGAACAGTCAGGCTTACACACTGTATACAGTGTGTCCGGGAAAGATACGGCCAAACTTTAGGGGTCGATTCTACAAAGTATTTCCAACAAAACATGTCTCATAGCAATTTTATTTTAACCCCTTGTTTTTAAAGTTTTTTTCAAATTTAAAAATTTGTTTCGTATGTTGAACCTTGTCTCACTAAAATGATTATAGCTCCCTTATTTTTCGTGAGAATTAAAATCTGATTACACCGTTGAAAGAAACATTAAATTCCCCATCAGATGAGCTACAACACACATTTTCAACCTCGCACCTAGTTAGATTTTTTCTAATTCAAACTTAAAACTTTGCAATCTTCGAGTTATTTAACGAAAATTTCAAGACATTTTCACCCATTTCCTGTTGAAGAAATTCAATGCGGTTTTCAGCAAAAACTTCCTCAAAATCTCAGGTTTCCAACGGTATAATCAAAAAATATTTTACAATCAGATTTAGGGAAGAAATCTGTGTTTGAACGCGGAAGAACGTGGATTTTCTTCAACGAATTCGTCGGTTTGATTGGAGGTTTGATGGAGAGTGAGAGGAGCAGCGACGGAGGAGACCCCTCGAATCCTCCCTTCAAACCGTCGATTTCGTTGAAGAAAATCCACATTTTTCCGCGTTCTAACTCAGAGTTCTCCCCTAAATCCGATTGTAAAATATTTTTTGACATTTTCATGTCTTTGCTTTGGCACATAAACTGAAAAATCGTCACGAAAACTTGCTCACGCGACCAATAAATAAAATAGACTCACTGTGTTGCGTAGAGAACAATCAACTGTTTTCTTATTTTGATGCTTGGGTACATGAACTAACAACCTTACTTCACTACCTTGTTGTGTAGTGGACACATGAAAATGTCCCAATGTGTTGCAGACTCGTATGCAAGCATTTTGTTTTCTTGGTCTTCAAATTTTTTCTTGGTCAATTCATTTTCATCATTGAAATCTTTGAATTCGTTTCAAAAATATGAATTCTGTATGGAAAATTTCGGATTTGGCTCCTAAGTGCTATGATAGAATTAAAAAATAGCTGAAAATTTATTGAAATGTTTACTTAAATTCCAATGGTTAATTATTGAAAATAATGAACCAAAATTCTCTCGTTAACTTTTTTCATACCGTTATGTGAATAGTCTTTCAGTAAACACTTAATAGGAGTAAAACGAAACTCGTCAGAAAGATATTTCGTTTCCAACGTAATTGTTGAAGTGGGATTGAGAGAATTTTAAAAGTTTGGGTCTATTGAGTAGTCCGTACTCTCCGGCTTTTTGATTATGCCGTTGGAAACCTGAGATTTTAAGGAGTTTTTTGTTGAAAATCGCATTGAATTTCCTCTACAGAAAATGGGTGAAAATTTGTTGAGAATTTCGTCAAAAAACTCAAAAATTGCAAAGTTTCAAGTTTGGACCAGTAAAAATCTAACTAAGTGCAAGGTTAGAAATGTGTGCTGTAGCTCTTCTGGCGGAAAATTTAATGCTATTTTCAACGGTGTAATCAGATTTAAATTTCCACGTAAACTAAGGGAGCTACAATCATTTTAGTGAGACAAGGTTCAACATACGAAACAAATTTTTAAATTTGAAAAAAACTTGAAAAACAAGGGGTTAAAAGAAAATTGCTTGGAGACATGTTTTGTTGGAAATACCTTGTAGAATCGAACCCTGAAGTTTGGCCGTATCTTTCTCGGACACCCTGTATATGTTCATGTATGTGACAAAGCTATACTGCCCACCTTACTTTTTCAGACGTTTTTCCAATCTTTCGCTGAAACCCGACCGATCCTACTAAAATGATTCTTTCGGATGAAGGTCGCTTGTGATCTATCTGATGTGACGCCGGGTATCAAATATCTTGTTATCTCAAAGCCGATGTGGATCTCGCTTATTTTTCAGATCACTTGGAGTGGAGGGTGGGAGAGTGGGGCCCTTGTTTGACGTCGGATAACGACGTATCTGGCGGAGTAATGGAGAGGAACGTGACCTGTATACTGACGTCACACGATCACGTGCTGGTAACGTGCCTTTATAGCTTCTAATGACCGCTTCTCACCCACGCCCATTTTCTCCTCGCCGAAACCCTTCCTATTATTCACGTCCTTCATCCCCTACTTCACTCGTCATTCTTCATACCTTTACAAATCATTCAGACATGTATTTTCTTGTGACATACTTTATTTATCAACCTGTTGTTTTAGTTAACCCCTCACAAGCTAGGTGGAAACAAGCCTTTGAAGTGGACGTTTCTCTCGTGTAAACCAACAAGTTTCGATAATAACAACGTTCAATTTCGACTTTTTCAAACAATCGAAGGTAAAAACTAGCCTTTGAAGTGGTCGTGTCTTTCGAGCAAACCAACAAGTTTCGATAATTTCAACGTTCATTTTCGAATTTTTCAAACAATCGAAGGTTAAAACAAGCCTTTGAAGTGGTCGTGTCTCTCGAGCAAACCAACAAGTTTCGATAATTTCAACGTTCATTTTCGAATTTTTCAAACAATCGAAGGTTAAAACAAGCCTTTGAAGTGGTCGTGTCTCTCGAGCAAACCAACAGCTTTCGATCATTTTAACGTTCAATTTCGACTTTTTCAAACAATCGAAGGTGAAAACAAGCCTTTGAAGTGGTCGTGTCTTTCGAGCAAACCAACAAGTTTCGATAATTTCAACGTTCATTTTCGAATTTTTCAAACAATCGAAGGTTAAAACAAGCCTTTGAAGTGGTCGTGTCTTTCGAGCAAACCAACAAGTTTCGATAATTTCAACGTTCATTTTCGAATTTTTCAAACAATCGAAGGTTAAAACAAGCCTTTGAAGTGGTCGTGTCTCTCGAGCAAACCAACAGCTTTCGATAATTTTAACGTTCAATTTCGACTTTTTCAAACAATCGAAGGTAAAAACAAGCCTTTGAAGTGGTCGTGTCTTTCGAGCAAACCAACAAGTTTCGATAATTTCAACGTTCATTTTCGAATTTTTCAAACAATCGAAGGTTAAAACAAGCCTTTGAAGTGGTCGTGTCTCTCGAGCAAACCAACAGCTTTCGATAATTTTAACGTTCAATTTCGACTTTTTCAAACAATCGAAGGTGAAAACAAGCCTTTGAAGTGGTCGTGTCTCTCGAGTAAACCTACAATTTCCGATTTTTAGATTTTGATTTTTGACATTATACAAGAATCGTAGTCTCTGTTGTGTCCGTCATGAAATGTTAGCAACGAACAAAACTATTTGAAGTTTATCTTTGATTCTGGTTCAATATTCAAATGTTCAATATTCAAACAAAACTATTTGAAGTTTATCTTTGATTCTGGTTCAATATTCATTCAGGAATCGAAGGAATTGGGTGGTCCCAAAAAAATTGGGTAGTCCTAATTGGTTGGAATTGGGTGGTCCTATGAAAATAATCACACCCTGATTGATAGCCACTTCTACAGTTCCCATCCAATTTCGATGAAATTTTTAGGGATTGTGTGGATTGGAGTGTAGAAACTCTTCCCCGGTTGGTACTTACAGATTGATGTTTTGAGATAAGCTACCATATTTCTAATGATTTTTCATTTCAAAATGTCCCCAAAAACCTCAATTTTGAGAAAAGATGATCACATTTAATCATATTTTAATTCATTCAGAACTCTGAAAAATGTCGAAATTCGACCCTCGAAAACTCAAGGAATCGCTCGACACTCTGACCAAGTTCACTGGAAACAACAAAATCACATATACGTAACCCAACAAAATCACATATACGTATGGTTTTCGAAAAATTGACAAACCATTCATCCTCCCTCGATGACTCGTAGGAAAAGGTATAAATCGAGGTTTGAAGCCATTTCAAAAATGCTTTGCACTCGAAGAATTGATTCGAGTTATTTCTCAATTTTGGTGATTGGATAGATCCTCACTCCTTTGGCTACCAACTAACTTTGATGCGTGAAACTTTGACCAATACGAAATGAGCGTTGATAGTTTCGTTGTACTTTGCTAAATTATCGACTAGGATAAAAATCAAGAAAACAGATTAAACAATGGAAAGTTGGATGTTTTATAAGGTAAATTTGCGTTCTCAAAGAACTCCCTCCACATTGTCGCACGATTTTGTGATTACTTCCACCAAATTGATAAAACTAGTCCATTTCGTAGTTCTATGCGATCCATCGACCTGTTTGTTGTGTTTCTAGGCCTCCATGGTGATAGACGACGATAACTGTCTGGTCTTGGGCAAGAGGCCTGAGTCGACGAGAGACTGCGTCCTGCCCAGCAGGCAAGAGTGCGTTCTGACTGAATGGAGCTCGTGGACGCCTTGCTGTGACCTCACGCAGCACCGCACCCGCAGCGTCCTCGTCGCTCCTCACTACGGCGCCCAGCCTTGCCCTCAAGTGAGTCCTCGTCTTGTTACGGTTCTCATAAGTAACCTACAATGACATTTTTACAAGAACTTCTGGTAAATCATTTGTGATGATACAATCACTCAAGGAAGGATGACACTTCCTGAGTAGGGGAAGAGAGGGGTCGAGGTGATGCGATAAGACAGTATTATCGCGATCGCGGCTCGACGTCCCTGTTCCCTAAGTCCGGTCCGCTTCACGTGAGTTATTGAATATACCTCCTTCATTCCCGTCAGATTACGTGTCTTATTTCTCCCCAATTTCCAAGTAATTAGATCCCCGACTGGAGATCCTTCCATGGTAGCAGAGCGTGGTTACGATCCACGGACCTCTGGGTTATGGGCCCAGCACGCTTCAACTGCGCCACTCCGCTCAAACGTACCAACCCATGAGTCTATGATTGTTATTTATTTATTTATTTATTTGTAAAGGCCGGATCGGCAATACAATTGTCAACAAGTGAATAACATTTAAATAAAATTTAAACAACCTAAAACTAAAGTTCGGAAAAATATAAAAAAGAGGCAAAAAAACACGCCCGTCAAAAACAAAATATCAAGGACCAAAGCCCTCCTGGAAGAAGTCCGTCACAGTGTAAAGTTCTGCATTCAGCAGCTTCTCCCTGACAGTAGCCATGAACTTCTTTCCAGGAAGAGAACGCAGCTTGTTGGGAAGGTGGTTAAAAAATTTGGCACCCGACTGCAAAGGACTCGTATCCCTCGTCACACTGAGGCGTGAAACTGGAAGAAATAAGTCTTCTCTCTTCCTGGTATCATAGGTGTGCAGGTCACGCCGCCGTTCCATTTGACCCAGATTATTTCTTATGAATTGAAGACAGCTCAGGACATAAATGGCTGGAACAGTGAGGATTCCCAGGGTGCGAAAGCTTCCACGGAAACTCTGACTCCAGGATAGCCCGCAAATAGTTCTGACAGCCCTCTTCTGTTGACTGAAGACCTCACCCGCATGACACGAATTGCCCCATACCGAAATTCCATATGAAACCCTGCTCACAAAGCAGGCAAAATGTACAGTCCGAAGGACATCTCGTGACACAGAGCCAGCCAAACGGTGCAGCATGAAGTTGCAAGAGGCTAATTTTAGCATAAGATTATCAATGTGTGACCTCCATGACAGCCGATTATCAATGGTGAGACCAAGAAAGTTCACCTCCTCTTGAAGTCGCTGATTGAGGCGGAAAGTAATACTCTGCTTTTTACTGGTGTTTAACGTCAAACCATTAGCGGAACACCAACCCTCAATAACCATATTCATATTTTCCTGGTCACAATCTAGAGCTGACTGGCAAGGTCCTGCTGAAAGAGCGGTGACATCATCGGCGAAAAGGAATATCCTTTTGTTGTGGAACTGGTGAGCCAAATCATTAATTAAAATCAAGAAAAGACTTGGACCAAGTACTGAGCCTTGCTTCACTCCACATGGAATATCAACTGCTAAGGACTCGACGCCATTGAAAATAACCACCTGTTTCCAGCCTCGCATAAAACTCCCAAAGAAAGACAGAGCCAGATCTCCAAACCCATAGTGGCGTAGCTTCACTAGCGTTACCTTTGGGGGTGCCCAGGTTATCTTCACCAAGCCGTCTCTAACACCAAAACCCCCCCTCCTAACCACCTAATCCCACTAATAATCCCCACCTTACAGTGACTTCAAAGGAGAATTTTCAGTTCCATGCATATTACTCATATGATGTATTATTTTATCTAATTCAAGTTTTCAGTATTAATTTATCTATAAACTTCGAAGGACCCTGTATTCTGTCTTAATAGGAACATCTATGTACCCCGTAACACACCCCCTAACATACCACATCCCACCCCCCTGGTCTCAGACCCTAAACCCCACAACTTGAAACAAGGAAGCAAAAAGTCAACACCAATTCCCCTGGGGTTTTCGCCCACACTGACCCTGCAGATCACTATTAAGCAAAAGCACGGCTCCTATGATGATTATAAAATCATAAGAGCCACCTAAGGTAGCGAATATGTAAATTGATTGGTCCAAACATTGGTAAGACTTGGGGTCGTATAATTCATTTTATAGCTCCGCGCCTTCACGGCTTATGGACTTTAAACCGAGCCACCACATCTGAGAAGGGTTTAAGAAGTCTACCGTAAAATTTGCAATCCAAAATACCCGAAATTTCGGATGCCGTAGGGCTCCGAACACAGCCGTTAAGACGCTGCATTTCAGTGATAGCCGGACGGGGTAGCTAAACTAGGGGTTAATGTGTGGGGGGGGGGGGGGTGAGCATCCGCAGGCGGGAAGGCCACTGTAGTTACTTCTACAGGGTGTCCCATGTTGAGGAAACTTCGGGAGTCGATTCTACAATTAATTTTAGTAAGAAAGTGTCTCTTAGAAATTTTTCGTTAGACGCTTAATTTCCGAGTTATTTTAATTTTAATATTTTGCTTCCGAGTCTACCAAGGTAGCGGAAGCTTTGTTTTCACTTTTCAAGGATGAAAACAAAGTTATTTTAATTTTAATATTTTGCTTCCTCACTACCGAAGGTAGGGAAGCTTTGTATTCGTGAAAGAAGTGAAAAAAAAAAATGTCCTCCAAAATCAAAATTTCCACTTGCTTTTTGCGTTTTAGAGCTTCCCGAACAATTTTGGTTCCGTGTCTGTCTGTCTGTCTGTCTGTCGGTCTGTCTGTCTGTCTGTGGTCAATCCTTGTCCCGGGCAAAACTATACTAACCTGTGGTCCGATTTTGATGAAATTTTCAGGGATTGTGCGGGTTAGGTCCTAGACGGTCCCCTATAAATTTCAGCACCTTCGGATCAGCTGAGTGAGCTCCAAGGCCATTTTCTCTCCTGTTGAACGCAGGAAGCTGAAATTTGAGAGGCAGGGTCAATGGAGAATGCTGAAGGTGCCTGAGTGGTCACTGATCAGCTGAGTGAGCTCCAAGGCCATTTCCTCTCCTGTTTTTCGCCAACTGATTCTATACGTCCATGTTACAATGAGTGAGGAAGCTATACTGCCCACCCAGCTTTGTTTTCACTTTTCAAGGATGAAAAAAAAACGTCTGCCAAGTTGGGTGGGCAGTATAGCTTCCTCACTCATTGTAACATGGACGTATAGAATCAGTTGGCGAAAAACAGGAGAGGAAATGGCCTTGGAGCTCACTCAGCTGATCAGTGACCACTCAGGCACCTTCAGCATTCTCCATTGACCCTGCCTCTCAAATTTCAGCTTCCTGCGTTCAACAGGAGAGAAAATGGCCTTGGAGCTCACTCAGCTGATCCGAAGGTGCTGAAATTTATAGGGGACCGTCTAGGACCTAACCCGCACAATCCCTGAAAATTTCATCAAAATCGGACCACAGGTTAGTATAGTTTTGCCCGGGACAAGGATTGACCACAGACAGACAGACAGACCGACAGACCGACAGACAGACAGACACGGAACCAAAATTGTTCGGGAAGCTCTAAAACGCAAAAAGCAAGTGGAAATTTTGATTTTGGAGGACATTTTTTTTTTTCACTTCTTTCATTAACAATTTATATTTGGAAAAAATACTTCACCGCTACAATTGATGGTATTGTACATAAATATTTACATCACAGTATTGTATCAGCACTTTCAGCACTCAGCAGTCATGTCCATCTGGCTGCTTGGTATCAGGGTCCGAGATCCGACCTCGGACATTGGGGTGAGGGACAAGGTTGAATCACCTTATCCCACAAATGATGGAGGGAGGATTGTGCCTCTTCTGGCTATGCCATCAGTCGACACTTCTCCTCCCCATGGTGTTCGAGTTCAGTTCCAAGTCCCACGGAGCCCACTTGCTCGAGCCGTGGCACGCCGTCGTGTGGCCGTAGCCCTGAATTTAGACCAGATGGATGATCCTCCTGTTAGGACTCGGGTGGTCATCCACTCCAGGATAAACAGTGGGTAACCAGCCCGAATCAGATCCTTCGCTGACTTGCCATGCCATATCCCTCTCCAGGTGATCGTTGCTCCAATCACCTTTAGTTGGTTTCGCTGAATGTTTGCAAGTGCTGCTGCAGCATCTAGTAATGCGTCAACTTCATATTTTCGAATTTTGGAAGCATTGATGTCTGCGAGTGATCTCTGGCCGGAGCCAGAGACCACTGAGACATCAATAATGAAGGCTCCTCTTGGTGTTACCACCAAGAGGTCTGGACGATAACCTCGCTGTTCCAGGTTAAAGTGTGGCTCTAGCCATACTGGCCATCCTTTACGGCGAGCGTAGGCTTCCAGTAGGTTCAGGGCAGAATTGTGACGGGCACACCTGGGTCTTACCATGGCTGGGCAAATCTGGAGCACATGCGAGGCTGTTTCGGGTGTTTGACATCCCATTCGGCATAGATGGCTGCTGCCGGTACGCCTGCCTCTTGTCCTCCTCACTCCTGTTGGTAGAGAACCAGAATGTACCTTCACCATACCCAACGACCTCCATCCCCATAGTTTCGCTGAAGGGTTCCTGATCCATGCCGTGCTAGCTCCGTTATCGCGTGATTTTAGCAGTTCAGCTCCATCCGTAGTTTGATGGAGACGTTGTGCCCTGGCAATTCGACGGTCGATTCTTGATGTCCCATTTTGTTGTTGGAGACTCGTTCCTCCTTCAAAGAGTTGTGTGTTTGCCGCCCCTACCCTATTAGCTCTTATGGTTGGTATTTGACTGAGTAGTTCCATTACTCCAAGACCACCATCACCCACTGGTCCATGGATGTAGGCATTAGCAGAGTCAAATGGCAGGCGCAACCATTTTCTCACATATCTCCTTACAGATATATCCATCTGTTTTAGAGTTAAGAGCGTGGTACTTCCCAGCACTAGTTGGTGAGTTAGTGAGGGTATGCCGTGGTCTCGCAACATTACTAATTTCTGCAGAGGCTTCAGTGGTGCCCTGTCAATTTTCTCAAGGATTGTAGTCATTTTCATTGGCATATTACGACATATACCCTGGGTACCAAAGGATACTCCCAGGTATATCCATCGAACATTGTGTGGTGCTGCCCTCAGGCACTGGCCATCAACATCAATGGAAGGCCTTTCAGTTGGGACCACGAGTCGACGCCCTCTTGGCATCAAAGGCAGATAGATGGATTTTCTGAGGTTGAGATTCAGTCCCACCGACTTCAAGGCATTATTGAATGCTACAATCTGAGCCACTATCCCAGCTCTAGATGTGGCAATCAGTACAACATCATCCGCAAAAGCCAGGGAAGACCAACGCTGCCCTGCATGGATGTATCCAACCCTATTAGGGAGTGCTAGCAGGACGTGATCCATAACTGCATTGAAGAGGGTTGAGGACAGGGGGTCACCCTGTCTAATGCCCCTTGCATTATACATCCATGGGCCTGCCCCAATTCGTGTAGACCCATTTTGGTAGATTGATTCAATATACTGTACCAGCTGTTTGGGCCACTGTCTCCCCTTCATGATGTTCATTATAGCAAAATGAGATACTCTATCAAATGCTTTCTCAACATCAAGAACTGCAATGTGAAGCTCTCTTTTTTTCCTGTTAGCTTCAACCAACAATTTATTGAGTGCCAATACATTCAGTGCTAGTCCATCAACGCCTCTGCGGAGACCTTTTTGTTGCTCAACATGAGTAACCGAGGATTCCAAACGCTTTCCAATGATCTTGTGAAATTGGCGTACTACTACTGATGGGACTGTGATTGGGCGGTAGTCTGCCTCTGTTTCTGGCATGTTTTTCTTTGGAATCATAGTAGTTCGAGCTTGTAAGAGGGTAGACGGCATAGATCCCCGGCGCAAAATCGTGTTGAAAAACAACTTCCTAAGGCTATGGGGAACCATCCTCCAAACCTCTGCCAGTAGTCCATCAGGACCACAGGCAGTCCTGGTTGGTTCCGATACCCGGATTTCGTCCTCCGTTATTGGCATCCATATGTGGTCCATCAGCTGATCTTGGGGATGACGGACTTCCTCTGCTGTCCATTCGCTGGATGGAGCTGACCACTGTCTTGCCCAGTATTGCCTCAATTGCTGGCCTGTGTGACGCATTTGGGCTCTTCCATTACCAAGGATGTCCTCCGCTATTGCAGCTCTATCAGAATCCCATAACCTCCTAAACCTTGAGAATTTATCTCTCCTCGTTTCTTGTGTGGTATCATTGTTGATTATATGGTCCCTGGGTGGTCGTGGGGTTATACCAATGATATGGGATATCCACAGAAGAAGGTCATTTTGGGGGTCAAGATCCTGGACCACTGCTCTTGCACCATTTATCAACAATTGGTGGCCTTCATCCTGTTCTGATGCACGCTGAGCTATGGGAATCCCTGCAAGAATAGCTTCATCAAGCTGTTGATGGGAGATCTCGTAGCTTCCATCTAGTTCTTCTGTCGTTCTTTGGGGTGTTTGTGTAGCATCTAGGCGTACCTGCTCTAATACATTCTGATAGTGAGGCCTTGCTCGTACCGCTTCTACAGATTTATGTGTTCTACCAACCATTTTGGAGGCAAGAGCTCTATTCATTTGGGCACCCAGTATGGTACCTTCTAATTCAAGTTCAACAGTTGCCATGATGGTCATTTCTTCATGTGACCAGTATTTGCATCGTTTTGGGCCAATTTCGTCAAAAGCATACTCCTCAGGATGAGCTGATCTAGTATGTTTTGACAGCCCTATACGTGAATGAAAAGTTCTTCCGCAGTGGGTGCATTGGTGTTCCTGTGCTCTACTGGCCATAGTCGGTTATTTGTATTGCCGCCTCTTTCGCCTTGATGTACACTGTACATCGGGAATCACCTGTCACATGCTTCGCTGGTTTTTTAGCCGCCTTACAGGACATGCATTCAATTTCTGGATGTGGTTTGATGCAGGCAGCGACCTTATGTCCTTTCTCACCACAGCGTTTGCAACATTCTTCGCCAGGCTGGCATACTGTGCAATCTTGCGAGCGATGACCCACTCTGGTGCATCTGTAGCATCTTAGAACTGGTACATATGGTGTTACTGGGCATCTACACCACCCTACGTACAGCTTAGGGTCTTTCATGATTGATTTGTAGAGCTCAGTCTCGACCTCTACTTCCCAACTTACAGGACGCCCCTCACCACGTCTTACTATCCTCTTCGGGTTAAAATTGGCCTTGAATCGATCAAGGTTAACATTGGGGAAATTTTGTTCCCGGACTGCCGCTTGGAGTTGTTCAGCGTTCAATGAAACCTCCCTGATACCCGAGATAATTAGAGTAGGTCTTTTCTTGGGCATTAGCTCCATTTTTAGGCCAGCACCCCCTGCGCCCGTATCTGCCATTATTTTTCTGGCTTCTTGGATGTTAGCAGCCTCGAGTATAACTCTTTTGTTCCTCCCCTTTCTAAGATTGACCAGCTGCCATCCCTTAGATTTGGGATCAACCTTCTCAGCTAATGCTTTTTCGACATCTTCTGCCGACTCCAATGTAGTGTTGTCGTCAGTTGGCTGAACGACAACAAAGTGTCTAGGCTGTGGCTTCGTCTTTGCAGCTGAGGCATAGGTTCGTGGCTGAGGCTGAGGCGTTTTTGATCTCTGGGTATCAGGTAGGCCTCTTGATGCTGCTGAAGTTGATGCTTCAGTGGCGTTCGTGGTTGGTTGAGTTGCATTCAGAGCACCAGTCTGAATTGCAGCTGCAATCTGACGCAGTACTTGCGTCAGATCCTGATTTTGTTTGTCCACCACGTCGCTTCTGGACGCCTCACGGCCCTCCAGGGTCTTAATCTTCAGGTCCATGTGTACAACTCTTCTTAGAACAGCCGAAACAACCTCCCCTACTGGTTTTAATGCTTCCAGTCCTCTTTCCTGGCCCAATTTCATATCTTTGCACAACCTGAGGAAGCTGGTAGATGCTGCGTCCCACATTTCAAGGAGATCCAGAGCAGCGTCTGAATCGCCTGTGTCAACTGGGGATCTAGTAGTCCCCGCGTATTGCTCCTCTGCTTGTGATGGGATGTCATCAGCCATCCCTCCTCGCATCCTGAGTGGGGTGTGGGTCCCCCCTGGGCTGTAAGGGGGCAGAGTCTCGTCTGAAAAACACCCCTCTTCGCAGCCAACAGGCTCTTGGCACACTCTAGGTGCGCTTGGTATCGGCGTTTGAGGCGAATTCATGTAACTTGATGGTACCCACCTCGATCTATCCTTAGGTTTCGTAAGGAACCCAGGGTCTGATGGCCCAAGTTCGTCAGTTTTCATTGTCGTCGGGGAATGAATATGGCTTTTCCAGTTGGCCTGGGTCCATCCTTTTTTTTTCTCCCCTTCTCCCAATCTAACATTTTGATATTTGTCATTTGGTATCTTTCTACCAATGACATCACAAAACGCATTTGTGACCACAGCAACCGAGCGCTGGTGTTGTTCTTTTGCACCTCGGTTGCGTTCGTCTATGTACTCACGGTACACTTCAGGTGCCACCTGACTATGGTGCGTCATGCGCACGGTACTATTTTCGTCTTGTAGGTTGACTAGCTCCCTTATTACTGGCTCACGAGGCTCGTGGGGGTCCCTATCGGGAAAGTAGTCCGATACCCTCTGAGGGTAAATCACACCAGTTAGGGACTCGACGGCATATTTAGTGCCGATCCCTACAGCTCCTACAGCTGAGTGCCAGTTGTTATTGGCAATGGCATCCGCCGAAAATGCCATTATAGCGGCCTGATCCGCTGTACGGATCTCTTGAGCTGTAGTTGCCGTATGGTAGGCAATATCATGCTCCTCTGCAATTCGGTCGTCGTAATCGACTGGTGAGCCATTATTTATAGGTCCATTTGGGCCTAAGTACCTATGCCCGGGAAGATGGAATCCTCTTTTAGCCATTATTTACGAAAAGTTGATAAACCGAACAAGGAGAGAGAAAAAAAAGCGTTTTTTACCTCTCGATGATATTTTCGAGGGGCCCTCGGCGGGGCCTCGCGAAGACTGCGCAGTCAGCAGAAACCGCGGTGAGTCGAACGCAGGTGAATGACCAACACCTCGTGTACTCCGGACGGCACTTAAATTGCGTAATAACGCCCTTAGAAGGGCACGACCCTTAATTTCATGCCGAAATTATGGTTCCCGGGACAAAACAGATTTGTTGAGTACCACTTTTAGTTAAAACTTAGGGAAAAAACCCGAGGTAATTCGTCAAATTAACACGGAGCGTTGGCATTAGCTGTTGACACCGTGAGAACTAGAACCGAACGAATACAAAGCTTCCCTACCTTCGGTAGTGAGGAAGCAAAAGTTCTCCAAAATCAAAATTTCCACTCGCGTTTTACGTTTCAGACCTTCCTGAACAATTTTGGTTCCGTGTCTGTCTGTCTGTCTGTCTGTCATGAATTTCTTGTAACGCGCATAACTATACGAAGTTATTGTCCGATTTCGATGAAATTTTCAGGGATTGTGCGGGTTGGTGTGTAGACGGTCCCCTATGAAAATCATCATCCCCGGACTGATAGAAGCGACTGCGCATGCGCAAACGTGAATTCCTTGTAACGGCCATAACTTCTACATTTTCCATCCGATTTCAATGACATTTTCAGGGATTATGTGGATTAGGTTGTAGATGGTCCCCTATGAAAATCAGCACCTTCGAACTGATAGCAGCCACTGCGCATGCGCAAACGTGAATTTCCTTGTAAAGGCCATAATTTCTACATTTTCCATCCGATTTCAATGAAATTTTCAGGGATGTGTGATATTATTACAACTCTATCTTATGTTAGCGGTTACTACGACGCTCCTCTCCTTAGTTTCACCAATTTCATATTTTCATTCATTGTTCGTTCTTTGTCGATTAAAGCCTAATTCAGGTTCCGAAATATATTCATTCATTTCAATTTAATCGACAAAGAACCGTCATGAAAAAGTTACTCCGCCCGGATAAGTTGCAAGCCGACCCAAATGCTCCCGACGCAGCACAGCAATGGGTTTACTGGTACAGGACGATGCAAAACTACATGACGTCCGTCGGAGATGAAGACGACGGGGACGAGGTAAAACTTTCAGTCCTAATCAATCACTTGGCACCCAGCCTATACATGCACGTTGCTGAATCTCTGACCTATCAGGAAGCAATTGAGACCCTGAAAGCCCTCTTCGTCAAACCGAAAAGCGTGATATTTGCTCGTCACCAGCTCGCAATTCGTAAACAACGATCCGACGAGACAGTCGTCCAATATTTTGTTGCGCTTCAGGAGTTAAGCAGGGATTGCGACTTTAAAGCGGTCAGTGCAGAGGAACACAGGGCGCAGTATATGCGCGACGCCTTTATCAGGGGGTTGCTAAATCATCAAATGAGACAAAGGCTCTTAGAAAATAAGACTCTCTCGTTGGATGATGCAAAATCCCAAGCAGTTACTCTGGAATCGGCATTATCACAAGCCAAGTCTTACGAGCAAGCATCAGACATAAGTCAGGCCATGTCGGACCTTACCCTCAATGCAGTCCCTAAAATCCTCAAACGTGACGGTACTAGCCGAGTCAAATGTTATTTTTGTGGGTTAGCACGTCATCCTCGACCAGAATGCCCAGCGCAAGCCGCCAAATGTAGGAACTGTGGCAAGATTGGCCACTATGCAGCGGTGTGTCGATCAGGAAGTAAGGAGCTCCAAGCTTCCGCTGTTCAGCAACGAGAGAGTGACGTGGACTACCCAACCTCGGCGTCAGTGATTGCTGCGGTCGCTTCAGGACTGAGAAAGACCACGATAGTTGCCACTGTCAACAAGATCCGAGCTGACTGCTTGATTGACACGGGAAGCTCCGACAGTTACATCAACCAGACTTTTGCCGCAACCAACAAGTTGCAGTTTCGGCCTGCAAAAAGCTCGGTATCGATGGCAGCCACATCCCTACAAGCAGTCGTACACAAATGTTGTGTTGTTACCTTAGAGCTCCTGGACAACACCTATACAGACGTCAAGCTTATGGTACTTCCAAATTTGTGCTCAGATATCATAATAGGGCATGACATCCTTCAACAACATTCCAAAGTGGATATTGCATTTGGAGGAGAACGAGGAACTCTTTCGGTGTGTGCGCTCACTCCAGCATCAGTTCCCTTCGCAGAACTTTTCTCTAACTTGAGTGAAAATTGCAAGCCAATAGCTATCAAGTCAAGAAAGCGTCCCGAATGCGAAGAGGAGTTCATTGCACGCGAAACTCAACAGCTACTGGCGGAGGGCATCATTGAACCCAGTCACTCGCCCTGGAGAGCACAAGTAATCATCGTAGATGGAGCTCATAGAAAGAAAAGGATGTGCATAGACTATTCGAGAACTATTAATCGTTTCACACTCCCAGACGCCTATCCGGTTCCAAATATTGATACTCTGGTAAGGAAAATAGCTCGGTATTCATATTTCAGTACTGTAGACCTAAAGAGTGCCTACCATCAAATTCCGATTCGTGACCAAGATAAGCCATTCACAGCGTTTGAAGCAGCAGGACAGCTTTATCAGTTCTGTAGGATTCCTTTTGGAGTCACGAATGGGGTAGCCGGTTTCCAGAGAGTCATGAATGACATCATCAGCAAGGAAAGTTTGGATGGCACGTTTGCGTATCTTGATGACGTCACGATTTGTGGAGCGACGCAAGTGGAGCATGATGCCAATCTGAGAAGGTTTATGGCCGCAGTAGATAAATATGGACTGACTGTAAACAAGGAAAAGTCGCATTTCTCGCTCAGAAGCATCCACATCTTGGGATACGAAATTGACAATAACACCATCCGCCCAGATCGTAACCGCATGAAACCGCTCATTAACTTGCCAATGCCTGAAAATGCAGCTTCTTTACAGAGGGCACTCGGGTTATTCGCGCATTATTCTCGTTGGATCCCTAAGTACTCCGAAAAACTTCAGCCGCTACTAAAATCCAAAATATTTCCACTAACGGAGCAAGCTCAAAATGCTTTTGAGGCGCTAAAACGAGAAATAATAAAGGCCGCTGTCGTCAGCTTGAACCATAATGAGTTATTGACGGTAGAGACAGATGCGTCTCAGGGAGCGATTGGGGCAACTTTAACACAGAGTGGCCGCCCAGTGGCTTTCTTTTCTCGGACCTTATCTAAGTCAGAAAGGGGTCATTCCTCTGTGGAGAAAGAGGCATATGCGGTTGTCGAAGCGCTGCGTGAATGGCGTCATTTCCTCTTAGGGCGTCACTTTCGACTCCTTACAGACCAGCAGGCAGTTTCTTTCATCTTCGATTCAAAAATAGCTAACAAAATTAAAAATGAGAAAATTACAAGATGGCGCCTGGAATTAGCTAGTTTCAAATTCGACATATCTTACCGGCCAGGAAAAGAAAATGCAGCCGCGGATGCTCTCTCGAGAATCTGTTCTGCCCTGACTCCTGCATCACTTTCAGAGATTCACCAAGCACTTTGTCATCCAGGCATAACAAGAATGCTACATTGGGTGAAGGCTAAAAATCTTCCTATCTCGCTTGATGAGGTAAGGAAAACAGTAAATTCATGCAAAGTCTGTGCAGTACAAAAACCTCGTTTTGCTAGGCACGAAGGGCACCTCATAAAAGCTACCGCGCCGTTTGAGCGATTGAATATTGATTTTAAAGGGCCTCTGCCATCATCAACGCAAAACAAGTACATTCTCACAGTAGTTGATGAATACTCTCGCTTTCCGTTTGCCTTCCCATGTAGTGACGTCTCATCTGCTACTGTAATCAAACACCTTCTCTCATTATTTCATGTCTTTGGAACACCAGCGTTTGTTCATTCAGATCGTGGTTCTTCGCTGATTTCTCAGGATTTAAAGTCATTTCTGACCTCCAATGGGGTAGCTACCAGCAGGACTACACCTTACAACCCGCAGGGAAATGGACAAACGGAACGGTACAATGGCATCATATGGAAGACCGTACAGCTAGCTCTTCAAAGCCGCAATAGAAAACTCACGCAATGGCAATTTGTATTGGACGAGGCCCTCCATTGCATCCGCTCCTTACTGTGCACAGCCACAAACGCTACGCCTCACGAACGTATGTTCGTACATCAGAGACGGTCACATTATGGGACAGCATTAGCTTCTTGGTTGTTGACACCTGGCCCAGTTCTAATGCGACGATTCAACCGATTGTCAAAGTACGAACCGACTGTGGAGGAAGTAGAGCTTCTAGAAGCCAATCCAGAGTACGCCTTTGTACGTCTACCAGATGGACGTGAGACGTCAATCTCATTACGCCACCTTGCTCCATGTGCTGAACAGGCGCCTGAGTCAACTCCTCCATCAGAAAGGCCACCTACTCCGCAATCATCCCTAGAAGCACCCAATATTCCAACCAATGACGACATTTCCGGCGTTCAGGACACTCGATCACCCACTCTCCCGCCTGAAGAAGAATCTCTAATCACTACCTCTACTAGACCCCAAAGAGAACGGCGTGTACCTGGATATCTTCGGGATTATGTTACTTTTCTGTAAGGGGGGTGAATGTGATATTATTACAACTCTATCTTATGTTAGCGGTTACTACGACGCTCCTCTCCTTAGTTTCACCAATTTCATATTTTCATTCATTGTTCGTTCTTTGTCGATTAAAGCCTAATTCAGGTTCCGAAATATATTCATTCATTTCAGGATGTTACAGATTAACTTGTTTCGATGTTTTGAGATTAACTACTATGCATCGGATCATCTATACAATCGGGTTATGGATACGAGGAAGCTATGTGCCACACCCACTTGGCAGACGTTTTTTTCGTGTTTTCGACCTTAAGCCATAAAAATAATCATAACTCGCTTAATTTACGAGCAATTCAAAATCTAATTACACCGTTGGATGGGAGAAAAATCAACTTGTAAAGTCATTTTTGTAAAATTGTCAAAATTTCCTACTTTTTCTTTTGATTGTTAAGGTTTTACTTCCACATGATTTTCACGTACCTCTACATCAAAAACTGCGCAAAGATCTCAGCTTTCTAATGGTATAATTTGTTTTAATTTTACTCCGCAAATTAGGGGTGAAAAATCATGTGGAAGTAAAATCTTAACAATCAAAAGAAAAAGTAGGAAATTTGGACAATTTTACAAAAATGACTTTACGAGTTGATTTTTCACCCATCACGACCTTACAAAAAAATTTTTACAACTACTAGAAAGATGTTAAATTTAACGCCCTATCCAACGGTGTAATTAGATTTTAAATTGCTCGTAAATTAAGCGAGTTATGGTCATTTTTATGGCTTAAGGTCGTTAAAAAATCATAAAATTAAAATAACTCGGAAATTAAGCGTCTAACGAAAAATTGCTATGAGACACTTTCTTACTAAAATCAGTTGTAGAATCGACTCCCGAAGTTTTTCAGTCCTTAATATGGGACAACCTGTATACTCAGCGGTCATAATAGTTATAAGTTGCATAGCAGCAGAGGAATATTGAGTACTCTGACATGCACATGTTTTTCATTGTAATTTAGAGTTGACTGGTCTGTGATATTTTTTGTTTTGACTGTGATTAATCTTGTGATAATATTAGGGTTGCGTGTCTGTTGTATTTATTGTAAGTTATTGAACTCTTTATGTTATGTATTAGTGTCTTAATTTATTGTTTTATTGTGCACTTAATTTATTGTTGTAGTTTTTATTGTGCACAATTGGGGATCCATCTGGCCAGTTTTCGCTCTATTAAAAGAAAAATCTCAATTTGTTCATTACATATGACTAAATTTTATATTTTATATGACTTTTTTACTATTTTTTGTTTTAATTAGTATGAGCAGTTATATATTGACACATATGTTGAGTAATATATTGACATTGTATGTTGACAATAAACAACAAATTGACATTGAAATTGAAAAGAAAAATTAATCAAAACATGCACTCATGTAAAGCGTTTGCACTTTCGTGCAGTACAAATAGAACAGAACAATCTCATTTTTCGATTAATAAATTTTTTAAATGTCGTTTTCAGCTCAGCGAGTGGCGATCCTGCGAGGATGAGGATCCCAGCTGTGAGAACCCCTCGAGCTCAACCAGCACCAGATTGAGGGTGGAGAAATGGGGCGAATGTCGTCCCTCGTGGCCGCCACCCAAGTCTCAGGGTGGCGCCGATCTGGAAGAAGAAGATCAGCTGCGACTCTGGGATGGCGATTTCCAGGGACACGCTGACAACTACTACAAGCACTGGCCCCAGGTGGGCACTCAGCACCGGACTGTCACTTGTTTGGGACCCAACGGCATTCAAGTGGATATCAGGTCTATATAATGGATTCCGAATCTTTTGAATTCCCCATCAACCTGATAACCGTTATTGTAATATGGTGTACTGTGCACACAGGGAATGTTTGAGTGATCGAGGAGAAGCTGGTCTACCGATGAGAGAAAGAGCGTGCATCATCTCACAGGACTGTGCGGTGAGCGAATGGTCCGAATGGAGTGTAATTCAAGAAGGATGCATCGACCCCAACGGAAACGTAAGCTACACACCTGTTTTCATTTGCCATTTATTAGACGACTTGAGTTAGTACTTGGACTGCTCGCTCACGGGATCTCATTCTCGTATTTTGTCGGGTCGGGTAGTGAAGCCCCCTTCACTTGTGAGGGTAAGTCCAAAAGCTGCCATGAGCGAAATCACCAAAACTGACGTTTCCGATCTTCCCTTTGGAAGGCAGATGATGTCCACGAGCTGGAAGTGGCAAACAAGAATCCATCCTGAAATAATTTTTTATTTTTCTTATTTGGTATTTATCTAAAGTAGAGGGATCCTGTACAAAAATAAACACTCGGTTCAACTGAGGTCATTTGAAGTTTTTATTTTTGTGCAGGATCCTTGTACGCTAGCCATTTTTCAGCGAGGGTGGAATCCTTCTTGTACAAGCGAAAACCAGCCTTGTATGTATGCCTCTTTTACAATACCTAGCGCCTAGAAATTTCGCCGAGAAACACCCCTACAGATCAATCATAAGATCAGAGGGGCGGCAAATCTCCCAATGCTGTCCCAACGACCTCTTCTGGTATACAGATGGATCCGAAATGGGGAATGGTACAGGGATTGGAATTTACGGGACTAATCCCAGATGGAGCCACTCAGCTCCTCTAGGAGAATATGCCTCAGTATTTCAGGCTGAAGTACTTGCAGTTAGGGTCTGCGCTGGGGAAAGTCTGCGGAGGGGACACCGTGGTGTTCACTTCCGCATTCTCTCAGACAGCCAGGCTGCGATCAAGGCTTTAGCCGCTTCCTCCACTAACTCAAAGTTAGTGTGGAACTGCTTCCAGGCCCTCTGCTTCCTATCGCAACACAACAGGGTTTCTCTGGAGTGGGTGGCAGGACATAGCGGAGTAATGGGAAATGAGGAAGCAGATGCGCTGGCCAGAAGGGGCTCACTAACCCCGTTCATTGTTCCAGAGCCAGCCATCGGCTTCCTTTAGGGCGACCATAAACCGGTGGGTCACTAATGAAACTACTAGTAGATGGTCAAACCTTAGAGGACATGCTCTAAGTAAGCGCATGGTGGCCAAACCCAACACCAGCGCCACAGAAGAGCTGATGCGGCTAAGCCGCAAGGAAGTCAGGTTAGTGGTTGGCCTGTTAACGGGTTTGACTCCACTCCGATTCCATCTCAACCGCATTGGGGTAAATCAGCACACAACCCTCTGCAGGCTGTGTGGAGAGGCCGAAGAAAAAGCCTCCCATATAATATTTGACTGCGAAATGCTATCAAATCGCAGGTTTCACCTCCTCGGGTCACCTACACCCATGGAGGCTTTTCCCAGCACAAACCCAGCCAAACCGCTACTGGCCCTTACCAAAGGGCTAGGACTCTGACTAGGAACAGAATCCGCGGAATAGCACAATAAGCCACTAAGCTTCAGCGCTTTGGGCTTCCATCACCCTGATCCGCGGATTCATCTGCAATCTACAATACCTAGCGCCTATGTTTTCGCTTCTACAGGTAGCATTCCGAACACGCTAAAAAATGGCACGCTAAAAATCGTCCGCTCAAAATGCATAACCAGCACCAATTGTTTTCGCTTGTACAGGAAGAATTCCACCCTCGCTGAAAAATAGCCAGCGTACAAGGATCCTGTACAAAAATAAAAACTTCAAATGACCTCAGTTGAACCGGGTGTTTATTTTTGTACAGGATCCCTCTAGTATCTAACAATAAGGCATATAGTATTGTACGGGTTATGTCCTTCTTGTTACGCCTTTTTTTATCTATGATTATCTGCCCCCTAATATACTAACTCAGTGACTATTATTTCAGGAATGGGCAGATATCACTGAAAGGAAGAGGGAAGTACTCCGATTACACGAAGGGCAAGGGAAAACCTGCCCGCACCTCATAGAGACCAAGGAAACAAAAGCCAACCTACCTCTGTGCTCTCATAAGTAATTTGCATTTTCAAAGTTTAATCTAATGATTGATAAGTCTTCTATGTTATACAAGACTGGAAGTCTGGAAGTACGTGACGAACGTGTACTAGTATTGAAAATCATGTCGTGTACAATTAGGTAGGTACCTCATCTCCTAGCACAAGAAAATTTGTCCCAATATAATATTGGCAATATTCTTGAGAGGACAAATCTTCGGAGTATCCTGGTACCAAACGTTTGATATTTTCTAAAAACCTTCAAATGGATGTTTTGGGACTTTTTTCTCTCTTTCTTCTCTTGCGGGGTTTCATTTTTCGTTGAAAATTAACATGGGAGGGTTTTTTTTTGAGGGGGGGGGGGGCTAAGACTGGGAAAGGAGTAGAACTTGAAATCGGGAAACTCGGAACTTCAGAATATGAATATGCGGATTAAAAAAAAATGTCCTTTCGATGTTTATGAGAACTTTTAGAGAACAAGGAAGTTTTATGAGAACAAGGAATTCACGTTTGCGCATGCGCAGCGGCTACTGTCATCCAGGGGTGATGATTTTCATAGGGGACCGTCTACAACCTAATCCGCATATCCCTGAAAATTTCATCGAAATCGGATGAAAAATTTGGAAGTTATGGCTGTTACAAGGAATTCAAGTTTGCGCATGCGAAGCGGCTACTATCAGTCCGAAGGTGGTGATTTTCATAGGGGACCATCTAAACACTACTCTGTAACATCCCTGAAAATTTCATTCAAATCGGGTGGAAAATGTAGAAATTATGGCCTTTACAAGGAATTCACGTTTGCGCATGCGCAGTCGCTTTATCAGTCCGGGGATGATGATTTTCATAGGGGACCGTCTACATACCAACTCGCACAATCCCTGAAAATTTCATCGAAATCGGATAATAACTTCGTATAGTTACGCCGGTTACAAGGATTTCATGACAGACACAATTTTTTATTCGATTTTCGGATTCTATGTACTTTGAACCGTTGAACAAATACGTACCAACTAATTTGGAGGGAGGGATTAAATTTTTTTGTCGATTGCAGAAGTTCATTATTGAAATTAATAAACCATTGTGTAATAATTTTCATCGGTTTTTTTGGGGCAGATTTCCTTGTAGAGTACCTGACTACCTACCGATTGACCATAGGTTACGTAAATATTTGATTAGACTACAAGTTCTGCATAACCGCTCATGATTTGTATTATTGCTGATAGAGCGTTCATGCATTTCAGGTACAGATGGGTGACATCAAAGTGGAGCCCTTGCACGTTGCCAGGAGAGATGGGGCTCGTAGTCTGTGGCGGCGGTCTGCAGTTCAGGAACATCACGTGTGTCAAAGCAGAAGGGGGTCAACCTCTACCTCCGAAGCAGTGTCAAACACTCCCCCCGCCTCCCACAGTTCAAAGGTAAATATAATCGAGTTTACCTCACCTGTTGTGGGTTGTTCGTACCACTAAAAATGGTGTCGTGACAATCTTCAACCGAATTCAAAATCGTTGATAAAGGAAAACTTACCAAATCAACTGAAGGTAAGATATTCATTACTTAAACTGTCAAGTATCGGGAATGGGGTCATCCAACAAACGCTGTTATTACCGAGCTTTCGGAAAATTTATTTCCTTCATCAGGGCCTGAAAAATACAATACGCACACTCAGGCAACAGAAGCTGGAAGAAACAGAAATACACTAGTCATAACAAGTTCAATCAAATTACCTATTGAGATCAATACAGATATACAAATTTTGTTACTAATGAATCAACAAATGTATACGAAACAAGAACAAAACAATTAACTCACTCAAAGCAGCTACATGTGAGGAGAGTGTACCCACCAACTCTTGATGTTTAAATACCGTTTAACACCGTTGGTTCACCGTAGAATCCGATAAATCGAATACAAATTTTGCCGTCTGAACCACCATCTAAAAAGACAGTTCATTGATGGAAATAGGCCAAACATCTGTTCAAATTTCAGCTATGTAGGGCAATAAAGTAGGCTGTGTGGGATGGAGCTCATAGTAAAATCCTCGAATACAATCAAAGAGAAGTTGGAATAGGGGGTGCGGCTTGATTTTTTTTTTTTTATAGATTTTTAATCGAAAGTTGACTACATCCTGAGAATTTTGGCACCAACCGCGACCTTCTAGCTTTAGTAGATCTGTTTATATGATTTTTCAAAGTTTCGACCGTTTATGATGTCACGCGCCCCTCTCGCCTGGGCGGGACCCTCCAGCCCACTGTGACGTCATAAACGGTCGAAACTTTAAAAATTCATAGGAAAAGATTTACACACGCTAGAAGGTCGCGGTTGGTACCAAAATTCTCAGAATGAGGTCTACCTTAGGTTAAAAATAACAATAAACAGTTTTTCCTACCCAGGCGCACACCCTATTGTCCCAAAACAAAGCTTTTCGAGCGATCACAGGAGGTGATGCAGGAGGTGATGCAGGAGCTGGCATTTATTGCGGTGACTTCCAGATCTGCTGCCTTGCTACTAGCTTTGATGGCGGGGTGAAAGCTAATCTATTGGCATTGGAGAGAATCGCTGCCGCGGAGGCCCCAAACGTTGCGATGCTGGTTGACTCCCAGGTTGCAATCTTGGCGGTAACCACCAGTTCCTATACCAACTCGATCCAACTCGTCCAAAGATGTACGACAATCAATGTTGACGACTTGAGTGCCAGTGGGAACGAACCCTGCGCTCTACTGGGCTGCTCGAGAGTGCTTGGCACTATTACTGTAACTGCGCCATGGCATAGTTTTAAAAAAAATTTCTTCTGATTAAATGCGATCTTTTATCGTTACTTCGAATAAAATTTAATATCACTTATTTGTGCCTCCTTGACAGCCAAGAATCAAATTTCGTATTGAAGGCACACACAACTCGTGGAAGAACAACGATGTTTTCTTCGTAGGAACTTTCTGTCATAATAAATGTATTCTTGGGTTTAGGAAGCTCCATTCTACTATATACCAAATCCATAGAATTACAAGTATTATTGAGAGCGCTAGAAGAGAAGAAGGTATACTCGGCCATCTTCCTTGATGTGACTCAGCTCTTTGATAAAGTTTGGCGTGAAGGACTGATCCACAAGCTTCGTAAAATGCTGCCAGAATTCTATGCGACACTCTTGCAGTCCTACATAGCCTGCAGATATTTTTGTATAAGACAGGATGGTGCTTTTTCAGAGCCAAAAATAATGCGAGCTGGAGTGCCGCAAGGCAGCTTACTGGGCCCACTACTGTACCTGCTTCACACAGAAACTGAAGGTAATACCCTCCCTACGTTTGCGGATGATACTGGAATTATAGCGACTGGGGAAACAAACAGTGAATCAGTTACCAAGCTAAATTTCTGTATCTCTGGAGAGTTAGAATGAATGAGACTAAGGCAGTGCATGTTGATTTCACGAATAAAAGGATCAACGTACCAGCCTTTCTTGATAACAAGGTGATGCCGTATGCCAATGAAGCGAAATATCTTGGAATGACGCTGGATGCCAAACTAAGGTGGAAGTCCCACGTCAAGAAGAAGAAAGCTGAGCTTTTGAGTAAATTCATAAAATGTGCTGGCTGATGGGCCGACGATCAAAATTATCTGTCCACAATAAGTTTATACTTCACAAGCAACTCCTAAAGCCTGTCTGGACTTGAAGTGCACAACTGTGGGGGTGCACCGCCCAGAGCTATCGAGACATAACTCAGCGCTTCCAGAATAATGTACTGCGTTGATGCATACAAATACTTTAGAAATGACAGACTTCACTACGAGATGAAGATTGAATCTTTCAATGAGGTCATTCGCAGCCAAGCCATGAATCACCTTTTGAGGCTCCAAGATCATGTAAATGAGGATGTCATCCAGCTTTTCAACACAGATGATCTGCTTTGAAGACTTAAGAGAACCAAGCCACACGATCTAATTCACTTAGTGTGACCATTCTCCTTCTTCATTGGCTCTACAGTCCAGGGTGGACCTTGGCCTCCTCAACAAGCTTTCGCCAGATGCCTCGATCCTTCGCCATCGTCCTCCAGCCTCTATAACCCATCTGCCGGATATCCTCCTCCATTCCATCCAACCATCTCATCTTCGGACGACCACGTCCCCTACGACCTCCAGGATCACCAGTAAATAGCTTTTTGGGCACCTCTGACTCAGACATTCTCATTACATGGCCAGCCTATCTAAGCCTTCCAGACTTGATAATACGCGAAACAGGAGGGTCCTCATACATTTCGTACAGCTCAGCATTGTACCTTCTTCTCAGGTCCAATGATTCTGCGAAGAACCTTTCTTTCGAATCTGTTCAGCAGTTCGCAGTCATGCTTGGTCAAGGGCCACGTCTCTGAGGCGTAGGTGACTACTGGTCGTATCAGCACCTTGTATAGGTTGAATTTTGTTGTACGGGACAGATGCACGGATTTGAAAAGCTTGATCATGGCAAAGTAAGCTCTATTAGCTGCCATAAAGCGCTCTTTGACTTCGGCGGAGGTGTCATTTTTTGAGGTGACTGAGGAACCGATGGCTTACCCTTTCAAATGCATACTGTCTAAGAGTGAGGTGTGATGGCAAATTGCCTCTATGAGCCAAACCAGCTGCCATGTATTTGGTTTTTGACTCAGTGTGACCATTATGAAGTGCAAATTTCAGGACAATAAGAACTAAGTGAAGTATCTTAGTTTTCTCAACGTACACCAACTATGTATCAGAAAAATGTTGCTTATAAGTTGTAACTTGGTGCAATAAAACAAGTCAAAAAATATGATATTAATAAAATTATTCGGTCCATAAGTAGCCGGTTTCCATTTAAATATACGTAACAATATATTGCTTTTTGTTTCTCTTCAGATGTGAAGAAGCGTGCCCGAGAGATTGCGAGGTATCTCAATGGGCTGCGTGGGGACCTTGCAAACCTGTTACTGACATCTGCTCTGCCGATCCTCCTCTTCCTCCGCCCCGCAAAGGTAAACCAAGTATTCATCGCACTCATATTTCGCTCATTTAATACAATACCTAGTGTCATCTCAAATTTTTTTTTAACAGCATTTTTCTAATTTTAACAGCATTTGTCCCCTTTTTTCCGGACGTCCCTCGTAGCTTTTCCGAGTCAAATGAAAGGTTTTCCGATACATGGACGTTTTTCATTTCAAAATAAATATCTTTTTAATGGCTTTTAACTTTAAAGGTTTCTCGTTTCAACAATTGCCGCATCTTTGATGATCCGCCCTTCCTCGTATAACCAAAAAACAATACCTTTTGTTCTTTGGAACACTTCCGGTTGACATCTGTCCGTCGACGAGATCGGACTCCTTCCAAATGTTGACCACTGGTTCACTTTCGCTCGAAATTCGACCACGGTGGGAGTCGCTGGGCAGAACCATCCATGTTCAAATTTCTCAAGATTTTCGCACGGCAGCAAGATCGAAACTTTAGGAGTGACAAGGAGGGAGAATCGATTGCCAGAATACGCTACATAAAGAAGGGAATAAGGATTACGTAAAGAAGGAATGCACGCGTGAGGCAGAAATCTCCCTGATCATGCTTAAGGAATAGGATACCAATCCCGATAGAGAATGGACAGGTCCTTGTCCTTTACTTTGAAATGGAAAAACTGCATCTTGAAGCGGAAAACCTATATTTTGTTTCGGAAAACCTTTAATTTGACGCGGAAAAGCTATAGATAAAGGATGAGGTGCGAGCACATTCCACGAGATTAACGGTTGCATGCGTGGGGTGTGGATCTTTGAAAAGCCCAGTGGTTGCATGGCAAAATTACTCATCTTAAATTTTGTGTGGTGGTGGCGGTTTATCAGTAAGTAGGTACCTACTCAAAAAGACGTATGTGTTGGAATTTACTACTATGGAATTATTATGACGCAATTATTGGACGGAAGCTTAAAGCTTAATTATTGGAAGCTTATGTCCGTAATCCGTAGCGCGTAATTGGATGCTATTGGCTGGGGCCGATTGAGGGGCCGGGAGCAATCTTTGAGGACGAAGACTTCTGGAGCGGAGTGTATCGTTTTGAAAAATTGATATTTTACGCATTACGGATGAACTTTGATAAATTTCGGCAAACTTCGTGAAAGCTCTCGTCGTCTGTTCATCGTTCAGCTGTTCGTCGTTGACTCGGTCTCGTTTTTGGTTTATTGACCAAACAATCCGATTCCGGATTCCGTGTTGTTATTTGGATTTCATTTTCGTTTTTGCATTGTGCTTTGCTGGTTATGAATTTAAGTGATTTTAATGAGAGCCTCATTCATCTCGTCCGATCAAATTATGTCAATAAATATTTTTATTATTAAATTATATAATTATATAATTTAATATAATTATAATTATTATATAATTAATTAATAAAATTTACTTGGAGAGATCACATTAACTTTCTTCAAATGTCATTCGTAATTTTCAACATTATTTTTAATTATGTTGTTGAGTTGGATGATTCTTCTGTCTGACAAGAGATAATGTCTAAAAGACCCCTTTTTTCTATTTCAAAAAGGACCCAAAACCCCAGAGTCGTTTCGCCCTCCAACAGAAAAAATGTAAAAAGTTGGCACTCGTAAAAAGGTGATCTCCAAGGTAATTTTACTCATAGCACCCTATTGGACGTACGAGAAACTACAACTGTACATTGTCAAACTGTACTTTGACAACCAGCGCGCCTAGCGGGTGTTGCGATCTCCTCTACAGGTACTGCCTAGTAGTTTCTTAATCTTCTCCGCTCATTTAGTCCGGTTCAATCATAAAATATCGCGATTTCTCTCACTTCCCTCGGGCTTTCTCCTCTTCACGCACCTTTCCTTCATCAAAATCACCATCTTCTTCGTCAAGGAAGCTGCACGACCAGATTCTCCGCCCATGGGCCTCTGAGGTAGGTACGGGTGAATACGATTCTCATTCCCTTTACTCCTACACCTTCAGTGTTTCATTTGGAACAGCTCCTTTTTCTTGCGATCCTATCAGCCCTATAGATTTTGAACTCAAAACAAAATTCAGTCCACTCAAACCCGCCGCTTCATCGATTTTCTGAAGAATAAAACTCTCTCGGAAGATTAGGAACTATTGCGTGGGGAGACCATAGAGGTAGAAGGTAGAGAGGAAACCCCTTCGACTGACTGTGGTCGACCAGTGAAAAGGAAAGTTTCCCCCCTATCGCCTGGACCGAAAAATAGGAGGTACACTTACCCTCTAATTCTGCGCTAAAAGAAAGGAGAAATGTTTGGAAGGAGAAATGGTCGGAAAGGGGGCCTCCAATCGGAAAACACACCGAAATAAACGTGAAAGAACATTTAAAAATCTATACCTCCTATTGGAAAAAATACAGTTTATTAATTTTTTAACAGGTTGTTCTACTTTAAACATGAATGTCCTCAAATACCACAAAGCACATGTTAAAGGAAATAATTAAAAGCTTCTTTTGTTACATAACGTCATGCTCTATTTGAAAATGAAATGTTGAATTCCAACAAGACAAAATATTGTGCTGCACAAAATCCGTTTTACTTCTAGCCCCTGTAACGCCATCATATTCCAACGTAGCTCCATGATATGCACATGACTGTATAGATTTTTTAATGCTTTTTTACGCTTATTTCGGTGTGTTTTTCGATTGGAGGCCCCCTTTCCGACCTATTGTATTACAAAAACATTTCTCCTATCTTTTAACGCATAATTAGAGGGTAAGTGTATTCCAGTGCTCCCGACTCACCTGAGTGCTCCCCTAGAAAAAAAACGCGAGTGCTCCAACACACCTGAGTAATCCCGTGTTTGAAGAATAGCTACAACAATAGTCCTCATATTGCCCGATTTTCTGATAAATTCAGCATAAATAATATTTATAATAGTATTTATAATATAATATATTTATAATAATTATAATATTATATTATAATAGTAAGACTACGAAAATTCGCTCACACGATCATTCTGAATGACTCTAACTTTTTTAGCTTTTTTAATAAAATTTAAATACTTATATTTTTCTGTGTAATTTTTTTAATGCTCTGGTTCATGTCCTATTACTTAGAAAATAAGCTGACATGTGTTAAAATATATAACTTTTTGTTTTAATAAAATTGTATATTCGATTTTTGAAGAAGAAAGTAATACCTACTTACTTTTGGAAACACCCTCATGAAAACCTATTCCCCTAAAAGTAAGCGCCTGGATCTACATCATGCTGAAAATGACGGTTGCTTCCTTGTTGAGCAGGTATCCGAGAACGAACCAGAACGGTGCTTGTGGCTCCCTCAGCCAAAGGCCTGGGATGCCCCAGCCTGGCGGAAGTGCAGCCCTGCTCTCATCCGCGGTGCTTCCTCTGGCGCCCAGGGCCCTGGTCCCCCTGCTACCTCAATACCCACCTTACAAAGTGCGGAGCTGGCACGAGGAACCGCAAAGTGGAATGTGTCTCCCACGAAGGGGTGAGTTATACTTTTACATGTAGCCAGGAACTTCCGATGTACGATGGT
The DNA here is from genome assembly GCA_009739505.2 of Apolygus lucorum. NCBI lineage: Eukaryota > Metazoa > Arthropoda > Insecta > Hemiptera > Miridae > Apolygus > Apolygus lucorum. The sequence goes on from CM019179.2 coordinate 46,420,819, forward strand.
GGTAGGAACCTACTTACTTGCAGTAATTTGATGAAATACATTTGATAGATCGCGAATTATGAGCTCTTCTTTCTAGAAATTTAGGGTGACTGTACCATCGATAACCAGTGTACATGTTGTCACCACTCTCAATTCCAATTCGTATTTTTTAATCCAGAGGACGTCTCATTGGTAAGGAGTAGTTGAATGCAGCCGAGTTTTATGCAGATGGGTGATCTTTAGAGCAAAACAATAGACCACTGTGTAATACGAGTAATTTGCAGCGTTTTTGAATTGTACGACAATATGTGAGAAGAAGTAATTGAAGGTGGCCCACCGGCGCCGCTTTACAACCCAAAATACCCCTCTCATTAATAATACTTCTAAACAAACACAATTTACCAATGTAATTTCACATTATTTTGAGGAAATAATTTTTGTACTTCCTGCTAGAATTTTCGTAAACTAATTGAATAAATATGAAGAAATTATCGAATACCTAGCGAGGTTCTCTTAACACATTCACTGAGTCTGGCCGCGACTTTCTTACGCCAATACGTCTGGCCCGGCATATGGGCCATATAGACATTGTTTTCTCAGCACTGTTAGGTCAGTATTTCGTTGTTCATTTGTAACCTGTCGAGTTCTACAACTACGGGACCAAAAAAATGGACTCAAAGTGAGTCCAAAGTGCCGAATCTGTTCTCAGCAGAAAAATCATAGGGACCGAACGGTTAGTCCTTCAGAGCTCTGCGTGGTCCCATTCGATTCCATGAATTTATTACTAATAATTAATAAATAATTAAAAACCTTTTAATATATTCTAAATGATTTTGCTAGGGGGTTTACAAAATTTTAACCCATAGAAGTGACTGACATTAACCAAAAGCTTCGGGGCACAACTAGACCCCAAATGGAGCCCACATACCAAATTTCATCAAAATCGATCATTCCTGACTGCTTGAAATTTTGTTAAAAAAAAGGTGCAAATTATTACACAATGGTATATTATTTTTTATTTTTCTACATAGATCACTCGTCTGCAAAGCCACCAACCATCCATCATGAAGAAAAACATCGATCGCATTTTGGTCAGCTTTAATTTGAACGGAGATTAGGCCTCTTTTGCGATTCACACTCGTGTTTCTGATTTATCGTACGTCCAACCCTCGTAGGGAGCGAACGGTTTGTCCTACAGAGCTCCGCGTGCTCTCAAACAATTCTGAAAATTCGTTACTATTTAAATTGAAAAACAATACCTTTATATCAAAATTTTTTGAGTTAGGGCTTTTCAAAATTTCAAAATTCATTTTTCAACCCTTAGAAGTGACCTACATCAACCAAAATCTTCGGGACACAACTAGACCTCAAATGGAGCCCACATACCAAATTTCATCAAAATCGGTCAATGCTAAGTGGGGAAAGTGCCGCCTACGGCGGACGGACGGCCAAATTTTTATTCGATTTCGGATTCTACGTACCTTGAAACGTAAACCAACAAATTTTGAGGGGGTGTTGAACAATTTTTTAACACAGAATGTGTTTTTGCGATGACCTACCGAAAAAAAATCGTCACGAAAAAGCGACAGAAAAAACCGTTACGCGCCTTTTATAATGATTTTCACGTGCAACCAAGCCGTTGGTAAGGAAATAGAACTCCCGCAGTGTTCATTGCACAGAAATTGTTCACCATTCGTTGGAAAGCTCTCAATTTATATAGTATTTTTCTTGTAGTTACATATTTTTTTATATAATATTTATAGGGTTTTAGACCAAATTAAATGTCTAACAATTATTTATTTTATTATTGCCAAAGACTCCACATTTATTATTGTTGTTTTTTATTTAACGGATGACTAGCATCGCAAAAACACATTCTGTGTTCCTATGATTTCATACAGAGTATGGAAATAGAAATAAACCGGGGGGTGCAGGGGGGCGGAGCCCCCGCCGAGGCGCAAAGCGCCGAGTTTTCTTGGTCGATTCCAAAGGTTCATTATTGAAAATAATAAACCAAAAATGCTGTAAGTAGAGACTTTTTTTCATTTGACTACATTAGTATTACTGAAGTGCCTTTATCGCATTGTTTACTTCTACTTACCTTGCATTTACTACGAAAATATTATTGCTCCATGTTACTTATTCAAAATGCTTGTTTGCATTTCGAACTCAAAAGAGTTGCAACTAAAGTTCCTTACATTTACACCTTTGTTTCTGTGTTGAGTTTCTGTGTTGAACTGGTACTGAATGTAACCAGTGAGTACAATCAGTGTTTCCTCAGTTTCAATGAGAATTTTTTCGCTTCCTTTCGAAGTTCCTACTTACTCGGTGTTGATAGGTAATCGATGTAGGTAGGTACCATAGGTAGGTACACAGTAGAGTAAAAGGGTATGGCGGTGCGGTTGGCCTGACGCTCGAGAGTTGAGAAAGGCCATGATCTGAGAAGTTTCAGATAGGCCTTGATAACTTGACAGTAACTGTCAAACAACTGTTGTTAAGATAGGCCATGATCTGAGAAGTTTTTCCTGATCTGAGAAGAAGGATACCATCCTTAGGACTTTAGGATAGCCGTTTTCATTAGTAACGAATCAACAAAGCGGGTAACTAACGAACTGGAGTTGCCATCAGAACAAACATTATAGAGAAACCCCTGCTCCTCCCGCCCCCTGCTCCTCCCACCCCTTGCTCCTCCCGCCCACTGCTCCTCCCGATCGGTGGCTACAGCTTTCGTACAAGTACGCAACCAGGAGAGACATTTTATGCCCTTTCCCCTTCATATTTCCCCTTCGCGTAACGCTCCCCTCATAACGCTCCCCGCGTGACGCTCCCCGCGGTGCGTGACGATTTTGGTTTATTATTTTCAATAATGAACCTTTGGAATCGACCAAGAAAAAAAAAATTCTAACACCCCCTCAAAATTTGATGGTTTACGTTTCAAGGTACGTAAAATTCAAAAATCGAATAAAAATTTGGCCGTCCGTACGCCGTACGCCGTACGCGGCACTTTTGCCACTTAGCATTGACCGATTTTGATGAAATTTGGTATGTAGGCTCCATTTGGGGTCTAGTTGTGCCCCGAAGCTTTTGGTTGATGTAGGTCACTCCTAAGGGTTCCAAAATCAATTTTGAAATTTTGAAAACGCCCTAACTCAAAAAATTTCGATATGAAGGTATTGTTTTTCCTTCAATTTAAGATTCTATAGAATTTTTAGAATTTTTTGAGACCACGCGGAGCTCTGTAGGACAAACCGTTCGCTCCCTACGAAAATTTAAGGGTTTATATTGAAATATATATATATATATATATATATATATATATATATATATATATATATATAAAAATCAGAACACGAGTGTGAATCGCAAAAGAGGCCTAATCTCCGTTCAAATTAGAGCTGACCGAAATGCAATCGATGGTTGGTGATTTTGATTTTTTTTTTTTGAGATTTTTTGATTTTTTTTTTTTTTTTTGATTTTTTTTTCTTTTTCTCTTCATATTGAATGGTTGGTGATTTTGTAGACGAGTGATCTATATAAAAATAATCAACCGTTGTGTAATAATTTGCAGCGTTTTTCATTTATGTGCCTTAGTAAAGACATAAAATGTCAAAATGTTATGAAAGTAAGTTCTTAAAATTGTGATCTTAAAAAAGTACTTGAATTTGATAAAAAACGACACAAAAATGTAATCGAAGTCAAAAAGTTTGATGCATGGGGCGAAGTCCGAGATTTTGATGACGCAGTGAACGTGTTAAGATGGTGATGAAGTCCGTAACCTCAGCTCGTCCGGAGATCTGCATCTGGTGAACCACCAGAAGAGTGTGTCCAAACAATGAAGCTTTGGCATTTTCGAATGCCTTGGGTAGACTAATTTCCGAAGTTCAATCCGCTTGATGGATTCTATAAATTCATTTGTATCGTCATTTTGTTTTTAGGAGCCTGCCCCTGAGAGTGGCTGCGCGGACATGATGCCAGACGTGGAAGAGGCATGTTTGCTGCCGTGTCCGTACGACTGCGTTGTCAGCGCTTGGAGCTCCTGGAGCCCCTGCTCTCAACCTTGCTCAACCCCAACTAGCCTCGCTCTTCGCTCCAGGAACCGCACAATCATCGCCCCACCAGGTCATGGTAAGTTCAAGACTCTTTTCACCATTCAGTTTCTTCCCCTGTAACATTATGTGCTACTTGGTACTCCGAAGGTGTGGGTTTTTTCCTCTTCTTTCGTGAAACGTACTGACTCCATATCTAGTAAAACCTGGGGATGTGGGAGTATTGGTCTCGCCCATTACTGGAATACCAACCAAACCCTTGCAAGCCCTTCCCACTTAAGGATAATCCCCAGTACCGCCTTTTCAGCATTTTGGTAGGTATCCGAATCATAAGGTAGAGCTTTTCTCACTCCCATGACCACTTTTCTTCCCTCTTTTTTTGAGGATAGTAGCTGATTGAACAGAGAAAAGGTTCAATAATAGAAACAAACTTTCAAAGTCAATCAATTTATTAGGGTGATCGTGTTCCAGAGTAAAATTCGATGTAACATAAATGTTTCTCGGTGAATTGTACCCTACCTATCTGATGCTAAGTAGGTACCTACCTATTGGAAAAACGTGGTAAAACCACAAAAAGAAAGGATAGTTTAAATAGACAAACAGGTTGTTCCTAAAGGAGCTCCTCCTACTTCTATGACTGTCAGTTACAATATTATAAAAATCGAAATAGGTTGACTTACCAGGAAAATGTCTCTCACGGTCAACGCAATGGCGCTCTGAGGGGGGACTAGTATCGTTTGGAAGTCTTGAAGATACTCCAATTACTTCAGAAATGGACATCCATCAGAAAACCTCGGGGACGAAACGATGAGAGCAGCGAGAGCGATGCAGTGGAAGCTGAACAAAAGAAAATTCACTTCCATCAGGACACTGTAATTGGAGGACACGAGGGGTTGCAATCTGGTATTACGGGTAGGCAGTTCGTACTTACAGACAGAGCCAATTGTATGAAGCGTAGTGAAGATGGTGACAGCTCTCCAGGAACAGAAGACTGGGATACAGGGACCCAGAACAGACTTTCCAGTGAATTAGAAGAGATTTCCGAGGATTCAGAGACCTTCGAAGTGGTATAGAAAAATCGTGGCGCTTGGCTGACAAAGACAAGACGAGACGAGAAGACGGACTGATGCTCTGGAGATTGGGGAATCAGAATAGTGAATTGCGCAGGCTCGGATTCGATTGGCGACTATTTCTGTCCCTCAAGGACGAAGACGATAAGAAAGGTAGCAAAGTCAAGAATAACAAACACAAACAGAAGAATACAAGATCAACTGCAGATCCTTCTTGATTTGCCCTAACATAGCTGAAAATGTACCAAGACAGCTCTCCAGTACTCCTCCCTGCCCAGTATTCTTTTGACTGAAGTGCTATATTTCCTTTGAAGCGCTGCAGCTATCTTTCACGTTCCCATCTTGGGCAGACAAAGAAAGTATGCGCAGCATCTTCCTATTCGTGCTGGCAATATCCGTATGTCAGATTCTAGTAATCCAATTAGAAAAGTCTAAAGGTAATTGTGTCCTGAGAGCAGCATGGATAAGTAGAAGTCCATCTCGACTTGCTTCATATCAAGCCACGTCCTTATTTCTCAAATCAAAAGCGCTGTCCAGCGTCCTCGTTCTTCTAACTGCCACCTTTCCTGCCGAATATGTAGTTCTCTCTCTTCCTTCTTCACATGGGATCTTCGATCCTCATCCCGGCTCTCATTCGCCTTTAATCCATGGCCAGAAGGTCTATGGGAATCACACTAGCTATGACAAGTACTGCTGGTTTGGATACTGTTCGGTAGCGCTTGCTGTTTGGTACCAAAGACGGGGATTCAAATGAAATGATTAAAAACCAATTTTCCAGGGTACAAACTAATTTATTTTGAGTTAGATAAATTTTATGAAAAGAGATTACATGAATAAGGAGCTCCTTCCTAAGGTATTAAAATTAAATTATCGTTTCTTAAAGATAAAATGCTTAGAAATTTAAATTATTCCTCGGAAATTGTTGTTAGGAGCTTCAATAGGTTTAGAAGAGTTGAGATAGGAAAAAAGGAAATCTCTGACCGTATCGACAGGATGCCGGTAAGCATGAGGAGATGTCGAGATGTTGAGATGAACAGCGAGATGTTGAAATGGTGCTTCCAAGGGAATCCTTGGATCTGGAATGAGATTTGTGAGTTTTGATGAATATAGAGAGCATTATATGATTTATGGTATCAAATTGTTGACTATCTGAGAGGAGCTACACACGTCGATATGCTATGTTGAGGTGTGAAAGAGAGAAGAGAAACCGCTGCAGATGCTGATGACTGGCTGTACGGTGTAGAGAAGAAATAGCCCTGTTTTCTGGATGCTGATGACCATGAATACTTAGGGAGCTTTAACGACGAAGAGCGTTGGTGAACTGATTCGGGGGTTGAGACGAGGTGTCGACTTCACAGTGAGGAGTAGGGGAAGAGAACAGTCGACGAGAGCGAGAGAGACAGAGATAAAGGAGAAAGGACAAAACGAAAGCAAAACAAAACAGGAGCCTGGCGTTAACACTTGCTACTTAGGTTCCTCTTTTCTGAACAAACTGCATTCCTGTACTGTACTTCTCGAACCTGAATGCTGTCGGTTCTGAGAAGAGGAGGTGTTGGTTAGTTGCATACTTATTGCTGGATTGAGTCTCTCACGATTCTATAAGCGCATTCTTTAATTTTTTTAAATGCACCATGAGGGTTTCGAGTAAAAGAAACAGGGCTCTTCCCTGATATACTTCAGCAACCTCTATAAAATTTGATATATTTTCAGAAGGACATCCGTGTCCAGACCCTGATGAGTTTATGCAGATTGAAGGTTGCAACACTCATGGGTGCCACGGTTACAGTTGGATGACGCTTCCTTGGCAGGACTGCAACGCTACTTGCGATCGTGAAGGGTACCAAGTGAGGGAGGTGTGGTGCTCTGAGAAACAGGAGCAAGTGCCAGATGACAAGTAAGATATTGAAAACTTCCTTAGGTAATGCTAGTGTCGAATATTCGACCCACTATTACTGGTATTACTATCAAGTATCAATCAATCCATTGTTTTGACAGTTGTGACTATTTTCCAGGTGTCTGACTTTAGAAAAACCGGCGCAGTACCGTCGTTGCACCAAGGAGTGTCCTTCGGAGTGTCAGGTTTCTCCGTGGTCTGAGTGGTCAAAATGCGACCTTCACACCTGCTACCCCAGTACGGGAATATGATACTAACCTAATTTAATATCAATTTAAAGCTCCGATTTATTGTAAATAGATTCGAGTAGTACGAAGATTTTAATTTATACAATGCTGACGGTAAGTTCATTTCAGATGGTACTCGTGGCACCACAACGATGCAGACGAGGTATAGAGTGGTCCTGGAAGAAGGGAAGGACTGCGGTCCTTTGGTAGAACACACGCCTTGCCCCATTGGACCTCCTCGCCCTTGTCCCACCTACCATTGGACCACAGGGAACTGGTCTAATTGCCAGCTGGCCAAGGGTGTTCTATGTGGGCATGGGCTGAGGACTCGAGGTAAGATTATCTGTATTCAATATACCTGCTCCCATCCAAAATTACTCACTTGCATTCTCTGATTTACTAACTTCGCATCATATTGTGAACTTTAGACTTATGGTGCACCAAGGATGACAGTGGGGAAAGAGTGGAATTGAAAAACTGTCTTGTGACTGAAGAACCGTTACCGGTCAGTGTGGAACGGTGCCACGCTGATTGTCATTCTCCTTGTCAGTTAATAGAGTGGACCAACTGGTCCGCATGTAAACAACCATGCCAAGGTGTTAAAGACAGGACGCGTCAACTCATAGGTAAGTAAACTCCCACCAATAAACCTGAGTTGTTTTTCAACTTATTCTTCTACAGGGTGTCCGAGAAAGATACGGCCAAACTTCAGGGGTCGATTCTACAAGGTATTTCTAACAAAAAATGTCTCCTAGCAATTTTCTTTTAACCCCTTGTTTTTTCAAGTTTCGTATGTTGAACCTTGTCTCACTAAAATTATTATAGCTGCCTTATTTTACGTAGAAATTCAAATCTGATTACACCGTTGAAAAAACCATTAAATTTCCCGTCAGATGAACACACGTTTGTAACCTCGCATCTAGTTGGAGTTTTTCTAGTTAAAAAAACTTTCAATTTTTGAGTTTTTTGACGAAATTCTCATTCTCTTGTAGAGAAAATTTGATGCGGTTTTCAGCAAAAACATCCTCAAAAGCTCAGGTTTTCAACGGTATAGTCAAAAAATTTTGTACAGTCGAATTTTGGGGAGAAATCTTCCTTTTTTTCCTCCATCCAATCCTACCGTAAAAATCCGTTGAAAAAAATCCACGTTTTTTCGCGTTCAAACACAAATTTCTCCCCAAAATTCGACTGTACAATATTTTTTGATTATACCGTTGGAAACCTGAGATTTTGAGAATGCTTTTGCTGAAAACAGCATCGGATTTTCTCTAGAGGGAATGAGTGAAAACCTCTTGAGAATTTCGTGAAAAAACTCAAAAATTGCAAAGTGCTTCTTTTGGACTAGAAAAACTCTTAACTAGATGCAAGTTAAAAATGTGTGTTGTTGCTCATCTGACGGGAAATTTAATGCTCTTTTCAACAGAGTAATCAGATTTTAATTTCCACGAGCTATATTCATTTTAGTGAGACAAGGTTCAACGTACGAAACAAATCTTTAAATTGAAAGAACAAGGGGTTAAAAGACCCCAAAGGTATCAAAGCTGGTACGCCGACGACTCTGCATGTGCAGTTAACTCTCAGCTCTACTGGAATAGCTCACACTACTCAAAGCTGAAGGCCCCCAATGGGGGTACCACCCAGAGCCACATAAGAGCTACCTAATAGTGAAACCAGGATTCGAAGCAGAGGCAAGACGTTTGTTTCCAGAGCTGAAAGTAGTTGGATCGCACCGATACCTCAGGGGCATCATAGGTCACTTGAGAAGAGACGTGAATTTGTCGCGGAAAACGTTGCCAAGTGGACAGGCTATGCCCAGTCTTTTGCAGAGTGCGCTCCAGAAAGCCCTCAGGAAGTATACACAGCTTTTGTAAAATCCCTGCAAAAAGAGTGGGCTTATCAGCAAAGGGTCGTACACGGCTGCAACACAGAGTACGAACCTTTGTGGGACAAAATCAGATGCAACCTGATGCCAGCTATACTTGGATGGGCTCCATCAACCCAAGAACAAAATCTCTTGACAATGCAGTATGGCTTTTGAAAACCCTGTTTCCACAGCAGAAGTAAGGAGTTGCACGTCAAGAAGAGCCACAACAGAATTGGTTGAAAGTACCTTGAGGGGGACCGTTTTTGATTCGCAAGAACATTGTGAACAAGTGGCTAGGGAGCGAGCAGCAGAAAAGGCTCGACGCAGGCACCACGACTCAGAACAAAGCCAGCAGGCAGTGGAGTCGTTAGCACCAGCGACAAGACGAACTGTGCAGCGTATCATCGAAGGGAACGCCTCCCAATGGCTTACCGTGATACCCTTAGCAGCCGACAACCTGGATCTTTCCTCAACCCAGTTCAAAGACGCTCTCTGCATGAGGTATACCATTGCTTAGCCTACGCGGGACCTGTGATGCTGCGGGTCCGAAATGAGTACCATTCATGCCTTGAATTGCAAAAGGGGAGGACTCGTAAAGCAGGGACACGACCAGATCAGGGACGTGGTAGCAAGCATGGCCAAAAAGGCATATAGAGGAGTCATAACAGAGCCAGTCATGAGAGAGGGCAGTGTGGGAGAACTTGGACTCATTGCTGATATCAAAATTGACGGAGTATGGGATAGGGAGAGAGCGTCTTTTTTTGGCCTCCGCGTAGTTAACGCCGTCGCCTCTGCATATCCAGGAAGGAAATGAAGTGAACCGCCTACACCAAACGGGACACCACAGCTGAAACCAGTCGTCCTCAACCGAGTGTCGTCCATCGACATTCCCATGATCCCTTCTACTATATTATGACTTTAAAAATAAATTTATCTTCATTTTCAACAAAAAAAGGGGTTAAAAGAAAACTTCTAAGAGACATTTTTTATTGAAAATGCCTTGTAAAATCAACCCCAGAGGTTTGGCCATATCTTTTTCGGATACCCTGTATGTATAGTTTCACCACAATCCATTCCTTGTCCATTGCATTAATCTACGAGTTTTGTGCTGCATTTTTTCTTTTTTTTCTAATGTTTGGATTTGAAATATCCGTTGATCGAATTTGATAGCTGCTTCATTTCTTTATTCTATTTAGGACTTTCGTGGCAACACGCGGCATGTCAAGCTCTTTCTCTGGTTGAAACAATGCCCTGCCCCTGCGCTCAGTATAACTTGATACCTCTATCTGAATGGTCGACCTGCCTCACCAACGAAAGCGCGCCCTGCGGCACTGGTACGAGGTACAGGGCGATGGCCTGCGTTGATACAAAAGAACAAACTGTGGATCCCAGGTGAATTTCACGAAACAATTACCTACCTATTTTAGAACCTACATACATAATAAATTGTTGAAAATGCCTTTTGGGTTGAAAATATTTTTAACATTTTGCTTAATAGTGATGCCTATGATTGATGTCTGCAGTTTGTGCGGAGGCAGCAACGGTTTACAAGAAGAACCTTGCCTTTTGCCGTGTCCTACCGACTGTCTGCTGGGTGACTGGACGTCGTGGAATGAGTGTAGCGTCGTTTGTGGCCCTGGGATCCAGAACAGAACGAGGGAAATTCTGAGAGAGGAGGCGGATGGCGGACGTCCTTGCGGTTCGACGATAGAAACCAAGATATGCAACACTTCTTGTGAAGTCTACCAGTGGCAGGCGGGCGGATGGAGTGAATGTTCTCTGCTTCCATCCGACAGACCGTTGGGATGTGGAACTGGTGACCAGTATCGACAAGTCAGGTACAATAACACTTTGCTGCAGAGCTTAATTTACACTATGGGAATACCTTTCCCTCGCCCTTAAATCTGAAATATTAAAATCAGGTGTTGTAACGGTGATTTTGGCCCCTGGGATATTATTCTGGAAGAGGAGGGTATTGGGAAATCCATGAATTTCAAGATATCTTTATAGCGTTTGGAGAAAAGCGTTTCGTGTTTTTGACCGCGTGGCACTAAAATGGTCATAACTTATCATTTTTCTAGCAAATACAAATCTAAAAACCTGCACCCTTGGAAAGAATGTTAAATTTCCCATACGACGATGTTGAGTCATCAAAAATTAACTTTCCTCGACCAGGGATCGATCTCCTATCATTCGTCGCTGATCGCATCCCCCCCCCCCCCCCGTTAGGAAATCTTAGGTACTCTGTTACCTAGTCAGGGCGGCGGCTTTGGCCGGCGTTTTACAACCCAGTGAGAACGCGGATTTTTGACTGGCTTCGGAGTTTTTTGTTATTGTTCCTGATTGACGGGGCGGGGGATCTGCTGACCTCAACGTTTGTCCGAATAGGTGATGGCTCGACTCGTGTCTTGGGAGGGAGTTGTTTTGATAACCTAATCTTAATGAATTATTGTTTCTCTGAGAAATGCTGAGGAGACCATTCGGGTCCGATACGACTGCGCCATATTGTTGAGTCATCAAAAATTAACTTCCCTCGACCGGAGATCGATCTCTTATCATTCCGATTCTGAGTCGGAGCTCCTACCACATGAGCTAAGGAAGCGAATGGACAGAAATGCGAAGAGGTCGCTGATCACAACAATGGCCAGTTCTGAAAAACTGTAAATTAGGCTTTCTACCTCAAACTAGAAAATTTGTCAATTTTAGTGCCGTAAGGTCGAAACACGGAAAAAGTGGCATTTTTATCGGGGTAAAAAAAAGTACTTGGAGGGAAAAGTTGTAGGAAATTAGTTGTACAATCGATTCCTGAAGTGTTGTTGGTTGGGCATGGGAAATCCTGTGTAGGCGCTTTATAATGTAGGCGTTATAATGATTTCATGGATAATTGAGGAGCTTGATTCCAAAAGGCACTATATCCATTTTGGTCGAACGTGAGAAAAACCATAGCGACCTGAAAAACGTGGTATAAACCAATGATGTTATTTTTTTTTATAATATAAAAATATATTATAATAGAAATATTTTATAATAGAAATATATTATTATAAAAGAAGAAAATTATTATAAATATTTTTGGAAAAAACGTTTAATTAGTTCAAAGTTTAAATTAATTTTGAACGAGATTTGAAATATCAGATTTATGGAGATAGTTTATATTGGAAATAAAACGTGGCGTTTAGTACTTTTTGGAATCAAACTAAGTGGATAAAGTACCTTTTGAAACAAAACATTGTGCTGAATATACCTTTTGAAATTGAACGGAATATTCACCAAAGTTTTCTCGAGGGAATATATTATCTTTCGCTCCAAAACGATCGCATTTTTGTGAAAAATTGCCCACCTAAAACTCTGGGAAAGTGTTAACTCAATTTCGGTGAAAATGGTTTTTCAGTACCTTTTGGAATCAAACTCCTAAATCTATTTGTTATAAATTATTCAAGGATGCAATTCATGTTTTAGATGTGTTGACACGCGGACTGTGACTCAAGTGAATGAAGGGCTGTGTGATTGGACTACTCGCCCGTCTGATATAAATGGTTGCCACGTAGCGTGTCCTGGAGACTGCGTACTCAGCCCTTGGTCAGAGTGGTCCATTTGTCCCAAAGTGAGTTTGCTTGCTACATTGACTTCATTGCACGTAAGGAAGTGATTTCTTATCTTGCCGCCTACCTACTTAGTGCTGTGCATGCCAGAACTCACCTCCTCAGAAGGAAGGTGTTTAAGTGAACAAGACGAGATTGTTGACTGGAGCAGGATCTGGTGGTTTCTCGAGCTGCCCTTATCTTCCACTCCAGTCTTGACCGATACAGGTTGCAGGTGGTCAGCTCGAGCTACCCACGTTTCTTTGGTTTACTTTAAAAATATTTAGAACCTAGGAGAAGAACACTACAATGATTAATGTTATCTTCGAAATGTCCAGGGGTGCCTGGCAAACAGTCAGCAACAAAGAACCAGAACGATGCTGAGAGCAGCCGCTTTGACTGGATCCAACTGCCCTCACGCCATCCAAACTCAGCCCTGCCAACTCAACGTGACCTGCTTCACGTACAGATGGGTCACCACCAACTATTCCAGCTGTCTTCCTTTGGGAGGAAGTCCTTGTGGGGAAGGAATGGCCACCCGGGCGATTTACTGTCTTCGCTCGGACAACCGTCCCGTTCCCGACAGGTGAGTCCAATTTTTACTAATAGGCAAAACATCGTTATCCTATAGTTGTGGGTGCTTTCTTTACAAAATTTGATTCTAGGTTGTTAGGGAAACTCAAATGGTTGTCATGCAATTTTCAGCTGAAATTTGGCTCACTTCCGAAAGCAAACTTTAATATGCGATTCTCACTCGTGTTTCTGACTCACCACGTCCATTCCTCAGAGTAAGGGTAGCGAGAGAACCAACTGCCAACTGCCCTCTCTAAGGGGTGTAATTAACCTGATTAATTTCACAATTAACTAACATTTAATTTAATAATTTGTTGATCGTCTTGGGGGTATAATTCGTTTCTAAGAATTGAACGCTACTTTAAATTGATAAAAAAAAAAACAACATAAAAATTGCATAAATAATTAGGTAAGTAATTAATAATCCTCATTAACGAACGGTTGGTCCCATAGAGGTCTGGGTGGTACCAAAAAATTCTTTAAAATCGTCGCTATTTTAAATTGAAGGAAAGACCAATATCTGAATTTCGAAATTTTTCGAACCAGGACGTTTTGAAAATGTTTTCCCCCACTGGAGGACCCCAAATGGAACCGATATCCCAAATTTCATCAAAATTGGTCCACGGGGGTTGCAATTTTTTCTGCTCGATTCCAAAAGTTCATTATTGTAAATAATAAACCAAAATTGACTCTTCAAAAGTGTCAATATTTGCAATCAGTTAGATCCGAAAACCACCGCCGCATGAGATGTCGTCTTCTGGCGATTTTCTGCCCTTTAAAGTCAAAACATCGAATTTTCTGATGAATTAAAACTCATGTTAGTAGTTAGGTAGGTACTTGGTTAGATGAGGCGTTAGAAAACTATTAAATATGCTATTTAAAACCGCCTTCCAAGAAACGGAACTGCCTTATCGTAAGGAAATGCTATGAATTTACATACACTGTGATCAAAGTTACAGGCTCCTAGTGTTCTTATCATAGAGCCAGTTATGAGAGATGCAGCTGGTAGTCAGTCGGCTCTGATTGCTGACATTGAGGCCATTGGGGTCTGGGACAAATAACTACTATTTGGTTGTAAGGAGAGCCGATCCAAACAGGATTTCGCAACCCCCTCCATCTGCAAGCAGATAGATGAAACCCCGAAAACCCTAGCAGGGTGATCGAGGGAGTGTAAGGAACTCACCACCCAGGAGCCCCAGGGGAGCTAGTCATGACTATCAGCTCCTCTAGGTACCTGTTTGTATTAACACCACAGGTAAGGCCGAACCTCCTAGCTAAGGTTCTACCAACTAGACAGGTTGGTACCCGAGTTCGTAACAGAACTCACATGCCGAGAGACATCTTCAGGGGACTAGCCCTTGAGGATGCCATCTCTCCCCTTGTAGCCTTCTTGGTACAAGCCCATGAAGTAGGGTTTGCTCAACCACAACCACCTCGAATCCGACCTCAACTGAGGGGCAGGCAGGTGATGCTTTGACCGAAGTCGGTGCATCGGTAGCCTGGGGCTCCCCTCGCCCGTGTTACTGGTAATTGAGATGAGTAAAAAGCCTTTTACGGCATTACTGCTATCCCCGAAAGCCCGACCAGGTAACAGGCCCGGAAGCAGAGAATTTGTACCTGCTCCCTAACCACTCTACTGCTGTCAGAGGCGTGAGCCAGAGCCCTAACATTAAGGGGGTACAGGAGAGGGAGCCATGACGCACGGCGGTACCCATATGGGGTCTGGGACAAATAACTACTATTTGGTTTTAAGGAGAGGCGATCCAAACAGGATTTCGCAACCCCCTCCATCTGCAAGCAGATAGATAGAACCCCGAAAACCCTTGGAGGTTGATCAAGGGAGTGGAAGGAACTCACCACCCGAGAGCCCCAGGGGAGCTAGTCATAACTATCAGCTCCTCTAGGTACCTGTTCTGGGGCAGTGGGAGTGTGGCGTTCTTTGACAACCACATTATCAATGCTGATGCTCCCTTCTGCTGCACCAAAGAATGGTCAACCGTTGCACAGCTGCTCATGAAAATCATAGTAAATATGATCAAGCAGTCGAAGACGTTCGTGGCTCGTTCACACCTCTGATTCCTTCACAGATAATTTCAGGCTTTCCTGAAAAGAGCAGCAAGCAGGCTGTCAGAAAAGTATGAAAGAGACCTGTTCGAGACAAGTGGGTTTGTTAAAGTTCAGATAGCCGTGTTGCGAGTCGTATCATCTATGCTACTGAGGGGTTCCAGTATGAGATACGAAGTTTCTGGACTGAAGACGGAGCTATGTCGGATCCTGTCACTCATTCGAGACCGAGAGCTACGAGAATTCGCTTCCGTTGCCGAATGAATGCCCAAGTTCCAACCCTAACCCTCAACCTTCAATAAAACCACATCTCAGTTGAAAAAAAAATACTGTTTAAATAATGCATCTAAAGATTGGTTCTGAAAAACGTAAAGCCTAAGAGTCACTCCTACTTCTTAACGATGATTACTGTATTAAACCTCGATTTTTTTTTATCAAGATTGGTCAATATCATATAGGTACACAAGAAGTAAGTACGTTCCAAGCAGACGTATGCTGGAAAGGGACCTGCGGCGGTGGACGGCGCTCTGGTTATACTGTACCCTCAAGACCGAGCGGTCGTGCGTTCTTAGCATACTCTGAATGAATTGTCCGTAGATTCTTCTCTGCTTGAACCATAATTTACTTCACACTTTTATTTAACACTGTCTCGTCTAATGTTAGTACATTTTTTTACTACCGTTTTTGTTTCAGTTATTGTTCTGATCAACAAAAACCTAATCCAGCTGAAAAATGGTGTTACACGGACTGCCCGGTCGACTGCGAGTTGGCTGAGTGGAGCGAGTGGAACTCTTCCAAATGTCATTGCGATCAAACAGGTTAACAATCAATTTTTTTACTGTGAGGTACTTATAGACATTTTTTAGTCGGAACTCTGGAATTAAATTTCCTTGTTATCAAATTTGATACAAAAATAAGCAGCGAAAGAAGTAGTAAGTATTCTTCCAGCATGCAATGAGGATTTTCACCGAATTCTGTTTGCATTTTTCCTGAATAGTTAATGGTGTGGGATAGATGAAAATCGGGTTGATTTCGGAAAATGAGTCTCCTGTTATTTTTGGGAGACAATCAAAATTTATGATTTCAAAAAATAACCGGGAAAACGGACCTCTCCAAAGTGAAGCGGAAACGCTCGCTGATTAGCTGTTTGGATCGCCGTCTCCTCCCAGTGTTGCCCATTGGTACGACGAAATCGTGTTATCTAAGAGGAAAGTTATCAAACAAAAACAGGGGAAACCTAATTTTCCCCATCTTGCTTTTTCTATTTTTTTTTTTTTTTTTTTTCTTCAGTTTTTCGATTTTGATCTTTACTGGTTTTGTGAAATGTTGCCTCTGAGGACTATACGAAGTGAGGTTTCACGATCTCAGTGCTTCAAGCGGCCGTACATGAACTATTCCAGGTTGACGTCATCCCGGTTTTTTTAAACGTTTACATTTTCTACACTGTTTTGTTTATTCGTAAATTAGGCAGTACGGACTAAAGGTTTCTCTTAGGGGGTGTTTCGAGGTGCTGAATCCGATTTCGGAGTCAAAAATAGGAAATTCTAACTGGTGAAATTCTTCATTTCATGTAAGTCCTCGAATTCTACCTGTTCGGATGTCTTGGAATCTACTAGATTCCTTCATTTCCAGTAAGGGTACCTTGTCTCGGGGAACATCCGCAGAATTCCTTTACTTGGTAAAAGAAGAGATCTTAAACCGGGTACTTTTGAATGGGGGATTTTGTCACGTCTCATAAATAGAAGTACTGTCCGCAGATTGAAAGAATGCGGATGGTTTAGTGAGGTGTCCATGTGTATTACAATCCCGAAACATCGTCCTTCTTCTACCTGCCACTCAAGCCAAGGAAAATGAGACCGAGATGAAGTGAACGGATTGATTTATTACAGGCAAAACTAAACAAATATAGAACACTAATAAAACAGGTTCCTTACCCTTGGGAAAGTCTTATCAATTAAGAGAATGTTCATTCATTCATTCAAAAATAAAATCACGCTTCCAGTACCTAAAGGATGATGCTTCTTTCGTTCTTTCAAATTTTAAAGGCGACTGAAGGGTAAAAAGAAGGGCAAGTGAACTCACAGTCGAGGTAAAAATCCTCCCTAACAATTGGCTGAGTGGAGGGGCTCTCTACCTTATTATGACTCGAGTTTCTCGATGCCTGGATTACGATTACTGAGGCTCGGCCCTTTCTCCAGCCTGACTCAACAGGCCACCTAAGATTTTGGAACAGGTAGTCGTCTATGTTAGCAAGCATACCCTTCGGGAAATTGGCCAACCGCATTCTTTCTATCTGCGAACAGTAATTGACTACCCATTTCTTAATTTTTCCAACTTTTTGAACAATGTTAGCGATATTTCTCGAATAATTTCTCCTCTTGCTTTGTATTTTTAAATTTAGACCAAACTAGTTGGCTTGATCTATGTAACATGTGTGGTCGCAGGTATGACGAGGCACGCTATAATCGCCACGAACCCCAGTTCCTCTGGCCGGCCGTGCCCTGAAGTGCTCCACTGGCGCCCCTGCCCCGCCACTCCTTGTTACGTTTGGCAGCCGGGAAATTGGTCTCAGTGCCAACTTCACGTAAGGGCCAAAGATGAAAAAGAATTCAATCTTGAATATTCAATAATTCCGATGGTACCTACTTGAGCAATTCCATTCGTTTAAGTTAGTGTACGAGATTCACGTAGTATTCTCACTTTTCGATCACTTTCCATTCAGGGAGCTGCTTGTGGACACGGAGTGAGAACGAGGAATGTAACTTGCGTCAAGCTCAATGACAATACTACTGTGGAACCGTGGCATTGCACTGGATCTTCCAGGTTAGTGGATTGAAATTTACTAAGCGAAATTAAATGTTCCATTTTTTATAAACTTGGAGGTTATATCCCTGGGTTGCATCTATCAGTAGTAAGGAAGGTGGTACAAAAGTTCAAGAATGTTCATATTGAAATGGAAAATTCGCATTGAATTTCAAAAGTCAGAATTTGATTCGGAAAAGTCTGAATTCCGTATTTGACCTCGAGCCACTGCAGCCATTACTTGGAGTCAAAAGAGCGCTCGGTCATTCTATACAAGATTTTTTAAAAGTACACAAAGGGTAGACGGCGGAGATATTTGACACTTTCACGGTTTTGTGCGAGAAAGCGACTCATTGACTGAGGATGGTAAGGTCTTGCATGGTGGTAGTTTCTCGGAGGGAACAGTGAATTACAGCCCTCAGGATAGCCACTGTGAATTACAGCCCTCAGGATAGCCACTGTGAATTACAGCCCTCAGGATAGCCACTGTGAATTACAGCCCTCAGGATAGCCACTGTGAATTACAGCCCTCAGGATAGCCACTGTGAATTACAGCCCTCAGGATAGCCACTGTGAATTACAGCCCTCAGGACAGCCACTGTGAATTACAGCCCTCAGGATAGCCACTGTGAATTACAGCCCTCAGGATAGCCACTGTGAAGTACAGCCCTCAGGATAGCCACTGTGAATTACAGCCCTCAGGATAACCACTGTGAATTACAGCCCTCAGGATAGCCACTGTGAATTACAGCCTTCAGGATAGCCAGTGTCAATTACAGCCCTCAGGATAGCCACTGTGAATTACAGCCCTCAGGATAGCCACTGTGAATTACAGCCCTCAGGATAGCCACTGTGAATTACAGCCCTCAGGATAGCCACTGTGAATTACAGCCCTCAGGATAACCACTGTGAATTACAGCCCTCAGGATAGCCACTGAATTACAGCCCTCAGGATAGCCAGTGTCAATTACAGCCCTCAGGATAGCCACTGTGAATTACAGCCCTCAGGATAGCCACTGTCGATTACAGCCCTCAGGATAGCCACTGTGAATTACAGCCCTCAGGATAGCCACTGTGAATTACAGCCCTCAGGATAGCCACTGTGAATTACAGCCCTCAGGATAACCACTGTGAATTACAGCCCTCAGGATAGCCACTGTGAATTACAGCCCTCAGGATAACCACTGTGAATTACAGCCCTCAGGATAGCCACTGTGAATTACAGCCTTCAGGATAGCCAGTGTCAATTACAGCCCTCAGGATAGCCACTGTGAATTACAGCCCTCAGGATAGCCACTGTGAATTACAGCCCTCAGGATAGCCACTGTGAATTACAGCCCTCAGGATAGCCACTGTGAATTACAGCCCTCAGGATAACCACTGTGAATTACAGCCCTCAGGATAGCCACTGTGAATTACAGCCTTCAGGATAGCCAGTGTCAATTACAGCCCTCAGGATAGCCACTGTGAATTACAGCCCTCAGGATAGCCACTGTCGATTACAGCCCTCAGGATAGCCACTGTGAATTACAGCCCTCAGGATAGCCACTGTGGGCCACAGTATTCGAAAAATGGGCCAAAGGGGAGCTGCGCTCCAGGGTCTACCACTGGAGGGTTAAAGAAACAAAACTCAATTTGTGTCGCCTGGAAAAAGATGTCTGGCGACATATTGCTCTGGGGGTGCGATATGTCGTTACAATTTCGAAATCTTCCGACTCATCATATTTTACCTTCTTGAAAAGAGAAAAAAAAATTCTTGAAAATTACTCATTACAACATAGGTGTATTAGGAATGCCTAGGTAGATTTAACTATGTATAAAATGTTCGCAGGAGACCCAGTGTTTGGGAACCATGCCACAGCCCGTGTGAGAGCGACTGTCAGCTTTCACCATGGAGCGAGTGGTCTCACTGCCACGGAGACTGCACCAAAGACAAATCTGGTAATGTACTGAGTAAATTAATACGTTCATAGGTAACCTACTAATTCTGAGAATCACTCAACTTGTATTCTAATCCTGACATAAATAACATTCAACCTATTTTGCAGGATACCAAACGAGATCCAGGGCGGTGATTCGGCCACCGCAGAGCGCAGGGGCTGAACCTTGTCCTGAGGCGCTGTGGGAGACCCAGCCATGCTCCCTGGGTCCTTGCTACAGCTTTGACTGGACCGTCACTTCGACTGGCAACATCGTCTGCCAACGTTCCGATGGACTCCACGTTAGCGGTAATATTCAATTCCAATTTTGTTCCCAAACATGCTGGTATGTCGGATCAAAAACCCTCTGAAGCTTCTAGTCATTCCACTGTTATTCCTGAGAAGACCTTTAAAACTAAGACAATATTCTGTGCTCAATGTCCCTTCTCTCTCACTTTGCCATGTGGTTTTCATGGTCCATGAAAAATGTGAGTGAAAAATTACACTCTTGTGAGAATCT
Organism: Apolygus lucorum; assembly: GCA_009739505.2. NCBI lineage: Eukaryota > Metazoa > Arthropoda > Insecta > Hemiptera > Miridae > Apolygus > Apolygus lucorum. The sequence goes on from CM019179.2 coordinate 46,441,358, forward strand.
TAGACGGCCAGAATCAATCAACATCACGTTTCTTCCTTCACTCATCTGGATCACAGCATGGAATCATTCCCAATTCCATAGAGTTATTCTTCTTCCATGTTCTTATGCTCGAGTAGCTGCTCTTCCTCCCTTTTCTATGTTTGATAATCATTTAAACTTGTGAACTTTAACATGATGACTGCTACCTTCAGTAGGTAATTGACGTTTTGTTATTTCCTGTCAAAATGGTATCAGTTTTCCATTTTTGTGAATAGCGAGTGGTGTCTGAAGAATCATCTTTTTTTTCCGGGAGTGGAGAAACTTTGTAAGAGCAAAGGGGAAGTTCACCCCAACAGTGTTGGACTCCCAAGCATTGGGCCTACCAACTAAAACCCCACTCCCTCTGCTCAGGACTCACCCCAGAACCACTTGTACAGTATTACTTCAGGGCGAGCCTTTTTTTTGTGCCAAAAGGCTGCTCCAACTTCTGGTCTCTCCTTCAATTCTATTCCTCATCTTCTTCCTCCCATTTTCCATCCAGCTTTTTTGCTTTGAGGACTGCTGTGACAAATACTGCCATTGCGTCCCAGCTCGACTTGTTCTTAATCATCTCATGTATGATTGTCTGTGGACGCAACGTTCCAATGGCCTCTTCCGTACTCCTCCTCATACCTTCCCATTGTGGGCATGTGAAGAAGGTGTGGCAGACATCATCCTTGTCTATCCCACAGTATCTGCACTCTGGGTCAGTAGCGTTCCTGATCTTTACTAAGTAGGAGCAGAAGTATCTATACCCCGAAAGGAATTGAGTCAGGTAATAGTTCACCTCACTGTGTTTTTTCTCCGACCAAGCCTTTAGATCGTCAATTATGAGGGCTGTCCACCTTCCACGGGTTTCACAGACACGGTCTGATTGCCACTTACGGATGGTCTCCTGCCGCTCTCCCTTCTTTACTACTAATATTGCCTCTGCCATCCTCATTCTTATCCTTTTCGCTCCAGTGCCTGGTGGTATATTGGAATTGTTTCTTCTATCACTTGTGATGCTGTACCTGAGACAGTTCTAGATGCGCTACAGATTCTCAGAGCTCCTCTCCTCTGCACGTTTGGTACCTAAGGGTGAATTATCTAAGAATTATCTTAGATGTGCGATGCTGGTTCTTAAGAAACGATATTACGAATTCTGCACACCTTGGATCTGATGAGTAGCCACCACTGTTCTCCAGAAACTGGCAATAGAAATAGCATGGTGATGAAAGTATTACAATAATAGAAGTAGTAGACGTGTTTTCTTCTGGGAGAGGAGTGATCACAGAGTACTGGAGACAAGTTAACAGAGGAGAAAGCTAATGTTAAAATGGCGTGTTTTGAGGCTGCCTCAGTTTCGCCATCTACTTTCAGCTAAGGAACTACTACAGAAACTGATGTGGTGGGGGGGAGGCCACACTCTCTTCATGCCGCTTCTTTTCAAAAACTTTCGAATGACCTGAAATTGATAACTTTTCGTTTCATCGTCATTTAGATTTGCAAGAATTACTTGGAAAGTCCAATCTTGGCGAAAGTTAGTTTCCAAGTCACCCTTACAATTGTTGTTGTCCCTATTGCCAGTAGTTCAAATGTTCAATCGACAACTACCACCCATAGAATTGTTTGAAACCCTGTATATTATTGAAATTCGCTCGATTTTTTCATACATATCGAGAATATAACTAAATGTTTTCAAATTAATTACTTAGATGCGGCCAGTAACGCCCCAAGGAGAAAAATATGTGTTAAACAAAGTGACTTGTTGGGATGAGGTTGGGATCAAGCAATCATGAACGCAATCTGTTGCACTCATCTGAAACTACGTCCTGGAGCTCCACCAATCAGAACGCTTCTAGGGCTCCCAGCTTCAGCTTTCAGCCCAGTGGGGGTGACGTTTCCCATATAGGCTCTCAGAGATCGTTACTTTTAACACCGATGAGTACCCTAAGATATTTCAAATGTTATTACGCTACATTCCCCTCTGTCCACCAGGTGGGTGCACCGGGAAGAAGAAACCAAGGATCTCCGCGTGCCACTGGGAAGAAGACAGATGCGTCTGCGAGGATGGCGCTGTCGTTCTTCAACAAACTGCATGCATACCTGAATCAAACGAAGTTCAAGCCAGGATGTACTTTCCTAGTAAGTATTAGAGCTTACTGCATGAGCCTAAAATTTATGAGTACATAAGCATCAATTCGTCAATTGTAGGAATCAAATTTGCCATCTAAATGGCAGAGGTTGGAGGGTGCTCATATGAATGGTCCTTGAGGATTCGATTCTATCATTCTTTATTAATCTGAATCAAATGCCAATTTTGGCATGATTTTCCGAAGAGCGCCCATCCAAATGAGCAGGAATTCGGAGTAAAAATTTCAATTAAAAAAAGCCAAAATTCGAAAAATGTAACTTTTTCTTTTAAATTTTAAAAGTGTTTCCTTTAAAAGTGTTGGGGGGGGAGGGTAGCTTGGAACTTTATTGCTATTTCCAACGATATTATACGATGATATAATTTGAATTTATTTGGTAAATAACGGTAGTTATAGCAGTTCCAATTACATAAAAATCTCAAAATTGAACAAAGTTGGAAACAAGGTGTTAAAACAAAATTCCAAAGTGTAGATTGTAGGTGAATCCGCGGATCAGGGTAATGGAAGCCCAAAGCGCTGAAGCCTGGTGGCTTATTGTGCTACTCCGCGGATTCTGTTCCTAGTCAGAGAGTCCTAGCCCTTTGGTAAGGGCCAGTAGCGGTTTGACTAGGTTTATGCTGGGAAAAGCCTCCATGGGTGTAGGTGACCCGAGGATGTGAAATCTGCGATTTGATAGCATTTCACAATCGAATATTATGTGGGAGGCTTTTTCTTCGGCCTCTCCACACAGCCTGCAGAGGGTTATATTCTGATTTACCCCAATGCGGTTGAGATGGAATCGGAGGGGAGTAAAGCCCGTTACCAGGCAACCACAAACCTGACTTCCTTGCAGCTTAGCCACAGCAGCTCTTCTGTGGCGCTGGGGTTGGGTTTGGACACCATACGCTTACTTAGAGCATGTCCTTCTAAGGTTTGACCATCTACTAGTGGTTTCATTAGTTTATGGTCGCCCTAAAGGAAGATTTGGGAATGCCGATGGCTGGCCCTGGACCGATAAATGGGGTTAGTGAGCCCCTTCTGGCCAGCGCATCTGCTTTCTCATTTCTCATTACTCCGCTGTGTGCTGCCACCCACTCCAGAGAAACCCTGTTTTGTTGCGACAGGAAGCATTAACTCGAATCCTCAAGTTAATGGAGGAAGCGGCTAAAGCCTTGATCGCAGCCTGGCTGTCTGAGAGAATGCGGAAGTGAACACCACGGTGTCCCCTCCGTAGACTTTCCCCAGTGCAGACCCAAACTGCAAGTACTTCAGCCTGAAATAATGAGGCATACTCTCCTAGAGGAGCTGAGTGGCTCCATCTGGGATTAGTCCCGTAAATTCCAATCCCTGTACCATTCCCCATTTTGGATCCATCCATATACCAGAATAGGTCGTTGGGACAGCATTGGGAGATTTGCCACCCCTCCGATCTTATGATTGATTGCAAAGAGACTCTTTTTGTGGGAAAAACCTTGAAGAATCGAACCCTGGATGTTTGCCCAGCGTTATTGTAGACACCCTGAATTTCCGACTACGCCTGATAACTATCTCTCTGCTTGGTCCCACGATATTTTGTGCCTGTATCCTACTCTTACCTATCTATCAAACTACATTCCGTTTTATCGGCTCCAGTTCGCTTCTAGTAGGTAACAGAATCGGTCACAATAGATCAAACCTATGGTCTCAGTGACTAAGGCCTTGCCCCGTCCCAGTATATCAAAAAAAAAAAAAAAAAAAGTAACAGAATGAACAGGGAAATGGATGTAAATTATGAACTCTTGTTGCAGATGACGATCTGAATGTCTGGCTGTTCGCCATGATAGGAATCGGCTGCGTATTCATAATATTCGTCGGCGCATCCATCTATCTTCTTTGGTAAGCATTGCCTTTGCTGGTGGTTAATATTATTATATTGCAATCATTACCTTTCCTAAAGGCCGAGATGTAATGTACAACTGAAAATTTTCTAGTTCAGGAAAAATTGCATTATCGCATTATGAGCTCATTTTTCGAAGTGATCGTGAAGTATTGAACATCTATCGCCCAAAAGCATCGCCTCCCTTCGGCCTAAGCATTTCGCCTGTCAACAGTCCTTTCATATTCTGTTTGACCAAAACTTAGGTCCTCGTAAGCTAATCCTTTCTGAAAAACATGTCTTATAATTTCCAGTCACTCCAGCCGAGAGGCCTCCATGGGCTACCAGCAGAGCAAATGAGATTCGGCCCACGAGCCACTCCTCGCGCCGCGCGCCAAAATCAAATCCAAGCCACGTGAAATCGGCAGCTCCTTCAAAACTTTGTAAACATTGAAACAATCAAGATTCATAGAGAAACATCCCTAGGGGTTTTCTCCCCTTGACGTACGTCAACTGTGAAAAATGTTACTAAAACCACTTACTTTAGATTTTGGTTGAGTAACTGTGTTTTTTCCCGCAGTTTCGTAATTTAGTTGTTTTCTTGGTTCAACGTGGTGTCAACTTCACATTGATTCATTACATGTTTTTGCAGTTGTTTGTACCCCTCAGCAGAAGAGATAAGGGAAGTTATAATTGGATTCATGATTGTACAAATGGAGTAGGTGGTACTTGAAGTGCGGTTTCGTGGAAGAGGGGCTCGATGGGCGAGATTTAAGTTGAGAAAAAACACTGTTGTGATTACTGGTTGAATGTGGCAGACAGAGGTAACCGTTCAAATTTTCTTTGGTGCCAAACAAATATCGCAAGTGATAACATGAAGGTTTTGAAACTAAATTTTACGTTTTTTGTTTGAAGATGACTGTTTAAGTAGACTCTGGCGTGGCCCAGGAGTAGGCTGTAACCTGTCAGAAAATTGTAGAAAACTATGAAATAGCTGTCAACGTTCATTCAAATCAAGAGAAATTCAGGAGTTTCAAGTTCAATCTGCTTCGAGATCAAGAGAGATATAGAGGAGATGTGAGAATGGTCAGTGGGAGGTAGGGGAGCTTCAAATTGATAGCTAAAGGTCTTCGGTTTGCTCCTGGACTTGAGGAGTCCAGGACGTGTCTACTCAGGATGGTAGGATCGTGTAATGCTGAGATGACAGATGTCCATGTTATGATGGTCACTCGTTCGTCCAGGATGAATTTGAATCATATTCTAACAGCAATCGTCATATCAAGACACAAGTTCAGCTCAACGACCGACGCATCTGTACTGCCAAAGAGTAAACTGTTACTAGTAAGGTGCCGATCAGGCGTTCCTCTCATTTCTAATACCTAACAGAGACCTAAAACATTGTCCCATTTGGTTCACGCTGCACACATCCTTTGACATATCTGTCATGGCATATCTATCTTAAACGATTACATTCCTTTTTGGTGTATTAATGATTTGATGTCCTTGGACTTGGAAATTAACTCAGGACTTGAATGAGGAACCAGTACTCTATGTGAATCTAAGTGGTGGAAAGTTCGAAGAAGTTACTTATGTACTAAGTTTCCCCATGCTGATGAGAATGGGGTATTTTGGTGGGTCGGAAATTCAGGTTTTTGACCTCAAATTTGGATTCAGCACCCTTGAAAACCTATATACACCAACTATTAGCCCAATGATACTATAACATGTGGTAGAAAAATTAATTAAAGAGATTACACGTTTGAAAAAGGCGGGCCGCTATAAATGCACACACACTAGGCAAGGACTACGCCGCGGACAGCCCCGCGCGCGTGTGTGAGTAGAATGTTGTAGTATCCAAGAGGGGTTTCTGTGCATGGATACTTTTTCAAAGACAGTTGGCTAGCTACGTCACGATTGGCTAGCTACGTCACACCATTCAAATCTTCAACTTTCCTTAGCTTCTCTGATTTTTTAAAAACATTTTCTCGACGAACAGACCCGATTACCGTTATTCCTGAGCCATACTCTTTTGAAAAAAAAAATAAAAAAAATTGACCGAAATACCCCATTGTATTTAAGTTACCAACCATTGAAATTAATTAAATTTCCATCCTAGTGATTGTGATCTCAAAACATTCCTGTCTTCAATTTTCATTAAATTTCGTAGATATGAGACATGGAGATCTGTTCCCTATACTCCCATACTTGTGGTAAATTTCCCTACGAGTGGCAACAGTGATGATTTAAGAATGTTATCGCTGTTCACACCACCTTTTTGTTGTAAAGCTGATTCACATAGGAAGGAACGACGGAAGGACGAGAAAACCAGTGGAGGGGGCAGGCGGAGACAGTGGAAGGTTCACATCGATGGAGCAGACAATGATAACCTTCCTCCTGAAAGCCTCTGAAATGATAACCTCTCTCTGATCAGTAAGCTCTGTTGACAGTGTTTTGAATTTGACAGCATTTTGGTGGTGATGATGATCATTCCTCGTTGAAATTCATAAATAAAAAAATTCATAAAAAAGGACAGTGCGAGAGAATAAACAAATGACCGCGAGTGTGGAACCTCGAGGTGGCTGATTGTGGATTGCAACAATCGATTGTTTTTTCCAACATTCGATAGTTCTGATGGGTTTTTTCGACCAAGGAATAATAATATATTGCTCTACCCACATGCTCATCTATTTTTTACGAATGGCAGCTGAACGATGTTTCCAGAAAATATCACAGTTGGGATTCTGCAAAAATTTTGGGAATACATTATCATAACTATCGATTGTAACTAATCGATTGTTGGCTACTATCGACATTTGGCCACCTGTAGTGTAGCCTCCACTAGTGGTTACCTGCGTGGAAGGCTGAAGACAAGGTTATCAAAGTATAGAATGGAATGATTTGAGAGGAATATCGAATCGGCAAAATGTTTTATTGATTGGAAAAGTATCTAAAACTAGTAATAAACGTCGATAATACGCAATTTTTAAAAATGTGGCCATATTTACTGGGAAAAACGTCATTGATGCCCTGGCTCTGTGCATCTACTTTAGAGGAATCAAATGAGTTTTCGCCAAAAGGCTCTGATTCCAGTGTCCCAGACTAGAATTAATGGCGTAAAGTTTGAAGGGTCGATTGACCCCTCAACGCACTGAGGGGGAGTTCTGCGTGGGGCCCCATTCGCACCATGGAAAAGTCCCGGTTTTCAGCTCCGCAGTAAACCCCAATCAGACGGTGGTGCACTAGTGTCACCGAAAAAATCTTAAGAATTCCTCAGCTGTCCCAAGGTGTCACCAGATTAACTACATTTAAATTGCAATTTAAAAATTGATGAGCTGAATTTTTGAACCTTAATAATCTTAAAATTTTTTTTTCATCGATCTCCTGGGAAATTATTGTCGTTATTCCATTTTGAGACTTTTGATAGCCCAAATAAATTCTGCTGTCCTTTAAATTTAAAGTTGCACATTAATTTTGTTTACTCCGGGGACACTTTGGGACAGCTCTGGAGTTCCTGAGATGTTTTCAGTGACACTAGTGACACCATGGTCCGATTAGGATTAACGTGTCTGGTGACACCTTGGGACAGTTGTGGAGTTTCCAAGTTTTTGGTGACACTAACGACACCATGGTCCGACTAGGATTAATGTGTCTGGTGACACCTTGGGACAGTTGTGGAATTTTGACGTTTTGGTGACACTAGTGACACCATGGTTTGATTAGGATTAACGTGTCTGGTGACACCTTTGAACAGTTATGGAGTTTCCAAGTTTTTGGTGACACTAGCGACACCATGGTCCGATTAGGATTAACGTGTCTAGAGACACCTTGGGACAGTTGTGGAGTTTCCAAGTTTTTGGTGACACTAGCGATACCATGGTCCAATTTGAGTTAAAAATGCCATAGAAGCACGATAATCGACGTTTTTCGCGGTAAATCAACGAGGGAAACGATTACTATCCGTCATTTGAAAACGGAGAGGCCAAAAACGAAGTAGATTTCTTGGGTTTTGGCGTAAAGGCGGAATACAAACCTCATTAACGGTAATGAATAAAGCATCTCATTTTTTAGTGCAAAATTTTCAATAGATTAAGATGCTAGAAAGAATCATTTTAAATCTAACAGCATCATGAGAAATCAGCGCTTTAATACATTTATGAAGCCACATATTTGTTTGTTTTTTTCGATGTACGGTTGTGATCTTTGTAGAAAAACTAAACGATCACCTAAATTGCAAAACGAGTGGAAGTACGATTCAGGATGTTACGTACAATTTGAAAACGCTAGATAGGTAGCAGGAAAAATTAAGCCATTTTAGGTCATACATGTTTTATACCCTCTGAATCAATATAATCCCGTTCATGTACCAATAGTAACGAACCAACCCGCATGAGTGAAAAAAAACTGAATCTTAATTAAAAGAAAAAAGCTTGTTTGCAGGAGAATTAAAAAAGGTATCATAATTTCCGAGCCAATTTTTTAGTACTTTTTGACGAAACCGTAGTTTATTAGAGTCGAATGGTGAATTTGATACAAAATAAATTGAAAAAAAAGATTCACAGAAACTTTAGATCCATAGAAGTAGGATAAATAGGCTTCCTCCTGCAAGATTTTCAAAAAAATAAAAAGTAAAAAAAAGGAAGAGTATTAAAAAAAATAATAATATAATTTTGTATCGGAAAATAAATCGTTTCCACAGAATATTGCAGTATTTGTAAAGGCTTAAAAGATCGGCTCACTAAAGACGTGTAAATAGACAAAAACTAAAAGAACAGAATCTAAAATATTAGTTATTACAGGTTTAACTCATTTGTATGTATTTATTTGTTGTTAACCCTCTACGGACGGATTGCTTTTTCGTCACTCCATTCTTTTATAATGCAAATCCATTTTTTACCCCGCTCAAGTATTTTCTCGGATTCTTTGACTATTTGGGTCTGTTTAGCAGGTGCCTCACGTCGAATGTGATATTCTATGAAAATGTCAAAGGACTCCACGGCTGCTTCAACTGCTCTGTGGTTCCATTCGATCCCGCATGCCAATAATCTGTTAAACATGATGAGTGGACAAGTATCTAATATTTGGATTAACACGTTCAACGCGGAAAAAAAACGCGTTAGTCCACTGTCGCGGAGAAATTTTTTTGGCAAAGCGTGCAAAGATAAGGTGTCACTTTGATAACTGCTCATGATCTTCAACCTTGGCCGATTCATCTCCTGATTGAACCGTTCGTCTCACAAACAGTACATCTATCACGAAAAACAGCTAGAAAGGAACGGTAATGGAAAACGAAAGAACAGGAGCAGATATTCTTGAATCTTTTGTGAGAGGTATTAGCGTGACATTGACGTGGCCCGCCACAGGGATGTGGATCCGCGTCCAATGTGTTAAAGGAGAGCTGATCCAAACAGGACTGCAAGCAGATGGACAGACCTCACACCACCCATGTGGAGGAGAGGAAGGAGGAGGGAGGAACTCACCACTGAGGAGCCCAAGGAGAGTTGGTTGAGACCATCTACTCTCCTGGGTACCTGTTTGTCTTGAACAACACAAATTGGGCCGAACTTTCTAGCAGAAGTTCTACTATCAAGACAGGTTGGTGTCCAAGTTTAAAGCAGAACCCACATGCTGAAAGACATGCTCAGGGGACGAGACCTTGGAGGATGCCAACTCTTCCGTTGAAGCCTGCAAGACCAAGGAGCAGGGCATGTTCAAGCACGACCACCACGATTCCAAAGGCACGCGCCAATGTGACCAAGGTCAGTACTGTTCGCAGATAGAAAGAATGCGGCTGACCAATTTCCCCGAAGGGTATACCTGCTTACATAGATGACTACCTGTTCCAAAGTCTTAGGTAGCCTGTTGACTCGAGCTGGGGAAAGGGCCAAGCCTCAGTAATCGTAATACAGGCATCGAGCAACTCGAGTCATAATAAGGTAGAGAGCCCCTCCACTCAGCCAATAGTTAGGAAGGATTTTTATCTCGAATGTGAGTTCACTTGCTCTTCTGTTTACCCTTCAGTCGCCTTTAAAATTTGAAAGAAGCATCATCCAGGTGCCAGAAGCGTGATTTTATTTTTTAATGAATGAACCTGTTTTATTAGTGTTCTGTATTTGTTTTGTTTTGCCTGTCAATCCTTTCACTTCATCATTGGTCGGAAGTCAGCAACCCTCGGTCTCATTTTCCCCAGCTTAGTGGCAGGTAGAAGAAGGACGATGTTTTTGGGATTGTAATACACATGGACACCTCACCAAACCATCCGCATTCTTTCAATCTGCAAACAGTACGTCGGTTGCCTGCAGCTCCTGGTGATTGGGATATAATACTGGTGATTGGGATAAGTAATAAGCCTTTTACAGGTATTCCTGCTATCACCCATGAGCCCAGAGGCAGAGAATTGGAATCTGCCCCCTAACCTCTCTACTTCTGTCTAAGGTTAATACCGTAGCCCTAACGTTAAGAGGGAACGGAAGAGGGAGGCATTACGCACATTGATACCCAAACTGAAGAGTGGACAGCTGGGATTATTTCAGTACACTCGAACTCATTAAAGCTGTAGGTATTTCAAAGTAATTCAAGGCACGATCAAGCACGATATCTCATTTTTTTATAACACGTAAAACAAGATACTGACTGATCTAAGGAAAATGACCTAACCATTTTCCGGCATAGAAGTGGGAGATACATACTCACATTTCGTCTCAATTCCCTAAGAAAACAGACTAGCTTGCACTATCCAGTGCCCCCAATCTGTCCGTTGAGGGTTAAGAGTAGTTTTTTTTCTTTTCAAAAACTAACCTGTCTAGAGACTCCAAGTTTCGGAGAGGAATGTACATACTCACCTTACCGTTTCATTTGAACCTTGAATACCGGACAAATTCATTCCCCTTTTATTTAACCCGCATGCTGATATTTTTCAGACACCATTGAGTTCCCGCGAAAAAATTTCGCAAACTTGCTTGACAGTTTTGACGTTGTACATAAAAGTCCACAATTTTAGACGTTTTTTCATCATTACTATGAAAAGAATATTATGACAAGGCGGAGAAAAAAAAATCGAAACCAATATTTGTAAGAACAATACATATAAAATATATTTAATCGATCTATTTTGTACGCTATTTTGTTATTTGCAAAGAAAAAAAATGTCGTGAAGAAACAAACTGTTTGAATATTTTTGTTTTTTGCATTTTTAATGATTGTATCAAACGTATCATTCATAATTAAGATAAAAACTATAAGTAGGGTTGATTAGCTCGATTTTAAATAATTTTTGTACTGAATGTCGTACTTAACGTAAGAACCTTCTCCTACCCAATTTGTATTTTTCTTCTCTTGTACCTACCTACTGCAATAGGTCTGCGTAACTGAATCCGAAACGAACCTACATAAGTATACTTGAGTACCATTTAATTCATTTCCTCCGACGAGTAGAGGCGGGTTTAGTGACGTGTTTGTGTTTCGAAAGGTCTATTTTACACGTAAGTGAAATGTTAAGAACCTTAACCCATTCAACGTGGCGTCATCAGAAGGTGATTTTCTCCCTTCCAGTACATACACTTCGTCCTAGACAAGTTGGTTCGCGGAAATCTGTCGTGTTTAAGTGTGTGTAGTCAGTTTTCTTCTGGTTGTAGACGCTCAAATTATATCAGACTCTCGTAAGACGAAACCAGATGATGATGAAACCCTGGGATTTATATCAAAATTATCAATCTCAACTCAGCTCGTTGCAAGGTATGTTGTGTCTCCTCTTCTGATACAAGTATTTAAGGTTATTTTTTTGCAGTGCCATAAAACCGAGGGTTTCATTTCGTCAGTAGAGAGTTTTTGCACACCACTAACATCGCCTGTAGAACCTCCTCACAAAGCTCGGGGACTGTGACCTTGCCTGACATCAACAGTTGGGGATGATGAAAGGAGTTCCCTTCTCCAGGGAGTCCCCATTCTGAGCCCCCCACCTTCACTCCTCATCTGTAGTGCTGGATAGCATCGCCATTGCTTGCGCTAGCTCCTAACACTCCTAGTTAGCTGCACAGATTCTCTGTTGACAATTTTTGACGACTCAGCCTCCAATGCACCTGGCACGTGCCTAATCTTTGTAATACAGAGTTTTTGCACACCTCTAACAGAGCCTGTGGAACCTCCTCACAAAGCTCAGGGGACCATGACCATGCCTGACATCAACAGTTGGGGACAATAAAAGGAGTCCCCTCTCCTGGGAGTCCCCATTCTGAGCCCCCCACCTTCACTACCTGTCTATAGTGCTGGGTAGCATCGTCATTGCTTGCGCTAGGGCCTGTCACTAATTGGCTGCAAAGATTGTCTGTGAACAATTGGTGACGACTCAGCCTCCAATGCACCTGGCACGTGCCTAATCTTTGTAACACAGAGTTTTCGCACACCACTAACAGAGCCTGTGGAACCTCCTCACAAAGCTCAGGGGACCATGACCTTGCCTGACATCAACAGTTGGGGACAATAAAAGGAGTCCCCTCTCCTGGGAGTCCCCTTTCCGAGCCCCCACTCCCTGTCTAACACTCCTAACTAGTTGGCTTCACAGATTCTCTGTTGACAATTGATGAGGACTCAGCTGCCAATGCACTTAACCTTTAGAGTTAGAGTTATTAGAGTTTTTGCGCGCCACTACCAGGGCCTGTGGACATCTTCCAAGAGACCCCCCCTCCTGCCTCGAGCACCTCCCCACCCCACCAGTCCATAGTTAAACAGGTCTCCTCCATCAACTGGATAGCATCGTCCTTGCTCGCACTGGTCCCTTCTAATGGGGCCTGTCAAAGTTTGGAAGCAAAAACTCTCTATAACAGTACATTTTGTCAATTGTCATCATTTTTTATCCATTACCAAGCAAACAAAACCAAGAGTGGCTCTAGCACTTTGTGTAACTTGGGACATGATGACAACAGACCCACCTCTTTTCCATCTGGATGCTTAATAGAATTCACAAGGTCAATTAATTACAAACGACAGGAGTTTGTTAAGAGGTGTATCGTAGTAGCTCTGTCCACAATCAGTATTGCTTAAAATATCTAATTTTTGTGTATGCTACACTCATCTTCAAAAGTCAACCCATAAGGAAACCCAGATTGCAGAGCTCTCTGGTGGGGGTGCAATGAATCAATTCTGCTCAACACGAGGAAATCTCCTGCTCTCTGGTTGGTCAATCTCACGTGCCCACCTCCCTCGAAACATGTCACCATGATGTCACCCTCAAAACACACGGAGCAGAAAACCACTGGTGATCCTAAAGTGTGTCCATACTTGTGCGTTTTCGTCTTTCAACTGTCAACTTGCGTCATGGGGCATGCCCCCTGACGCATGCTCGAGAGGCAAGCGATTCCTGTCGACATTTGTGAGTCAGTTGTCTTGCAATCTTCACGATTGAATCAGTAGAAGCAACTTCGCTTTTCATGTTAAGTGCAGCGTATATTGTGATTTTGGATTCAAAAAAGGAGAAATCGAGAAAGAAGCGGTCCAAGTGGATGATTAACTTTTTGAAAGAGCGGGAGAATGATGGAATTCTAAGCCGAGCAAAAGCAGACGACGTGCTATTCAAAAATTTTACTCGCATGTCAAAGGCCAACTTTTTAGGACGTCCCACAGTAAGACTTGGGCGTCCTTATGCGATCGATCTGGGGTGAAGTTGGACAACACTCAACAGAAAAAAAAAATAACCACACAGTAATCCGTTTTAGACCATTCTGAATCCAAATCCGCGAAAAAAACCATAGGTGTATGTCTGTGTGTGTGTGTGTGTGTGTGTGTGTGTGTATGTGTGTGTGTGTGTGTGTGTGTAACAAAATCTTGTGTACTCTGCACAGGCCTTAGTTCTCAACCGATTTTCCTGGTTCTTTTTTTGTTCGTCGCGGAAAACTATCTAGTTGTGCACTACGTCGCCGGAATTTCGAATTTTTCCTTTTAAGGGGGGGAAAGGGGGGGTTAATGCTCGAAAAACGTGCGTTTTTGGGCATAATCTTGTGTACTCTGCCCAGGCCTTAGTTCTCAAACGATTTTCGTGGTTCTTTTTTCGTTTGACGCGAAATACTATCTAGTTCTGCACTACGGCGCCAGAATTTCGGATTTTGCTTTTTAAGAGGGGGAAAGGGGGGGTTAATTGATAGATTTAAGGAGGCTGCAGATCATAATTAACAACGGAATCATAATGAAACGTGTAATGAAACAGTTAAACATTAGTTACATCGGTAGGCTTGAGGAACGAATATGAAAAGGTAAACAAACGACAGTGTGTTGTTGCACATTGAATGTCCGTAACGTGGTTCAGTCTGAGTGGACACAAGTGGTGAGGCCTTCACAGATCGAACACTCCCCCTCACGATGATTGAACATCCACAAGTCCCAGGCGTTGGCAGAATTTTGCAAAGAGTGGTCCAGGCAACGCCTTAGTAAGGATGTCAGCATCCATTTCTCCAGATGGGACGTGTACCACGTCAACCTCTCCAAGCTGAATGGACTCTCGAATGAAGTGCTCCCGTACAGCTATGTGTTTGCTGCGAGAGCTGACGATATTTTTCTTACTCAAGTTTTCAGCTGACTCATTGTCATTGTAGATAACTGTTGGACCAACAACTGGATAGCCTGATTCCTTGAACAATAGTCTGAGGTGAATCGCTTCCTTGGCAGCATCAGTTAAAGCCATGTACTCAGCATGGGTGGTAGCTAGGGCAACGGTCCTCTGTTTTCTTGACTCCCAGCTAATTGCAGCATTGGCGAACTTGAAACAGTATCCTGTATAAGATCTGCAATCGATTAGACAAGAAGCCCAGTCCGCGTCTGTGTAGCCATGCAAAGCCTTGTCACGCTTGAAGTATTTTAGGCCAACATGTTTGGTGCCCTTCAAGTATCTCAGGATCCTCTTAGCAGCAAGCCAATGTTCTTGTCCGTAGCACGAATTAAATTGGCTAAGAAAACTGACTGCATGAGAAATGTCTGGTCGGGTGGCGACGGCCAAGTACATAAGGGATCCAATGAGGCTTTGGTAAGGCACATTTTTGTCATCATCTGAATTGGCAGACTTCTCAAGCTTCAAGCCAGTTACCATCGGCGTAGTGACAGGGTTACAATCCTGCATTTTGAATTTGTGGATCATATCCTCAATATATTTTGTTTGAGTTGCATATATGGCACCATTTTCTCTTTTTACCTCAATACCAAGGCAGTATGAGAGTTCACCCAAGTCACGCATTTTAAAGGCCTTCATTAAATTTTCCTTAACAGACGAAAGTTTAGTTTGGTTGGTTGATAGGCAGATTAAATCATCAACGTACACTGAAATCAGAATTTTGTCTCCCCCTGATTCAGCTACATACAGGCAGGGATCTGCATAGGATGATTTGAAGCCTAAATCTTTCAGTTTTTTATCAAGTTTCATGAACCAACATCTTCCTGCCTGTTTCAGGCCATACAAGCTTTTCTGGAGTAGGCAGACCTTTTTATTTCCATTTTTCTTCAGGTCTTGCAACATCTTTTTAGCCTTATTGAAGATTGCTTGATTTTGGTTCTCACTTTCATCAATCATAATGTCCCGTAAATATTCTTCAAGTGAGTCTGGTGGTTCCATGTAAATGGTTTTGTCGATTTCACCATTTAGGTAGGCTGTAGACACATCCAAATGATACAATTTTAGGTTTTTCTCAGCAGCTAAGGCCATCATGTATCGAATGGTACTCAATTTCGCTACAGGAGAAAAAGTTTCCATGTAGTCGATACCAGGTGACTGTGCAAATCCACGCGCCACCAGTCTGGCTTTCCTGCGCTCGAGTAGACCGTCTGGTTTGTATTTTTTCTTCAGAACGAGTTTCGACCCAATTACATGTTCAGCATTTTTCCTTTCAGTTAAAACCCAGCTATCGTTTTGCAGATGAGCCTTGATTTCATCCTTGATTGCCTCAGACCAATTTTCTAATGGTTCATCTGAGTTTCTCAAATCAGTTTCTAGATGTGCGAGAAATGACACATAGGATGAGTCAGAGGTATCTGAGTCTGAGTCCATGACGTAGTCTTCAGTCCATTTAGGAGGTCTCTTGTGACGTAAAGGTCTGGTAGAATTCGAACTTCCTTGATTGGGGTCAGGTATTTCATCATCAAAACCTCGGAATTCTTCTTCAGTTGATGTGTGATCCTCCAATTCTGACGTGACTTCCTCTTCTGAAGTGCTAGACGAACTTTCACTGCTGTCATCTTGTTCAGAGGCTTCATTCGTGTCACATCTGTCAGTTGGAACACTCAATTCGACAACTGTATCCCTTTGAAGGTTGCATTGTGGGTTGTCCTCAAAGTAGCATTGATTGAGAACTTTTAAGTCACGGGAAACAACAATCTTGTTTTGATCGGGGTCCCAAATGCGATAACCTTTTGAAATTTCAGAGTAGCCCATAAAAATGCCAATTTTGGCTTTGGCGTCGAATTTCTTCCTGTGACGACTGGTTGAAAGGAAATAACATTTTGATCCAAATTCGTGGAGATGTCGAGCTGAGGGCAAATGCCCAACCCATTGCTTGAACGGAGTTTCATAATCAATGGAGCTGGATGGAGTCCTATTTACGAGGTAATTAGCCGTATTTACGGCCTCTGCCCAGAAAGACGTGGGTAATTTTGCTCCAATGAGAAGGCAACGAGCTCGCTCGACTAGCGTCCGATTTTTGCGCTCACTGATCCCATTTTGCTGGGGCGTGTAGACACAGCTCAATCTCCGTTGAATTCCATTGGATTTCAGGAATTCATCCATTTGGTGGTTACAGTATTCCGACTTCTCGTTGTCAGTCTGGAAAAATTTTATTTTTCTTCCAGTAAATGTTTCTACCTCCGTTTTATAATGCTGAAAGTGCTGAAGTACCTCATTTTTATTTTTCATAAAGCAGACTTTTGTATAACGGCTACACTCATCTGTAAAGGTGACAAAATATTTTGCTCCAGCATGAGATTCGACTGAGAATGGACCGGCGACATCCGAATGGATAATTTGAAGAAGTTCCGTTAATTTTGAGCTTTTTGCAGGGAAAGGTTTCTTCGTCAACTTCGCCTGAATGCAGGTTTCGCAATCACCGAGGGAATCTTTCAAATTAAAATCCAGTCCTTGAATAGTTTCATGTTGTAGAGCCCTCTTCATGTCAGCTTCGTTGGTGTGTCCGAGTTTACGGTGCCAGTCTTTAATTTTGCTATGTTCGACAGCTTTGTGACATTGTTCAGCTCTATCAGTGTTTTCTGAATCGACCATATAAAGCCCATTTGATTTTTTGGCACGGAGAACAACTTTGCCGTTGGGGTCAAGAATTTCAGCTGAATTTTTCTGAAAGAGCGCTTTGTATCCGTTATCAGTCACTTTGGAAATGGAGAGTAGATTTGTGGTGAGATCTGGCACGTAGAGAGTGTCTTTCAAATTTACTGTCGAATCACGGCCAACATTCAACTTGACAGCGCCAAAACCCATAATGGGTGTGGTATGAGACTTCGAGGCAAGTTTCAATAAATTTTGTTCGTCAGTGTGGTTGAAATCTTGGAAAATCTCTTTATTTGAAGTCATGTGAGAGGTGCACCCACTGTCCAAGTACCAATGGGATGGTTTAGCTCGTTGAGAGCAAGTGGCAGTTGACAGACAGAGTTGCTCAGCCATGAAAGTGGCTTCACTATTTTGTGTCGGATTTTTGACTCTGCAGTCTGACGATTTATGCCCAAAACGGTTGCACCTATCACATTTTGGCGTATTTGAGTTATTTTGGTTCTGATTTCGACTAGAATTTTGGTTTGATTTTTGATTCGAATTTTGAGATTTATTTTTGTTGTATCTTCGATAGTTGTTATTCTTGCTGAAAAATGCGCCTTCAGTGGTGGATTGAGTTCCGCGAGAATTTTTGCGCGCCTCACTTTCCTCCAATATTTTGATTCTGAGGTCATCAGGAGAAGGTAAAGTGTCCCTTGACTCAATGGCGATGCGAAAATTTTCGTATGAGAAAGGCAAAGAATAAAGCATTATGATGCTAAGAAGATCATTATGAATATCGATTGACATGTCCTTAAGCTTGTCCACAGTATCAGCGAAACTATTCAAGTGATCACGAACGTCATCAGAATCGTTCATGCGATAAAGGATCAACTGTTTCAGAAGGGTAGCTTTACGAGCGGGACCTTGACTTTGGTAGTTGTTTTTCAACTTGTCCCAAACTTCTTTCGAAGTTTGTAAGCCCTTTATTTGTTTGAGTTCCGGCTGTGAAATTATTAGCGTCAAGTCGCATTTTGCATCAGAATCCGCCTTTTTCCAGGCTTTCAGACCTTCAACATCAGTTTCGGCCGGCTTTACAATTTCCCCAGACACATAACCCCACAAACCGTTACGACTCAGAACGGCTTCGGCTTGCATGCACCAAGCATCGTAATTATCCTTCCTGAGAGGATCAATCCTGTAATTATTTTGAGTCATCGTTGAATGAAGAATTTAGATCAACGGGACAACAATATTGAAAACAAGGATGAATGAAATGTGAGATGCAAGAGGTTACCTGGGTGCCGCCAATGAAAGAAAATGCGTTTTCGCGAACTTACACTTTCACAAACAATTCACTTTTCTACAAACGTTTCTAGGCCCATGACCTGATAGATTTAAGGAGGCTGCAGATCATAATTAACAACGGAATCATAATGAAACGTGTAATGAAACAGTTAAACATTAGTTACATCGGTAGGCTTGAGGAACGAATATGAAAAGGTAAACAAACGACAGTGTGTTGTTGCACATTGAATGTCCGTAACGTGGTTCAGTCTGAGTGGACACAAGTGGTGAGGCCTTCACAGATCGAACATTAATGCTTAAAAAACGTGCGTTTGCGTGCATAATCTTGTAAACTCCTCCCAGGCCTCAATTTCCAACCGATTTGCGTGTTTCTTTTTTTGTTTGACTCAAATAACTTCCGAGTTGTACATGATTTTACCAGAGTACCAAAATTCGCAAGGGGAGGGGGTGAGTGGGGGGATAATATTCACAACATATCCAATTTTTCAATATTTTGGTTCCCTTACTGCTTACTAATTGTATCCAAGCTTTGAAATTGAGGAAAAATTCTCATTATACCTTAGGATTTGCATGAATTACTTTCTGTACCACCATGGAAATAAAAGTGGTGCCACCATGGTGCCAGGGCACCATGAACCTCATATTTCTTGGGTTTTTTGGTGTTTCACCTTGAATACGGATGTGACATTCGTCGGACTGCCTACTAAACCTAATAGATCAAAGTTCAATGTTACGACGTATTTCCGCTTTGGTGCCAGACTGGCACCATTGGTGGTGGGGGGGGGGGGGGGGTGAACTCGAATTCGCATGTTGGGTGTCGTAGATCATGGATTTTAAAATGCTCTTCAGATTCGAGGCTATCATGCCGCTAGAAGTGTTATGGTTTATAATGGTGGGGGGGGGTGTCACTATCTTGCCTAAAGTAATAAATAAATTACATCGAGAGAAACAGTCTTATCGCTTACCAACTGGTTTAACTGATCTAATGCTTATCCAATGGGACGTCCCCTGGAATG
Source organism: Apolygus lucorum (assembly GCA_009739505.2). Taxonomy (NCBI): domain Eukaryota; kingdom Metazoa; phylum Arthropoda; class Insecta; order Hemiptera; family Miridae; genus Apolygus; species Apolygus lucorum. The sequence continues at coordinate 46,460,897 of CM019179.2, forward strand.
CATGCATTACTAAACAATATGTTTGATTCGTTGAATATAATGAAGCCCAAAATTGAAAAAAAAGACACAAAATTAAGAAAAGCAATATCCCCTAAATATACGCTGGCAATCACACTACGATTTCTGGCCAGTGGTGATTCAATTCAATCTCATTTCTACATGTTCAGTGTTTCCAAACAGTGTATATCACAAATCATACCTGTCGTTTTGAAAGCCATCATTGAAGCACTTCAGGTGATTCAACAGGTGATTAGTCATAAGATAAGGGAACAGACTCGTGATGAATGATTTGACGCACAGAAATCCAACCCGTGCAGTTCGCTGTGCGCTACCCCCTCCCCTTCATTCGACACCTCCGAACCTCTTGGAAGAGGCATGCGCTCCGACCTTCTAGAGACATGCGTCTCGTGCGCTACACTGTGCGCTGTGAGGCATGCGTTTGACGAACGTAAAGTTGAACAAGTGTAGACACACCTTAACGCCGCTGATTGGTCAGGAAAGAGGGAGCTCCCGCCTCTGTTTTCGCGCATAGATTAAACTAGGACAGTACCTACGATCGTGTCTTCTGTCACTAGCCAACTTACTCTTCAAACGAAGTGGAACGAACTTTGAATTTTTTTTTTATTGGCTGGTGGTGCATATGCGCCTATCAGTAGCCGCTGCTCTAAAGCTCGGAGTTGAATGGGTTAAGGGGAGAAGGCAACGAGCCTTCAATACGTCTTGATTGATAAGTAGGAGTGTTTTATAACGTATTAGAGCCCGTTTCCGCCGTTTTACCGCAACCTGATCTATTTCTACGCTTATAAACTTGAATTCTTCGTATTTACCTACTCAACTGGTGTTTTAAAAGAATTTATTCAACATTACTCCTTAATTTAAAACTTCAATAACTGTCATGTACTTAATTAACTTTCAAAAATGAAAATGTGTACCTATACGACGTGAAATATCAATAATAATATTGTTGCTTCAAACATAATAAATTGAAACAATTGCCACAATGCTTCAAACTTCCTATCGATGTTCATCATGCCTATAAACTATGTGGCTTGAAGGTGCTTATTTTCGTTTCCGTCAATTTTTCTGTACTGTTGAAACCCTTCACCAACAGTTCCCCAATGTTTCATTAGGAAAGTCTTTCCACGATCAATAATTTGTCATTCATTTGTAAACCCCCTAGTTATTTGAGGAGCATCTGGGGGAAGAAAGTGGTGGAACGGCATGAGCGCTGACTAGCGAAGATAAGATGAACCTTTTGGAGCTCAAAAACCTACATTATCTCTCTTATCAGTTGGCTTGTGTGATGTAGGTATAGCGTGTTGTGTTTCTAATTCTTTCGTAAACAATAGAATGCTTTAAAAATTAATGTTGTTTACCTAAGGGTACATCGATTTTCATTTCAGACTGAATGCCTTTCTTATTGATGCCTCAAACAGATTTGATTGCCTTTTTTATTGAGGGCAAATTTCTGGTTTCCTACAGATTAGGCAGGGATCTACAGACATAACGGCAGGGATCTACCACCAGTCAATAACGGAGGTGCATCCATCTTGCCAAAAAAGAAGAGAAGGTTCATCTAATTGTAGCTTGATAGCGCTTGGGCCATTCCACCACTTTCTTTCCCTAGATGCTCCTAGTTATTTGAGTACATAAATTTTTTGACGAAATAATTATTAGGGAAAAAAGAAAACAGCAAGTGCAGGGAGTCGAACTTGTAGAAGAAAATCTCATTTGTGCAAAAGTTGCATTAAACGCCATTTTAATGGAGGTGTGGATATCGTAGGAACCAGTGATATCCACTATCAGCTCATGACCTACCGTTTTTGGGGGGTCATTTCTATGATCTCGGTTTTTTTATTACCAACGATTGAATTTCCGCCTATGTATAAAATGGTGAATAGTTATTCTTATTATATTAGTGACGTTACCTTCAAATTTTAAGATTGTTTGATAAATAAACTGTTGGTTCTTTTATGTATCTATTGGGGATAAATTCTTAAATGTAAAAAAAACTATATTTAAAGGGCAGATAAAAAGCCTCTTATTGCATTTATGTCCCGCCAAATGTATGATTGTCTTAGCTATTAAGGTTGTTACCATGCGTCCCCGAGCCTCCAATTCGCTGGAGGTGGAAATTATGAAATTTTCCACAAAAATCCATTCCATCCATTTTAATCTTGATTTTCCAAGTTTAGTAGGTACGTACTTTCCCCCTCCCAACCAGTTCATTTACTCTCATTATTATAACGGCTTCGAGCTTTGAATGTTCCCAACTAAATTCCCGAACCTTCACCTAAAACGAATCCAATTGTGGATAAGATGAGATCTCTTCGTCAGCAATGTCTGTGTAACCTAGTCTTTCCCGTCATATTCGTGAAGGTAAACCAATTCCCTTATTGGCCTATGTGCAGCAAATAAGCCATTAATTATAATTACTCATTAATAAATATTATTAAAAGCAAACTAATACATGACAATACATAGATGCGCTAAGTGCAAAATGAGCTTGATTGGTAAAATGGGAATATTCCAGTGAATGGTGAGAGATTGTCCGATGATCCTGTCCAATTGAAAAAGATTGCGATTTGTATGTTCTTCGTTGTGTGTACCTACTTAGCTAGAAAACATTATTGTATTAAATGAAAGAAAATTTTGAAATTAAACAAGACGTTTCATTTTATTAACCTCTTATTTAAGTAGGGTTTCTAATAAAGCCCCGTACACACCAGTACGAGGCAGCGCATGAGGCAGCCCGAGGCGTGGCATGTGTGCAGATGTGGATAGGGTTCCGAGGCGAGGCAACCTTCCTCGGCCCGTTCGCCAAACAGCCCGAGGCATGCAGAGGCCGATCTGTCCAAGATGGATCACATGGAAGAAGGGGGAACCGGCGTTATCTCCCTACCCCGAAAAAAGGTTATCTCCCCATGACTCATTATCTCCCCGGACTTTTTGAGCCACATTTCACTATCTCCCCAAGGAAAGTTACATTATCTCCCCAAGATGAAGGAAAACATTAATTATTACCTAATTGTCTTCATTATTCATAGATAGTACCTAATAATAACTTGTTATTACTGACTTGTTAATAGATACTTACATGAGATGGGATGCTGGAGGTAGCTTCATTCGTTCTTCTTTTCACATTTGCTCTTAACTCACGAAAATTTTGGTCGATTTCTGGGTCGTGATTATGGTTCGTGTGTAAGTCGACAGCACTTGATCCAACAACTTTTAGATGGGCTTTACACTTGAATTTTTTTTTGGTCGAGCACACATACCGGTCTGGTCCACTGTTGAGAGTTTTGTGGTAAACATACATAAAGCATTCAAAAAAGAACACACCCCGATTTTTGCGGCTCCCACATTCCACGTACACTGGTCGGTCCATCGTTGAGAACTGCCGGAACATTCATTTTCGATAAGATAGGAGAGGGAGATAGTGACAAGTCACAGCCCGCAATGCGGGGAGATAGTGCCAAGGTCCGCTCTTGTACAGGGGAGATGTCAACAACCCTCTCAACCGCCCAACGACGCCTTGGGGAGATAGTGCCTGTCGTCTGGAAGAAGGTAGGAGAAAAGCTCAGTCAAGTTAAAAAAAACGTGACGAAAAATCGCCCCCCGCTTTCAGCGCAACCTCTAGGAGGCGAAGAAAAACATAGTCCCCCGATAACATACCACTCAGTGGCTAGAGCGCAGCTTCATCACTCCTGCTCATTCCCGTGGGTTTTTAAAAATTGCACCTCATCAGTATTACTTGTGTAGTGCGATTTTGGACGGTTTGTCCTCTATAACTATCATTTCATTTTTCAAATGTCTAATGGCTACTTCTAAAGGTGATACAGCTTCGTTTTCAGGGTCACCCATCAGATAAGGATCCGCTCCAGAGTCAGTAACATCCTGATGATAGGAATACTGAAGTACCCCGCTAAGACAGCCCTCAACAGAGGAATACAGTTGAAATTGTCCATGATGTTGACGTATTTAAGCATTTCCCTCAAGACTTCGACCCCTTCTTCATCCCTTCCTTTTGGACACATAGCAGCCATGTGCAACGCTGTGAGTCCCAAAGCAAACAAGCGATGTCTCGAGAATAATCAGGAATTCTGTAATCAAGCAACTGCATGATTGGTGTGAACGCTGAAGGGCCAGGTTTTCTCATGTTCGGGTGGGCTCTGTGTTCTAAAAGCATTTCACTTAATGATTTTTGCCATGTAGGAAATAATGACAAGGCACAAGGGTCTAATTCCTTGGGGACCAACTTCTTCAAAGTTGGGCTTTTGTATGTAGGTAATTTTTCCACTGTTGAGGTATACTGTTGTGTTGAGATCAGGGACTGAATTTGATGGTGGAAAGAAACTTGGGTAGCAAGGTTTTGTTAGTTTTGTTAGTACCTTTCCACAGATGTCTAGATATAATCTGGTTTTATGAAAGTCGATTTCTTTCTACTTGATCCGTTAATCGTTTTAACACGTTCACTGTGGAATCAGATCTGCCAATGTTTCCTACAAACCTGAACGGTAGAAAATTTTTTTTAGTCAACCTAACGTGAATGGTAACAGGAATTGCTAGTCTTTGACGCGCCAGGCGCGTGATCAGCGCCTCAGGAAAAACTGTTTTGACGCGACAGGTGCGTGACTCACAGTCAACATGTTAAGCAAACTGAAACTTATGTAAACAAAAACAAAACCTTCTCCCAAAAAGCAAGAACCTTCCTGGTCGGTCTTCACTTTTATAGTAGAGATGAGCGGTATTTAACGTAACAGTTAACAATAACCTATTATCAGGTTTCGTTAATTCCACTTGGAACCTACTACCAACATAACCCTGTTATTAAATAACGTTTCAGGGCTCCAACCTCCAAAATGTGTGGAGCCAGAACAGTAGCTTGGGGTTTTTTTTTTAATCAAAAAAGAATGAAAATACACTAACAGGTAAATATGTCAGGAATAGAGAGTTCCTAGTCGAGTCAATACGGCACTGCCGGAACTGAATCATCCACCAAGTTTTCAATGCGGCGTGCCGGATTACCTCCGTGTGACGTATTCTGCCGTAATGTTACGGCACTGGATTGAGAGTGTGTGTCACAATAGAGAGTCCCTAGTGGTTTTAGATACGGCGAGATGTATTACACACACTCTCTCAATCCGGCGCCAAATTGTGATAAGAACGCGCCTTACCCGATATGGCGCCATATTATTACGGTCGAATACGTCAGTAGGAGGCAATCTGGCGCGCCATATCGACGATGTTACGGCAACATGTCGTATGACCATATATGGGCATATTGAGTTTTTCATACCACTGGATTCGTATTTTCGTGGGGAATCGATCGGTATTATTAAAAATTCGGTTGGTAGCCTTGAAACCGCCGAAAATAGCGATAGAGCAACACTGCGTATGAAGAATATAGGTTACGTTGTAAACAGTTTTTTGTGCCTCCTGAAAAGTTGCCCCAAACTTGATACGACATGTTGCCGTAACATCGTTGATATAGAAAATATGGCGGACAATCCGTTTCCGGCGCACCAGATCGATCCTACTAGGAACTCTCTAATATGGCACTGCATTGAGAGTGTGTGTGAAATATGTCACGCCGTATCTAAGCCGAACCAAAGCCACTAGGAACCCTCTAATAGAGAGTTCCTAGTGGTTTTTGATACGGCGTGACGTATGACACACACACTCTCAACATGGAAGATTTACTTCTTCCATGTTCTCAATCCGGCGCCGGATTGTGATAAGAACACGCCGTATCCAATACGGCGCCATATTGCTACGGTCAAATACGTCACAAGGAGGCAATCCGGCGCGCCGTATTGAAAACATGGCGGACGATCCAGTTCCGGCGCGCCGGATCTAAGCCGAACCAAACCCACTAGGAACTCTCTAATAACTTGATAGAAACCCCAACTTAGGTAGGAAACAAAAACTAGAGATCCAACGGAATGATAATTGGAATGGAATAACAACATAACATGATGAACAAACGAACGTAGGTTGGGAACGAAAATAGAAAACAATACCTTGGAATGGCATGTCGGAATGAACTTGTGAGAAGATCCCTGAGATAAGGGGGTCTCAGTCAGTCGCCTCTCGTTCCGGGTTAGTATTTCACGAAATTGAAGGCACAAAAACTTGAAAAGTTGTACCTAAATTAGAAATTTTAAAGGATTTTAGAAATTCATTAGTGCACGGCTCCAGGGAATTAAAAACCTGAAATATTGCCGCTGGAATCATCAAAATCAAACAATACTTGCCAGAGAAATATGGGAAAAACGTAGGGAAAACCCGTTTATTCAGTAGTTCTTCCCATTTTTCTTTGGCAATTATTGTTCGATTTTGATGATTCTGGCGGCAATATTTCAGGTTTTTAATTCCCTAGGGCCGTGGACTAATGAATTTCTAAAATCCTTTAAAATTTCCAATTAAGTACAACTTTTCAACTTCTTGCCCCTTCCATTTGGCAAAATACTAAAAACGACAGGCTACCGACTGAGACCCCCTTAAGCAAACTAATGCAACTAATAACTAATGTAAACAAAAACAAAACCCTCTCCCAAGAAGCAAGAACCTTCCCGGTCAGCCTTCCAGCACAGAGTACCAGAGACAAGCATGGTCCCTAGGTCCTAGGTCCATGGAGACGAGTGAGTGGCACTCACTGAGTGCCGGCTTACGACATGGATGGCTCCATGTCATACTGAAAAGAGCTCCATGTCATAAAGTGAAAAGAGAACGAGAATCCACAAAGCAGCGTGAAGTAGAAGAAGGTTGGTTTCTCTTGTCCTCTTTTCAGTGACAGCCTGCCACCTGACTTTTGTGGCTTTTTGTTTAGTTTTGTGTACTCGCAATATGTTTGTTCATTATGGAATTAAGGAAAAATTCTTAGCATTAAGAAGTAAGGTATGAGATAAATCACGTAAGTCGGTACCACATTGGAAATTATCTTGGAAGTGAGTTGACGCAGGTGCCACTGATGTGTGTTGCAGTTTCTACAAAGTTCCTAGTGACTGAACATTCATAGTCTGAACATAAGGTAGGTAGATACTGTTGATTACGCCTAAATGTATTTCCCTATTCTTCACGTAAGTTCGATTCCTTCGTACTTTTTGTTGTAACTTGTTTGTTAAGTTGTTGTTCCTCTTTTGTCGTAGTTTTATTAAGTGCAACGGAGAAATCAGTAAGGTTCGATTTCTACTCCAAACGTATCTACGTTTGGATTTTTCGTTCTTGGAAGGAAATTGGTTGTGACTTTGAAGTTGTCTCCGCTACGTCAGTGCCTACCTACTGCCTACCACGTGATCCACAGTTATTAGTAAGTTTGTTTTCTTTCAATCAAGTCAGATGGAATGTGCGCTTAGCAGTTTAGTATTTATCTTTATTGATTAAACATTTGAATTAGTTGTAGCTATGTCGACGTTTGTACTTGCTTCGTCCACCACCGGATGCCAGTTGGTTGGAACCACAGAGTTCTGGTGACAAGGGGTATTCATGATTTGATCCGATCGTCGTAAACTCGAGGGTCTCATGAGGCTCCCGTCGGAATCGTCGAAAATCGAATTGTGCATAGCGCTCCTTGCGGCATCAGATGAGTGTCAAAAGAACCGTATGTTCATTAATTTCCTTTTAGTTAAAAAATGAGAATACCCCAGAGGTTTCTAATAAAATCCTTTAACAAAGTTCCGAGTACACGAACGAAATCTACGGCTAGAATTAAAAAAGGATCATGCTTCAGACTTCTGAATACCTACCGACGAGGAGTCTTGTCTCAAAGATAAACCCTTGCTACTCCCGTCACACAATTTTGAACGCATTTAGGTACTTAGCTCATGGCTGAAACATGTTCGATGCTAGAAAGGAGAATGTGCTAAGCTCGCTTTAATGCCAGCAAGCAACATTTCCACTTCTCCAGTAGACCATCAGATGGTCGCGTTTTTCCTTAGCCACTTGGGTGGCTCAGCTCCACTTATTTAATCGAGAAAAAAACCCACTTCGAACAGAATGGAAAATAAATAAACGAACGGAAAAACGGAATATAAAACAAAAAAGGTGTCATTAACACTTTCAATGCGGGACTAGAACACCCTAGGTACTTTGGCCTCCGGCGGGAGATAATTTTGTCTGAAATTCGACATTGGAGCTTAGTTTTTAGCTATTTATATACTACTTGAAATGAATGTTTTTTTATGGTTTTTATTGCTTGTTGTCATATGACATGACCCGCCAGAGACGAAACTCTTCATGCTGTCATATGACATGATCCGCACTGAAAGTGTTAAAAGAAAAACTCAAAATGAAAGGACGAGAAGATTTGTTTGTTGATTTATGATAGTTGCTTCGCACAACTGCCGCTAGCGCTAGGATCACATTTTGCAATTCGACGTCGAATCTCGATTTACGACGCCTTCAGCCCGTGGTAAATCGAATCGTCGTATTAGCCGGTGCGCATGAGCATTGACTCTCGTCGAATCTCCCAGACCATGAATACCCCTAATAGTTCTTGGATCAGACCATATAGAGAGCGTGGAAGTGTAAAGTAACTATGTAAAGAACATGATAAGTAATGTTAATACTCGCACATTGTGTGAGCATTATGTGGGACCGGTTTATACCTACTTAATACTAATAACCATCTTTTATTGCAATAAATGGTACAGTTGGTAGGCTTTTTTGATGCAACCATAAAACAGATACCCATTTCCATGAAATTATGCAATGGTTATTGGTATTTACTTACCTAACTTAACTTTTTAAATGTAGTATATTTAAAAATTCGTGTCTTCCGGTTCAACAAACGTTCAAATTCTTCCCTCCGGAGTTCTTCAAAGAAGAACAGTCATGGAACGTCATTCTTCTGACTCTACTTCAGTCCCTATTCTGTGGACTGAAAAATCTATCAATCAGATTCCTAGGAGAAGATCTCCACTTTGTACTTGGATAATCTCCACGAAGTCACCATCAGCTCCTTCCAGATTTGGTAGGGGAAAGACTGATTCCACGGCTCACCATTGCCACTTCAACGGAAGTATGTCATTTTAGAGCTATACTAAAGGAATTACCTGAATTAACTGGTGAAGCAGAGAACGCTGTTAATATGGCTCGATGGTTAGGGCTGCCTGCCTAGAAATAGAAGGTAGCCCCGGGAGCCGCCATGGTGGGTGGGTCCGGGTCCGGCCGGACTGCCCCTCACATTTTGGTTTATTATTTTCAATAATGAACCTTTGGAATCGACCAAGAAAAAAAAAAATTTTAACACCCCCTCAAAATTTGATGGTTAACGTTTCAAGGTAGGTACGTAGAATCCAAAAATCGAATAAAAATTTTGCCGTCCGTCCGCCGTCCGCCGTACGCGGCACTTTTGCCACTTAGCATTGACCGATTTTGATGAAATTTGGTATGAAGTCTCCATTTGGGGTCTAGTTGTGCCCCGAAGCTTTTGGTTGATGTAGGTCACTTCTAAGGGTTCCAAAATCAATTTTGAAATTTTGAAAACGCCCTAACTCAAAAAATTTCGATATAAAGGTATTGTTTTTCCTTCAATTTAAGATTCTATAGAATTTTTAGAATTTTTTGAGACCACGCGGAGCTCTGTAGGACAAACCGTTCGCTCCCTACGAAAATTTAAGGGTTTATATTGAAATATATATATATATAAATCAAAACACGAGTGTGAATCGCAAAAGAGGCCTAATCTCCGTTCAAATTAGAGCTGACCGAAATGCGATCGATGGTTGGTGATTTTGATTTTTTTTCCCTTCATATTGGATGGTTGGTGATTTTGTAGACGAGTGATCTGTGAAAGAAAAATAATAAACCATTGAGTAATAATTTGCAGCGTTTTTCATTATAAATTTATTTTTAGGAACTAATACTTTGTTGATTGTTGGCGCATTTATACCTGTATCAAAGGTGAACAAATGAAGAAAGTTATTATTATTATTATTAACGGAGAGCCTTCGTCCTACGTAAAGCTGTTGAAGACCTTGGTGGGAGTCAAGTGATGCCACGTACGAGAACGCAAACCCCCTGCATTTATGTTCCAAAGGACCTCAGGACCGCGAGTCACGTCGGGGTCACCACTCTCGTGCCTCTTTCTCAACTCAGTACTTACTAAAGTAAATTTTGTTAGTAAATGACAAGTCTCGAATCGAGTCACGCGAAGGAATGAATATTTTATTACAAAAGTAAACAATTACATCACTATGTAACCTAATAACTACGTGGCAACCTTTTCTTGTAGTGGAAACCACTACAGGGCACCTACATGTTAAGGCGATCTAGCTCACCGTAGGGAAGTTGGGGTGTAGCCCATGCACTTGAGGAAGTTGATATCTAGCCTACAAGGTATTCTTGGAGGTGTAGCCCACAACGATAATTGATTGTTTAAGAACTAGAGAGAAGTAGCTCATGTACAAATGGAAGTTGGTGTCTTCTCTACACTACAGAGTGGATTTTGTGTCAAATTCGTCTGAGAACGCACCACTTCACCCTGGATAGTCTCGAGAAAATAATCTAGTTTTTACTGACTGGCCACCGTTCGTTTAACTTCCACTTTAGGTTTTAATTAAGTTTCTGTCTCTTTCAGGTTCCAAAATGGAAGAGACTACTCGATCTGCCACACCCATCTTAAGTCAAACTCTTCTGCAGCCTCCACTTAACGTAAGTGTTCTCAAGATGCCTTGAAAAAAATTTCAAGGCCCCCTCAAAATTTGATGTTTTACGTTTCAAGGTATATATTATGTAGAATCCGAAAATCAAATGAAAAATTTTCCGTCCGTCTGCCGTATGAAATTTGGCATATGGGCTCCATCCAGGGTCTATCCGCGAGCTATAACGATCGAGTCAAGCTTCCATGATGAAACCTTGACACAGAAATTGGAGCCGTGAGAAATTTGATGTTCGTGTAGTGCCACGGAATTTCAATTTCGGAAATGCACGAATTTCAAGTTGCAGTAGGAGGGAAATCAAGTCCCTTTTGAGGAGAGAAATTCCCGAAACATTATCGTAGGCGCGCGAATCTGCTTGATGATAAGAGATAATTAGTTCTATGTTCTTCAGAAGAATGCGCCAAAGGGATGTAAAGTTTCTGTGGCAGACCCAAGTTGTGCCGCGAAGCTTTTGGTTGATGTCAATCTAAGGGGTGAAAATTGAAGGTTGGAATTTTCAAGAGTGCCCTAGCTCAAAAACTCTCGAAATAAAGGTAGTGTTTTTTCACCAATTTTAAATAGTATTGAATTTGTAGAAAATTTGATATCACGCGTTATCAATCTTCGGACCAATTCGCTCGTCAACCCAATTTTCATGCATTCTCGCCTCACATATCTGGCGATTCTTGAGCATTAATTCCCTAACTCTCCTACTCCAAGTTTTTATTTTAAGTTAAAACAAGTTGTCAAGTGAAAATGTCGGGAGTAGGAGCACATTTTTTCGTTAATTTGAACATAAATAGCGTGTCAGGGTTACTTCTCCCATATATCTGATGTTCGATCAAATAAAGTTCTCGACCTCAAACGCTGCAAATTTTACGTCGAAAACTTGGTTTCTCCATATTCACACAAATATCAAACGATCCTAGAAAAAATATCTCTTGTTCCATTTTTTGCAAGCTCGAAGCCCTCCATTTACTGGGCAGCGTCGTCAAGAAAGTCGTCGTCAGCAACGCCGCCAAAAGCCCGAATGGGGTAGTTGCATGATAATTTTATAGCAACCGAGTCGTTGCTAGAAAACTTTATCATCGTCATTCGTGTTTGTAGAAAAATCGTTCGCTGAAAAAATCGATAAACAGCCAAAACCGCTGTAATTATGGAAGAAACTGAGGTATACCCCTGTGGTAATATGACATGTGTCTACCATCGCTCGAGCCAGGCCATAGATGGACGACCTGGCACAGTGACGATGACGGAGCAAGAATCATTCTAGATTGGACAGCTAGTAAACTTGATCATTAAAAGGACTATTCTAATTGCTAAACTAGTGTTTAATTCTAAAATCACTACAACCCCTGAGTTTAAAAAAACTCTAAACAACATTCGCGGCAAGAGCTTTGTTGCATGCAACAAACAATTATTGAGAAAGCAGATTATTATAGGTAGGTAGCGAAGGTAGCGGGAAAAAGTGAAGACAAAATATCCCAATGTGTTGCAGACTCGTATGCATGAGTTTATTATAAGCTTCTTGAAACTTTACAGTGAACATTATCTTTTCCAAACCAATCAACTAATAAATTTTGGTAAATACCGGTATAAACTATGGTATGGTAACAACTTGGACCGCACTAAAAAATGTACACTGATAACGTGATAACTCTATGACTGTAAAAGTAACGCGAGGTTTTAGCGTCAATGCAACAACAAGAAAAACAACCAAAATATGCATCAAAACTTTCAATTTACACGATTAATTCAACCATGTAAATTTCAACGTTTTTTTAAATCATCGCCATTATTTTGCAACTATATTTTACTATTTAGGACTTGTATTGTCCTGGATTGTAGTGATCTCAACGCACTCTATCTTGAGGTTCTCGTTTAGGGATGACTTAAGAGGAGTGTCCCACCAACTCAAGTGAGGGCGGTATTTCTTTATTGAAATACGGCTAAACTAAATGGAATTTCGAACTGAAAACTGACACAGAAACGTTTCTAAGTGCGCTACATTCGAATCTTTAAGGCTAAATGTCCCGACTTTAGTTGTGAAATCTGCCACCACGTGGCAGCACCAAAATGAAGAAAATTTCGTTTACTCCTCAGTTGAGAACGGATCGAGATATTTTAGTTCTGCAAACGGATTTCTTTTCAAGATCACCGTAGAATTCCGGGTAATTGGTTTAGAAAGTGTGCAAAAATTTTTTGCACACAGTTCCAGCAAAAATTTGTTCAAATTTTGAACATTTTCAAAAAGTGGCCTTATAGCCACTTGCAGAACCTTCATCAGAATACGAATCCGTTTGCGGAATTTTTCTAACTTGTTCATAGCCGTCGGATTCGCGTTTTTACGATATGGAGGGGTGCGAGGGGGCGATCATGGGCTGGGGGGGAGGGTGGCGATCAAACGCCCCGCCGCCCGCCCGACCTTCACATTCATGTTTTGCTAGTTTGCACCCTTTGGTCTCTATTCCTTTTCCTGGCCTCCTAATAGGTAGCTACCATCAACATTTTCCTTCTCCAACTTCTCTATCTTGAGGTTGATCGAATTGGGCGAAATTTCCATAAAAAGCAAGACACTCAGACAAATAACTTATGAGAAAGATTCTGATAATGATTAGATATCATAATTATGGTAGCATGTTATACATAATATGTATAACATATTAATAATATTAATTAATAATATTATATAATACAATATATATATAATATTATATTATGTAATATTACATAATAATATATATAATATAATATTATTAATATATTAATAATATTAGTATATTATTGATATGTATAATATATCAATAATATTATTATTGATTGATACTGGGGCGATGATTTTCATAGGGGATCGTCTACACCTCAACCCTCATCAATTTTCATCGAAATTAGACATTAACTTCGTATAGTTTCGGGTGTTACAAGGATTTCATGACAGACAGACAGACACGGAACCAAAATTGTTGAGGAAGGTCTAAAACACAAAACTCGAGTAGGAATTTCGGTTTGGAGGTATACTAAAGTGAAAACAATAGTAACGGAAGTATTGTTTTATCTTTTCAAGGATGAAGAAATAAAATATATCCAAAATAAAAATTTCCACTCGCGTTCTACAACTACAACTTCCTGAATTTTGGTTCCGTTTCTGTCTGTCTTTGATTCTGTAGTGAAATCCTTGTATCGGGCAGAACTATAAGAAGTTATTGTCCGATTTCAATGAAATTTTCAGGAATTGTGCGGGTTGGCGAGTAGATGGTCCCCTATGAAAATCATCACTCCCACACTAATACTAGTGACTGCGCAAGCGAAAACGTGAATTCCTTGTACCAGTCATAACTTCTTCATTCCCCATCTGATTTCGATGACATTTTCAGGGATTATGGAGATTGGGGTGTAGATGGTCTACTAAAATCACGGCCTCCAAATTGACAATAGCATCTGCGCATGCGCAAACATTAAATCCTTGAAACAGCCATAATTTCTACATATATCATACGAATTAGACGAAATTTGTCAGGATTGTTCACATTGGCATGTAGATAGTCCCCTATGAAAATCAAGACACCGGAACTGATAGTAGCACTTCGCAGATTTTTTCCGTTGATTGTGTCCTCCTTTACCCCAGATTAATCGCATATGGACGCCCTAAAACGTCCTAAAAAACGATGTAGTGATCGCTGCACAATCACGGAATATTGAAGGGTAAAATCACCTACGCCGTGCCCAAGTACTACTACCTACAATATTCGAACGTCAACAGTGCCCGATGTTACCGGGATTGCTAGCGAATGAGAAAGATGTGCGACCTTGAACTCTTCTCGAACTTTTTGAGTAATCCGAAAAGGTAAACACGTAGGGTTGCCATCTGTATGGTAATTAACTTGTAAGACCACAGCACTATCCCTAGTTCTAGGCTATTTATTACAGTGCACTAACGGTAATTTTGGGACAGTCATGTTTGTAATTTGCGTTATAATTACATGAAATCAAAAATGACATTAAAAAACAGAGAAAATTGATAATTTAACTCTTAGAAGAGAGAATTCGAGAATAAAAATTCAGACACGGGGGACTGTAGTTTCAATTATTAAGATTTATTTTGATATTATTTCAAAGATATTTGAATTTTTGGTAAATAATGAACAAGTGTTTTTACCTTTTTCAACGCTATTGCAGAGTGAATTAACTACTAATTATTTTTTCATCGTCATTAGCTGTTCACAAAATTGGGAAATCAACGTCAAACGTCAAGAATTAGCTCCTCAAACCATCTATTGCTTGTGCAACTAGAACGGTGTGAGATGACTTGCAACTAGATTTTGTACAACGAAACTTGAACAACTAAGTAGGTACCTACCTAGTCCATGTACAGTGAACTGAAATTACCACAATTTCTGAACCAACTATTTAGTAGTGCAAACCATTATCTAAATCAAATTAACGCAGAATCTTTCTCATAAGTTATTTGTCTGAGTGTCTTGCTTTTTATGGAAATTTCGCCCAATTCGATCAACCTCAAGATAGAGAAGTTGGAGAAAGAAAATGTTGATGGTAGCTACCTATTAGGAGGCCAGGAAAAGGAATAGAGACCAAAGGGTGCAAACTAGCAAAACATGAATGTGAAGGTCGGGCGGGCGGCGGGGCGTTTGATCGCCACCCTCCCCCCCAGCCCATGATCGCCCCCTCGCACCCCTCCATATCGTAAAAACGCGAATCCGACGGCTATGAACAAGTTAGAAAAATTCCGCAAACGGATTCGTATTCTGATGAAGGTTCTGCAAGTGGCTATAAGGCCACTTTTTGAAAATGTTCAAAATTTGAACAAATTTTTGCTGGAACTGTGTGCAAAAAATTTTTGCACACTTTCTAAACCAATTACCCGGAATTCTACGGTGATCTTGAAAAGAAATCCGTTTGCAGAACTAAAATATCTCGATCCGTTCTCAACTGAGGAGTAAACGAAATTTGGCCCTGATGGTGCTGCCATCTCTCCTTTCAGAATCACACTAAAACATCGTGACATTTAGCCTTAAGTCTAAAACCCGAAATTCCGACGCACGCAACTACCCCATTTGGCAGCGTGCATGACGACCGAGATTGCCGCCCAAGTCGTCACGCATGCGCACCCAGCATTTTCAGACGGTTGCATGGATATTACAAGCCTACAGTCATCACGAATGATGTGGCGAAAACTCTCTATTTTCTTCTCATTAGCCCTTTAATCGATTTCACTGCACCTGATTTATATTTGGATTTGTCACGATCGTCTCTTTCCAGAGCCCCCAGAAAACTCAAAATGCTCCGTCTGAGTCAACCGCAACTCCTCAGGAGGCGATGGTGGCTTGCAATCCTGCTGCCATCAATGTTGACGTAGGACCTACTCCAATGCTACAGTGAGTTTGTCGACATTCTTGAAAGTTATTCTCTGATGTTATCGAATACTTGAATCAATGAAAGTTATTCATTGATACTCACATAATAGATATGCTTAGTTCATGTTTGGGTGTTATTATTTGAAATTGCAGAATGGACCTTGCAAAATACGACCGATTTATACGATGATTTGATAAGTTTAGGATGGAAGGGAATGATATCAGTTTTTACAGTGTTGCCACTTCATCAATGAGGAATTTCACCGAATTCTGTTCGCATTTTTCCTGAATAGTTAATTAGTGTGGGATAGATGAAAATCGGGCTGATTTCGGAAAATAAGTCTCCTGTTATTTTTGGGAGACGAATCAAAATTTTTGATTTCAAAACTAACCGGGAAAACGGACGTGCAGCGGGAACGCTCGCTGATTGGGCTGTTCGGATCGCCGTCTCCTCCCAGTGTTGCCCGTTGGTATGACAAAATCGTGTTATCTAAGAGAAAAGTTATCAAACAAAAACAGGGGAAACCTAATTTTCCCCATCTTGCTTTTTCTATTTTTTTCTTCAGTTTTCGATTTCGAACTTTACTGTTTTGTGAAATTTTGCAACTGGGGACTATAGATTTCTCGATCTCAGCGCTTCAAGCGGCCATAAATAAACTATTCCAGGATGACGTCATTTTCCCGTTTTTTTAAAACATTCGTATTTTCTACACTGTTTTGTTTATTCGTAAATTAGGAAGTTCGGGCTGAAAGTTTGCCTTAGGAGGTTTTTCGAGGTACTGAATCCGATTTAGGGGTCAAAAAATTTCTTTTTTCCGACATGGTGAAATTTCTCATTGGAGACCTTCCGTCGTTTTCTATTTCTTTTATATGTCGTACAAGAAATAGGGAACCAAACATTTTGGAACGACGTTTTCCCTCTTGGATTGTGGAAAAAAAGCCTTGGCAATTAATTATTTGAACAACCATTTTTTTTACAAACTTTTATTTAGTTTCACCTGTCCCATTGTCTGTAATCAAATCTTGCAAGTTGAATTTAATCCACTTCCACTTTGGTTTCCGATTGAGCTGAAATTTTGCGTGGATGTATGAATCGGATGACAATGCAATATTATTCACTTTCAAAGGACCATCTTCCAATTCATAGGGAACCATCCTCCATTTTGTAATGGACATACTTCAATTCGCAGCAGACCGTCTTCCAATTCATTAAGGGCGTCCTTCAATTCTTAGGGGACCATTTTCCAATTCATGAAGGCAGCCTCCACTTTTCATAATTCCTCCATCCTTCAATTCCTATGGGATCATCTCCCAATTCATAATGGTCATCCTTCAATTCCTGGGGGACCATCTTCCAATTCATAAAGGGCCAACTTCCAATTCTACTAGTGTGTCCTACACTAGTGCAGGCAGTATTTTGCGTGTACCAATGGAGGACATGTATAAATTAGGGTTCTGTAATATTAAAATCAGGTGAATGAGGAATTTCACCGAACTCTGTTTGCATTTTTCCTGAATAGTTAATGGTGTGGGATAGATGAAAATCGGGTTGATTTCGGAAAATAAGTCTCCTGTTATTTTTGGGAGACAATCAAACTTTTTGATTTCAAAACTAACCGGGAAAACGGACGTGAAGCAGGAACGCTCGCTGATTGGGCTGTTCAGATCGCCGTCTCCTCCCAGTGTTGCCCGATGGTACGACAAAATCGTGTTTTCTAAGAGAAAAGTTATCAAACAAAAACAGGGGAAACCTAATTTTCCCCATCTTGCTTTTTCTATTTTTTTCTTCAGTTTTTCGATTTCGAACTTTACTGTTTCGTGAAATTTTGCATCTGGGGACAATAGATTTCTCGATCTCAGCGCTTCAAGCGACCATGAATGAACTATTCCAGGATGACGTAATTTTCCCGGTTTTTTTAAACATTCGTATTTACTACACTGTTTTGTTTATTCGTAACTTAGGAAGTTCGGGCTGAAAGTTTGCCTTAGGAGGTTTTTCGAGGTGCTGAATCCGATTTTGGGGTCAAAAATAAGAAATTCCGACATGGTGAAATTCCTCATTCTTTGAAATATGCTTAAGTTAAATAGTATTGAAGTTGCAACAATCACAAAAATAGTTGCAGTTGTGTTGGAAACAGGAAAATAGCTTAATATTCACAGTCGTTCTCTCGTCATTTTTCACTAGAAATAAGGACCGAAAGGGCAAAAACGTGGACTGTCTTTATTTTTTTGAAACTGCTACACCAATTTGGCTCCAATTTCGTCCTCTTCACTTCCATTTAGTTGTAAGTCTTATAGCTTCCATAATAAGAAGGAACCAATGGCAAAACTCAACTCATATTCTTATTATAACAAATTATTTTTCAAGTGTCCGGCATTGGTGCAGTGTCCGCCACTGGGGCTTCTACCCTAATCGATGTTTAATCATTGAATCGATTAATCCAGATGAAAAATAATCTTTGATTTAATTAATCGATTATTCGTTGGTCGATACCCATCCCTAATTCTTTCATTGTCTCTCAGTTGAACGAATACCGATATTTAATTACATAATTCCTTTTCAGAAACGTGGTTTGCACTGTCAATCTCTGCTGCCCTTTAGATCTTCAAAAGGTTAATTTCCGTACGAGGAATTCTGAGTACAACCCAAAAAGGTTCTGCGGAGTCGTCATGAGGCTCGTCAACCCCCGATGTACCGCTCTCATCTTCAGTTCGGGCAAAATTGTCGTCACAGGCGTCCGACATGAGCAGAATGCTGTCTTGGCCTGCAGGAAATACGCTAGAATCATCCAGAAGGTCGGATTCCCTGTAAGTATTTTTATGAGATGTATTTCTTGCGTTGTTTGAGCTGTTCTGCCATATTCAAACAATTATCGCTTGATGTATTTTCAGGTGAAATTCACGGACTTCAAAATACACAATATGGTTGCGACATGCGATCTTCGATTCCCTCTAAAGCTAGAAAATTTGCATCAAATTCACGGACAGTTCAGTAGGTAAGTTTCTGTAATGTTGTTTGGGTTTGCCCTACCCTCTAGGGAACCAGTACTGCTTTGAGGTTTCTTCACAAGAGGTTGTTCACGAAACTCGTGAATTTTTTCATCTGTTAAAGCTACAGACAGAAGGCTCATTATGTTTCTCACATCTCATCTGCTGAAGGCCTGCTGTGGGGCCGCCCCTTGTAGGGGATTTTAGGCATTCAGTAACCTTAAGGCGACTTATGAGGGCAAAACAGACAACTGTTAAAATGTAGAAAACCATTATTTTCGTGGAATGACTGGGTTATTGATTCCAAATTAGAACTTCAACATTAGCTGAAAACTTTCAAGCTCTGAGTAATTGTTGGTGAAGGTCGTGCCAACATCGAACGTGTAATTTGAGATATTTTTCAAGTTTTAGAATCCCTAGTATTTCTTTTTCATTTTTTATTAGTGAATTCGCCTGAAATTCTCAAAGTTCATCTTCAACTTGACTTCAGTCAGTCAGATTGACACAGTAAAAAGAGACTTTTCGCCATATATAAAAATATATCGATAGATTAAGGTTGATATATCGATATATTTACATCGATATAGAGAACCGATGTTATCGGTCAATAACGATGTATTTACCTTGTATTTACGATGTATTTATATCGCGACTTGTTTTCAACGAATAAAAAGTAACATTAAAATGAATGGATAAGGAGGGACGCCTGTACCTGTGTAAAACATCAAGTAATTTTATACCAAATTTTGTAGGTAGGTTGTTAGTAACGTTTTGATTCACGTTTCCATGATGTTAAAACGTAATCTTCTGTTATATCGAAATATCGATACACTTTCTCCGATATATCGAAGGTATTGATATATCATTCGAACAGTATATCGATTTATTTCAGTCGATATTCCATCCCTAGTCAGGCGCAATGACTCGAGGCAGATGGTGCCAGCAGACGCAGGTTCTACCTTTTTTTGGTGGATTTCGAGTCGTCACAAAATACGCTGCTGACTCAAGAAGTCACGTTTAGTGACGTTGCGATACTTTCGATACTTACTGATATCAGTATTTTGTTTCGATACCTTTCGATATTTGTATCGATACTGGGCTTCCGATACTTCCAGGTATCAAAAGGAAAGTACTAATATCAGTACTCAAATATTTACTACCTACTCCCACAAAAGCGCAAAGATGAGATAGGTTGTCTGGGGCATTATTTTCTTTTACTTCCAACGAAACCGAGAAAGAATGAAGAAAGCACAAATAAAAGAAACATTCATGTCCACAAGGGACACCCCACGGACTAAATTAGTTCAATTCAACAACAACAATAACAACAATTTAACTTTGAAGAAGAAGAAGACTTTGTTTTCATCGGGAGCATCCCAGAAAAAGACTGGGATTTGTAATTTAGATACCTAACTACTTTTGCTATTATCCCTTTGAAAACTTTCATTAATATTAAAATAAAATACACCTTCTATTCCATCAAAATTCCGTTTATCATATCCTCGCCCCTTGCCTGTTCAATGTTATAATATAACCAGTCACTTCGTCACTAGAGACTCAACTATGCCCAAGCCCAAGGACAATGAACAATACTGATGGTAAGAATTGAGTAGGTACCTAATCATGGTAAAATTTGCTATTCAATATGATATAGGTAGGTTACCTATTAAGTTCGTGCATTTTATGTTAGCAGTTTTTTCTGAATAATTGCAACAAATTAGCAATTAACAACAATTACATAAAGTAGGTTGGTATCAAATGATTCGATACCAGGTGGTATCGATACTTTTCTTTCGATACTTAACTAATATCAGTACTTTGATTCGATACTGTATCGATACCAAGTATCGTATCAAAAGGGGTATCGCAACGTCACTAGTCACGTTGAAGTTAAAGAGTTACCGACCTGTGAAGTCACTCGAAAATGGCCGATAGCGAACAGCTGAAACAGACTCTAAGGGCGTTGAATAGGGACTCTATGTAGGATCCACCTACCATGCTGGCAAGCAAACCAAGCTGAAGCCAACATTAATAGGGGTATTCATGGTCCGGGAGATTCGACGGGAGTCAATGAGCATGCGCACCGGCAAATACGACGATTCGATTTACGACGGGCTGAAGGCGTCGAATTACGAGATTCGACGTCGAATTACAAACCCTAGCGCTAGCGGCCGTTGTGCGAAGCAACTATCATAACAACAACAAACAGATCTTCTCGTCCTTTCATTTTGAGTTTTTCTTTTAACAACACCTTTTTTAATTTTTATTCTGTTTTTCCGTTCGTTTATTTCTTTTTTTATTTTATTCGAAGTGGGTTTTTTCTCGATTAAATGAGTGGAGCTGAGCCACCCAAGCGGCTAAGGAAAAACGCGACCATCTGATGGTCTGCTGGAAAAGTGGAAAAATGTTGCTTACTGGCATTAAAGCGAGCATACCACATTCTCCTTTCTAGCATCGAACATGTTTCAGCCATGAGCTAAGTACCTAAATGCGTTCAAAATTGTGTGACGGGAGTAGCAAGGGTTTTTCTTTGAGACAAGACTCCTCATCGGTAGGTACCTATTCAGAAGTCTGAAGCATGATCCTTTTTTAATTCTAGCCGTAGATTTTTTCGTTCGTGTACTAGGAACTTTGTTAAAGGATTTTATTAGGAACCTCTGGGGTATTCTCACTTTTTAACTAAAAGGAAATTAATGAACATGCGGTTCTTCTGACACTGACTTGGTTATCGTCTGATGCCGCAAGGAGCGCTACTCACAATTCGATTTTCGACGATTCGACGGGAGAAAATGTGGGAGCCTCATGAGACCCTCGAGTTTACGATGATTCGATATACGACGATTCGACGATCGAATCAGACCATGAATACCCCAATTGTCAATATTAAAAACTCTCGAAATTAGTTTTTCAGGATGAAAATTGGATTATAATATAATCAAACAAATTTTGTTCAATGTGGAGTACATATTATGTACTCCACATTGAACAAAATTTGTTTGTTTGGGATGTAATTAGGTATTCAAGTAATAATACATTTAATGTATTATTACTTGGATACCTACATCCCTTTCACGCCCTACAAAGCGAAAAAAACCCTCCTACTTACTGATGATTTTTACCGTGTTCACCTTTAAGGTCCTCGCACAATAGAGGCGGGTCGGGTGGGGCCGCATCACATTTTGAAAATACTTGAATTGGATGTTGAATTCGAGATATTCCATACATCTGTATTCAAATGTATTATTGAACACCACACAATATTCTAAAAATAAGACCTTCACTGGGTAGGTTGGAATAAGTAGGAGCGCTTCCCAATTATTTTTTACCAGTTTATTCTTGACTCGGCCTGACAAAAGCAATCATGAGAAATTGTACATCATTTTCCAAATAACTTTCAAGCTGAACCGAACGGCGAAACTCCTGATTAAATAATTAATTTTTGCAATTTTAAATTGGATATCTTAGGGAAATAGTGTATTTTAAGGAGATTCCAGCAGCGTGGATTAATTATTTGTTCCTATTGGTAATTTATCAAGTGTTTCAAAACATTTTTGCTCAAATTCTCCTCGGTTATTCGCGTAATTCGCATTATTTGGGTCATCCTTTAAGGGGTCTCAGTCGGTCGCCGTTCGTTCCTAGTATTTCGCGAAATTGAAGGGATAAAAACTTAAAAAGTTGTACCTAAATTTGAAATTTTAAAGGATTTTAGAAATTTATTAGTGCACGGCCCTAGGGAATTGAAAAACTGAAATATTGCCGCCGGAATCATCAAAATCGAACAATAATTGCCAAAGAAAAATGGAAAAAACTACTGAATAAACGGTTTTTTCCATGTTTTTTCCCATATTTGTCTGGTAATAATTATTATACAATAATTATTATTGTTCGATTTTGATGATTCGAACGGGAATCTTAAGGTCTCTATTGAATTTCTAAGATACATGAAAATTTCAAGTTTAGCTACAATTTACAACAATCATCTTTGGAAGAAGCAGTATATGCGTTCATTTCGAGCAGAGCATTACGAGAGACTTCATATTAGCGTAAATACTCTCAAGTTAAATAGCGTCAAGTACGAGGTCTGCATATTTACCACTTGTATTTCATCTTGTTGCAGTTATGAACCTGAACTCTTCCCAGCTCTAATCTACAGAATGATAAAACCGAGAATAGTGTTATTGATTTTCGTTAACGGGAAACTTGTAATAACTGGTGAGTTTAAGTCGTATTTGTTTTTTCATATTTATGTAGAATTTATATGAATCGGTTTCTTTTAAAAACCAAACTATCGGGAAATCAAAAAACACTTTCTGTTTGCTACTATTTATGAAATTGTGAAAGGAAATCTTTTTCCCCTGTCTCAGCAATCAATTTGACGCGTTTTACGTATTTTTCCAGATTTTAATCTCCCATCTAGGGGTTCCAAATTCGCTAATCTATCCCATGGACTTACGCACTTCTAAACAAAATTTCGAAAATCATGACAAATTACTCAATTTATCAATGGCAATCCTGAAAGTCGTAAAATAATGGAACAGAGTTGCTGCAGAAATTAAAAAAAAGTCTACCAGTTTTCGGGAATTCAGAAAAACGTCTGCCAAAGGGTGTGGCACATAGCTTCCTATTCCTAACCCCGATTTATAGATGATCCAATGCATAGTAGTTAATCTCAAAACACCAATCTCTAATTACCTTGAACTACCCTCATAGGGGACCTGAAAATTTAATCGAATTCGGTCAAAAAGGGAGACAGTATGTGTAATGTCTCATTTACTCGTATATGTTAGTTCTCCAATAAGACACAAGGGGAACCCCTGAGTGACTCATCGCGCAGGATGGTAGAGTGAGGTACGGGGGTAAAACACGTCATTTGACGTCACCCTCCTTCACTCTCCCTTTACAGTGTTAAAGTACTATAAAAGGAGGACTCAGAATTCACCTTCATGCATTTGTCTACAACAAATCGACTTAAAATTTTTCTGCTCTCCTTCGTCACCTCTTGGAAGCCCAAGTTCCTCAGAGTTATCAGTAAGCTCATTGCGCTGGCCTCCGCTCTCATTTCACCTAGAAGTTGTCCTCCCCAACTAGGCACTAGGTAAATGTACCCCCTCCCTCCGGTCGGTGAATATCGTGCCAAGGATCGTGGCTGAGCCAACTATGCACTCCTGCAAACGGTAGGCGTGTTTTGGATGGATAACACTGTCACTCTTACAGGGCAGGAGTCTCGGAAAGGGACGTCACCTAGCTGCTGATGAGGAAGGAATGGAAAGTGGAACATGGGAGAGGAGGGGGGCAGCCCTGTGATGGGAACTGTAGGCCCGTGGTGGTCTCACTCGTGTCTTGGGAGGGAGTTGTTTTGATGACCTAATCTTAATGAATTAATGTTTCTCTGAGAAATGCTGAGGAGACCATTCAGGTCCAGTATGACTGCGCCAAGTTGTTGAATCCCTTTCTCTATGGCCACTACCAACTTTTTAGGGACTGAGGGAAACTATATCTCTCACAGAAATAACAAGGGAAAAATTGCACCTTTAATCAGGTCACTATCAAGAACACGAGTGACTCCACCACGGGCCTACAGTTCCCGTCGCAGGGCTGCCCCCCTCCTCTCCCATGTTCCACTTTCCATTCCTTTCTCATCAGCAGCTAGGTGACGTCCCTTTCCGAGACTCCCGCCCTGTAAGAGTGACAGTGTTATCTGTCCACAACAGGCGGAAACGCGCCGGACAGACAGTGCTACTCCATCCTTTACCCTTGTTGAGAAGCGACCAATAAAAAACCATCAAGCCATCGAGAAGGCCATCGCCTTCACTCGACAACACGCTGACATAACAGTATGGCTGTTACAAGGGTTTTACTATCGATTCAGGGGTCATGATTTTCATAGGAGACCATCTGCCCACAAACCCCCACATTCAATGAAAATTTCATCGTAATCAGAGTTTCAAGGATTTTATAATATAATGCCAATCATACAGACAGACACGAAACCAAAATTGTCCAAAACGTAAAACGTTAGTGAAAATTTTGATTTTGGAGATTTTTTTAAACCTTGAAATGTGAAAACGATCAAAGCTTCCGCAACCTCGGTAGACTGGGAAGCCACAGATGGAAAGTTTGATGAAACGTGAATAAGTAAAACACTAAAACTTCTTCATACATCACTTCTATTTGTTCAGGAAAGCTTGTTTTGTTGGTCATTCATCAAAACGAAAACAGCTGACGTCAGGACCATCATTTGTAGGCCAATTGGCTATTTCAGCGTAGAGTTCATCATGCTCTACTGGAATATACTGCTTGATCTTCTGACTATCAGTAATCTTGTTACAGTTGATCAAGACATTTCCGCTGGGGTAGGTGAATGTCTGTCTCATGGGAGGAAGCTATGGTGTAAGATGTATTGCGGAAAGAAGCTATGAAGCCCTTCTAAAAGAAACCAGGATTTTCAAAGGCGATTTCTATCATGTTAGAAACATCATTCCCACGCCCTTTAATTGCAAACGATGCGCCTCAGGTTGAAGAACAGAAAAATGAAGAAAAAAAACACCGAAATTTCGGAATATCTAGGTATTTGTTACTGCTAGGTGTACATAAGCTGTTCACAAGAACACTTTCTCTCACGAATGCGCATTGAGGAAGGACTGCTTTTGGCCATTCAAATTGGCCGCACCACAGCTTGAACGGCTTAGCTGCCCCAGTACAGCTTCAACAGGCCAATATTGCCACGTATTCAAGCTATCCTCGTGCCTGCTCAAGCTGGCTGGTACTTCACCCCAGATTAAACGCATTTAAGGACGCCCAATATTGAGTCTTGAAAAGGTAGGTCGGGTTGGAAAAAGGTCGTACACGGCGTGGCTGGAAAAACTGTAATCCTCACATAGGTAACGGAGAAGGTTGGAAGGCTGAGGTTGGCTGTCGTAGGTTGGTTGGTTAAGGACCTTATTCATGCCTCGGACGGACTCTGCACCCAAGTCTCCTAAAAAGCCGTTCTTTGGAGGCGAGTGTTCTGTACAGATGTGTTTTAGTTTTTTGCTTCCAAGTTTACTAAGGTAGCGGAAGCTTTGTTTTCACTTTTCAAGGTTGAAAAAAAAGTTCTCCAAAATCGAAACTTCCACTCGCGTTTAACCTTTCAGACCTTCCTGAACAATTTTGGTTCCGTGTCTGTCTGTGTGTCTGTCATGAAATCCTTGTAAAGCTCATAACTGAACGAAGTTATTGTCAGATTTCGATGACTTTTCAGGGATTGTGCGGGTTGGCTTGTAGACGGTCCCCTATGAAAATCATCACCCCCGGACTGATAGTAGCCACTGCGCATGTGCGAACGTGAATTCCTTGTAACAGCCATAACTTCCACATTTTCTATCCAATTTCGATGAAATTTTTAGGGATTATGCGGATTAGGTTGTAGATGGTCCCCAATGAAAATCAAGGCCTTAAAATTGACAGTAGCCACTGCGCATGCGCAAACGTAAAATCCTTGTAACAGCCATAACACTTAGGATTGTCCAGATTGGCGTGTAGATGGTTCCCTATGAAAATCATCTCCCCCAGACTTATTGTAGTTGCTTCGCATGCGCAAATGTAAATTCCTTGTAACAGCCATAACTTCTACATTTTCCATCCAATTTTGACGAAATTTCTCAGGATTGTTCAGATTAGCGTGTAGATGGTCCCCTATGAGGTTAGTGGGAGGTACTTAGAGAACGATGTTTTGAGATGCATCGGATCATCGGAGCATCAGACTAAGCATGGGATCATCTATACAATCGGGTTCCTTATGGATATGAGGAAGCTATGTGCCACACCCACTTGGCAGACATTTTTTGTTGTGCTTTGAATTGCGTCGCTCAGTGTGTATTCTAGGGTTATTCTTAGTTTGCTGTTGTTGTTGTTTAGGTGCAAAAAGTCGTACTGACATCCATGAAGGCCTGGACCAGATGCTGCCGATTCTCAGAAGTTTCCGGAAGCAGTAAGCATCCTTCCAACGCTTCCCAAGGATCCTGGATGAGCTTCTCATTTGCCCTGGATCATGTCGTCCGTTCCAAGAGAAATACTTTTACCTACTATAACGCCACTCGTAATACTGCCTGAAGCTCTCCATCGAGTGTAAGAAACATCTACGCGTCTTATTTTCAGATAGGTAGGTACTGAAGAGCATGAAATAAATCATGGTTGGTAGGTTTTTCAATGACAAACTCGTTGGTAATGACGTCATCAACGTGCTTTGATTAAAATAATTATACAGGGTGTCGCAACTTGAGTCCGCATAACTTCAGGGGTCAGTTCAACAACTAATTTGCTATAAAAAATTTCTCTTAGCAACCCCTTGTTTTTAAAGATTTATTTGTGATTTTGACCTTACGTTACTAAGTCGGTCATACCTCCCTTAATTTGCTGTTTAAATTCAAATTTGAGTTGGAAAGAGCAATAAATTTCCTATCGGATATATGCCTGACCTTTTCTTGAGTCGAGGCTTAAGACAAGAAAAAGCCATCTTCTTCTACTTTAAGTGACATGTCCTCCTAGGATGTTGGCGACCAACCGCCTGATTTCCACCCTATTATGTCGGCGTGTGAAGGCGATGGTCTTCACGTCGGCTTGTCGATTTCTATTGGTCCCTACTCAACGTGGATGGGTGTAGTCAGGGGAAGTAGGCTAGGGCAGATCCAACACCTAGGGGAACCACCAGACATGATCGTTGAAGACTGCTTGCCGCCTTCAATTGATCCCCCGTATTAAAGTGGTAGCACTCGTGCGAGCACACAGCTGGTAGTGCTTAGGTCCTAGTGACCATACTAGCAGGCAAGCAGGGGACCGTCTCCCACTATCAAGCTCTCGTAATGCTCGAGCTGGAATTTTCCAGATGATAGTAAAGCGGTGGGATCAGGTACCAATTCTCTGATCCGGGCCTGTGACCAGTCATGGCATCTTGGGCTGAGACTGTGCCAGTTCACTGGCAGGCAGTCTTATCTCAACACTGGTACCGCGGGAGGGGGAGCCCCAGGCTACCGATACAATGACTTGTCAAAGTGTCACTTGCCTGCCCCCCCAAATGAGGTAGGATTCGCGGGGGTCGTGGTTTATACCGCCCTGGGAGACGAACTTCATCTGTATCCCCGGGAAGGGTTCCATGTGTCATGGCCAGCGAGGATGGCCCTAATACATGGATCCCAACATGTGAGTTTTGTGGATTGTCAAAAACTCGGGCACCGACCTGCATAGTCGGCAGTGCGAGCTAGACGTGCGCCTCAACCTGTAGGTTATCACAGGGACTTGCAAATATGCAAGGACATTGATTGTGTTAACAATCCCTCCCAGGAGGAGTTTTTCTCTTGCTGCTTGCAGCGAGGGGGGAGACTATAGAGTCGTTAGACCCCAGGAATCCCAAATCGACCTTCACTCTGAAGGGAGAATAGTAGACATCCTTGGTCCCTACTCAACGAAGGTGAAAGATGGGACAGCACTTTCTGCCTGGCGCGTTACCGCCTACCGCATGCTGGAGTGCTTAAGGATTCAGCTCAGCTGCGAACCTTGGCGCAATTGCTCGCCAACCGGAGGGAGGCAGTACATTTACCTAGTTCCTAGATGGGGGAAGACAACAATGGGGTATTTCAGTCAATTTAAAATTTTTTTTTTTTTCAAAAGAGTAAGGCTCAGGAATAACGGTAATCGGGTATGTTCGTCGAGAAAATGTTTTTAAAAAATCAGAGAAGCTAAGGAAAGTTGAAGACTTGAATGGTGTGACGTAGCTAGCCAATCGTGACGTAGCTAGCCAACTGTCTTTGAAAAAAGTATCCATGCACAGAAACCCTTGGAGGACCTCTTGGATACTACAAAATACTACTCACACACGCGTGCGGCGTAGTCCTTGCCTAGTGTGTGTGCATTTATAGCGGCCCGCCTTTTTCAAACGTGTGATCTCTTTAATTAATTTTTCTACCACATGTTATAGTATCATTGGGCTTAAAGTTGTAGTATATAGGTTTTCAAGGGTGCTGAATCCAAATTTGAGGTCAAAAACCTGAATTTCCGACCCACCGAAATACCCCATTGGGTAATATTTCCTGTTTAGAGGGCTTTTCATGTCTCAAACCTTGGCTCAAAGAAAAGGTCAGGTATTTAACCGACAGAAAATTTAATGCTCTTTCCTCAGCAATTTGAATTTAAATAGCAAATTATGAGCAATTTAGTAACGTAAGTTCAAAATCACGAAAAAATCTTGAAATTGAAAAAACTTGGAAAACCAGGGGTTAAAAACTCGCCCCTTCGGGCCTCGCCAGGGGGCAAGCCCAGATGTTTACTGCTCAGAACCTTTGGCTAAAATTCAAGAAACATGGAACATGCTTCTGCCGTTCCTTTAGTTATGCCTTTAGTGGTCAAAGCTTCTCCAATGTTCTTGGTGTAATACAACTTTACAAATGAGCTTCCTTACGCTCTCTTCCATGGAAGTAGACGATTGAAAACATCTAAAACTTCGAAGTACACATCACAACTAAAAGCCCGCTTTCAAAACAAAATCTCGCCTAGGTTTCAAGATCCTTTGATTACATTCGTAAAAACGAAGTCAACCAACAACATCAATAATGTTGATGTATATATTATATACTTAATCCACTAAATCTGAGTAAATCTCTGCTTCGTCCATATTTTCAGCTGTTTTGGCAGTATACAATTTACGCATAAGTTGAGGGCTTTTCAATGAGTGGCAAATGATTTTTGTGGAATGAATACTAACGGCGATACATTTCCCTGGGAATGGGTCGGTTTTAAGTGAAAATCATTACAAAATCCTGCGCTACTTTCCTTCCACAGTTTCGTCACGTTTTTGCCCAGTTAGGTGACGGCTAAAGCATGTTCCCATAGGTTACACAATCCTTAGTTCCCTATCAAGGACTAAACAAAAATTTCTTGACTCGATACCGTTCCCGAAAAACGTCACACTTTTTGGCTGTTGGTCAAGGCTAAAGCATGTTCCAAGCTAAAAATCCCTGTGACATTTTTTTTTTTTTTTTTTTGCAAATTAGTTGAAAAATTGACCCCTGAAGTCATGTGGACTTAAGTTGCTCCAAAAATAAAGGCACTA
The DNA here is from genome assembly GCA_009739505.2 of Apolygus lucorum. Taxonomy (NCBI): domain Eukaryota; kingdom Metazoa; phylum Arthropoda; class Insecta; order Hemiptera; family Miridae; genus Apolygus; species Apolygus lucorum. The sequence continues at coordinate 46,490,983 of CM019179.2, forward strand.
CATAAGTACGAAGTCTCTCTCTCAAGAATGCTGCTCGACCAATAAGTGGTGGTCGAGGTGGAGGTCATACAGTCGGGTATCCGAGGACTGGGCAGCCATTTGGCTTCCATGACTGACGTCATCATGGATGTAGATACATTCAAGAAGAAGAAGAAGAAGAAGGAAGAGGGGCCATGAAAACAACCCTGAAGCCACTAGAAAAAAAGTGTTTCGGAAAATGTACTTGTATAAATAATGGAATCGCTCTTGATGTAATGTACTTCTATTTCAAGCGTATTACTGTTAATTTTGAACTGATGACATTGTGATGTTGAATTGGTACTTTAGTTGAACTGTTGCTGAGATCATTGTGGCGGACACCTACAGTTTATATAGTTTTAACTCTTAACTTGTCGTTCCCTGAATTTTAAATCATTGAGTTTGGTTAATAAAATAAAATGGAATTCTTCGATTGACATTGTCTTGTTTCTTGCTCGAACACATTTCATATTAGCGACAGAGTACGAATAATACACAAAGTTTTTACGGCGTTTATTTGTATTGCTTCCGAGTCTACCAAGGTAGCGGAAGCTTTGTTTTCACTTTTCAGGGATGAAAAAAAAAGTTCTCCAAAATCAAAATTTTCACTCGCGTTTTGCGTTTTAGACCATTCTGAACAATTTTGGTTCCGTGTCTGTCTGTCTGTCATGAATTCCTTGTAACGGGCATAACTATACGAAGTTATTGTCCGATTTCGATGAAATTCTCAGGGATTATGTGGATTAGGTTGTAGATGGTCCCCTATGAAAATCATCATCCCCGGACTGATAGAAGCGATTGCGCATGCGCAAACGTGAATTTCCTTGTAACGGCCATAACTTCTACATTTTCCATCCTATTTCAATGAAATTTGCAGGGATGTTACAGAGTAGTGTTTAGATGGTCCCCAATGAAAATAATAGAGAATGGTTTTTCATAGAGGGATTCATTCATAGAGGGATGGTCCCCTGTGATAATCTCAAATCCTATTCATTGCATCACTAGGCATCAATAGCTCAGAGGTAGCGCATAGAATTATCCCCCAGGGGTCCCGGGTTCGAATCCCAGCCAAGGCTATGTATTTTTTTGATCCAATCAATTCCAATCACAAATTTTCTAGGATTGTACAGATTAGCGTGTAGATGGTCCCCTATGAGGGTAGTGGAAGGTACTTAAAGATTGGTGTTTTGAGATTAACTACTATGCATCGGATCATCTATATAATCGGGTTATGGATACGAGGAAGCTATGTGCCACACCCACTTGGCAGACGTTTTAGTGTACAAATTTAAAGAGAAAATTCAGTTAGACTGCAAGAAAATGTGATTTATTTAGTAAAATCGACTCTTTTCCCCATGGATATCTTATAAGTTAAACACCACAAAACTGGATGGATGTTCCACAGTATCGTGTTCCACTTAGGTACTTTTTTTAATGTCTGCCAAGTTGGGTGGATAGTTAACTTTTTGGTTTATTATTTTCAGTAATGAACCATTGGAATCGATCAAGAACATTTTTTTTAACCCTCCTCAAAATTTGTAGGTTTACGTTTCAAGGTTCGTAGATTCTGGAAATCGAATTAAAATTTGGCCGTCCGCCGTACGCGGCACGTTCCTTAATTCCCATGGACCGATTTTGATGAAATTTGGTGTATGGGCGCCTTTTGGGGTCTAATTGTGCCCCGAAGCTTTTCGTTGATGGCAGTCACTTCTGAGAGTTGAAAAAGAAGGGCTGAAATGTTCAAAACGCCCTAACTCAAAAACGTACAATATTGAGGTATGGTTTTTTCATCAATTGAAAATAGTATTACATTTTTAAAATCGAATGATACCACCTAGAGCTCTGTAGGACAAACCGTTCGCTCCCTACGAGAACTCAAGGGTTGGACTTACGGTAAACCAGAAACACGAGTGTGAATCGCAAAAAAGGTCTAATCTCCGTTCAAATTTTAGCTAATCAAATGCGATCGTTGTTAGTTTCTTCGAGCTTTATTCAGTTTTGCATCCTTAACTACCAGTAATCGAATTTCCCTAATAATTCATGCAGCCTCAACTCCCTGTTTCTTCGAACTGAGTGTGAAGCGTTCATTTCTTCCAAATAAACTTGATTGTGAAGTAGGTATATGGTAGGTAGGCAGTACCTATGGTTGGTGACAATGGCAAAGCCGTGTTCTTTGCAGACGAGTGATCTATATAGAAACCTTTGTGTAATAATTTGCAGCGTTTTCTTCTAACTCAGATTAATCTAAATTTTTTATGTTAACTTTGGATTTTTTTGGGGGGAAATGGTGTTTGAATGAGAAAAAACGTGTTATTTCATCGAAAATTGAGTATTTTTAACCTACCTTACCTTATTATTATCATCATTAAAATATGGAATTTCAAACGGAGTAAAAAAAGGGGTAAGAAGGAAAGGTTGTTGCTAATTAGAAAATCGGTTTATGAAGAATTGCTGATTTGTTTTGGAACATCATGTAAATCTTCATTATGTAAATGGAACATCTTGATAATTTTCTGGGTTGAGACGATGGTGAACCTCGCTCCACTCGAGGGGGTGAGGCAGTAAGTAGCCATGAGCGACATCACCAAAACCACTTCTGATGTTCTCTTTGGAAGACAGCTGATGACGTCCTCGATGACTGGCCTTTCGTGGCTGTTGGACGAAAATTCAACCTGAAGGGTAGAAATCAGTAACCTAAGGGGGTCTCAGTCGGTCGACATCCGTTCTTAGTATTTCGCGAAACTGAAATGGCAAAACTTAGAAAACTGTACCTAAATTTGAAATTTTAAAGGATTATAGAATTTCGTTAGAGCACGGCCCTAGGGCATTGAATAACTGAAAATATTGCCGCTGGAATCATCAAAATCGAACAATAATTGCCGAAGAAAAATGGAAAAAACTACTGAATAACCAGTTTTTCCCGTATTTCTCTGGCAGTTATTGTTCAATTTTGGTGATTCCAGCGGCAATCTTTCAGTTTTTCAATTCCCAAGGCCCATGCACCAATGAATTTCTAAAATCCTTGAAAATTTCAAGTTTAGCTACATTTTATGGGAAAAACATAACTGAATTAACGGATTTTTCAATGGCAATGGGGTATTTCGGTGGGTCGGAAATTCAGGTTTTTGACCTCAAATTTGGATTCAGCACCCTTGAAAACCTATATACTACAACTTTAAGCCCAATGATACTATAACATGTGGTAGAAAAATTAATTAAAGAGATCACACGTTTGAAAAAGGCGGGCCGCTATAAATGCACACACACTAAGCAAGGACTACGCTGCGGACAGCCCCGCGCGCGTGTGTGAGTGGAATGTTGTAGTATCCAAGAGGGGTTTCTGTGCATGGATACTTCTTCAAAGACAGTTGGCTAGCTACGTCACGCATGGCTAGCTACGTCACACCATTCAAATCTTCAACTTTCCTCAGCTTCTCTGATTTTTTAAAAACATTTTCTCGACGAACAGACCCGATTACCGTTATTCCTGAGCCATACTCTTTTGAAAATAAAAATAAAAAAAATTGACCGAAATACCCCATTATTGTTCGATTTTGATGATTACAACGGCAATATTTCAGTTATTCAATTCCCTAAGGCCGTGCACTAATGAATTTTTAAAATTCTTCAAATTTCCAATCTAAGTACAATTTTTCAAGTTTTTGCCCCTTCGATTTGTCCAAATACTGACCCAGAACGAGGAACGAACGTCGACGGACTGAGACGCCCTAAATACTCATAATTGGTTTTAAAAAATTTTGAATTTATAGAAAAAGATATATTTATTACGGATAGGAGAATTTAATTTCTGGATAATTTAATAACTTATAATTGGTTGGAAAAACCCCCTAGCTCGAAAAAGTTTAATATAAAGGTATTTTTTCTCCAATTTAAACATTATTGAATTTTTAGAATCCAATGAGATCACCCAGAGCTCTGTAGGACAAACCGTTCGCAGGTTTGTAATTATGATAAATCAGAAACACGAGAGTGAATCGCAAAAGAGGCCTAATCTCCGTTCAAATTATAGCTGACCGAAATGCGATCGATGTTTTTCTTCATGTTGGATGGTTGGTGGCTTTGCAGACGAGTGATCCATAGAGAAATAATAAACCATTGTGTAATAATTTGCAGCGTTTTTTTCCTCGTGAATCGATCTTGTATGACTAAAACGACTGTAAGTACAACTTGTAACTCAGTCAGTCTGAATTTAAAGATAAAGTTGGTAAGTAGTTTTTCTTTCCCCTAATGTCAAAAGATGGGATTTACGACTCGTATTTGGTGAAAAAACAGGTTGAAATGAAACATAAAATTTCCAAAAATATGAGAAATTTCAAAGTTTTTAACCGGCTGTAGTGTCTTATTCTTGGGTTTTTCGTGTATTAATAGTATTGATCGTGTAGTAAGTAAAAAAAGTTAACAACCATTTCAGGTTGGATTTTCGTCCGACTGCCATTCCTGGCGTCGCGGACGTCATCAGCTGTCTTCCTAAGGGAAGAGCAGAATTTGTTCTGATGATTCACATTTGTGATTGATTCAATTTGTGTCTCTTCCGAGACACACGCCGAAACTCGCTCGGCCACAGCTGAACCCCTGATCACGTAGTATTGGTAGGTAGCTGGAGGTCAGGCATGGTTTTCAATGGGAAGCGAGAAGGTGGACGTTATCTATGATATTTTCTGTTGTCACGTTTTATTTTTTACTAGCTGAAAAGCCTACTAAAAGTAGGCAAAACGCTTCTTCCGACTCTCCCCGCATCCCACTCCCTCCGGCTCCTCCCGCCTCCGATTCCCCCCCTCCCGCCCCTCCGTCTCGTCCCACCTCCCAAGACCCCTCCGTGCATACGTACGTACGTACGTACGTACGTACGGTTGGCGTTTTATTATATTAGATGTGTGTGTGTGATCTGCCTTATTCCAAAGATTCAGAATCTGTGAAAAAAAATGGATGCAAGCCCGTTTGAAAGAAAACTCTTCAATTTGTCAGGAGTGTGATGGTGACTCTCTGAAGAGGTGGCTGCGGAAGGTAGTTTGAAATAATCTCGCTAGATGTCATTCCACCCGCAAACTCCCTCAGATAAACCGAGATGGCCTTCCCTCCCCGTCCTGCCCGTCCCGCACTTTTGTTCATGTTTTGCACGTGCGAATTTAGGTCAACTGCGTACAGTCCGTGCCAAAACCCTCGCGCACATTAATAGGATTTGAGAAACAAGGACCTCACTGACCCAGATAAGTGGCGTAACGTTACGAGGGGGCCGAATCGAAAGCCTCCAGTGGTGTCCGTAGATTGTGCGGGTCCGGTGATCGCGAAAACGCCGTTTCGAGGCCGACAACATCATCAGGGCAGATGACGTCACAGTGAGCATCCTCCCATCACGATTGGACCTGATGGTGCGACCCGCCAGCCTACCTTGTGCTGACGCTAACGTACCTTCAGTAGTTCTCTGGTGGATCCAGACGAGGCCACAAGCGGACTCAGCGAGGGCACTCTGTAGATCCACAAAGCAAAAGCCACCGTTCTCAGTACATTTCTCCACTTGGTTCCTCCGTTTCTTGTAGAATTTCCAAATGGTACGCTCAAAATTGTTCCATTAATATAACAATAATAATTTAAATATACACAAATAGTCCGTAAACGACTAAATCGAAAGTTACACGGGAAGTTAAGCGAATACGAGTCATCAGCGACCACATTTTTCAACTGTTTTCCCTAAGTTTTTCAACTTTTTTACGCTGCAAAATGAAATCCGGTTATAACGGGACCTCCTAGGGCACTGGGAGAACACATTTCAAAAGAACCCGGCATATTGGTACCGGAATGAGGAAATGTGAGGTGTTCAATAAATAAACAAACTAACTTCTCTCTTGAAAGGAAAAACAGATCACGGACATGTCTGGGAAGATGTAGGCAGGAACAGAAAACAACAAAATTATATCATAAACTCGTAATTTATTAAATTTCAAAAAATGAAGAGCTGGGTCGAAAAGGGGTACATGTTCCTTTTTAGAATTTTACAGGAGAGCCAAAAAACGAATCCCAATCATGCGTTCACGAATTCACAAGCTAAATCGAACATGTACCCCTGTTCCATCAGATTTCCCACAAGCTAATAATATATTAATACGTACCGTATAATAACATAAGAAAGCTTTCTATTTGTGGCGCAGTTACACATTATAGCATTTACAAATTTATTTCAACCCTTTACAAAATAATTTAAACCCTTTACGAAATTATTTCAACCTTTTACAATTAAAGGGGAAAAGTGTTTAAATAATTTTGTAAAGGGTTTGAATAAATTTCTAAAAGGTTGAAATAATTTTGTAAAGGTTTGAAATAAATTTGTAAATGCTATATATCTTTATATTTTCTATCTGAAGGACGTTCCCTAAAATTTATACTTTTCCAAACAATAAGTTTTCATTTTTTATGAGTAAAAGTTTTATAAGTTTATAAATTTTATAAAAATTCTAGTGAAAACAGACTTTGAAGAACGAAAAACACTGAATTACAAAACGTTTGATAGCTTAGAATTGCGAGAAGAAAACAGGCGGTCGTCGGCTTTTGAGTAACTCATCGGGTGATCGTCCTAGCAACGGGAACATGTATCAAGCTTCAATTTGACGCAAAATTTTTTTTTTTCGTAAAAGTGCCATGTACCCCTTTTCGGCCCAGCTCTTCAAATGTTGATGTCACGGCCTGGTATAAAACCCCGGTCTCAGACTACTGGTTCTTGCAGTCTAATTTCCGAATTTGTTTATCGGTCGCGCTTAACAGTTTTTTGGGGTGAAAAAAGGTACATGTTGGATGTTATGTCAAAAAAAATTATATTATGTTACTTTATGCAGGGTGTTTCACGCAAAGGTTACACCCCCTTCATTTCCCCAAAATACAGCGTAAAAATTGGGACCAACGCTATTCTTCGTGATTTTTTTTGAGGAATTCAGGAAAAATACTTTCGCGCAAAACAATTGCGCTCAGTAGACACTAACTTCATTTCGGTTCATTATTTTCATTATTGAACCTTTGGAATCGACCAAGAAATTTTTTTTTAAACATCCCCTCAAAATTTGTTGTTTTACGTTTCAAGGTACGTAGAATCCAAAAATCGAATAAAAATCTGGCCGTCCGTCCGCCGTACGCGGCACTTTCCTCGGGTAGCATGGACCGATTTTGATGAAATTTGGTATGTAGGCTCCATTTGGGTCTAGTTGTGCCCCGAAGATTTTGGTTGATGTAGGTCACTTCTAAGGGGTGAAAAATAAAGTTCGAAATTTTGAAAACGCCCCAACTCAAAAAAATTTGATGTAAAGGTATTGTTTTTCCATCAATTTAAGATAGTTTAGAATTTTTAGAGTTTTGTTGAGACCACGCGGAGCTCTGTAGGACAAACCGTTCGCTCCCTACGAGAATTTAAAGGTTGGACTTACGATAAGTCAGAAACACGAGTGTGAATCGCAAAATAGGCCTAATCTCCGTTCAAATTATAGCTGACCGAAATACGATCGATGTTTTTCTTCATGTTGGATGGTTGGTGGCTTTGCAGACGAGTGATCATTATAGAAAAATAATAAACCATTGTGTAATAATTTGCAGCGTTTTTTTGTGAGGAATTCAGGAAAAATACGTTCGCGCAAAACAATTGAGCGCAGTAGACACTAACTTCATTTCGGTTTATTATTTTCAAAATTGAACCTTTGGAATCGACCGAGAAATTTTTTTTTTAAACCCCCCTCAAAATTTGTTGTTTTACGTTTCAAGGTACGTAGAATCCAAAAATCGGATATAAATAATATTGACCGATTTTTATGAAATTTGGTATGTAAGCTCCATTTGGGGTCTAGTTGTGCCCTGAAGATTTTGGTCGATGTAGGTCACTTCTAAGGGGTGAAAAATAAAGTTCGAAATTTTGAAAACGCCCTAACTCAAAAAATGTTGATATAAAGGATCGTTTGTCCATCAATTTGATATAGTATAGAATTTTTTGAGACCACGCGGAGCCCTGTAGGACAAACCGTTCGCTCCCTACGAGAATTTAAGGGGGTCTCAGTCGGTCGCCGTTCGTTCTTAGGAATTCGCCAAAATGAAGGCGCAAAAACTTAAGAAGTTGTACCTAAATTTGAAATGTTAGAGGATTTTAGAAATTCATTGGTGCACGGCCCTAGGGAATTGAAAATCTGAAATATTGCCGCCAGAATCATCAAAATCGAACAATAATTGCCAAAGAGAAATGGGAAAACTACCGAATAAACGGGTTTTCCCAAGTTTTTCCCATATTTCTCTGGCAGTTATTGTTCGATTTTGATGATTCCAGCGGCAATATTTCAGATTTTCAATTCCCTAGGGCTGTGCACTAATGAATTTCTGAAATCCTTTGAAATTTCAAAGTTAGGTACAACTTTTTAAGTTTTTGCGCCTTCGATTTTGCGAAATACAACCCGGAACGAAGAGTAAACGTCGACCGACTGAGGAGACTCCCAGTATCGACAAGTCAGAAACACGAGTGTGAATCGCAAAAGAGGCCTAATCTCCGTTCAAATTTTAGCTGACCGAGATGCGATCGATGTTTTTCTTCATGTTGGATGGTTGGTGGCTTTGCAGACGAGTGATCAATATAGAAAAATAAAAACCATTGTGTAATAATTTACCCTCCAGCCGACTGTGTAAACATTCGAAATTTTGAAAAATCACAGAAAAAGGTCTTCTCACGCTAGAAGGTCTCGGTTGGTGTCAGAATTCCCAAAATGAGGTCTAGTTTAGATTAAAAATAACAATAAACAGTTTTTCCGACCCATGCGCACACCTCATTGCGGAGTTGCGCAACTGAGTGCTCAAAAGTCAGGTTGTGCGCTCAAAGGCACAACCTGACGTGCGCAATAAAAAAATTGATTCGGATATGAATTTTTCATGAAATTTGACGTAGAATCCGAATCTGTAATAAAAAAAAGAGAGGTTCCATTTGAAAAAAGAATCTTTGACAGAAGGGATGAAGAAGACAGGGCCCACATAGCCAAGGAAGAAAGGGAGCGCACGATGGCAAATTGGCAAGATATATGGACGGGAGAACTTAGAGGAAGGTGGACTGCACGGCTGGTGCCAAACATTCAGACGTGGATGGAAAGAAAACATGTAGAAGTGAACTTCTTCCTTACGCAGTTCTTTACGGGACACGGACTGTTTTATGCCTACTTGCATAAAATGGGAAAGGTATCTGCCCCAACATGTTTACATTGCCAGAACAAAGAAGATGATGATGTGCTCCACACCTTCTTCAAATGCACCAAATGGGCACCTGAAAGAAATCAGCTGATGGCAGACCTGGAGATAGCTCCCCAGAGCTCAACACCAGAGGCTGTTGTCAGCAGGATGCTGGAAGGTGAAAGGAGCTGGACTGCTGTGGCAGAATACACAGAGAGCATCCTGACAAGGAAGATGTTCTTAGAACGAGAAAGAGAGAGGAGGGAGCATCTGGTCCGCCCCCTCACCCAGAACTGATTACACGCCCCAGGACTCAGCCAGAAGTAATTTGCTAAACAGTTCCGGGCTGAGCTCCAACATGGGGGAAAAAGGAGGTGTTTTTTAGTGGGTTTGAATCCCACATAACCTGGAGGACGCGGACCCTTCCGGATTTTCTCACCTGCCTGCCGGGGGAAAAAAAATAAAAAAATAAGAAGTAGAGAAACAGTAACTGAAGACCTCCCACCCTCGGGGCATTTCCTGCAAAAACGAGGGTCTATTAATCATAATTAAGTTACAAATTAAAAAAAAATCATAAAACACAAACGGTGGATACAGCTTTCGTACAAGTACGCAACCACGAGAGACATTTTATGTCTTATGTTTAATAAATTGAGAGCTTTCCAATGGGTGGAAAATGAGGAAGTTAGTTTTCCCTGGGAACGATTGGTTGTACGTGAAAATCATCAGAAATTTCCGCGTAACGCTCCCCGCGTGACGATTTTTCATTTATGTGCCATAGTAAAGACATAAAATGTCAAAATGAAGTTAGTGTCAATTCAAGTATTGTCAAGTATTTTGCGCGAAAGTATTTTTCCTGAATTCCTCATAAAAAATTATGAAGAATAGCGTTGGTCCCTTTTTACGCTGAATTTTTACGCTGTATTATGGGGAAATGAAGGTGTAACCTTTTCGTGAAACGCCCTGTATAGGTTTTCAATGGAGCTTAATCCAAATGTGAGGTCAAAAACCTGAATTTCCGACCCACCGAAATACCCCATTGAAATGACGATGTGAGATTGAAGGTTTAGTGGTGACCTACAACGGTTTTAATTTAGTAATTAATAAATCTGACTCCAATAATAATTAATTATTATACAATTATTGTATATTATGCAAAATGGCCGGAAATATTTTAGAGAGAAAATTTATTTTTGTAACGCAATTTGAAAATTAGAACTGACAACTTTTTGAATCTTGAATTTTGACTGACTGACAACGAAATTTCTTGAATTCAAAAACGGTAATCAAAAATCCTACAGGTGTAAAAACACAAAAATAAACTGTAGTAGTAACCGCTGCAAGATCAATTCAAAATTTCGAGTCAATTGCAATAGCTTTTTCTCCGAACATTCGCGAACAATTAATCCAAACTAAAGTAGTCTTTTGAAGAAACTCAATTTTAAATGCTTGCATACGAGTCTGCAACACATTGGGACATTTTCATGTCAACCACTACACAACAAGGTAGTGAAGTAAGGTTGTTAGTTCATGTATCCAAGCATCAAAGTTTTCGTGACGATTTTTCAGTTCATGTTCCAAAGCAAAGACATGAAAATGTCAATAAAACACCCTATTTTGATGCAGTTAAACACTTGGTATGACTTTCGACTTCAACTTAAACTGGAATAAACACTGAGTGAACATATGGTAAAATACAGTAAATTATTGTAGATCTAGTAAACCGACACCTACAGCTAATTTTATACCTGCGTGTGAAATCTCCAGCCACACTCACCGCGTAACGTCCTTCACAGCTTGAGGGCGATAGAATAAGCATCATTAGATTATTATTCTCTCTTGTTCCTCTCGAGACTACTTGTACCCGCTTTATTCCCACTTTTCCGTCTGCGGATGTTCGATGACGGGTTCTCTCGAGTTATCGGCGTTACCTCCGCAAACATTTCTGATAGTTGAGGCTGGAAAAGGCATTAAGAGTTTACCCAGCGGGCGGCAGGGGGTGGCTGTCTAGACATGCCAAACACCAAGTTCCTATTCGGTGATCAATAGAGCTTATCTTCGGGTAAATTCGGCGCATCTCGGGTCGTCTCGGTCGTGCGGACGCCCCGCGCTCTCTGTACCCGACACATTTGCCCTAGACTGCCCTACCAGTTTCCCTTACACACTCATACCGTATTTACCCTTGATGTAATGTTTCGAAATCTCTCCAAGTGAACGATGTACTTAACAATACCGATTTACCAAGTATCGATAGGATGATACTCACCACAACCTACTTATTTGTAGTACATAATATACGTTTATAAATCGTCTAGCTACATCCTTAAATTGACTGGATTCCTTGAAACGAATCAACGGAACTATAAAATCGTACGGCGTAGTTTCTAGTTCAATTCCCCCACTTTTCCTCCGAAATCAATACAATAGACTTCCAACGTGAGTATTACGCAGGTTAAAATTTATCGCACCAGCCTCAGAAATTACACAAAATTGCATGAGTAGAGTCCGACCCCGCTTTCACCCGTAGAATAGGAGACATCAAATAGGAGAGCTTTTATTAAGAACCTTTTTGAACAATGATCCTTTGGAATTGAACAGGACCCTCTCAAAATGTTGTTTTACGTTTCAAGAGATCGTAAAATTCGAGAATATGAAAAAACACGATTACTAAGTACTGTATGCAACAAAGTGAGGCATTTGACTCCAAAATTTTAACCCTGCATTTCGCAACGTCTAATATACCATACGTGTTTTCTTTTCAAATTTTAACATTATAGAAGCTTTTTCAGTTTTATCATGTTTCTCTAGGGCGATAGGTACACTTTAGAGGAAAAATTGAAACAAATCCCCACAGGAACCCTAGGTACCAAAATTTGAGATATAGCATTTCCGAATTGAGTTAAACTTTTTCCATGTAGGTTTAGTCCTTTTCCATTTGGATTTAAACCTTTTCCATTTGGATTTAGACCTTTTCCATTTAGATTTAAACCTTTTCCATTTGGATTTAGACCTTTTCCATTTAGATTTAAACCTTTTCCATTTGGATTTAGACCTTTTCCATTTAGATATAAACCTTTTCCATTTGGATTTAAACTCCATCAAAACGTCAGTAGTTAGCCCCATCATAGTAAGTAAGTAAGTAAGTAGGTAAGTTATATTATTCTCATTTGCATAGCGCCATAAACATTCTGTTCCACTTCAGATGTGACGAAAGAAAAATACTGTACTTAATTTATAACTTCCGTTCATGAGAAATTCTTGTGTTCAAAAAACATGTGTTCATTATTATATATATTACATTTCTGTGCATAAAAAAACACTTGCATGATTTAATTTTCAAGTTGTGGCATAATAACGTCGGGTTAGAGGTAAAAGTACCGAATAGGTAAATTCATATTGTGCGAAAATCAAATTAAAATTTCAAAAGTTAGTTTGGTAAATATGATAATAAATTATTTTTTCAGGTTGGATACATAGTTTGATGGTATTGATCACCAATAATAACAACAGTTAAATAATCATAATATTCTGCATTTGATTTTCCCACGTGTTGAATTTGTGACTTGGGTACTTTTACCTCTAACTCCACGATAATTTCCTGAGTTTAAATCCAAATGGAAAAGGTTTATATCTAAATGGAAAAGGTTTAAATCTAAATGGAAAAGGTTTAAATCTAAATGGAAAAGGTTTAAATCTAAATGGAAAAGGTTTAAATCTAAATGGAAAAGGTCTAAATCCAAATGGAAAAGGTTTAAATCTAAATGGAAAAGGTCTAAATCCAAATGGAAAAGGTTTAAATCCAAATGGAAAAGGACTAAACCTACATGGAAAAAGTTAAACTCAATTCGGAAATGCTATAATAAGCTCGTTACGTCTTTGATTGAGACTGCGTAGTTGTATTGGTGTACATTCACGTGTACTACTTTATGTAATTAGTAAATACGTGTAACAAGTGAGAAGGTTTAATAATTATACCTAGATAATAATTATTACTAGCGATTCTTCCATTATTTTATCTTATGAATTCTTTTTTCTGATTGAAACAGAACGAAATACATTTTATTCGATAACAATTCTCACTTATCGGTGTTTAGGGAGTGTACGATATTTAGGCACTTACTATACCACACGTCGATAGTAAAAATAAAACGTCTTTTGACGAGTTAGTTTCAAATCAAAATCTCTTGTCATACATACCAAAATTAATACGAAATTTTTGCACAGAAGTCTTGCAAATAGGTTTCACGTTCCACCAGCTTGCTTGTAATATAAATCCCCATCCATAAGAGATACAGAAAGGGGCAGCCCCTGAAACTAGTTTTTTTTTCATCCCTACACAGGGTACACTTCTGCCAAGTACAGGGTTAATATAAATCGCACTCAGATTGGGAAATCTCGTAAATTGGAACCATCGCTGGATCAATAAAAAAACTACGATGAACAAATTTAAAAGCCCAATTTCCGCCAAAAATTGCGATATCAAAGAGTCAACCATTTTGGGAGGGTTTTCTTTGACACTCGTGTCCAAGTATTTTGGAAGGACTCCGAAATTTGGAATTTGTTTTTGCGCGGAACAAGGAGGAATCGGTGTCTTCCCCTCATAATGTGATGTTTTACGTTTCAAGAGAGATCGTAAAATCCGAGAACACGAAGAAAAAAAAAAAAAAAAAAAAAACGCTGCAAATGATTACACAAAGGTTTCTTATTTTTCTATATAGATCACTCGTCTACAAAGAACACGGCTTTGCCATTGTTACCACCAACCATCTTGAAGAAAAACATCGATAGCATTTCGGTCAGCTAAACTTTGAACGGAGATTAGGCCTCTTTTGCGATTCACACTCGTGTTTCTGATTTATCGTACGTCCAACCCTTAATTATGAATGATCCAACCCAGATGAATGATCCTCCTGTTAGGACTCGGGTGGTCATCCACTCCAGGATAAACAGTGGGTAACCAGCCCGAATCAGATCCTTGGCTGACTTGCCATGCCATATCCCTCTCCAGGTGATCGTTGCTCCAATCACCTTTAGTTGGTGATTGGAGCAAAATTAAATCAATACTATACTATTAATATTTTAATTTCATCAAAATCGGTCAATGCTAACTGAGGAAAGTACCGCGTACGGCGGACGGTCGGCCAAATTTTTATTCGATTTTTGGATTCTACGTACCTTGAAACAAAAACCAACAAATTTTGAGGGGGTGTTAAAAATTTTTCCTTGGTCGATTCTAAAGGTTCATTATTGAAAATAATAAACCAAAAATCTTGTTTTTTCCATCCTTAAGAGTTACGACGCAATTTGAATTAGTTCGGGCAGCTGACTCTATACTACCCCTAAATTTGGGAGAAGGACAAGACAATAAGAGTAGAGTCAGCCACCGGAACTAATTCAAATTACATCGTAACTCATAAGGATGGAAAAAAAAGATTTAAAAAAATTGAAAACCACCTAATTTTCGGCCGCCGTTTTGAAAAATAAAGTAAAATCCTAAAATGCATACCACCACGTGATTCAGCGTCGAAAATTAATGGAAAAACATGTATCACACTTGGGATCTACGTTCATCTCAATTTTGGCGCAATCCAGGGATTGCGCATGTTTGCGCGCTCACTGGACGGGTTGTGCGCAACCAAAAAAATCGGTTGAGGGGTCTGAAATTCATAAAATTTCACGTAGAATCCAAATCGGCAATAAAAATAGGGGTTCCGATTTGAGATAACAAAGTTGGTGTGCGTTGCGCACTATTTAAGCAGGGGGGGGGGGGACAACTCGCGAGCCACCCTGTAAATACGAGTACATACTATTCATAAATAATACAATATAAGACAATACTATATAAATTCATAGAATACTCTAAACTTATAGTCGATATCCCTGGCCTTCGATATATTTTGTTATTGTAATCGATTCGGTACTAATGTTGTTTCGAAATTTCATTGTTTTCGTGAATCACACGAACGGGAGTCTGTGAATAGTGACGATTCGATGTACCCAACCGATATTTTACTATCGATATCGATGTACCGTATAAATTATGCAGTGGGAAGAAAAATACCCATCCCAAACGATGTAATTTTGCAATTGATAGTATAAAAAACGCTGCAAATGATTACACAAGGGTTTATTATTTTTCTATATGGATCACTCGTCTGAACAGATCACGGCTTTGCCATTGTCACCACCAACCAACTTGAAGAAAAACATCGATCGCATTTTGGTCAGCTAACATTTGGACGGAGATTAGGCCTCTTTTGCGATTCACACTCGTGTTTCTGATTTATCGTAATTCCAACCTTCAAATTCTCGTAGGGAATAAACGGTTTGTCCTACAGAGCTCCGCGTGGTCTCAAAAAATTCTAAAAAATCTATACTATCTTAAACTGATGGAATAACAATACCTTTATATCAAAATTTTTCTAGTTAGTTATCTACACAGAAGGGTGATCTATATAGAAATTAATAAACCTTTGGGCAATGATTTGCAGCGTTTTGTTCTACCTACCAACTTTTTCTTACCTATTGGTTTATTATTTTCAATAATGAACCTTTGGAATCGACCTAGAAAAAAAATTGTTTAACACCTCAAGATTTGTTGGTTTACGTTTCAAGGTACGTAGAAACCAAAAATCGAATAAAAATTTGGCTGTCCGTCCGCCGTACGCGGCACTTCTGCACTTGCATTGACCGATTTTGATGAAATTTGGTATGTAGGCTCCATTTGGGGTCTAGTTGGGCCCCGAAGATTTTGGTTGATTGACTTCTAAGGGTCGAAAAATTAATTTTGAAATTTTGAAAACGCCCTAACTCCACAAATTTTGATATAAAGGTATTGTTTTTCCATCAATTTAAGATCCTACAGAATTTTTAGAATTTTTTGAGACCACGCGGAGCTCTGTAGGACAAACCGTTCGCTCCCTACGAGAATTTAATTGATGTTTTTCTTCATGTTGGATGGTTTGTGGCTTTGACGAGTGATATATATAGAAAATAATAAGCAATTGTGTTATAATTTGCAGCATTTTTTTTACCTACCAACTCTCAATGTTTTGCTTCCTCACTGCCGAAGGTAAGGAAGCTTTGTATTCGTGAAAGAAGTGAAAAAAAAAATGTCCTCCAAAATCAAAATTTCCACTTGCTTTTTGCGTTTTAGAGCTTCCCGAACAATTTTGGTTCCGTGTCTGTCTGTCTGTGGTCAATCCTTGTCCCGGGCAAAACTATACTAACCTGTGGTCCGATTTTGATGAAGTTTTCAGGGATTGTGCGGGTTAGGTCCTAGACGGTCCCCTATCAATTTCAGCACCTTCGGACCAATAGGAGCGAGTGCGCATGCGCAAACTTGAATTTCCTGGAACCTCGGTTTCTCGGTTTCAAATGAACCGATTTTGCTCAAATTTGGAGGTTAGTTAGGGACTAACTTCTAAGAGACACCCTATAAGTTTCAATCAAATTGGTCAAGCAATAGCCGCTGCGCATGCGCGAACTTTAAATTTATTGTTACAACCAAAACTCCTCAACTGTTCAACCAATTTCGATGAAATTTTCAGGGATTGTGTGGGTTAGGTCCTAGACGGTGGACCGCTAAATAAAATTCTACGTTGAAAATACAAATATCATACTACTCGTGCCCACACTTACTTCCAGGTTCCCGTGTAAATTGCTTCTTTTATTGTGTGATCAAATGTTGTGGTCTGCAGGTCAATTAATGTTGAAACTAAATTGACCCCTCATCACAGTCTCTTTTGCATCTTTCTTTCTGTCATCGAGTTAGTGGTCCACAGGTCAGTTTTGAGATGAAAATTGGCACTTCGCGTTTTTTGAATGCGCCGAACTAGGATTTTACAATGCGAATTTACACTCCTCTATCCATTGATCTTTTATCCATTAATTTTTTCGCCAACTGATTCTATACGTCCATGTTACAATGAGTGAGGAAGCTATACTGCCCACCCAACTTGGCAGACGTTTTTTAATTCAATACTATTTAAAATTGTTGAAAAAACGATACCTTCATTTCGAGAGTTTTCGAGCTAGGGCACTCTTGAAAATTTCAACCCTCAATTTCCACCCCTTAGAAGTGACTGACATCAACCAAAAGCTTCGCGGCACAACTAGACCTCAAATGGAGCCCATATACCAAATTTGAACCAAATCGGTGCAGTGTTGCTAAGAAAAGTGCCGCGTATGGCGGACGGACGTAAAATTTTTATTCCATTTTCGGATTCTACGTACCTTGAAACGTAAAATATCAAATTTTGAGGGGGGGTTAACTTTTTTTTCTTGCTCGATTCCAAAGGCTTATTATTGAAAATAATAAACCAAAAAGTTTAGCAGGCAATTAATTGCTCGGAGTTGCTCCACAAAAATTTTAAAGACTCAACTTTTAAAGAAAGGGAAGGAGGGGGAAATTGCGGAATTGCCGGCAATTTCAGTTGCTCGTCTAAACGCACCTTTGCTTGTGCTGTGTGGAAGCAATCTTCAACAAATGTGCAATCTCCGTAGACAGATGTGGAGTACATTCCCTGAAGGCGTCTTTGTATTCTAATTTTATCGCCATTAGTAGATCGGCTTGTTGAGCAGAAATTCATGGACTGTACCCTTTATGACGAGGAAGTGCGCTTAGTAGTGAGAACGGTTAGATCAAATCCACCTGCTGGTTCTGCAAGGATTGAAAGGGGTTAGGAAGCCATTGAGCAGCCCCCTGGGAATAGGCGATTTTTCTAGGCGTGGCTACCCCGGGTTACTAGAGAACTCCATTGTTGCTTCCACCCCTATGCTTTCCTTTTGATTCCAGCCCTGAAGCAAAATGAAAGTTCCCGGCCTGTTTCTAAAGAGAGACATTGGAGTAGGCCTTCCTCCTCTCTCGAATGGGTTTAAAAGGCGAGCTCCTTTATTTTTCTTAAACGAGTCCTCCCGCTATCGTCTAGGGGGCTGAGCAGGGGTGAGAAATGGATTGGTCAATCGGAATATGGAACAAAGAGAAGGAGTGAAGTAGTGGAAACGCAGAAGAGCACAGAAGACCTCAAGGATTACTGGTAACTGGTGAATCTGACACAATAAGCGCCACGCGGTTTCCCACGCTTAACTCGAAAAACGTCTTCAATAGTCGTTGCTTCATCCAGTCGAAATAGAAAACTTTCCTCTCGTGAATGTCGACGATAATGTAAATTATATCCAAGCGGACGTCGACATCACAAGAGAAATTATTGTCAAATCCTTGAAGAACAGCAGGTACTAACCTACCAACATGCCAGGCAGCATCAGACCCCTAGTAATTTCTTAGTAGACACTTAAGTTGGGAATAACTTAAGAGTTTGATTCTACCAGGCATTTTCAACAAAAAATGTCTCATAATACTTTTCTTAACCCACTCAAAATACCTTTTTAGGACGTTCCACAGTAAGACTTGGGCGTCCTTATGTGATTGATCTGGGGTGAAGGAGGACAACACTCAACAGAAAAACGCTGCAAATTATTACACAATGGTTTATTATTTTTCTATATAGATCACTCGTCTACAAAATCTCCAACCGACCAATATAAAGAGAAAAAAAAATTAAAAAAAAAAAAAAAATCATAATCACCAACCATTGATCGCATTTCGGTCAGCTCTAATTTGAACGGAGATTAGGCCTCTTTTGCGATTCACAGTCGTGTTTTGATTTATAAAAAAAATATATATATATATTTCAATATAAACCCTTAAATTTTCGTAGGGAGCGAACGGTTAGTCCTACAGAGCTCCGCGTGGTCTCAAAAAATTCTAAAAATTCTATAGAATCTCAAATTGAAGGAAAAACAATACCTTTATATCAAAACTTTTTGAGTTAAGGCGTTTTCAAAATTTCAAAATTGATTTTGGAACCCTTATAAGTGACCTACATCAACCAAAAGCTTCGGGGCACAACTAGACCCCAAATGGAGCCTACATACCAAATTTCATCAAAATCGGTCAATGCTAAGTGGCAAAAGTGCCGCGTACGGCGGACGGACGGCCAAATTTTGGTTTATTATTTTCAATAATGAACCTTTGGAATCGACCAAGAAAAAAAAATTTTAACACCCCCTCAAAATTTGATGTTTTACGTTTCAAGGTACGTAGAAGCCAAAAATCGAATAAACATTTGGCCGTCCGTCCGCCGTACGCCGCACAGTGGGGCCAAATGGCCAAAAAGTGGAAAAAAGTCTGTATCTTCTGAAAGAATTACTGTATCGTCTTGGGAATGGTTTCATTCGATTCCGAACACGAAAATACATTAGAAAAATATGTTTTCTGACGTTTAAATTTATTATTTTAGTACTAAATCTTGAATTTTGAAAAAAAATAATGTTACTCAAAGTGGAAAAGCGTGTGAAAAAAAACAGAAAAGCGGTTTTACAGGCGATGGGTGTGTGTTATTTTGTTTTTTCTTCGTTTCAGAGGTTATAGGATACGATAAAGATTATTGAATTGAGGTTTCTTTACATATGTATGTAATATATATATATATGTAAATATATATTTATATATTTAATTTTGACAAAATTTTTAGTGATAAAAACCTCTGAAAATTGGATAGTAAGCGATCGAATTTTGGAACTAATCCAAATTAAAAGTTTGCTAAATCCGAATAAGAGATTTTCAACGATGACATGTTCTCGGTATGTCACGACAGTACGAACTGACCACATTACTGCGAATGACAATCCGAAGAACCTGGTTTGTTCAAACAGAACCTTGTTGACTCTTACAGAAACATTTTACGAAAACGTCGCTATTTACATCATTCTATTTCCAATAAAAAATGAAACAAAAAATGTCTGCCAAATGGGTGTGGCACATAGTTTCCCAGTATCCATAACCCGATTGTTTAGATGATCCGACCATTGTAGCCTTAACTTGACTCCGTTACTCTGTGATTGTAGCTAACAGCCCACATAGGGGACATTCTACATGTCAACATTCACAATCCCTGGAAATTTGATCGATTTCGAGAGGAAAATGTGGAAGTTACAACCTTTAGAAGGGTTTTACTCTGAAGCTGCGGTGACGGCAGAGACGGCGTTCTTGGTGTACCTTTGATCACATTTTAACCCACTACATCTAAATTCGGTGAAATACGGCTATGAAATTTTTACAGCTTCTTGATAATGGTCAGATTTTCAAGAAAAAAAATGAGCCAAACCGAAGGAAGGCGAAGCTCAGTTTTTCCACTCCTCTAAAGTTGTATTTTGCTATAAAAACCCAAATCTGGAGCTAACGTTCAAGCTAAAACGTTATGAAGAAATAATTAATATTTTTCAGAGATACTACATATATATATCCAACATTGTATAATTTTATTTAAATTTTTTGAAACACATAGAACGTGTTAGGAAATTTTCAAATTCCACTCTCAAAGTGCTTAAAATCTCGAAATATCAGGTTTGAGCCCCCATTTAGCAGTGAAAACAATTTTTATAAATTGAAGGTCCTTTACACCCTGATTCTACAGGTAATAGACTTTGAGAAAACCACATTGCTTTTCCTTTTTAGTCACTTTGCAAAAATGGAGTTTTTTCCACTCCGGCCCCACTGTGCGCCGTACGCGGCACTTTCCCCACTTAGCATTGACCGATTTTGATGAAATTTGGTATGTAGGCTCCATTTGGGGTCTAGTTGTGCCCCGAAGCTTTTGGTTGATGTAGGTCACTCCTAAGGGTTCCAAAATCAATTTTGAAATTTTAAAAACGCCCTAACTCAAAAAATTTTGATATAAAGGTATTGTTTTTCCTTCAGTTTAAGATTCTATAGAATTTTTAGAATTTTTTGAGACCACGCGGAGCTCTGTAGGACAAACCGTTCGCTCCCTACGAGAATTTAAGTGTTGGACGTACAATAAATCAGAAACACGAGCGTGAATCGCAAAAGAGGCCTAATCTCCGTTCAAATTAGAGCTGACCGAAAGCGATCGATGGTTGGTGATTTTGATTGTTTTGATTTTTTGTTGATTTTTTTTATTTTATTATTCTTTTTTTCTTTTTCTCTTCATATTGGATGGTTGGTGATTTTGTAGACGAGTGATCTATATAAAAATAATAAACCGTTGTGTAATAATTTGCAGCGTTTTATTCGATTTTTGGATTCTACGTACCTTGAAACGTGAACCATCAAATTTTGAGGGGGTGTTAAAATTTGTTTCCCTTGGTCGATTCCAAAGGTTCATTATTGAAAATAATGAACCAAAAAACCACTTATTAATCCGTTTTAGATTCTGAATCCAAATCCGCGAAAAAACCCATAGGTGTATGTCTGTGTGTGTGTGACAAAATTTTGTGTGGTCTGCCCAGGCCTTAGTTCTCAACCGATTTTCGTGGTTCTTTTTTTGTTCGTCGCTGAATCCTATCTAGTTGTGCATACGTCGCCAGATTTTCGAATTTTGCCTTCTAAGGGGGGGGAAAGAGAGGGTTAATGCTCAAAAAACGTACGTTTGCGGGCATAATCAGGTGATATCTTCCCAGACCTCAATTTCCAACCGATTTGCGTGTTTCTTTTTTTGTTCGACTCAAAAATCTTCCAAATTGCACACTTTTTCACCAGAGAATCAAAATTAGCAAGAAGAGGGGGAGAGTGGGGGATGATACTGAGAAAATATCCAATTTTTTAATATTTCGGCTTCTTCACAGCTTACTAATTGTACCCAACCTTTGAAATTGAGGAAACATTCTCATTATACCTCCGGGTTTTCATGAATTATTCTATGTACCACCATGGAACTAATAGTGGTGCCACCATGGTGCCAGAACACCATAAACCGCATATTTCGTGTTTTTTTTTTTTTTTTTTTTGTGTTTCACCTTAAATACGGGTGTGAACTTCGACGGACTGCCTACTAAAACTAACTGATGAAAGTTAAATTACATCGAGTGAAACAGTTTTATCGCTTACCAACTGGTTAAACTGATCTAATGCTTATCCAATGGGACGTCCCCTCGAATGCTATAAAACATACTAAACAACATGTTTTTTCACTTTGAAGTTTTTTTTCGCGTTTTCGACCTTAAGATAAAATAATGGAAACTCCTGTTATTAACCAAGTAAATTTAAATTTGAGGATATCGTTGGAAAGAGCGTTATATTTCCAAGCTACTCAGTGTAAAACCAAAATCTTTTAGCAATAACCATTTCTAAAATATCAAATCAAAAAGCAAACTGACATTTTTTTTCGAAATTTGATTTTCTTCTTGAAGTTTTTACTTTGAACGCCTGCCCATTTCAAAGGGCGCTTTTAGGGAAAAACATGCTCAAGCTTTCTAGCGGTATCTCAATTTTTAGAACGTCCCACAGTAAGACTTGGGGTGAAGGAGGACAACACTCAACAGAAAAAAACCACACACTAATCCGTTTTAGACCATTCTGAATCAAAATCCGCGAAAAAACCATAGGTGTATGTGTGCGTGTGTTTGACAAAATTTTGTGTCGTCTCACCAGGCCTTAGTTTTCAACTGATTTTCGTGGTTTGGTTCTTTTGGTTTATTATGTTCAATAATAAACCTTTGGAATCGACCAAGAAATTTTTTTTTTTTTTTAACACCCCCTCAAAATTTGATGGTTTACGTTTCAAGGTACGTAGAATCCAAAAATATAATAAAAGCGCTGCAAATTATTACTCATTGGTTTATTATTTTTTATTTTTCTATATAGATCACTCGTCTTCAAAGCCACCAACCATCCAACATGAAGAAAAACATCGATCGCATTTCGGTCAGCTTTAATTTGAACGGAGATTAGGCCTCCTTTGCGATTCACACTCGTGTTTCTGATTTATCGTACGTCCAAACCTTAAATTCTCGTAGGGAGCGAACGGTTTGTCCTACAAAGCTCCGGGTGGTCTAAAAAAATTCTAAAAATTCTATAGAATCTTAAATTGATGGAAAAATAATACCTTTATATCGAAATTTTTTGAGTTATGGCGTTTTCAAAATTTCAAAATTTATTTGTGAACCCTTAGAAGTGACCTACATCAACTAAAATCTTCGGGGCACAAGTAGACCCCAAATGGAGCCTACATACCAAATTTCATCAAAATCGGTCAATGCTAAGTGGTGAAAGTGCCGCGTGCGGCGTACGGCGGACGGGCGGCCAAACTTTTATTCGATTTTGGTTAATTATTTTCAATAATAAACCTTAGGAATCGAGCAAGAAAAAAACAATTTTCACCCCCCCCCCCCCCCCCTCAAAATTTGATGTTTTACGTTTCAAGGTACGTAGAATCCGAAAATCGAATAAAAAATTTTCCGTCCGTCCGCCGTACGCGGCACTTTTCTTAGCCACACTGGACCGATTTGGTTCAAATTTGGTATATGGGCTCCATTTGGGGTCTAGTTGTGCCGCGAAGCTTTTGGTTGATGTAGGTCACTTCTAAGGGGTGAAAATTAAGGGTTTAAATTTTCAAGAGTGCTCTAGCTCGAAAACTCTCGAAATAAAGGTATCGTTTTTTCACCAATTTTAAATAGTATTGAATTTTTAAAATTTTTTTAGACCACCCGGAGCTCTGTAGGACAAACCGTTCGGTCCCTACGAGTACTTGAAGGTTTTCCTTCGATAAAACAGAATCATGAGTGTGAATCGCAAAAGAGGTCTAATCTCCATTCAAATTTTATCTGACTAAAATGCGATCGCTGTTCATTTCTTCGATTTGTATACAGTTTTGCCTTCTGCGTAACCAGTAATCAAATTTCCATATGAAGCTTTCTATTTTTCCAATCGAGTGTGAAGCGTTTAGTTCTTTCTAATAATCTTGATTGTGAAGGTGTGAAGCTGTATGGAGTGATAGGTAGTACCTACCAATAGTTGGTAGGTAAAAAAAATGTTGGTAGGTAAAAAACGCTGCAAATCATTGCTCAAAGGTTTATTATTTTCTGTATAGATCACCCTTCTGTATAGATCACTGGTTCTCCATCAATAGCACCTACCACCATCTGTATTCTCCCTTGACCTTCCCTCTCAAATTTCAGCTTCCTGCGTTCAATAGGATTGAAAATGACTTCGGAGCTCACTCAGCTGATCAGTGCTCTTCCAGGCGTCACCAGCATTCGAGAAGATCTTCTTCACTCTTCAGATCACTGATCAGCTGAGTGAGCTCCGAAGCCATTTCCAATCCTATTGAACGCAAGAAGCTGAAATTTGAGAGGGAAGGTCAAGGGAGAATACAGATGGTGGTAGGTGCTATTGATGGAGAACCAGTGATCTATACAGAAGGGTGATCTATACAGAAAATAATAAACCTTTGAGCAATGATTTGCAGCGTTTTGGATTCTACGCACCTTGAAACGTAAACCAACAAATTTTGAAGGGGTGTTAAACAAATTTTTTTGCTTCCTCACTACCGAAGGTAGGGAAGCTTTGTATTCGTGAAAGAAGTGAAAAAAAAAATGTCCTCCAAAATCAAAATTTCCACTTGCTTTTTGCGTTTTACAGCTTCCCGAACAATTTTGGTTCCGTGTCTGTCTGTCTGTCTGTCTGTCGGTCTGTCGGTCTGTCGGTCTGTCTGTCTGTCTGTGGTCAATCCTTGTCCCGGGCAAAACTATACTAACCTGTGGTCCGATTTTGATGAAATTTTCAGGGATTGTGCGGGTTAGGTCCTAGACGGTCCCCTATAAATTTCAGCACCTTCGGACCAATAGGAGCGAGTGCGCATGCGCAAACGTGAATTTCCTGGGACCTCGGTTTCTCGGTTTCTAATGAACCGATTTTGCTCAAATTTGGAGGTTAGTTAGGGACTAACTTCTAAGAGACACCCTATAAGTTTCAATCAAATTGGTCAAGCAATAGCCGCTGCGCATGCGCGAACTTTAAATTTATTGTTACAACCAAAACTCCGCAACTATTCAACCGATTTCGATGAAATTTTGAGGGATTGTGTGGGTTAGGTCCTAGACGGTGGACCGCTAATATTTTGGTATTCAATAACTCTTTGAATCATAATTTTTTCGCCAACTGATTCTATACGTCCATGTTACAATGAGTGAGGAAGCTATACTGCCCACCCAACTTGGCAGACGTTTTTCATGGTCGATTCAAAAGGTTCATGATTGAAAATAATAAACCAAAATTTGGCCGTTCGTCCGCCGTACGCGGCACCTTCCCCACTGACCGATTTTGATGAAATTTGGTATGTAGGCTCCTTTTGGGGTCTAGTTGTGCCCCGAAGATTTTGGTTGATGTAGGTCACTTCTAAGGGGTGAAAATTAAGGGTTGAAATGTTCAAAAGTGCCCTAGCTGGAAAACTCTCGAAATAAAGGTATCGTTTTTTCACCAATTTAAGATAGTAGGTATTGAATTCTTTGAGACCACCCGGAGCTCCGATGGACAAACCAGAATAGATGGATAAATCAGAATCGCGAAAGAGGTCTAATCTTCGTTCAAGTTCTAGATGCCCAAAATGCGATCGCTATTCGTTTCTTCGAGTTGTACTCGTTTTGCGTCCCCAGCAACCAGTATTCCAATTTCCGTATTTATGAAACTCCCTATTCCTTCCAATCGAGTGTGAAGCGTTCACAGGATTTCCAAGTCTAAATCGGAATTTTCCAGACCAATTTCGGAATTTTCCAATTCTATTTCAGAACTTCCAAAGTCAAATACAAAAATTTACTAGTAACATTCAGATTTTTCCAAAACAATTTCAGAGTTTTCCATTTCACTTTCAGAATCGTGATCTATCTTTCTGTCTGGTGATATATAGCACTTCCCAGCCAAATTAATCTTTTTCTAAACCAAATTATTCTTTTTCGAAATTAAATTAATCCTTTCCAACAGCAATTCCCTAATCTCACAAAGTAGATGGTCCCCTATGAATGGGAAAATGGTCCTCTATGAATTAGGAGGATCGTCGCCAATTCATAGGGGACCACCTTCCCTTTCGTTGGGGCCTATCCTCCCAATTCATAGGGGACCATCTATTTCGTGAGATTAGGTACTTTACGAAAATATATTGTTATGTTGTGGGAAAGGATTAGGCAATTTGGTTTGGAAAAAGTTTAATTTGATTTGGAAAAATCTGAATTTGATTTGAAAAATTTTGTATTTGACTTTGAAAGTTCTGAAATTGGTCTGGAAAATTCTTAATTAGACTTGGAAATCCTATATTTCTTCCAAATAAACTTGATTGTGAAGCGGAAATCTGGCTTGTAGGTGGTAACAATGGCAAAGACATGATCTTCGCAGGCGAGAGATCTATATAGAAAAATAATAAACCTTTGTGTAATAATTTTCGTTTATTGTCAAGTATTGAAGTATTTAATTTCGGAATAACTCAATAAATTAATACTTATATTTGAAAAATTTTTGGATTTGGTTGGAAAGGATTTGGTTTAATACCTATATTATATTAAATTCTCTCATCCTTGACAAACTATCCTTTCCAACCAAATCCAAAAATTTTTCAACTGTAAGTATCAATTTATTGAGTTATTCCGAAATTAAATTATTCATATTATGAATAATTTAATAACATAATACTTCTAATTTTGTGGGTTTGATTCTGGCGGAGACTCCACCAGCAACCACAAGTAATTTTGTTGGAGGTGGGAGAAAATATTGAACGTGTCCATTTCTGTATTAATTCTTATTCAACTGTAATTTTCTTTCTGGCAAAAAATTGAATTGACAACAAATTACAACCAAAATGAATTTGAAATTAAACCATTTGGATTGACAAGCGAAACAGCCTAATATTCTGGAATTTTTCTCGTAATTAACTTCACGTTAGAAGGTAAAATCAACAAAATTCGAAATTGTTAAATTCAGAAAATTTGAAGTCGGGGCCACGTTTGTGGTCCGTGCGTGATTATCGTACGTGCACGATAATTATCGTACTGGCACGTCTAGCCGCGAAGGGGGGGTGACCTGCTTGCTCGTCTTCCCACTTCCCCTCTCCGCCGTAATTTCCCCCCCGACATCCTTCACCCCGCGTAATTTCCCCTCCGAT
This sequence comes from Apolygus lucorum, assembly GCA_009739505.2. Classification (NCBI taxonomy): domain Eukaryota; kingdom Metazoa; phylum Arthropoda; class Insecta; order Hemiptera; family Miridae; genus Apolygus; species Apolygus lucorum. Next base: position 46,518,150 of record CM019179.2, read on the forward strand.
ACTCCCCTCCATCCCCCTCCCCCTAGTTTTCCCCTTCGATTGCCCCTCTTAGGAAACCCACGGTCGCCTCGCTCCACGCCCATGGCAGCCGTGGCGGGTTCACTGACCTCAGAAAAACGCTATGATCTCCCCCTCACCTCCCTCCACCTCCACCTCCTCCTCCTCCTCCTCCGCCCGCCTCATCTCGGAGGTCCCTCCGCGGCTTCCTACGCCTCCTCGTCGTTCCTTCAACTGATGAGCTCATCGTTTTTGCAGCGTCGGAAAATCGCGAAAAATTTTAAAAAATTATTTATCTGAAAACATTTATGATGTAGAAATTTACACATCATCAATAATAATAAAACTTCTCATCGAGCACCAATGTAAAATTTTATAGTGTAATAATTACTCATAATGAACCTTCAATAATAAGCAATAATAAAGTTTAATTTTATTAAAAGCAAAAGAAAATTGCTGCGATGAAAAACCTGTAATAATATCCTTCATCGACTCACTAAATAAATTAAACAGTCGATAATGCAAACTTTGTTGACCAAAATTCAACAAATAAATCTATATAAATTGGTTTGTGTGTGTCAGTGTGTATTGCTTTCTAGCCAAAACCCCTCAGAATTTTTTGGGGGAGGGGGGGGGGACCGCTAAGTCCGTCTGTAATGTTTTGTGGTCCAAATCGTCAGTCAGTCTGTACTTACCTACCTACTGTTTTGTGACCTAAACAGCTCAGTCAGTCTGTGACGTTTCGTGGTCGGAACCGCTAAGACAGCCTGTCATTATTTGTGGTCCAATACGCTAAGTCACTGTGGCCCGCACTGCTCAGTCAGTCTGTATTGTTTTTTCACCCAAATCGCTCTGCCAATCTGTACTGTTTTGTGACTCAAAATCCTCAGTCAGTCAGTACCTACTGTTTTGTGACCCAAACAGTTCAGTCAGTCTTGACGTTTTGTGGTCCTAAGCGCTAAGACAGTCTGTAATGTTTTGTGGTCAAAGCAGCTCTGTCAATTGATAATGTTTTGTGTCCCAAATTGTCAGTCAGTCTGTACTTACCTACCTACTGTTTTGTGACCCAAGCAGCTCAGTCAGTCTGTGACGTTTTGTGGTCAATACAGCTCATTCAATCGATAATGTTTTGTGGTCCAAATCACTCAGTCAGTCTGTGACGTTTCGTGGTCCGAACCGCTAAGACTGCCTGTCATGATTTGTGGTCCCATACGCCAAGTCACTGTGGCCCAAACTGCTCAGTCAGTCTGTACTGTTTTTTCACCCAAATCGCTCTGCCAATCTGTACAGTTTTGTGACTAAAAATCCTCAGTCAGTACCTACTGTTTTGTGACCCAAACAGCTCAGTCAGTCTTTGACGTTTAGTGGTCCGAACGGCTTAGACAGTCTGTAATGTTTTGTGGCCAAAGCAGCTCTGTCAATTGATAAGGTTTTGTGGCACAAATCGTCAGTCAGTCTGTACTTACCTACCTACTGTTTTGTGACCCAGTCAGACTGTATTTTTTGTGACTCAAAATCCTCAGTCAGTCAGTACCTACTGTTTTGTGACTCAAACAGCTCAGTCAGTCTGTGACGTTTCGTGGTCCGAACCGCTAAGACAGCTGTCATGATTCGTGGTCCAGTCCGCAAAGTCACTGTGGCTTAAACTGCTCAGTCAGTCTGATTGTTTTTCACCCAAATCGCTTTGCCAGTCTGTACTGTTTTGTGACCCAAACAGCTCTGCCAGTCTGTACTGTTTTATTACTGAAAATCCTCAGTCCGAACTGTTTTGTGGCCCAAACAGCTCAGTCAGTATCTACTGTTTTGTGACCTGAACAGCTCAGTCAGTCAGTACTTACTGTTTTGTGACCTGAACAGCTCTGTCAGTACCTACTGTTTTGTGGTCCAATCCACTAAGAGACTGTGGCCCGCACTGCTCAGTCAGTCTGTATTGTTTTTCACCCAAATCGCTCTGCCAGTCTGTAATGCTTTGTGACTGAAAATCCTCAGTCCGAACTGTTTTGTGGCCCAAACAGCTCAGTCAGTATCTACTGTTTTGTGACCTGAACAGCTCAGTCAGCCAGTACTTACTGTTTTGTGACCTGAACAGCTCTGTCAGTACCTACTGTTTTGTGGTCCAATCCGCTAAGTCACTGTGGCCCGCACTGCTCAGTCAGTCTGTATTGTTTTTCACCCAAATCGCTTTGCCAGTTTGTATTGTTTTGTGACTCAAAATCCTCAGTCCGGCTTTACTTTTTTTTGAGCCCGAGCTGCTCAGTCAATCTGCAATGTTTTGTGACCCAAACAACTCAGTACAGTTCAGTCACTGTTTTGTGGCCTAATCAGCTCAGTAATTTGTAACCGAATCGCTCAGTAATTTTACTTAAAATTTAAAAAAGTCGGAATTTAAGGAGGTTTAAAAAAAAGTTACAGGAAGAAAAATGTTGATAATTATTTGTTGTAGAATTGACCTCTGGATTTCTGCCCTGCTTTACTGTAGACACCCTGCAGGTATCTACTAACAAGTGTTGAGTTCAGAAATCGATTTAGAATGTTCAAATTCGGTTTTCAGTGGAAGAAAGGAAAAATTCCAATAGCAGTAGCTACAAATCGCTTAATATCACGTTGCGTTCCAAATTTGGTGCCTACGGAGGGTTTGAAGAGTCGTCTCGTATAAACTTTATGTTTATACGATAATATCGACAATTTGGCGTAGAAGACGAAACAAAACGCTGCAAATTATTACACAATGGTTTATTATTTTTCTATATAGATCACTCGTCTACAAAATCACCAACCATCCAACATGAAGAAAAGAAAAAAAAAAAAATCAAAATCACCAACCATCGATCGCATTTCGGTCAGCACTAATTTGAACGGAGATTAGGCCTCTTTTGCGATTCACGCTCGTGTTTTGATTTATATATATATATTTCAATATAAACCCTTAAATTTTTGTAGGGAGCGAACGGTTTGTCCTACAGAGCTCCGCGTGGTCTCAAAAAATTCTATAGAATCTTAAATAGAAGGAAAAACAATACCTTTATATCGAAATTTTTTGAGTTAGGGCGTTTTCAAAATTTCAAAATTGATTTTGGAACCCTTAGAAGTGACCTACATCAACCAAAATCTTCGGGGCACAACTAGACCCCAAATGGAGCCTACATACCAAATTTCATCAAAATCGGTCAATGCTAAGTGGCAAAAGTGCCGCGTACGGCGGACGGACGGCCAAATTTTTATTCGATTTTTGGATTCTACGTACCTTGAAACGTAAACCAGCAAATTTTGAGGGGGTGTTAAAAATTTTTTTTCTTGGTCGATTCCAAAGGTTCATTATTGAAAATAATAAACCAAAACACGATTTTTCCTCGTATTTGCTGGCACCGACGGTCACAAAACGGTCGGATGATAATAATAGTTTGCTTCGAGTCCTGCCGGGGCAGCGGATTTGGAGCTCACTCAGCTGATCAGTGATCTGAAGAGTGAAGAAGATCTTCTCGAATGCAGGAGACGCCTGGAAGAGCACTGATCAGCTGAGTGAGCTCCAAAACCATTTTCAATCCTATTGAACGCAGGAAGCTGAAATTTGAGAGGGAAGGTCAAGGGAGAATACAGATGGTGGTAGGTGCTATTGATGGAGAACCAGTGATCTATACAGAAGGGTGATCTATACAGAAAATAATAAACCTTTGAGCAATGATTTGCAGCGTTTTTCAATATTTCGGGTCCTTTATAGCTTAATACAAATCTATCTATGTACATAAAACGCCAACCTAAAGTACGTAGGTATGCACGTCGCCGATTGGGAGGGGTCGTGGGAGTGGGGAGAGTGGGAGGAGTTGGGACGGGAGGAGTCCAGGCGGGAGGAGTCGGAGGAGTTGGGGCGGGAGGAGTCCAGGCGGGAGGAGTCGGAGGAGTTGGGGCGGGAGGAGTCGGTGGTGGGAGGAGTCGGAGGAGTTGGGGCGGGAGGAGTCGGGGTGGGAGGAGTCGGAGGAGTTGGGGCGGGAGGAGTCTGAGGAATCGTTTTTGCCTACTTTTAGTAGGCTTTTCAGCTAGTTAGGAATAAGTACAATTATTGTACCCAAGCTTTTAAAAAGAAGAAAAACTCTCATTAAACCTCCGAATTTTCATGAATTATTCTCTGTGCCACCATAAACTGCATATTTCGTGTTTTTGCTTCCGAGTCTACCAAGGTAGCGGAAGCCTTGTTTTAACTTTTCAAGGACGAAAAAAAAAGTTCTCCAAAATCAAAATTTTCACTCGCGTTTTACGTTTTAGACCTTTCTGAACAATTTTGGTTCCGTGTCTGTCTGTCTGTGTGTCTGTCTGTCTGTCTGTGTGTCTGTCATGATTTCCTTGTAACGCGCATAACTATACGAAGTTATTGTCCGATTTCGATGAAATTTTCAGGGATTGTGCGGGTTGATGTGTAGACGGTCCCTTATGAAAATCATCATCCTCGGACTGATAGAAGCGACTGCGCATGCGCAAACGTGAATTCCTTGTAACAGCCATAACTTCCACATTTTCCATCCGATTCCAATGAAATTTTCAGGGATGTTACAGAGTGGTGATTAAATGGTCCCCTATGAAAATCAACACTTTCGGCCTGATAGTAGCCACTGCGCATGCGCAAACGTGAATTTCCTTGTAACGGCCATAACTTCTAAATTTTCCATCCGATTTCAATGAAATTTTCAGGGATGTTACAGAGTGGTAATTAAATGGTCCCCTATGAAAATCATCACCTTCGGACTGATAGTAATCACTGCGCATGCGCAAACGTTAATTTCCTTGTAACAGCCATAACTTCCACATTTTCCATCCGATTTCAATGAAATTTTCAGGGATTACGCGGATTAGGTTGTAGATGGTCCCCAATGAAAATCAAAGCCTTAAAATTTACAGTAGCCTCTGCGCATGCGCAATCGTAAAATCCTTGTAACAGCCGTAACAGTTGCGTCTGAGGTGAGGATCTCAAAACCAATTTACCAAACCCCTTTGTAGATCAGTGAGCAAAGTCGTGGACTCACACCCAGGAGTCCCAGTCTCGACTCCCAGTCTTGGTAAGAAAGTAAGTGAGGGTAGAGAAAGGTACTTAGAGATTGGTGTTTTCAGATTAACTACTATGCATCGGATCATCTATATAATCGGGTTATGGATACGAGGAAGCTATGTGCCACACCCACTTAGCAGACATTTTTTTTTTAAATGTTTCTCTTTGAATACGGAAATGAACTTCAATGGCCTGCGTACCAAAACTGATGGAAGTTCAACGTTACGACGTATTTCCGCTTTGGTGAGGGGAGGGGGGGGGTGAACTCGAATTCGCATGTTGGGTATCGTAGATCATGGATTTTAGAATGCTCTTCAAATTCGAGGCTCCCATGCCGCTAGAAACGTTATGGCGGATAAGGGTGGGGGGGGGGAGAGACCACCATTTCTTACCTAAAATACTTGATAAATTACATCGAGTAAACAGTTACGCTTACCAACTGGTATTAATTGATCTAATGCTTATCCAGTGAGACGTCCCCTGGAATGCATGCATTACTAAACAATATGTTTGAGAATGTAACCCCCCCCCCATTCTTCACCCTATTATAAACGAAAAACTCAGCCAAGTGGGTGAGGCACATAGCTTCCTCACAGTCCTCGGTATCCGCAATTACGACGGAATGAGATGTTCCGTTCTCGCGGATGAAGTTCATTCGGCACCCGCACCTATAAATAATGAGGCCTTGAAAAGCTAAAATCGCGCAAGGCCGCGGAGGTCGGCAAACCCAGCGGGACCCACCAGTCTGCTGCCAACAGAAATCTACCCGCGATTTCCCCGTCAGAGTTCCGCTACTTCCAGAGTCGATTTCCTGATCGGCGTCAGATTCGGTACTCGAGAGACTCACCGCCGCTGATTACGGCAACATCCGCTCCCCCGGCAGGACTCGAAGCAAACTATTATTATCATCCGACCGTTTTGTGACCGTCGGCGCCAGCAAATACGAGGAACAATCGTGTTTTGGTTTATTATTTTCAATAATGAACCTTTGGAATCGACCAAGAAAAAAAAACTTTAACACTCGATACTTTCACAAAAATGGGTGTAATTGTCGTTTATCCCTGTGACAATTGTCGACCATCCCTGTGACATCTCTCCATCACGAGGATAATAATTAGTAGAGATGGGCGGTATTTGACATAACAGTTAAAAATAACCTATTACCGGGTTTCGTTAATTCCACTTGGAACCTATTACTTAAATAACCCTGTTACTGAATAACTTTTCAGGGAAGGCTCCAAAATGTGTGGAGCCAGAACAAAACCTTGGGTTTTTTAATCGAAAAAGAGTGTAAATACACTAACACGTAAATATGTCGGGAATAACTTGATAGAAACCCCAACTTAGGTAGGAAACGAAAACTAGAGATCCACGGAATGATACTTTGGAATGGAATAACAATATAACATGATAAACAAACGAAAGTCGGTCGGGAACGAAAAGTAGAAATCAAAGAAATGATACCTTGGAATGGTATGTCGGAATGAGCTTGTGAGAAGGTCCCTGAGATAACCTATTAATAAATAACAGGTTATTGGAACCTATTATGAACCCGGAGCAGTAACGGTGGAACCTAATACGCAAATGTAACCGTTTCGCCAATCTCTAATAATTAGTATAGAAGAAATAATTCTTTCGCGGGATTAGTTTTCCTCCTTTTACCACAAGTATAGGTTTTTATTTTAAAAAAACGCTTGCATACGAGTCTGCAACGCATTGGGACATTTTCATGTCTTTACCTATTGCTTTTTACCTCACTATAGGATTTTATAACCCACCCTCCGTTGTTGTCAGAATGTGAAACGAATCATTAACATAATAACATAGATATATTATGTTACAAATTGACACAATTATTAATATTAAGAGGTAGGTACCTAATTTCAATAAAATAGACGATTCCGGATTAATTATCTTCTACACTCACGATCATTAGTTTGTAAACAAAATATGAGAACAGTTATGCCCATAGCTCCGCTATTCGTATAGTCAATATGTTATAAAGAACATGAAAATGTTCGTTAAATCGAGAGCTTTCCAACGAGTGGTGAACGATTTTTGTGGGTTAAAAAGTGTAGAAAAGGAACAAACCTAACAACGGTGTCGTTGTAAGCGGAAATCATTATAAAGGCACTGTAACACAATTTCGTTACGCAATTTCGTGACAGTTTTTTGTGCTATGTGCCAGGGAAAAGACATGAAAATGTCAATAAACAAAACAATAAATCACTCATTTTGATATTTAAAACTTGTTTTTGTTTAGGCACTTGTTTTCGTATTGCACTTGTTTGGTTTAAGATTTTGGTGGTCCTTCCTCGATTATGGAGGACAGTAGGTTATCATAGAGAGCTGGAGGTGGTGGTACATCATCTTTGTTTAATTTGTTGAAGTTTGCTAGTCTCCCAACAATCTACGTAGAGATAGAGGTACTGTCAAGTAGGTACCTTCATGTCGTAGGTGTTGAAAAAGATAAAATGTGAGATATAAAAAAGTATCGGTTCCGATCGGTTCCGTATCGGTAAAAAAGACTATCGATATGTATCGATACTTTTTCCTAGAAGTATCGATACTTTTGGGACATCTCTAATGAACAGCAATCGCGTTTTGGTTAGCTAATCGTCGTCCCACGACAACCCGAATTGAGTACCTCCTCTTTCGCGCGCCTTCGGCGCGTTGAAGTCGGTCAAAAATAACAATAAAAAGTTTTTCCTACCCAGGCGCACACCCTATTGAATTTTTGTTATCGGCTTAGAATCTCCTATAAAATGGATTGTGAAGTGAAAAGTCTGCCGAGGTCCGATGCATAGTAGTTATTCTCAAAACACTAATCTCCAAGCACCTTGCACTTCTCCCTTAGGGGACCATCTACACCCCCAATCCGTGTGATACCTAAAAATTTGTTTGAAAAAAAAAAAAACAGTTTTGCCCGTTACAATGATTTCCGGAAGGTCTGAGGTCTGAAAAGTGAAACGGGAGTGGAATTTTTGATTTTGGAGAACATTTTTTTCTCAACCAAGAAAAGTAAAACGCTGCAAATGGTTTATTATTTTTCTATACAGATCACTCGTCTGCAAAGCCACCAACCATCCAACATGAAGAAAAACATCGATCGCATTTCGGTCAGCTAAAATTTGAACGGAGATTAGGCCTCTTTTGTGATTCACACTCGTGTTTCTGATTTAACGTACTTCCAACCCCTAGATTCTCGTAGGAAGCAAACAGTTTGTCCTACAGGGCTCCGCGTGGTCTCAAAAAATTCCAAAAATTCTATAGAATCTTTAATTGAAGGAAAAACAATAACTTTATATCACAATTTTTTGAGTTAGGGCGTTTTCAAAATTTCAAAATTTATTTTTGAACCCTTAGAAGTCACCTACATCAACTAAAAGCTTCGGGGCACAACTAGACCCTAAATGGAGCCTACATACCAAATTTCATCAAAATCGGTCAATGCTAAGTGGGGAAAGTGCAACGTAAGGCGGACGGACGGCCAAATTTTTATTCTTATATTTTTGGACTCTACGTACCTTGAAACGTAAACCATCAAATTTTGAGGGGGTGTTAAAACTTTTTTTCTTGGTCGATTCCAAAGGTTCATTATTGAAAATAATAAACCAAAACACGAAATATGCAATTTATGGTGTCTTGGCACCATGGTGGCACCACTATTAGTTCCATGGTGGCACAGAGAATAATTCATGAAAATCCGGAGGTTTAATGAGAAATTTTCCTCTTTTTAAAAGCTTGGGTACAATAATTGCACTTATTACTAATTATTATTAAGCTATAAAGGACCCGAAATATTAAAAAATTGTATATTTTATGAACATAATCCCCCCAATCGCCCCCTCCCCTTGAGAATTTCGATACTCTGGTGAAATAGTGTGCAATTAGGGTGATTTTTGGGTCGAACAAAAAAAAAAGTAGGAAATTGAGGCCTGGGCAGAGTTTACAAAATTTTGTCACACACACATATACGAATAGACGAACCTTTTTGGCAAAACCACCCTAAATCTACCTGTTTTCCACGACAAAAACCCACAAGCCTCAGTCGGAAAAGTTGAAGAGCACTAGTACAGATCAGAGCTTCGGTTGTTCCTTGTGAAAACTAGATTAAGTTTGTGTCTCACCAGAACATCTTCGAACTTCTCCACTCGAAATTGTAAGTCAAATAACTATAATAATATTATATTATATCAACAATTATATAATAATGTATATTATACATTTAAACCTAGATTAACTTTCCTACGATTTGTTCCTACTTAACTGGCTTTCATATATTTCATATTCAATTTAGTAGCAAATGATATTTTATGGTTGATTTCCTTGTCGTTGATTTCCTTGAAAATGATGAAATAAATCATCGAAACGTCGGAATGTAATTAGCATTTCATTTAACCCCGACCGCGCCTCGATAAATGGAAGTAAATTAATCTTCAATATCAACGCAAATATACGAACAGACATTCACCCAGGTTTTTTTCGTGGATTTGGAGTCAGAGTGGTCTAAAATGGATTACTGTGTGGTTTTTTTTCTGTTAAGTGTTAACCAACTTTACCCCGGATCAATCGCATAAGGACGCCCAAGTCTTACTGTGGGACTTACTAAAAACGTCTGCCAAGTGGGTGTGGCACATAGCTTCCTCGTATCCATAACCCAATTGTATAGATGTTCCGATGCATAGTAGGTATTCTCAAAACACTAATCTCTGAGTACCTTGCACTAACTTCATAGGGAACCTACACCCCAAGCCGCACAATCCCTGAAAATATTATCGAAATCGGACAATAACTTCGTATAGTTTTGCCCGTTACAACATGACAGACACACAGACCGACAGACACGGAACCAAAATTGTTCCGGAAGGTCTGAAACGAGAAACGCGAGTGGAATTTTTGATTTTGGAGAACTTTTTTTTTCAACCACGAAAAGTAAAAACAAAGCTTCCGCTACTTCAGTAGACTCGGCATAAAAACTCCTCGTAGTTCAAAAATAGTTGAAAAATTTTGCTTCTCCAAGAGACTTTTCGACGCATCAAGCAGTAAATTCGCGCGTCGGATAATTTCCTAGGAAAAAACCTCCTTTTCCGATTAATCGGAGTTTTCTGGGCGGTATTTGTTATTTTGAACGATTACTACGATGGAATATTCGCAGTCAGCGTTACATTTCCTACTATAGGCACTTATACACCAAGAATAATGTTTCATGGTCCAAAAATTTGGAAACTGAGAAGTGTCCAAAAATGAGATTTTTTGTCGGAGAATGCTACTTTGAACAAAGTAGGTACTAGGTATGTACATTTATTATATAATTCACTACGTATTTTGATCATATTAGTATGGGATCGCCGTAAAATGATCAGCAAAAATCTGCTACTACTACATCATTCATTCCAAATTTCAACCTTCTACGACAAAATCCGGATTTTAGGTGAAGGTTCAAATTTTAATAATGCTCCCCTGTAAAATGGGCAAATTTGACTTGACCACTTATTCACCGGGGTCGCAGAAATATCAGATGTAAAAAAAAATCATATTCCGAAAATGATTGGATGAAAATTCGCTCATTTACGACTGCTGATTAATCGGAGTTCTTTGATGGAACATGTCATTTTGAACGTTTAATTGAATTGAATATTTGTTATCGGCGTAGAATCTCCTATAAAATAGATTGTGAAGTGAAAAGTCTGCCAAGTGGGTGTGACACATAGCTTCCTCGTATCCATAACCCGATTGCTTAGATGATCCGATGCATAGTAGTTATTCTCAAAACACTAATGTCCAAGTACCTTGCTCTACCTTCATCGGGGACCATCTACACCACATTCCGTATAGGATCCTAATCCCTGAAAATTCCATCGAAATCGGACAATAACTTCGTATAGTTATGCCGGTTACAAGGATTTCATGACAGACAGACACACAGACAGACAGACACGGAACCAAAAGTGTTCCGGAAGGTCTGAAAAGTGAAACGCGAGTGGAAACTTTGATTTTGGAGAACATTTTTTTTTCTACCTTGAAAAGTAAAACAAAGCTTCCGCTAACTCGGTAGACTCGGCATAAAAACTCCTCGTAGTTCAAAAATGGTTGAAATATTTTGCTGCTCGAAGAGACTTTTCGACGTAAATTCGCGCGTCGGATAATTTCCTAGGAAAAAACCTCCTCTTCTGATTAATCGGAGTTTTCTGGGCGATATTTGTTATTTTGAACGATTACTATGATGGAATATTCGCAGTCAGCGTTACATTCCCTACTATAGGCACTTAAACACCAAGAATAATGTTTCATGGTCCAAAAATTTGGAAACTGAAAAGGGTCCAAAAATGAAATTTTTTGTCGGAGAATGCTATTTTGAACATAGTAGGTACTAGGTATGTACATTTATTATATAATTCACAACGTATTTTGATCATATTAGTATGGGATCGCCGTAAAATGCTCAGCAAAAATATCGGATGTAAAAAAAATCATATTCCGAAAATGATTGCATGAAAATTGTCTTTAAAAAATCGCTCATTCACGACTGCTGATTAATCGGACCTTCTTGATGGAACATGTCATTTTTTAACATAGTAGTTATTTTCAAAAGACTAATCTCCAAGTACCTTCCACTACCTTCTACAACCCCAATCCGTATGATACCTAAAAATTCCATCGAAATCGGAGAATAACTTCGTATAGTTTTGCCCGTTACAATGGTTTCCGGAAGGTCTGAAAAGTGAAACGGGAGTGGAATTGTTGATTTCAGAGAGAATTTTTTTTCAACCACGAAAAGTAAAATTTTATTGAAAGTAATAGTAGTTTAGTTAAGTAATAAGTAGTTTATTGAAAATAATAAACCAAAACAAATTTTAATACCCCCTCAAAATTTGATGGTTTACGTTTCAAGGTACGTAGAATCCAAAAATCGAATAAAAACGCTGCAAATTATTACACAATGGTTTATTATTTTTCTATATAGATCACTCGTCTGCAAAGCCACCAACCAACCAACATGAAGAAAAACATCGATCGCATTTCGGTCAGCTGAAATTTGAACGGAGATTAGGCCTTTTTTGCGATTCACACTCGTGTTTCTGATTTATCGTACGTCCAACCCTCAAATTCTCGTGGGGAGCGAACAGTTTGTCCTACACGGCTCCGCGTGGTTTCAAAAAATTCTATACTATCTCGAATTGATGGAAAAACAATACCTTTATATCAAAATGTTTTGAGTTATAGGGCGTTTTCAAAATTCATTTTTGAACCCTTAGAAGTGACCTACATCAACCAAAATCTTCGGGGCACAACTAGACCCCAAATTGAGCCTACATACCAAATTTCATCAAAATCGGTCAATGCTAAGTGGGGAAAGTGCCGCGTACGGCGGACGGACGGCCAAATTTTTATTCGATCTTTAGATTCTCCGTGCCTTGAAACGTAAACCATCAAATTTTGAGGGGGGGTTGAAAAACATTTTTTCTTGGTCGATTCCAAAGGTTCATTATTGAAAATAATAAACCAAAATGTCTGCCAAGTGTTTACAAGGAATTTACGTTTGCGCATGCGCAGCGGCTACTATCATTCCGGGGATGATGATTTTCATAGGGGACCGTCTACACGCCAACCCGCTCAATTCCTGAAAATTCCATCGAAATCGGACAATAACTTCGTATAGTTTTGCCCGTTACAACGATTCCATGGCAGACATACAGCCAGACGTGGAACCAAAATTGTTCCGGAAGGTCTGAAAAGTGAAACGCGAGTGGAAATTTTGATTTTGGAGAACATTTTTTTTTTTTCCAACCTTGAAAAGTGAAAACAAAGCTTCCGCTTCCTTGGTAGACTCGGCATAAAAACTCCTCGTAGTTCAAAATTGGCTGAAATATTTTGCTGCTCGAAGAGGCTTTTCGACGTAAATTCGCGCGGATAATTTCCTAGGAAAAAACCTCCTTTTCCGATTAATCGGAGTAGGTTAGGATTCTGAGGGTATTGACTGAGCCTACTGCGCAGTGGGCCTCCGCGCAGACCCGCACTCGCCGCCTCGCGGGGGCCCCCCTCGGTTTGCACATAACCGCGGGCACACTCCTTCTCCTTGCCCTAGGTCAGTTACATTTCGCTCTCCCCCAGCCAGCCTGCTCCAGGAGCCCCTTCGCTGTGAGTATTTCTAGTTTTAAACGTTTTTTCTCCTTCTTTTCCGTTTCTTTTATCGTTTTTATCTTTCATCTGGATGACGGTTTCGTACGAGGAAGAGTGCACTGTTTCAAACGGGTCAGCGTTAGTTGTTTTAACCTGTAAAGATGAAGGCCGAGGGGGCCCCACTGCATCATGGGAACGTTGGAAACTGCATCTCGCGTTGCATTCACAACCTCACCCTAAACCTACCGATAATCTCGCGAATTCATCAATTGCATTCATTCCACGCCTTTTATAACAACTCGTTCATTTTAACCTGTTCGGTTTTGAAGGCCACGAGAAGTGGGGCCCCCTCCGCTTTGCATCATGGGGGTTTTGGTGGAAGCTGTACATTCCTCTGCTGCAGACCGTCCTCGTCGATTCGTAACGCACATCCTTACATGATTCCTGGGTTCTCAATGGTTCTCTTATCAATGTTTCTCACTGATTACGCTGTTCGGGATCACATGACTCAGTATTCGAGTCGGGTCATAGGTGAACCCCCTCCACTCGAGGGGGTGAGGCAATGAGTAGCCTTGAGTGAAATCATCAGAACGAATCTTCTGAAGTCAGCTGATGTCGTCCCAACCTGAAATGCTGGTTTACTTCACTTTACTTACCACCCATTCTCAGTTGTTCAGGAACGTTAAACTGGGAGTAAATTTTTCTTTTTAACCCTCTTTAGCCCAGGGGAATTTTTTTATATGCATTCTTTTACATTTTAGTGTCTTGATACTTGGAAAAATCATTTTAAAAATCCAGGCAACGTGTTTTTTTCTTTCATATTTTCCTTCAAAGTACATTTGCACATTAAGACTCATCGGGCAGCCGTATTCCCTAAGGTCAAAGCAAAATGCATCTGAAAAGACACACCGGGCATAGGTACTGATTCCTATCACAAAAGACGATCAATCTGACCAAAGACGATCTCGTACTATAAGACCGAAAAAATGAATGTGTGATGTATAGCACTTCCAAGGCAAGTTCAACCTTTTCCAAGGTAAATTCAACCTTTTCCAAGTCAAATTCAAGCTTTCCAAAGTCAAATTTAACCATTTCCAGGGCAAATTCAACCTTTTCCAGCTCAAATTCAACCTTTTTCAAATCAAATTCAACCATTTACAAGGCAAGTTCAACCTTTTCCAACTCAAATTCAACCTTTTTCAAGGCAAATTCAACCTTTTCTAAGGCAAGTTCAACCTTTTTCAACTCAAATTCAACCTTTTCCAACTCAAATTCAACCTTTTTCAACTCAAATTCAACCTTTTCCAACTCAAATTCAACCTTTTTCAAGTCAAATTCAACCATTTACAAGGCAAATTCAAACTTTTCCAACTCAAATTCAACCTTTCCAACTCAAATTCAACCTTTTTCAAGGCAAATTCAACCTTTTTCAAGTCAAATTCAACCTTTTTCAAGTCAAATTCAACCATTTACAAGGCAAGTTCAACCTTTTTCAAGTCAAATTCAACCATTTACAAGGCAAGTTCAACCTTTCCTAAGTCAAATTCAACCTTTTCCAAGGCGAATTCAACCTTTTCCAACTCAAATTTAATCTTTTTCAAGTCAAATTCAACCGTTTACAAGGCAAGTACAACCTTTCCTAAGTCAAATTCAACCTTTTCCAAGGCAAGTTCAACCTTTTCCAAGGCAAGTTCAACCTTTTCCAACTCAAATTCAACCTTTTTCAAGTCAAATTCAACCATTTACAAGGCAAGTTCAACCTTTTTCAAGTCAAATTCAACCATTTACAAGGCAAGTTCAACCTTTCCTAAGTCAAATTCAACCTTTTCCAAGGCGAATTCAACCTTTTCCAACTCAAATTTAATCTTTTTCAAGTCAAATTCAACCGTTTACAAGGCAAGTACAACCTTTCCTAAGTCAAATTCAACCTTTTCCAAGGCAAGTTCAACCTTTTCCAAGGCAAGTTCAACCTTTTCCAACTCAAATTCAACCTTTTTCAAGTCAAATTCAACCATTTCTAAGTCAAATTCAACCTTTTCAAAGTCAAATTCAACCTTTTCCAAGGCAAGTTCAACCTTTTCCAAGGCAAATTCAATCTTTTCTAAGTCAAATTAAACCTTTTTCAACTCAAATCCAACCTTTTCCAACTCCATTCAACCTTTTCCAACTTAAATTCAACCTTTTTCAACTCAAATTCAACTTTTTCCAAGGAAAATTCAACCTTTTTCAAGTCAAATTCAACCATTTACAAGGCAACTTCAACCTTTCCAAGGCAAATTCAACCTTTTCCAAGTCAAATTCAACCTTTTCCAACTCAAATCCAACCTTTTCCAACTCAAATTCAACCTTTTCCAACTCAAATTCAACCTTTTTGAACTCAAATTCAACCTTTTCCAACTCATATTTAACCTTTTTCAACTCAAATTCAACCTTTTCCATGTCAAATTCAACCTTTTCCAAAACAAATTCAACCTTTTCCAACTCAAATTCAACTTTTTCAAATTCAAATTAAATTAGATTAAAAACGTCTGCCAAGTGTGACACAGCTTCATCGTATCCGTTACCCGATTGTAATGATGATCCAATGATAGTAGATAGTGTCAGAATTTCTGTCAAATGACGATGACATTTCTGCCGTTTGAACGCCCTTCTAATTTCAATGTTTACGGAAAATCATACTCATGAATGTGATAAAGATTTTTAATAACAGGAATATTTTTCTGTGATTATGATTAACCCAGTTCTGGTGGGGAACGTAGTTGTTACGTGTTCGTGGGGGAAATCCACCGAAATCTACAAATGCACTAAATGCACTCTTCTAACTCACTCTTGGGCATTCCCCCCCCCCACCTCCCAAAAAAAGCCTTTCTACGACTAAGCACCACTACCTAGAAGTAGAAACGGTACTACAACCCATGGTGGGTCTGGGTCTCACCGACGACACGTCTCCAATAGCTCGAGGTATACCTAACACGTCAAATTTACGTAACACTTCCTGGGCTCTCAAGTTCACATTTCGGCCATCAAAATGAAGTGCTCATTACGGTAAATCTCAAAAAGTAACGGATTTGCAACGTTACAGTTGAAATTACATGATCCGTTCATACACCAACCAGAACTGAGATTACCGCTTTTAAGATCGAATGAGACCCATCCAGAGCACTTAACACCGTTAAACACCATGAAGACACGTGAATAGGACGTAGGTCCTCGCTCACCAAGTGGAGAGCACCTTCTAGCGCAGGGATTAAATTCGTATTCACACACCATCTACTCCTTACCCAAACCCCGAAAATCTGAAGTTACACAGACCGACAGACTTTTAACAAAAAACGCTGCAAATTATTACACAATGGTGTATTATTTTTCTATATTGATCACTCGTCTGCAAAGCCACCAACTATCCAACATAAAGAAAAACATCGATCGTATTTCGGTCAGCTTTAATTTGAACGGAGATTAGGCCTCTTTTGTGATTCACACTCGTGTTTCTAATTTATCGTACGTCCAACCCTTAAATTCTCGTAAGGAGCGAACGGTTTGTCCTACAGGGCTCCGCGAGGTCTAAAAAAATTCTAAAAATTTTATAAAATCTCAAATTGAAGGAAGAACAATACCTTTATTTCAAAATTTTCTGAGTTAGGGCGTTTTCAAAATTTCAAAATTCATTTTTGAACCCTTAGAAGTGACCTACATCAACCAAAATCTTCGGGGCACAACTAGACCCCTAATGGAGCCTACATACCAAATTTCATCAGTATCGGTCAATGCTAAGTGGCAAAAGTGCCGCGGACGGCGGACGGACGGCCAAATTTTTGTTCGATTTTTGGTTTCTACGTACCTTGAAATGTAAACCATCAAATTTTGAGGGGGTATTAAATAATGTTTTTTGTTGGTCGATTCCAAAGGTTCATTATTGAAAATAATAAACCAAAATTTGGCCGTCCGTCCGCCGTTCGCCGTACGCGGCACTTTTGCCACTTAGCATTGACCGATATTGATGAAATTTGGTATGTAGGCTCCATTTGGGGTCTAGTTGTGCCCCGAAGAGTTTGGTTGATGTAGGTCACTTCTAAGGGTTCAAAAATGAATTTTGAAATTTTGAAAACTCCCTAACTCAGAAAATTTTGAAATAAAGGTATTGTTTTTCCTTCAATTTAAGATTCTATAGAATTTTTAGAATTTTTTGAGACGACGCGGAGCTCTGTAGGACAAACCGTTCGCTCCCTACGAGAATTTAAGGGTTGGACGTACGATAAATCAGAAACACGAGTGTGAATCGCAAAAGAGGCCTAATCTCCGTTCAAATTTTAGTTGACCGAAATGCGATCGATGTTTCTCTTCATGTTGGATAGTTGGTAGCTTTGCAGACGAGTGATCAATATAGAAAAATAATAAACCATTGTGTAATAATTTGCAGCGTTTTTGGCTTCAGATTTATGATGAGGCAATCATCGGGAAATCGTGAGGCGTTTACTCTCCAAATATTTACACAACTGGTGTGAGGTGTTCTCCAGTGTTTTAGCAGCTTATTTTTACATTCATTACCTAGGTATTCCACCTGCAATCACATTAGGGATGTCGGATTCTCCAAATGGATCGGTTTAAATCAAATCGATCTTTTAGAATAAAATCTTATCGATTTTTTCAAGAATTGATCCTTTTTAATCAACAGTTATGCTTAAGTAATTACCAAAAACTGGAGCTAACTTTAAATGTCTATGTAAAGAAAATTTTAATTAAATTCTATTAAGTTTCAAATAACCAACTGCCTTTATCTTTCATATTGATGTTTTTTATCCTTGACAATTTATATCACGAAAAAATGTAGGTATAACTACTGCATAAATGACAACCACCTAATTTTTCTTCATAAGTGAATGACGTCATGAATTATAAGTTCCATCAGGATTGGTTGAGGTGGTGGTGTTTCTAATTTTTGACATTTTCATGTCTTTGCTTTGGCACATGAACTGAAAAATCGTCACGAAAACTTTGATGCTTGGGTACATGAACTAACAACCTTACTTCACTACCTTGTTGTGTAGTGGTTGACATGAAAATGTCCCAATGTGTTGCAGACTCGTATGCAAGCATTTAAAATTGAGTTTATGATTTCGAATCGAGTGTGAAGCGTTTAGTTCTTTCTAATAGACTTGATTGTGAAGGTGTGAAGGCATTATGGTGTTTTGGTCATAAGGTTATGATAAGCAAAGTTCTTCATAAATTTCCCTTCCCCATTGTGGCTGTGATGTTTATTGGTTACAGTAATTGTTATTGATGACAAATTATTTCCCTCAAACAGCAATGGAAAGGGGGGAAAATAATCTAAAAACATCGATTGGTTATTTCAAAAGAATTACTATTGAAGCACTTGAATCATGAGGAAGCCGTTGAATTACTTGAGGTGTTTAACCTTCAAAAATATCACCTATCAAACTTTTATTTGTTTTTGAAGGTAAAGAGCCTCACAAGCATCTCAACTTCAAAAATAAGGCGAAAAAAATTAGATGTTTATCCAACCTCCTTAACTGTGAAAAATCGGTTTTTTTCTCGATAATTTAGTTACTGCAAGTTTCCAAGTTTCATTGAAGTATGTCCTAAAATTGGGGCACGTGCACAAACTGGATGAGAGCCATAGCAAGGGTCCCTATAAAATACTTTGGATCTTTTTTCGCGTGATATTTGATCAATGAATTCCTTCTGTACCAACTCACAATTTTCCCAATTCTGTTATGTAAATCAATTTTCCCAAAAGCTGGCGTTTAATTCATTTCTTCATTTAGGTAATACGTAAAATTTAATCTTCAATAATAATGGTAGTATCTCCACCTGGAAATTTCATATTGACGCTTGGTATGCTCACTGAGCAACGTCCTTAGAGTTCTGAAGAAGGCAATAAATTTACCGAAAGCTCGGCAAAGAATGAGTTTATTCCAGTGGACCCTATTCCCAAACAGTTGACGTAATATTGGTGATATTGGCAATGTTAAAAATTATCACAAATTCGGCAATTATTAGCTTTGCAGATAACAATGAAAAATGATTCGATTTCTATCCGAATACAACCGAAAATCCCGGTTCGTCTTCCTTCCATCACGACAACCACGTGTGATGGTCCCCTGTATCGGCCCTCCGGTCCCCAACGCCTTCTTTGTCTATCCCTTCTTCGTCGTCCATCCCTTCCATGTCTACCTTTCCATATCTACGACTATATTATCCTATCCTATCCGTCTGCGTTTCCGAAGGGGCAAGGACAAGTCGCCACTAAAAACCCCTTTCTCTCGCCCGTTCTTCCATTTTATGGAGGAAACAGCGTGTTACGACCTACAGGCTGGGTTCACAGTAACCCGACAAACTTCGTGACGACGCTTCACAATACTACCTTCAAATTCTATTGTCGTATAAAATACAGTACAGTACAAATAAAAGTACAGTTCATTACTAATTTCACGAAGAATCGGTTTCAGCAATTAGAAAAGTTTGGTATCACAGCAGGGATAAATGTATAGTTAGGAAAACAGCTCAGCTTCTTCACACAGAATAACAAGAACGTGTCGCTTTTCTTATTGGAAAATAATGTATAACGTAATATCTTTTTGGAAACGTTAATTGTCGGAATAC
Source organism: Apolygus lucorum (assembly GCA_009739505.2). Classification (NCBI taxonomy): domain Eukaryota; kingdom Metazoa; phylum Arthropoda; class Insecta; order Hemiptera; family Miridae; genus Apolygus; species Apolygus lucorum. Next base: position 46,537,933 of record CM019179.2, read on the forward strand.
GCCAATCTATAATAATTGTTGTACGGTTGGTGCACTTGACAGGAGCCCTTCTACCACCGCCGGGGTTGATTTCTCTCGCTTCACGTTTTATTACAATCAAATTGGTATTAAAAACTCTTCAGTCAATCGCTGTGTTTTTCTGGAAAACTGATTTCTTATAGGAGTAATTTCCACAGAAAACTTCAAAAAATGTTTTTTGCACCTCTTTTTTGAACTTTGAACCCTTTGCTGTAGTCAGTTTTGAAAAATGTTGACAGAGTATTCATATTAGACATTTTACGCTGATTCCGAATTATACCATTTAAAAATATTTAACCCTGAAATACTAACACGAAAATTTATCGCTTTTTACGAACAACACGACTCTAATTACCTTGCACTATTCTCATAGGGGACCATCCACACACCAACCCGCACAGTCCCTGAAAATGACATCGAATTCAGATGGCAAATTAAGGATTTATGGTTATTATAAAGTGCGTCTCCTATCGATCTGGGGGCAATGATTTTAATAGGGGATCATCTAGACGCCAACGCACACTAGGGATGTCCGATACTTTAAAAGTATCGATATAATATCGTATCGATACATCTGGAAAGTATCAAAAAGTATCGGTACGATACTTTCAAAAAGTATCGATATTTTGAAGTATTGATACTTTTAGATAATTTTACAAAAATCGGTGAAATTGTCGTTTATGTTTATCTCTATCCCTGTGACATCTCTCCATCAGAGGATAATAATTAGTATAGAATAAACAAAACAATAAATCACTCATTTTGTTATTTAAAACTTGTTTTTGTTTAGACACTTGTTTTCGTATTGCAATTGTTTGGGTTAACATTTTGGTGGTCCTTCCTCGATTATGGAGGACAGAAGGTTATCATAGAGAGCCGGAGGTGGTGGTACATCATCTTTGTTAAATTCGTTGAAGTTTGTTGGTCTCCCAACAATCTACGTAGAGATAGAGGTACTGTCAAGTAGGTACCTTCATGTCGTAGGTGTTGAAACAGATAAAATGTGAGATATAAAAAAGTATCGCTTCCGATACTGGAAAAAAAGTATCGATACTACGATATGTATCAGGTAAAAAAAGTATCGATACTTTTAAGTATCGATACTTTTGGGACATCCCTAACGCACACAATCTCTGAAATGTTCATCAAAATCAGTCAATAACTTCGCATAGTTTTGCCCGATGGATTCCATGACAGACACGAAACCAAAATTATGTTGTAAAAGGCGGGGGGAAATTTTAATGGGGTGTGGGCCTGAATTTGTTTCAAATTTTTAATTGTTTTCTCTTCAATCTTCCTTTTCCGACAAAAGAGCTTAAAATTCGTAGGTATGTGAGGATTTTTGTGGGTGCTGCGTAAAAGTAAATCTGATTCTCAGTTCATGAACAGCCGAACAAGATTTCTCAATTATGGTGGTTAGGAAGATGTTTGAGAGCGTTCAGGATGAAGTTAACTTTCAAGTGGAATTTGGTTCTGAGCCTCTACTGGCCCATCGAGGTATTCCGCGAGTATGCTGGAGTATCGCATCGATGTTACGACGGAAGGTACTTGAAAGAAATAATGATCAGATAATGAATGACGTTTGAGCCGTCTAGCATCGTCTGTATCGAGCTACCTCCAACAGGCGTTGGCATTTCTATTTCAAGTTCGCAGAGCTAAATCTTTAAATAGACATTCCTTCGAGGCAATCAGGTCTTCCCCGTATCCGAGCGGTAAGGCGCTGGTCAATCTTGCCCTTTTTCAGATGAATCGAAGCAATCAAATGAGTAACATGAGTGTGAACAATTGTCCATTACTTTACGATGAGGATTAAAATTTGTTGAGGAAAAACTGGTCTAGATATGACGGCTATTCAGATATTTATGACCAGTTTCCTCATCACGGGCGGAGAGAGGGTCGAAACAGCTGGTAGGGAAACTGATCCAATCTATTCCTTGATAACATCATAATGGATGAACTATTGCTCCACTTCCAAAGAACTTTAGTTCTAACCTCTAGTAGACGGTTGAGGGGGGAAGGCTCCCTGCGATGTGTAATTCTGATTGATTTTTACAATCAACACTCATTTAACGATGGTTGATCGTGCCTTCATTAGGAAATTTGAATTCTGGTTGCTAAGGACGCAAAATTCACTACATCTCGAAGAAACTAGAAGAACTTTGGTCAGCTAAAATTTGAACGGAGCTCTTTTGCGACTCACACTCGTGTTTCTGATTTTTCGTAAGTTCAACTCTTAAAATTCGCATAGGAATCGAACTGATGGACCTACAGAGCTCTGGGTGGTCTCATTCTCATCTAATGAATATCCCGGGCGCGTACATAAATAGCTTTAATATTTATAACTAGGTATATTTTTAGATAATTTTTCCCCCGGAAGAATCGGCGAATCTATTCAAAAATTCGAGAATCAATCCGATTCTTTTCATTAGCTGCTTAAGAGAAATAATTTGTCATCAATAACAATCACTACAACCAATAAACATCACAGCCACAATGGGGAAGAGAAATTTATGAAGAACTTATCACAACCTTATTACCAAACATATTGTTAAGTAATGCATTCATTCCATGGGACGTCCCATTGGATAAGCATTAGGTGGGTTAAGGGGTTTGGGTGTGCGCCTGGGTCGGAAAAACTATTTATTGTTATTTTTAATCTAAACTAGACCTCATTCTGAGAATTTTGACACCAACCGCGACCTTCTAGCGTGAGAAGACCTTTTTCTGTGATTTTTCAAAGTTTCGAATGTTTATGTTGTCACAATGAGCTGGGGGGGGGGGTCATAAACATTCGAATCTTTGATAATATGTTGTCACAATGAGCTGGGGGGGGGGGGGGGGTCATAAACATTCGAATCTTTGATAAATCATAGAAAAAGATCTACTCATCCAAAAAGAGAACGGCTAGTGTCAAAATTCTCAGGATGAGGTCTATTTTCGATTAAGAATTGAAAAAAATCAGGCGCACACCCAATTTAAACCAGTTGGTGAGCGATAAAACACAAATTTTTGTGTACCTTCCTCCTGGACAAAACTGTTTCACTCAATGTACGTAATTTGGTTAGTATTTCGAGTTAGAAATAGTGGAACCGAAATATTGAAAAACTAGATAATTTGTGAACGTTGTCCCCCTCTCGACCCCCTTCCATGCTAATTTTGATGCTCTGGTGAAATAGTGTGCAACTCGGAAGAATTTTGATTTTTTTTCATTTTTTTAATTCATATATTTGTGCCTGCTCCCAAGGAGATTACAGGCGTTTACATTAAAATATAATACAATTTATCTAAATTACATTTTTCTTATTTAACATTATTTAAGGGAACCCAGCAGCTAGTACTAAAGTGGGTCGGCAGACCCATGTTTGTGCCCCTAGATCTTGAACACGGTTCAGTCTGTTGAAATGAAATTTTTTTCCAGTGGTAGTACATGTAGTAGTCTTCACTTTAGTCAGATGGATTTTGAAAATTTCAATTTATAGCTTAGGTATGATTTTTCAAAAATTCCGTTTTTTTATCTGCATTTTTTCAATTTCAAAAAAATTTTTTTTAACCTTATAGTTGAAATTTTGAGAAACTATCCGACTAAAGTGGAGTTCAATAATAGCAGTTTCGAGGAAAAATTGGGGGAACACGATAACTTCAACCATTGCAGAGAAACAGGGGCAAGAAGGTCCAAAAACGTGATTTTACAGGAGAGCACTTTTTCTGAAAACTTCGCAAAACGTATCTCAAACAAAGTAAAACTTAACTCCCAATGACAACAATAACTTCAAACATGCAAAAAATGATAGAAAGTGAAGAAGAATAAGAAAGAAGGTTATTTTCAATCAGGTTTGTTATCTTTTTCGCCGTTTTTGTTATTGTTAGTTGGTTTTTTCTCCCAAGTTTCGTGTATTCAACGTATTAAATCCGCGCCGGCTAACACCTACTTTCCCAACTTTGAACTAATTTTCCTACCAGTTCTAATTGTGCAAAATTCCAAAATGATACACCATTTTGTCCGCATTTAAATAAAGAATTTTTTTTATGTAAAAAACCGAAAATCGATTTTTTTTCATTTTTTCCCTGCTGGGTTCCCTTAAACCTAATCACAGATTTATAATAAATCTATATCCATAGAATTCAGGAAAATTAACACGTCACTCAAATGACCTCCTCAATGAGGTCCTTCATTGGCATCGGCCACCGACCACTCCGCAGCAGACACTTCTGCTCAAGACGGAAACGTTGAGGCTCAAAATATCCGCATCGAAACATGAGGTGATCCCAGTCCTGAATTTCGTCCGAACACATACATAAAGGGCTCTCGCTGAGGTGGAATCGATGCTGGAACTCCCGAACTCTCCCATGTCCAGTTAATAAAAGGGTTAACCTCCAAGATAAAGGGAGGTTAATTCGCAGGCGGTCCCCCACAGTTGGAAAGAACACCTTGGTTCTACGACCATCTTCCGTTTCCTCCCATATCTGGTGCCACGCTCTTATACCATTCTCTCGACAGTCACGCTTCAGCCGGAAGAATTTTGAGTTGAACAAAAAAAGAAACACGCAAATCGGTTGGCAATTAAGGAGAGTACACCAGATTATGCCTGCAAACGCACGTTTTTTAAAGCATTAACCCCCCCCTTTCCCCCCTTAAAAGGCAAAATTCGAAATTCCAGCGACGTAGTGCACAACTAGATAGATTTCCGCGTCGAAGAAAAAACGCTGCAAATTATTACACAACAGTTTATTATTTTTATACAGATCACTCGTCTACAAAATCACCAACCATCCAATATGAAGAGAAAAATAAAAAAATTAAAATAAAATCAAAAAATAAAAAAATCCAAAAAAAATCCAAAAAATCAACAAAAAAAATCAAAATCACCAACCATCGATTGCATTTCGGTCAGCTCTAATTTGAACGGAGATTAGGCCTCTTTTGCGATTCACACTCGTGTTTTGATTTATATATATATATATATATACATTTCAATATAAACCCTTAAATTTTCGTAGGGATCGAACGGTTTGTCCTACAGAGCTCCGCGTGGTCTCAAAAAATTCTAAAAATTCTATAGAATCTTAATTTGAAGGAAAAACAATACCTTTATATCGAAATTTTTTGAGTTAGGGCGTTTTCAAAATTTCAAAATTGATTTTGGAACCCTTAGGAGTGACCTACATCAACCAAAAGCTTCGGGGCACAACTAGACCCCAAATGGAGCCTACATACCAAATTTCATCAAAATCGGTCAATGCTAAGTGGCAAAAGTGCCGCGTACGGCGTACGGCGTACGGCGGACGGACGGCCAAATTTTTATTCGATTTTTGGATTCTACGTACCTTGAAACGTAAACCATCAAATTTTGAGGGGGTGTTAAAATTTTTTTTTTCTTGGTCGATTCCAAAGGTTCATTATTGAAAATAATAAACCAAAAGAACTACCTACGAAAATCGGTTGAGAACTAAGGCCTGTGCAGACGACACAAGATTTGGTCACACACATTCATTCATACATACACACACACACAGACATTCACCTATGGTTTTTTTTAGCGGATTTGGATTCAGAATGGTCTAAAACGGATTAGTGTGTGGTTTTTGGTTTATTATTTTCAATAATGAACCTTTGGAATCGACCAAGAAAAAAAAAATTTTAACACCCCCTCAAAATTTGATGGTTTACGTTTCAAGGTTCGTAGAATCCAAAAATCGAATAAAAATTTGGCCGTCCGTCCGCCGTACGCCGTACGCCGTACGCGGCACTTTTGCCACTTAGCATTGACCGATTTTGATGAAATTTGGTATGTAGGCTCCATTTGGGGTCTAGTTGTGCCCCGAAGCTTTTGGTTGATGTAGGTCAATCCTAAGGGTTCCAAAATCAATTTTGAAATTTTGAAAACGCCCTAACTCAAAAAATTTCGATATAAAGGTATTGTTTTTCCTTCAAATTAAGATTCTATAGAATTTTTAGAATTTTTTGAGACCATGCGGAGCTCTGTAGGACAAACCGTTCGCTCCCTACGAAAATTTAAGGGTTTATATTGAAATATATATATATAAATCAAAACACGTGTGTGAACTTCAAAAGAGGCCTACTCTCCGTTCAAATTAGAGCTGACTGAAATACGATCGATGGTTGGTGATTTTGATTTTTTTTTTGATTTTTTTTTGATTTTTTTTTTTTTTAAATTTTGTTTTCCTCTTCATAGTGGATGGTTGGTGATTTTGTAGACGAGTGATCTATATAAAAATAATAAACCGTTGTGTAATAATTTGCAGCGTTTTTTCTGTTGAGTGTTGTCCTCCTTCACCCCAGATCAACCGCATAAGGACGCCCAAGTCTTACTGTGGGACGTCCGAAAAAATTAAAACACCACAACCTCAACCTATCCTGATGGAACTTATAATTCATTCATTCATTCAGTTATCCCCATTTGCATAATTGATGGAAATAAAGGTTTGCGAAGAAAAACTAGTTGGTTGTCATTTTACGCAGTAAGTAGGAATACAGCATTTTCGAGACATGAAATGTCATGTTGACAATAAAGAAAACATCAATATGAAAGATACAGGCAGTTGGTTATTTGAAACTTAATAGAATTTAATCTTTTCTATAAGTACATAGGCATTAAAAGTTAGCTCCAGCATCTGGTAATTATTATCACTAACTAATTAAAGTAATTACTTTTGCTTAAAAAGTATCGATTCTTGAAAAAATCGATACCGACTTCTGAAAAAAATTGACAAGATTTTTTGGATTCTTTTTTAACCCTAATCGGACCATGGTGTCACTAGTGTCACCGAAAACATCTTAGGAATCCCATAGCTGTCCTAAGGTGTCACTAGATTTTGTTTTAAATTGCAATTATATTAATCTGTCAATTAATTAAAATTTAATGAACAGAACCGAGTTTTTTTAACCATTTTTTGTAAGTTATTAAAAGTCAAAAAATGATAATGACACAAATTTTGAAAAAAATTGTCATCTCCATTTCTTCGGAAATTTTTGTCTTTACTCTTTTGAGACTTTCAATAACCCACAAAAAATTCTGCTTACCATTAAATTTAAAATTTTAATTTAATTTCGGTTACTCCGGAGATATTTTGGGGCAGTTGTAGAGTTCCTGAGACGTTTTCGGTGTCACCAGTGGTACCATGGTCCAATTAGTATTAATAGATCGATTCGTTCTGAAGAATCTGATCTTTGTCTGACACAGTAAGTACCTAATGAGGTTTATTTTGGGTAAACACAAACAAAACAAAGTCTTAGCTTTCTGAGAAGGAAGGTTGCCCTCGTCCACCCAAATACCTGGAAACGGTAATCCGAAGTCGTTGCGAAGGAAACCTTCCCTGCGCATGCGCAATACGATCTAGTTCTCGTCCTACTAGGCAACAATCAGTCCATCTTGGTAGGTCGGGGTGATGCTGATAGGTTGTGGTTCCTGGCTGAATGCTGTGAATTTCCTGTGCGAATCTTCCTTCTGATTAGTAATATTCCGTCGATTACTGTCCGCGATGTGGTGCTCATTTCGTAACAGCGGTCGGTGTGACTTGTGTTGTGATTGGTGACCAACGGCCTCGAATTAGCCAGCGAATCTCCGACTCCACTCCGATTTCACTTGAATTTCACAACAGGTATCTTTCTCATCATGCTTATTATTCAAATATAGGGTAACCACAAGTCCAGATTTTGAGGCTAAAAATTAGGCATATTTGATTGAGTAATGAAGGTGGCTTGAGCAGCGCAATGGGGTGGTCGTAATGTAAGGTAGGTGCTAATGTAATCCTAACGGAAATTTGTATTCCTAAGAAACTCACCAATTGAAGATAATGTAGATACCTACTCTTACTATGCCATTATTACTTACAATTTTTGGGACCAATGAGTTGAAAATATGATACAACCTGCTTCATTACCCTCCCCTGATAATTTCGGCTTTGGCCAGTTGATCATCTCTTACCGCTGAGGTCAATCCAAAATTTTGCCTGCGAGAAACATTTCCGCCAAAAAAGCCTTAGGTACCTACCATGTTTGACATGGTTACTTTGTTTCTAAAATTTCGGCATAAATCGACAGCATTCCAACGGGATAACGATTTATGTAGAGTAGAAAACCGACTGAGTATGTTACGAGGTTTTTCAAAGATATTTGTTTACTTGTATCGAGTGTGGTAACCAGGCGAGGTGAAATTGGTTTATTATTTTCAATAATAAGCCTTCGGAAGTGAGCAGTATGGAAAATCACGTGTCTGCAGAACACAAGGAGTAGAATTTATTGCTGAAATTGAGACTTATAAAAAGGTTTCTATTTATGATCACTTTCTCCGAACTCCATTCATGAATTTTGTAAACTTTTACATGAAAAAAAAAGAAAACAAACTGACTATCTTTGATGGAAACTTGCCACCAGCGTGAGCTGCTCATTTTATGAAGGCATACACAGGACTTACATGGTTTTCCGGCGAAAAAAGAGGTTACCGACTTACAGGTTTTTTCTATTCCTTCTGGATGAAAAACTATCCATCAGATTGGAAAACAGCTTCACTAAATGGATCAAGCGACCCTAATTTACCTGAAAAGCTCAAAACCTTATTTTCGAAAAAATACCGACTTACATGGTTATATGGACGATATTCATGTCACATACACCATCGTGAAGAGATGATACCTTTTCAAATTTTTTGTTGCTAGGATATGTACTTCATTCTCAGATTTGTAACCTCGAAAACCCCGTGACCTTGTGTGCTGAAAACAGTGAAATCTACTTCAAGTTTTCGTCTTCCAAGTCTACCAGATTTTTCTATTTTCTAACTAGAAGAGCGCTAGTTTCATGTATTTCTTAGTTTCAACAGCGTCATGTTGGAAATTACCATGGAATCATATTACTGCCAAACGAAAATTTTGTTTTCATAATTTGAAACAAATTTTGTCCGACCAATTTTCGTACCTGGCTACACTCTTAAACTAATTTAATCCGACAAAATTTGTTTCAAATTATGAAAACAAAATTTTCGTTCCTTGAGTCTTCTGATTTTGGTTTATTATTTTCAATAATGAACCTTTGGGATCGACCAAGAGTTCTGGAGAACCCTGAGTGGGGCACTTCATTCTTCGTCATTTTTTTACGCTGAATCACAGGGTGTCATCCGTTTTTCAATTTGACTGGAATTTCTCTAAATGGCGGCGGAATGCCATTTCGCTAAACGGCACCTTTTCGTGAAACACTCTTATAGAAAAATAATAAACCATTGTGTAATAATTTGCAGCGTTTTTCATTTAGAAAATAATTGACTGCTTTCAGCAGCTTCTCTTCGGAATAATTAAATTTTTTTTTCGAGATTTTTTCTCCTCCTCTTTTGTTTTTTCGTTTGCATACCTATGTTATTCTATTCTTAAAAAAATTAAATATTTGACTTTGGATCAATAGCATAAGATTGTACTTACTTGGGGTGACCTAGTAATGAACACCTTTGCGACAATGATGAACATCCTCAGCACCCTGGTTTTGATTCCTGGCCCTGGATTTAAAAAAAAAATGTTTCCTTTCGCTTCCTGAGGGCAAATAGATCTCCAAAAATAGCTTGTGGTGAAATATTCAGTTGTGCATGGTAATATTCATAGGTGGACAGGGGTAAACCAACAAATTTTGAGGGGGTGTTAAAACAAATCTTTTCTTGGTCGATTCCAAATGTTCATTATTGAAAATAGTGAACCAAAAGCACTAGGAAACGTCTGTCAAATGTGTGTGGCACATAGCTTCCTCGTAACGATAAACAGATTGTATAAAAGGCGAGAAGATTTATTTTAGCTAATCCCAAAACTACAATCTCTAATAATTAGAGATTGTAGTTTTGGGATTAGCTAAAATAAATCTTGTTTCCGAAGAGTTTAAGACATTTTGTCAATAGACTGTTTGTCATACGACTTTGGTCAAAAGACACTTTGTCAAAACGACGTTTAGTCAAGACTGTTCATCAAAAGACTGTTTGTCAAGAGACTTTCGATCTTTCGGATCTCTTCAGCTCAGCGTGTGCAAACTAGCCTTTTCAGGCTGAGCGCTAGCTTAGGACGCTTGTTGAGTTTACAAGTTGGCGAAAGTCTTTTGACAAACAGTCGTTTGATACAATCTCTAAGTACATTGCACTATCCTCATAGGGGACCATCTACATGTCATCCGGCACAATTCCTGAAATTTTCTTTGAAATCTCACAATAACTTCGTTTAGTTTTGCCCGTTATAAGAATTTCATGGACATACCCGGAACCAAAATTGTTTAGGAAGGCCTGAAACGTAAAACTAGAGTGGAAATGTTTATAACCGTCTACTTCGATTTTGACGTGATAAACTGACGATCTCGATTATTATTCCATCTGGTAGCTTTGAAAAAACGTCTACTTTGTGGGTCGAAGCAAGAATGCTGTCCGAGGTGGCAGGAAGCTCAGCAGGGACGAAGATTTATCTTGAAACGTAGAAACAGAAATACCAAAGCTGCGTTGATGGCAGAAGGAAACGGCTCGATGGGGTACAGTAACTGTTCGTACAGCGTTTAAATTTTATTACTTCTGTCTCCCACTGTTACACCGGTAAGTTCTCGTTTTTCAGAGGGACTGTACTTTTTCCGGGATGCCGATTGGGAAGGATGAGTTTTTGCTTCGACCCGAGAAGACACAATAACTGTTGAGACGCCAGAGCGACGCTCTGCAGATTGCTGAGTCGAATGAACTCGGATTATCGAGAGAACTCAGGCGCGTTTTGTGGTGTTTTCTCACAAGGAAGGGATCAAAACGCGTCACTTTTGATGAAATCTTGGAAGATGGAACTCGTCCTTTGGAAAAAATTCCCAATCGTGCGGCACGAACGAGCGAATTTGCAAAATTCAATTTTTATGAACTTTAAAATGCTCAAAAATACTCTACTTGTCTCCTCTGACTCATCGATCCACATGTAAATTGTCCATTTTTGCTTTTCACTTTTCAAGGACGAAAAAAAAAAGTTCTCCAAAATCAAAATTTCCACTCGCGTTTTGCGTTTTAGACCTTTCTGAACAATTTTGGTTCCGTGTCTGTCTGTCTGTCTGTCTGTGTGTCTGTCTGTCTGTCTGTCTGTCTGTCTGTCTGTGTGTCTGTCATGATTTCCTTGTAACGCGCATAACTATACGAAGTTATTGTCCGATTTCTATGAAATTTTCAGGGATTGTGCGGGTTGGTGTGTAGACGGTCCCCTATGAAAATCATCATTCCCGGACTGATAGAAGCGACTGCGCATGCGCAAACGTGAATTCCTTGTAACGGCCATAACTTCTACATTTTCCATCCGATTTCAATGAAATTTTCAGGAAATTTACAAATTAGTATTTAGATGGTCCCCTATGAAAATCACCACCTTCGGACTGATAGTAGCCACTGCGCATGCGCAAACGTGAATTCCTTGTAACGGCCATAACTTCCACATTTTCTACCCGATTCTAATGAAATTTTCAGGGATTATGCGGATTAGGTTGTAGATGGTCCCCTATGATAATCATCACCTTCGGACTGATAGTAGCCACTGCGCATGCGCAAACGTGAATTTCCTTGTAACGTCCATAACTTCTACATTTTCCATCCGATTTCAATGAAATTTTCTAGGATGTTACAGATTATTTTGTTTTGATGTTGTGATGTTTTGAGATTAACTACTATGCATCGGATCATTTATTCGGATTTATTCATTTATAACAAATTACGTGAAGCAAAGGACATTGGTCCCATTGAATGCAACATACTAAAATTAATGAAATAAAGCCACTGCCGAGATTAGAATTATAAAAACCCGAAGAATGAAACCTCCCGATCGGTGGATACAGCTTTCGTAGAAGTACGCAACCACGAGAGACATTTTATGTCTTTGCGCCCCCTTTCCCCTTCATATTTCCTCTTCGCGTAACGCTCCCCTCATAACGCTCCCCGCGTGACGATTTTTCATTTATGTGCCATAGTAAAGACATAAAATGTCAAAATTAAAAATATATAAAATAAGAATACTTTTGTGGTACATATGTGAAAAAATTATTAAAATGAGTGAAGGGGGATGTAATTGAGTAAAGGAATAGAAAGAGAGAGAGTGAGAGGAATGAATAGAGATAGGTAGAGGGGGAAGAAAATAGAGAAAGAGGGGGAAGGAAATAGAGAAAGAGGGGGAAGGAAATCAAAGAAAGGAAGAGAAAGAAAAGTCAGCTTTCATAATGCGCCACCAAAGCACGCCGCAATCGTGTCAACGTTGGAAGGGAACGAATCCCCAGAGGAAGCGAATTCCAGAGCCTCGCACCTGACACTTTTATCGACTCAATAAAATGTTTTGATGAGCCGTGCACCTGGATGATGGAATTCAATCTAGAGCATTTACCCATATTAAAGAAATTCGTAAGGTAAGAAGGTAAAACAAAATCTCGGAAATTAATTAACTTAAAAATAAAAACGGCCATTCTTAATTTGTAAAAATTGGTCAGACTACAACCTAAGATGTTGTTGGCAAATGCAAAAATGTGTCCTCGGGGCTTCAAAATTGTAGCAAAACCATGTTTAAAAATGATGATCTCCAAAATCAAAATTTCCACTCGATTTTCACGTTTAGGCCCTGAACAATCATGATTCCGTGTCTGTCTGTGTGTTCGTGTGCCTTCATGAAATCCTTGTAACGGGCAAAACTATACGAGGTTGTCCGATTTCGATGAGATTTGCAGTGATTGTGCGGGTTGGCGTGTAGATGGTCCCCTATGAAAACCATCGCTTCTGGGCAGAAATTAGCCACTGCGTATGCGCAAACGTGAATATCCTTGTAACTGCCATAAGGGGGTTCGGTAGTCATAGGGTAAAAATAACCTTTTACGTGACCCATTATCTAGACAACGGTAAGTTCGATCTGCAAGATTTTTTTTCCATGTTGTTCAGCTACTCAAGGACAACAAATAAGCATATTGCTTTCCAAAAGTATCTTTAAACTTTTTTTGTACAGCTATTTTAGATAACCCTTTTTTTGAGTCAAACAAAAAAATTTTCTCGGCTTCCAAGTATTTTGTTTACGAAAAGCATAATATGAAATGCATATTATGAAGAATAATAGTTCTACACATTAGCATATTATGCTAATGTGTAGAACTATTATTCTTTCATAACACAAAAAAAGAATCATCTCGATATCATACGTAGTTCCAGAGATAATGGGTCAAACGCATTGAAAAACATAGTTTTGAGAAAAACGCAATAAACTGAAAATGTACCTACTAAGACGATTACGTCCCGATGCGTGCCAACTTGTTTCTCTTTTCCATGAACCTTTATGAAACCTCGTCACCAAACTTTTTTTTTATTTATTGCTACATGAATAATGTGCTTCACAGCAACTTCCATAAGCATAAAAAAGTGGAAAAAATGGCTTGTTCAAATGTTGAACAAGCAATAGCAGAGTAACTCCACTGGTACCGAAAAGCGGTTCGGAGATACTCAACTTCAGGCAACGATTGCAGGACATTTCCTGACTCAAACATGAAAGTTTTATATACCAAAATGTCGGGAATAATGTGTAGAATAATATTTTTAAAAAATCTGAAAAATGAAATTTTTGAAAATTTTTGACTACCGAACCCCCATAAGCTCTTCATTTATCATCCGAATTTAATGAATTTCACAGGGATTGTTTAGATTCACGTGTATATGGTTACCTTTGAATATCATGGCCCCCAAATCGATAGAGGGCTCTGCGCATGCGCAAACGTTATATCCTTGTACCATCCATAACATCTACATTATGGTTTATTGTTTTCAATAATAAACCTTTGGAATCGACCAAGAAAATTTTTTTTTCAACCCCCACTCAAAATTTGTTGGTTTACGTTTCAAGTCCGTCCGCCGCACAGTGGGCAAAATACCAATCTAGGTGGACAAAATTATTTTTTGGTCGGTTTTTTGTTCAAAATTGAATAAAAAGACGCTGATTACGGGAAAAATAATGAAAAGATTTCTTGACTTCAATGAAAGTAGGCAAACGATATTTAATGATATGTTTGTACATGTTTAATCTTAAATTCTTGACATTATGATTAGGTACTGATAAATTAATTTGAGACATTATTACATTTGACGTTATTACGGATGTAACTCTGAAATATTGAATCTGAAAATATTATAGTCATGTTCTTATTCGACATTGTAGAAGATTCAACTGTTAATGTGATTGAAGTTGCTTCTTTCAAGGTACGGCTTGTGGACCTGTCTTCTGCTGAGTAGAGAGCACTGAGCGCCGCAAAGCATAACTTTTCGGGACCAGCAGTCAACAATTCTTTCACTTTTCTTCTTTTTGTTTCATCGCTTGAGTCCTCAAACGGTTTTTCGGGATGCACAGCTGGTTGGTTCATGATAGCTCGAGTAATTTTGTAAGAAATGACAACTTCAAACTCTTTCCCACTCAGCCATGTCGAATATTTGTTGGAAAAAAATGCCTTCTTTCCTATGGATATTCTCCCACCTCTCTCCGATTTTGGTTTATTATTTTCAATAATAAGCCTTTGGAATCGAGCAAGAAAAAAAAATTTTTAACCCCCCCTCAAAATTTGATGTTTTACGTTTCAAGGTACGTAGAATCCGAAAATCGAATAAAAAAATTTCCGTCCGTCCGCCGTACGCCGTACGCCGTACGCCGTCCGCCGTCCGCCGTCCGCCGTACGCGGCACTTTTCTTAGCAACACTGGACCGATTTGGTTCAAATTTGGTTTATGGGCTCCATTTGGGGTCTAGTTGTGCCGCGAAGCTTTTGGTTGATGTAGGTCACTTCTAAGGGGTGAAAATTAAGGGTTGAAATTTTCAAGAGTGCCCTAGCTCGAAAACTCTCGAAATAAAGGTATCGTTTTTTCACCAATTTTAAATAGTACAGAATTTTTAAAAATTTTTGAGACCACCAGGAGCTCTGTAGGACAAACCGTTCGGTCCCTACGAGTATTTGAAGGTTTTCCTTTGATAAAACAGAATCATGAGTGTGAATCGCAAAAGAGGTCTAATCGCCGTTCAAATTTTATCTGACTAAAATGCGATCGCTGTTCATTTCTTCAAGTTGTATTCAGTTTTGCCTTCTGCGTAACCAGTAATCAAATTTCCATATCAAGCTTTCTATTTTTCGAATCGAGTGTGAAGCGTTTAGTTCTTTCTAATAAACTTGATTGTGAAGGTGTGAAGCCATTATAGTGTGGTAGGTAGTACCTACCAATAGTTGGTAGGTAAAAAAAAATTGGTAGGTAAAACAATGTTTTTAGGTAAAAAACGCTGCAAATCATTGCTCACTGATCAGATCACTGATCAGCTGAGTGAGCTCCGAAGCCATTTTCAATGCTATTGAATGGAAGTGCTCTTCCAGGCGTCTCCAGCATTCGAGGAGATCTTCTTCACTCCTCACATCACTGATCAGCTGAGTGAGCTCGAAAGCCATTTTCAATCCTATTGAATGGAAGTGCTCTTCCAGGCGTCTCCAGCATTCGAGGAGATCTTCTTCACTCTTCTGATCACTGATCAGCTGAGTGAGCTCCGAAGCCATTTTCAATCCTATTGAACGCAGGAGCTGAAATTTGAGAGGGAAGGTCAAGGGAGAATACAGATGGTGGTAGGTGCTATTGATGGAGAACCAGTGATCTATACAGAAGGATGATCTATACTTAAAATAATAAACCTTTGAGCAATGATTTGCAGCGTTTTTTGAAAAGTATCACAACATTTTTGATAATTTTTAAATTTAATATTTCTGAAGAATCGTCGAGATTACCTAACCCAATGACCTAGTGAGGTTTTCGTGGCGATCTTTCTTCGGTAGCTGTTTCCATTCCTCGACAAATTGATGGCGAGGAATAGTGATATTTATACCTGAAAATCAACTATTTTATTAAGTAACTCGGAAAACGCATTAAATCGCAAAAAAAGTGGTTGAATGGCGAAACTAGAACACTTGAAGAAACGAAAAAAATCGGATTTCCTTGGCAACTCTTGGCCGTGTGCTACTTTAACTCCAAGATGTCAATTATCATTTTTAAAAATACGGTATGGCGTATACTCATAAACATACAGTATCAGACACTATTTTTACAATTTTAGCAGCAAAAAATAGTACTTACTCCTTTCAATGGTTTCCATTATAGCTGACACCAAGCCTGGAACGATTCTGTCTACAACTAACTGCAGCGTAGACGAGAAAAGTTGGGGGTTCATAGTAGCTGGTAATACGATCTTATTCGAACAGGAAACGGCGAAACTTTGAATCAAAGTTTTTACAGCCATAGAAGGTTTTGACGATGTAAATATTGACGTTTTGGGGACGTTTTGGGGAAATTTAAGCCGACCGAAATGCGATCGATGTTTTTCATGTTGGTTGGTGGTAACAATGGCAAACCCGTGTTCTCTGCAAACGAGTGATCTATATAGAAAAATAATAAACCACTGTGTAATAATACTTTGAATTTGTTGAAATTTTCCAGGATTGTTGAAATTGGCATGTAGGTGGTAGCTAGTATTCATTGGATCATCTATAGGTACAATAGGGTTATGAATACGAGGAAGCTATGTGCCACACCCATTTGGCAAACTTAATAAAATTTGGAACCTTAAATGGTACCTACTTATGTGAACTGATTCCCATCGTCTGTTTGTTGTAGATCTGTAGTTGGGAGAGTTGGTAGATAATTAAATAATATAAGTACACAATTTAATGAAAAACACGGTGGATTTTATTAACCGTTTGACTCCCAGTGGGACAATACGTCCCAGTGCAACTTCAAAAATTACCAGTGGGGAAAGCGGTCTCAGAAACGCTTGTATAACTATGCCTGCATATCCCACTGGTCTCTAACGATCATGTGGGGTAGATCGCAGCACAGAGAGTTTTGGGAGAACCATGGTGTAGTGTTGGAACAGTTTTTCCCATCAATAACCTGCAGTTGGGACAAACGTTCCAGTGATGCAATACCGTTGGGACCAGAACGTCCCATTCATAAAATACTAGTGGGACACTTGGTCCCAGCCTTCATGTGGTCCCCACTCCTCACCTATGAATCAGAAAATCATAACTGGACTAGTTTTCTGGCTGTTGGATCTTATTAAAATACTGCGCCAGATTTGATTCAAAATTTCCCATTAAAACAAAAATTGGGAGTCAAGGGGTTAAGAAATTTCATTGTACATTGAAACAACGTAAAATTTACACAGATTCAACAATAGTCTACGATGGATTCACCTTGATCTTGATTCTCGTGACGAGCAGGTAAAAACATGATATTTCATCATGGCCCCCAAATTGATGGTGTCTTCAGCGCATGCGCAATCGTTAAACCCTTGTGAAAGTCAAAACTTCTACACTTTCCCTCTGAATTTGATGACATTTTTACGGATTGTAAAGATTGATGTGTTCAGGAAGGTCTGAAACGTAAAACGCGAGTGAAAATTTCGATTTTGGATAACTTTGGTTTATTATTTTCAATAATAAGCCTTTGGAATCGAGCAAGAAAAAAAAAACGTCTGCCAAGTTGGGTGGGCAGTATAGCTTCCTCACTCATTGTAACATGGACGTATAGAATCAGTTGGCGAAAAACAGGAGAGGAAATGGCCTTGGAGCTCACTCAGCTGATCAGTGACCACTCAGGCACCTTCAGCATTCTCCATTGACCCTGCCTCTCAAATTTCAGCTTCCTGCG
Organism: Apolygus lucorum; assembly: GCA_009739505.2. Taxonomy (NCBI): domain Eukaryota; kingdom Metazoa; phylum Arthropoda; class Insecta; order Hemiptera; family Miridae; genus Apolygus; species Apolygus lucorum. The sequence continues at coordinate 46,555,640 of CM019179.2, forward strand.
TTCAACAGGAGAGAAAATGGCCTTGGAGCTCACTCAGCTGATCCGAAGGTGCTGAAATTTAGAGGGGACCGTCTAGGACCTAACCCGCACAATCCCTGAAAATTTCATCAAAATCGGACCACAGGTTAGTATAGTTTTGCCCGGGACAAGGATTGACCACAGACAGACAGACAGACCGACAGACAGACAGACACGGAACCAAAATTGTTCGGGAAGCTCTAAAACGCAAAAAGCAAGTGGAAATTTTGATTTTGGAGGACATTTTTTTTTTTTTCACTTCTTTCACGAATACAAAGCTTCCCTACCTTCGGTAGTGAGGAAGCAAAATTTTAACCCCCCCTCAAAATTTGATGTTTTACGTTTCAAGGTACGTAGAATACGAAAATCGAATAAAAAACGCTGCAAATCATTGCTCAAAGGTTTATTATTTTAAGTATAGATCATCCTTCTGTATAGATCACTGGTTCTCCATCAATAGCACCTACCACCATCTGTATTCTCCCTTGACCTTCCCTCTCAAATTTCAGCTCCTGCGTTCAATAGGATTGAAAATGGCTTCGGAGCTCACTCAGCTGATCAGTGATCAGAAGAGTGAAGAAGATCTCCTCGAATGCTGGAGACGCCTGGAAGAGCACTTCCATTCAATAGGATTGAAAATGGCTTTCGAGCTCACTCAGCTGATCAGTGATGTGAGGAGTGAAGAAGATCTCCTCGAATGCTGGAGACGCCTGGAAGAGCACTTCCATTCAATAGCATTGAAAATGGCTTCGGAGCTCACTCAGCTGATCAGTGATCTGATCAGTGAGCAATGATTTGCAGCGTTTTTTACCTAAAAACATTGTTTTACCTACCAATTTTTTTTTACCTACCAACTATTGGTAGGTACTACCTACCACACTATAATGGCTTCACACCTTCACAATCAAGTTTATTAGAAAGAACTAAACGCTTCACACTCGATTCGAAAAATAGAAAGCTTGATATGGAAATTTGATTACTGGTTACGCAGAAGGCAAAACTGAATACAACTTGAAGAAATGAACAGCGATCGCATTTTAGTCAGATAAAATTTGAACGGCGATTAGACCTCTTTTGCGATTCACACTCATGATTCTGTTTTATCAAAGGAAAACCTTCAAATACTCGTAGGGACCGAACGGTTTGTCCTACAGAGCTCCTGGTGGTCTCAAAAATTTTTAAAAATTCTGTACTATTTAAAATTGGTGAAAAAACGATACCTTTATTTCGAGAGTTTTCGAGCTAGGGCACTCTTGAAAATTTCAACCCTTAATTTTCACCCCTTAGAAGTGACCTACATCAACCAAAAGCTTCGCGGCACAACTAGACCCCAAATGGAGCCCATAAACCAAATTTGAACCAAATCGGTCCAGTGTTGCTAAGAAAAGTGCCGCGTACGGCGGACGGCGGACGGCGGACGGCGTACGGCGTACGGCGTACGGCGGACGGACGGAAATTTTTTTATTCGATTTTCGGATTCTACGTACCTTGAAACGTAAAACATCAAATTTTGAGGGGGGGTTAAAAATTTTTTTTTCTTGCTCGATTCCAAAGGCTTATTATTGAAAATAATAAACCAAAAATTTCCGTCCGTCCGCCGTACGCCGTACGCGGCACTTTTCTTAGCAACACTGGACCGATTTGGTTCAAATTTGGAATATGGGCTCCATTTGGGGTCTAGTTGTGCCGCGAAGCTTTTGGTTGATGTAGGTCACTTCTAAGGGGTGAAAATTAAGGGTTGAAATTTTCAAGAGTGCCCTAGCTCGAAAACTCTCGAAATAAAGGTATCGTTTTTTCACCAATTTTAAATAGTATTGAATTTTTAAAAATTTTTGAGACCACCCGGAGCTCTGTAGGGCAAACCGTTCGGTCCCTACGAGTACTTGAAGGTTTTCCTTCGATAAAACAGAATCATGAGTGTGAATCGCAAAAGAGGTCTAATCTCCGTTGAAATTTTTTCTGACTGAAATGTATCGCTGTTCATTTCTTCGATTTGTATACAGTTTTGCCTTCTGCGTAACCAGTAATCAAATTTCCATAATCAAAAGTCAGTGGAGAATACTGAAGGCGCCTGAGTGGTCACTGATCAGCTGAGTGAGCTCCAAGGCCATTTCCTCTCCTGTTGAACGCAGGAACCTGAAATTTGAGAGGCAGGGTCAATGGAGAATGCTGAAGGCGTCTGAGTGGTCCCTGATCAGCTGAGTGAGCTCCAAGGCAATTTCCTCTCCTGTTTAACGCAGGAACCTGAAATTTGAGAGGGCGGGTCAATTGATAATGCTGAAGGCGCCTGAGTGGTCACTGATCAGCTGAGTGAGCTCCAAGGCCATTTCCTCTCCTGTTGAACGCAGGAACCTGAAATTTGAGAGGGCGGGTCAATGGAGAATGCTGAAGGCACATGAGTGGTCACTGATCAGTTGAGTGAGCTCCAAGGCCATTTCCTCTCCTGTTGAACGCAGGAACCTGAAATTTGAGAGGGCGGGTCAATGGAGAATGCTGAAGGCACATGAGTGGTCCCTGATCAGCTGAGTGAGCTCCAAGGCAATTTCCTCTCCTGTTTAACGCAGGAACCTGAAATTTGAGAGGGCGGGTCAATGGAGAATGCTGAAGGCACATGAGTGGTCCCTGATCAGCTGAGTGAGCTCCAAGGCAATTTCCTCTCCTGTTTAACGCAGGAACCTGAAATTTGAGAGGGCGGGTCAATTGATAATGCTGAAGGCGCCTGAGTGGTCACTGATCAGTTGAGTGAGCTCCAAGGCCATTTCCTCTCCTGTTGAACGCAGGAACCTGAAATTTGAGAGGGCGGGTCAATGGAGAATGCTGAAGGCACATGAGTGGTCACTGATCAGCTGAGTGAGCTCCAAGGCCATTTTCTCTCCTGTTGAACGCAGGAAGCTGAAATTTTAGAGGGAAGGTCAAGGGAGAATGCAGATGGTGGTAGGTGCTATTGATGGAGAACCAGTGATCTATACAGAAAATAATAAACCTTTGAGCAATGATTTGCAGCGTTTTTTGCTTTTGAGTCTACCAAGATAGCGGAAGCTTCGTTTTCACTTTTCAAGGTTGAAAAAAAAAAGATCTCCAAAGCCAAAATTTCCACTCGCGTTTTACGTTTCAGGCCTTCCTGAACAATTTTGGTTCCGTGTCTGTCTGTCTGTGTGTCTGCAATGAAATTGTTATAACGAGCAAAACTATACTAAGATATAGCCCGATTTCAATGAAATTCTAAGAGATTGTGCTGATTGAGATGTAGATGGTCCCCTATGAAGGCAGTGCAAGTTCCATAGTCACTGATGTTTTGAGATTAGCCATCGGATCTTGTACACAGTAGGAAAGGATACGAGGAAGCTATGTGCCACATCCGCTACGCCGACTTTTCTTTCCAAAATTTGCTTCTACTAAAAATTTTGTTCCATGCGCCTAAATGAAGAAAAAACATTTTGAGTCCACAGCAATAATTCGATTTTTTTTTAATCGGTGAGAGGGAACTCATGAATGAGGCGGACGGTTCGTAGGCGGTTCTAAAATAGGTAGCAGTGATTTTCTTGGAAACCTTACAAATTAGAAGCAGATGGGTGGTGGGGGAGTATTTCAGCGAGTGGAGGGGAAGTTGTGGCGGAGGAGTGGGGGGAAGATGTCGAAGGAGGGGAAATTTCGGGGGGGTACAAAGAAAAAGGGGAAGTGAGGTGGTTGAACTGTGAAGGTCCGCCGGGGGCCCCCACTCGGCTCCCCCCCCCTCCTCCCCACACAATCCCGACCGCTGGGGCCCCTTCCCGAAGGTGCAACGGGTTTTCAGCTTTCGACGGGCACTCGATAATTCAGGTCGGACGAATTTCTGTTCTTCCAAGATGGTTCCACCATATTATGAACTGATCTGATCCGATTTCCCACAATGAGAACTGATCTGATATTTATTTATTTATTCGTTGGAATGGCAAGCCCGATACAATATACTTACTACATAATTGAAGTGGAAATAACTCATGTACTACAATACTGTCCAAGTTACAGCGCCTAGAAACAAAAATGAAAAAAAATTGAAGTCAAATTTATTTTTGAAGTCATTCTCATTTTTGGAAGATTAAGTCTGTTTATTTTATTACTCAGAATAAGGTGCAAACACGTGGAAAGTCAGTGGTTTGTCGACGAAATCGATGTCTGGGTTGATAATATCAACTATAATATCGATAATGTCTGGGTTGATAATATCAATGCGTTGATAATACTACAGTATATTATACTGTAGTACTATGACCTAGTACTAGTATATTATACTGTACTATTTGACCTGATTAAGCATAATATAAATTGATCTAATCTAAATAAATATGAACTGATCTGATCTACATAAGTACAAACCGAAGGTGCAACGGGTTTTCAGCTTTTGACGAGCACTCGATTATTCAGGTCGAACAAAATGCAGTTCTTCGCAGATTGTGCAAGGAAATTCTGAACTGATTCCACCATATTATGAACTGATTTGATCTGATTTACCATAATAAAAACTGATCTGATCTGATTTACCATAATATGAACCAATCTGATCTGATCAATAATAATACAAACTAATCTGGTCTTCTATACTTGAACTAATCCCATCTACCATAATGTGGACTGATCTGATCGGATTTACCATAATATGAACCAATCTGATCTGATCAACAATAATACGAACTAATCTGGTCTTCTATACTTGAACTAATCTCATCTACCATAATGTGAACTGATCTGATCGGGTTTACCATAATATGAACCAATCTGATCTGATCAACAATAATACGAACTAATCTGGTCTTCTATACTTGAACTAATCTCATCTACCATAATGTGAACTGATCTGATCGGATTTACCATAATATGAACCAATCTGATCTGATCAACAATAATACGAACTAATCTGGTCTTCTATACTTGAACTAATCCCATCTACCATAATGTGAACTGATCTGATCGGGTTTACCATAGTTAATGTGAACCAGTCTGGTTTACCATAATGTGAACTGATTTGATCAGTCAACCTTAATACGAACTAATCTGGCCCACCTTAATATGAAATAATCTGGTCTGTTTAATCATAGTATGAACCAATTTGATCTGATCAACAATACCTAATATATGAACCAATCTCATCTACCATAATGTTAGCTTATCTGATCTACCTTAATACAAACTGATTTGATCTACTATAAAATTAACTGATCTGATCAGATTTAACATACTTAATATGAACCGGTCTGGTTTACCAAGATGTGAACTGATTTGATGTGATCATCCCAAATACGAACTAATCTGATCGTATGAAATTATATGATCTGATTTACTATAATATAAACCAATCTGATCTGATCAACAATAAAATGAACTAATCTGGTCTACCATACTATCAACTAGTCCTATCTGCCATAATGTGAACTGATCTGATTTACCATCATGCAAATTGATTTGATGTACCAGAATATTAACTGATATGATCAGATTTATCATAATAATGATGAACTGATTTAATTTGATCTACCATAATACGTTCTAATCTGATCAATCATAATATGAAATGAGCTGATCTGATTTACCATAATGTAGGTACACATCTGCTCTACCACAATATGGAATGATCTGATCTACCGTGGTATGAACTGATCAGATCTAACATAATATGAACTGATCTGATCAGATTTACCATAATATAAACTGATTTAATTTGATCTACCATAATATCTAGGATCTAATATTTAGGATCTAATCTGATCCTCCATAATATGAACTGATCTGATCTACCAAACTATAAACTGATATTATCTGCCATAATTTGAACTGATCTGCTTTTCCTTAATAAGAACTGATATGATATACTATAATATGAACTGATCTGATCAACCATAATATGAACTGATCTGATCAACCATAATAGGAACTGATCTGATCATATTTACGATAATAAGAATTGATCTGATATACCTACTATAATATGATCTGAACTGATCCACCATAATATGAACTGATCTGATCTACCATACTATAAACTGATATTATCTACCATAATGTGAACTGATCTGATTTGCCTTGATAAGAACTGATATGATATACTATAATATAAATTGATCTGATCAACCATAATAGGAATTGATCTGATCATATTTACGATAATAAGAATTGATATGATATACTATAGTATGATCTGATCTGATCAACCATAATATAAACTGACCTGATCAAATTTACCTTAATATGATCTTATACGATTTACCATAATAAGAACTGATCCAATATACCTACTGTAATATGAACTGATCTGATCAACCATGATATGAACTGAGCTGATCTGATTTACTATAATATGAAAGTTGTAGAAAACGCCTGTTCAGAGAATTTGGCGCAAAGAATATTTTTAGTACATTATGAGTGAAAGATCGGATTTCCAGAGAAATATTTCCACCTATTTTTAGTCTTTTTTGGCTATGAAAAATTTTAGTACCTTCCGAGTTCACCAAGGTGGAGGACGTAAGTAATGTTTCCACTTTTCGAGGAAAAAAAAATCCTCCAAAATCAATATTTCCAATCGCGTTTCACGTTTTAGACATTTTTCAAAGATTTCGTTTTGTCTGCTTGAGTAAAACTGAAATCCTTGTGATGATAGCTTCTACATTTTCCATCCGAATTCGATAAATTTTGAGTGATTGTGCGGGTTGGCGTGTAGATGGTCCCCTATGAAATTCATCACCCCCGGATTGATGGCAGCCTCTGTGCTGCCAACGTGAAATAAGCATAATTTCAACAGCTCCCATTCGACTTCGATGGAATTTTTGGGGATTTTGTGGTTGAGACACTCACTCTCACCTGATCATCAAATTTGGAGGGTAGTGCAAGGTATTTAGAGATTAACTATTATGCATCGGATCATCTACACAATCGGGTTATGGATACGAGGAAGCTATGTGCCACACTCACTTGGCAGACATTTTAAACTAGATACAATAATGTTATAACATAACAATTTATGCATATTCATAATAATCATATGCATATTAAAATTATGCAATTTCAAGCTGATCTGATACTAGGCAGTTATTATATTTTTTAATAATTGTGAGTTGATGGTTCAAATCATAACGCAACTATTTGTGGGCCATTCAAACTCGCATAACAAGGTTATCAAAATTTCTTTTTTGTGTTTTTTTAATTTCAATGATAAACCTTTAGAATTGACCAAGAAATGATTTTTTTAACCCCCTAAAAATTTACTTTTCAAGGTAGGTAGAATCCAAAAATCGAATAAAAATTGGTCCTCCGTCCGCCGTACGCGGTACTTTCTTTAGTTTCCATGGACCGATTTTGATGAAATTTGGAGTATGGGCTCCATTTGAGCCCTAAAGTCTCTTCTAAAGGTTGAAAAATACGGGATACAATTTTGACAAGCCTTAGTTGAATGAAAAGCTTTCGAAATGAAGGTATTGTTTTTTCATCGATTTAAAATTGTATTGAATTTTTAGAATCGAATGAGACCACATAGATGTTGGTACTTATATTGTATAATTATAAAATCGTGGTTCTTTACCTTCTTCAAAGCAATATGGTTGGGTCCGAAGACATCAAATTCATTCCAACTGATGAAATTGTGAAGATCAAAGTCAAGTTACAAATCACCGAAAAAATGTACGCACTCTCATGTAATTAAAATCGTACAAATTTCAATTTGATGAATTCACAACTGCTAATAACGCAAAATTCTTGGTTACTTGTAGGAAATCGGACAAAATAACTACGGAAAAACTGGCAATCACATTAAGCTGCAAATAAGAAAGCAATCACAATAGTAATAAGCAATAAGACAATTATAACAGTTATGTAACAGTCAGTTACTGACTGTCACAACTGAATCAGTGCAGAATACGAGGAGGAAATTTCCCAGTCCTTACTCTTCAAAACAGGGAAATATCCCCCTCGGCTTAGCATCAAGGCTGCCAACTTACGTTGAAAATGAGTTGAGTAGACCTTGAGTGGACCTTCAGGCTGAGTGTGCACTTAGGCGACCACCACACTTAAGTGCGCCGCCTCAATATCGGCCATTGAGTGAAGGGAGACCCTCAAACCATATGAGTGTGAGTGGACATGCATTTTTAAGGGGGTCTCAATCGGTCGCCAGTCGTTCCTCGTTCCGGGTCAGTATTTCGCGAAATGGACGGAGGCAAAAATGTAAAAAGTTGTACCTAAATTTTAAATTTTCAAGGATTTAGGAATTCATTAGTGCACGGCCCTAGGGAATTAAAAAACTAAAATATTGCCGTAGGAATCATCAAAATTGAACAATAATTGCCAGAGAAATATGGGAAAACCGGTAATTCAGTTATGTTTTTCCCATAAAATGAAGCTAAACTTAAAATATTCAAGGATTTTAGAAATTCATTAGTGCATGGGCCTTGGGAATTGAAAAACTGAAAGATTGCCGCTCGAACCATCAAAATTGAACAATAATTGCCAGAGAAATATGAAAAAAACCGTTTATTCAGTAGTTTTCCCCATTTTTCCCTGGCAATTATTGTTCGATTTTGATGATTCTGGAGGCAATCTTTCAGTTTTCAATTCCCTAGGGGCCGTGCACTAATGAATTTCTAAAGTCCTTTAAAATTTCAAATTAAGGTACAAATTTTCAAGTTTTTGCCATTTCAATTTCGCGAAATACTGACCCGGAACGAGGAACGAGGAACGAACGGCGACCGACTGAGACCCCCATGTCTATGAATTCCGTCCTGAAATTCTCCCCTCAAGTTTCCTCAAAGTTCTGCATACAAACGTTTGAACATACGCGGTGGCTATCGATGATCAATGATGAAATTTATAGGGAAACAAATCTAAGCAACTGTCTTCTAACCATCTCAATTTGGGAGAAATCGGAAAATTAGGTACCAAGTCTGAAATATGGTGGAGGATTTTACTATTCGGATGCGCGGGAGGTCATCAATCCGAGAAGCGATGAATTTCATAGGAAACTAATAAAAAGACCACAACCCAACATTAATTCAGACGGAACTTTCAGCATGTTTCGAAAATCGCTGAGTTGGGAATCAAATTGGAGATTCTCGAATGTCAATTCACTGTCCGCCCATGGAAAATTTTAAATGATTATTTTGGCAATCAATAGGAACTGCAGGAGTTCCACGTCCATTGTTCAGTCCAGTCGCGCCTGTTAATCTGCAGGCTATACTAAACCCGCAACCTTGAAGTGTTTGGCAAAAAGAAGTTTCGCAACCTCTGCGGCACATTCGGACGAACCGACCTTGGGAGAGCTAGAATGGACTAAATTTTGTTATTTACATCATAGATTTGGTAGGTATTGTATTCGAACAAGTAAAAAATGTGTCCACTTGGATGGACAGTATACTCGTAGTTCCCTCACCCTAAATAATTTATGGAGATCGTTCCTTCTCATGGGTACCAATAATCCCAAATACCCAATTTCTTCCAAAATATTGAGGGTAGTTGGGGACTATTGAATACTTGAAGGAATAATGAAATTAGAACAACTTATATCGGCAAAATATTGACTCAAAACTTTTACTTCCAATACGTCCATCACAATAATTTTCCTCTCCACTTATCTTCTTCTTCCCTTATCTCCTACCATGGTAAGGATGCAACAGTTACTGGACCCAAAATACTTGCCTCTGAATTTCATCATGATTGTTCTTTCTGAACTTGAAATTTGTCTCATGAAAAAAATTGGATTCTGCGAAATTGCGAAATGGGTTTGAGATTGTGAGAAAATTGATGTTTCAGGAGACTTACTTTAGCCGTGATGAAATTCCTGGGGAATCATTCTCGCCCTCACCCACAAGCTATCCGAATTTCATGAAAATCGGAGGGTTCGTACAGTTTCCCTGATAATAAAGTAGACCAAAGACAGTCAAGGAACAACATTTCGAACTCTTAGTAGGTACTTTGGTTTCATTGAGCCTAAGTGCCAAATTTTTGAAACAAGTTCACGTAATTTAAATTCAGATGCCTAACCATTTCAAGTTTCTTTGCTGGGACTATCTAGGTAACGGAAGAAACGTTTTTAATTTTCATGGGTAAAAAAGTGTTCTCTAAAATCAAAATTTCCAATCGCGATTTACGACCTTTTTGAACAATTTGGGTTTCGTGTCTGTCTGTCTTTCGTGAAATCCTTGTATTGGACAAAACTACAAAGATATTGACCGATTAAGATGAAAATTTCAGGGGTTGCCACCGTGAAACAAATCAGTGTTGCCAGGACACCAAAAAACACATATTTCGCGGATTTTTGTGTGTTTTCCCTTTAATCCGGATGTGGACATCTACGACTGTCTACCAAAACTAACAGACGAATGAAAAATACTGATTTCACAGATATCAAACATGTTTTTGCATCTTTTTTTATCAATATAATAAGTGATATCGATGGAATATCGAAAGAAAAATACTGATTTCACTGATATCGAATATGTTTATGCGTCGTTTTTATCGATATCTGCTAACATATTGCCAGTTCAAATTATACTCGTAAAAAGTTGTATTAATACATAATATAGTAAAACAATACAAAACAGGAACTATGTCGGTCATAGTCATGGGTTGTCATGTTCTTTCAACATTGTTGTTTATGTGTTGCATTCATCTTTTGTTTCTATTTATTTTGGTTCTTTATTATTTTTAAATTTTAGGAGAAATTGATAAATTTGGGAAGGAATGTAAAGATAATTTTTTTTCTTTCGATATCAACATTGACATTTTCATGTCTTTGCTTTGGCACATAAACTAAAAATCGTCACGAGAACTAAGCAAGTCTTGCTCACGCGACCAATAAATAAAATAGACTCACTGTGTTGCGTAGAGAACAATCAACTGTTTTCTTATTTTGATGCTTGGGTACATGAACTAACAACCTTACTTCACTACCTTGTTGTGTAGTGGTTGACATGAAAATGTCCCAATGTGTTGCAGACTCGTATGCAAGCATTTAAAATTGAGTTTCTTCAAAAGACTTTCTCGTTCATGCTGTTCCTAAACTTTTCAAAGAAAAATGCCGCCGACATTTGGGAGCGCAATGCGATTTTTTTCCTTTCGATATTCAATAATATCGCAAGAAAAATATCGATACAAATATCGGAAATATCGAAACAAAATATCGATATCAATAATATCGAAAGTATCGAATCGTCACTTGGTACGGCTGTTCAAATTCGAGGCACCCATGTCCCTACTAATGTTATGACAGCTAAGAGCGAGGGGGGGGGGGGGAGAGGCACTGTTTCTAACTCAAAGTACTAACCAAATTACGTTCGTACGTTACTAACGCTGCAAATTATTACTCAAAGGTTTTTTATTTTTATATAGATCACTGGTCTGCAAAGAACATGGCTTTGCCATTGTCACAAATTGTCACTGCCATTGTCTACCCCATCCATAGATACTACCTACCTACCACGTACCTACAGCGGTCGCATTTTAGTCAGATAAAATTTGAACAGAGATTAGGCTTCTTTTGCGATTCAAACTCGTGTTTCTGATTTATCATAAGTCCAACCCTTAAGTTCTCGTAGGGAGCGAACGGTTTGTCCTACAGGTCTCCTCGTGGTCTCTAAGAATTCTAAAAATTTAACACTACCTGCCTTAAATTGATGGAAAAACAGTACCTTTGTATCAAAATTATTTGAGCTAGGGCGTTTTCAAAATTTTAACCCTTATTTTTCAACCCTTAGAAGTGACCTACATCAACCAAAATCTTCGGGGCACAGCTAGACCCCAAATGGAGCCCATACACCAAATTTCATCAAAATCGGTCCATGGGAACTAAAAAAAGTGCCGCGGACGGCCAAATGTTTATTCGATTTTTAGATTCTACGTACCTACCATGAAACGTAAACCAACAAATTTTGAGGGGGGTTGAACATTTTAACCTTGAAAAGGTTTTAGCGATGGGACCCCCCGCCGAAAAACGACAGGAAAAATCGACAGTAAAAAGCGACAGGAAAAAGCGACAGGAAAGTAGCGCTATGATTTATCATATGCTTGACGACAAATATGCTTGACATCCTCTCCTGTTGAACGCAGGAAGCTGAAATTTGAGAGGGCGGGTCAATGGAGAATGCTGAAGACGCCTGAGTGATCACTGATCAGCTGAGTGAGCTCCAAGGCCATTTTCTCTCCTGTTGAACGCAGGAAGCTGAAATTTGAGAGGGCGGGTCAATGGAGAATGCTGAAGGCGCCTGAGTGATCACTGATCAGCTGAGTGAGCTCCAAGGCCATTTTCTCTCCTGTTGAACGCAGGAAGCTGAAATTTGAGAGGGCGGGTCAATGGAGAATGCTGAAGGTGCCTGAGTGGTCACTGATCAGCTGAGTGAGCTTAAATATTACAGTGGAAGAAAGATAAAGAGGGAGAGGGAGCAAAAACCTTTTCAAGGTATGTCACATTTTAGCCATTAGGCTCTAAGCGGAAATCATCCGGGGGTGCAGGGGGCGAAGCCCCCGCCGAGGCGCGCAGCGCCGAGTTTTTCTTGGTCGATTCCAAAGGTTCATTATGGAAAAAAATAAACCAAAAGAGGCCTAATCTCCGTTCAAATTTTAGCTGACCGAAATGCAATCGATGTTTTTCTTCTTGTTGGTTGGTGGTAACAATGGCAAAGCCGTGTTCTTTGCAGACGAATGATCTGTATAGAAAAATAATAAACCTCTGTGTAATAATTTGCAGCATTTTTTGTACTAGTTGTATTTATTGTGCAAGGGTGGTTGATTCATTGTGTATTGTATTTATTCTGTAAGAGTCCAACTCTTAAGTCTTTCTATCGAGCGAACGGTTGGTCCTACAGAACTCCAGGTAGTCTCATTCGATTCTAAAAATGCACTTCTACTTTAAATGATGAAAAAGCAATACCTTTATATCAAAAGTTTTCGAGGTAGAACATTTTTCGATTCCGAAGGTTCATCATTGAAAATAATTAACCAAAATTGGCTGAAAATCGGTTTTTAATTCTCTGAAAGTTCACTCAATTATTTATATTTCACGATTTGGATTTTCCCCCCATTTATTACTCTTCTTATAATTGAGTTGTTCCTAGTGTCTAGAATTGATAAACCACCAGTTGTTCCTAGTGTCTAGAATTGATAAACCGCAGATTCTGCGAGGCAGGTGTTCAGCAGAAAGGTCGTCACTAAGAGTTGTTGTGGAGCAGTTCTTCGCCAAAATATCTGTTTCAAAACCAATCGAGGCGCGAGATGACTGCGAATCTTCCGCTGAGGTGGGGATCCGCCAGGGGTGGGAGTCAGTAAGGACAGTCGAGACCGCGAATAAAATTCCTCGACCAGTCGGCACTCGGCCACCCCGTTTTGTTCCTTTCCTGTTCGCCAGAACGTCATTTTCTTCGTTCAAATCGTTCATTATTTGCGAAATAGTGATTTCGGGTCGCCCTGCCGTGATGTTCAAGTGCAGTTTGCCGGAATTGCCAGCAGCCATCATTGCACAACCTGATGGTGGCTACCGCCGAAACCTGATCGTCCTTCTATGTTGAAAATCCGGTAATAAAGCTCAATATTCCCCACAGAGTTGTTGGGGGTGCCTACGAAGTTGATTTTTTTCGATCAGGATACCATACTATCATACAGTAAGATAGGTGGGACGAAACCCTGCAATTTTGGTTTTTGTAATCGTCCAGGCGCAAATTTTCCAAAACTTGAATCTTATTTTGGGATCTCACCCGAACTATGCAAAACACCTTGTCACCTTCGACCATTCGTCAATGAGAAATTTGACATAAAAATCGCTGCAAATTATTACACAAAGGTTTATTATTTTTCTATATGTACAGATCACACGTCTGCAAAGAACACAGCTTTGCCATAGTCACCACCCACCAACCATATTTGTGCTTCACAATCAAGTTTATTTTGAAGAAATATACGCTTCACAGTCAATTTGAATAAATAGGGGGTTGAGGGTGCCTTCAATAGGAAATTTGATTACTAGTTATTAAGGACGCAGAACTGAGAAACAAACAAAGAAACAAACAATTATCAGTAATTTGGTAAGCTAAGATTGAAACGGAGATTAGGCCTCTTTTGCGATTCACACTCGTGTTTCTGATTTATCATAAATCAAAATCTTCATTTCTCAGGGAGTGAACGGATGGTCCTACAGAGCTCCAGGAGGTCTCTAAAAAATTATTGGATTCTAAAAATTCATTACTATTTTAAATTGATGAAAAAATAAATTCCTCTATATCGAAATTTTTTGAGATTTTCAAAATTTCAGGCCTTATTTTTCAACCTACCTACCTACAGAAGTGACTGACATCGACAAAGCTACGGGGCACAACTAGACTCTAAATGGAGCCCAAATACCAAATTTCATCAAAATCGGTTCATGGTAACTAAGCAAAGTGCCGCGTACGGCGGGCGGATGGAAAATTTTGGTTTATTATTTTCAATAATAAGCCTTTGGAATCGAGCAAGAAAAAAAAAATTTTAACCCCCCCCCTCAAAATTTGATGTTTTACGTTTCAAGGTACGTAGAATACGAAAATCGAATAAAAAAATTTCCGTCCGTCCGCCGTACGCGGCACTTTTCTTAGCAACACAGGACCGATTTGGTTCAAATTTGGTATATGGGCTCCATTTGGGGTCTAGTTGTGCCGCGAAGCTTTTGGTTGATGTAGGTCACTTCTAAGGGGTGAAAATTAAGGGTTGAAATTTTCAAGAGTGCCCTAGCTCGAAAACTCTCGAAATAAAGGTATTGTTTTTTCACCAATTTTAAATAGTATTGAATTTTTAAAATTTTTTGAGACCACCCGGAGCTCTGTAGGACAAACCGTTCGGTCCCTACGAGTACTTGAAGGTTTTCCTTCGATAAAACAGAATCATGAGTGTGAATCGCAAAAGAGGTCTAATCTCCATTCAAATTTTATCGGACTAAAATGCGATCGCTGTTCATTTCTTCGATTTGTATACAGTTTTGCCTTCTGCGTAACCAGTAATCAAATTTCCATAAGAAGCTTTCTATTGGTTTATTATTTTCAATAATAAGCCTTTGGAATCGAGCAAGAAAAAAAAAATTTTAACCCCCCCTCAAAATTTGATGTTTTACGTTTCAAGGTACGTAGAATCCAAAAATCGAATAAAAAAATTTCCGTCCGTCCGCCGTACGCCGTACGCCGTACGCGGCACTTTTCTTAGTTACCATGGACCGATTTCGATGAAATTTGGTATATGGGCTCCATTTGGGGTCTAGTTGTGCCGCGAAGCTTTTGGTTGATGTAGGTCACTTCTAAGGGGTGAAAATTAAGGGTTGAAATTTTCAAGAGTGCCCTAGCTCGAAAACTCTCGAAATAAAGGTATCGTTTTTTCACTGATTTTAAATAGTACTGAATTTTAAAAAATTTTTGAGACCACCCGGAGCTCTGTAGGGCAAACCGTTCAGTCCCTACGAGTACTTGAAGGTTTTCCTTCGATAAAACAGAATCATGAGTGTGAATCGCAAAAGAGGTCTAATCTCCGTTGAAATTTTTTCTGACTAAAATGCGATTGCTGTTCATTTCTTCGATTTGTATACAGTTTTGCCTTCTGCGTAACCAGTGATCAAATTTCCATAATCAAAAGTCAATGGAGAATACTGAAGGCGCCTGAGTGGTCACTGATCAGCTGAGTGAGCTCCAAGGCCATTTCCTCTCCTGTTGAACGCAGGAACCTGAAATTTGAGAGGGCGGGTCAATTGAGAATGCTGAAGGCGCCTGAGTGGTCACTGATCAGCTGAGTGAGCTCCAAGGCCATTTCCTCTCCTATTGAACGCAGGAAGCTGAAATTTTAGAGGGCGGGTCAATGGAGATTGCTGAAGGTGCCTGAGTGGTCACTGATCAGCTGAGTGAGCTCCAAGGCCATTTTCTCTCCTGTTGAACGCAGGAACCTGAAATTTGAGAGGGCGGGTCAATGGAGATTGCTGAAGGCGCCTGAGTGGTAACTGATCAGCTGAGTGAGCTCCAAGGCCATTTCCTCTCCTGTTGGACGCAGGAACCTGAAATTTGAGAGGGCGGGTCAATGGAGAATGCTGAAGGCGCCTGAGTGGTCACTGATCAGTTGAGTGAGCTCCAAGGCCATTTCCTCTCCTGTTGAACGCAGGAAGCTGAAATTTTAGAGGCAGGGTCAAAGGAGAATGCCGAAGGCGCCTGAGTGGTAACTGATCAGCTGAGTGAGCTCCAAGGCCATTTCCTCTCCTGTTGAACGCAGGAACCTGAAATTTGAGAGGGCGGGTCAATTGAGAATGCTGAAGGCGCCTGAGTGGTCACTGATCAGCTGAGTGAGCTCCAAGGCCATTTCCTCTCCTGTTGAACGCAGGAAGCTGAAATTTTAGAGGGCGGGTCAATGGAGATTGCTGAAGGTGCCTGAGTGGTCACTGATCAGCTGAGTGAGCTCCAAGGCCATTTTCTCTCCTGTTGAACGCAGGAACCTGAAATATGAGAGGCAGGGTCAATGGAGATTGCTGAAGGCGCCTGAGTGGTAACTGATCAGCTGAGTGAGCTCCAAGGCCATTTCCTCTCCTGTTGGACGCAGGAACCTGAAATTTGAGAGGGCGGGTCAATGGAGAATGCTGAAGGCGCATGAGTGGTCACTGATCAGGTGAGTGAGCTCCAAGGCCATTTTCTCTTCTGTTGAACGCAGGAAGCTGAAATTTGAGAGGGCGGGTCAATGGAGAATACAGATGGTGGTAGGTGCTATTGATGGAGAACCAGTGATCTATACAGAAGGGTGATCTATACAGAAAATAATAAACCTTTGAGCAATGATTTGCAGCGTTTTTTTCCAATCGAGTGGAAAGCGTTTAGTTCTTTCTAATAAACTTGATTGTGAAGGTGTGAAGCCAGTATGGTGTGGTAGGTAGTACCTAGCTGGTAGGTAAAAAAAAGTTTGTAGGTAAATAAAATGTTGGTGGGTAAAAAACGCTGCAAATCATTGCTCAAAGGCTTCTTCACTCTTCAGATCACTGATCAGCTGAGTGAGCTCCGAAGCCATTTTCAATCCTATTGAATGGAAGTGCTCTTCCAGGCGTCTCCAGCATTCGAGGAGATCTTCTTCACTCTTCAGATCACTGATCAGCTGAGTGAGCTCCAAAGCCATTTTACTCCTATTGAATGGAAATGCTATTCCAGGCGTCTTCAGCATTCGAGAAGATCTTCTTCAATCTTCAGAACACTGATCAGCTGAGTGAGCTCCAAAACCATTTTTACTCCTATTGAATGGAAATGCTCTTCCAGGCGTCTCCAGCATTCGAGGAGATCTTCTTCACTCTTCAGATCACTGATCAGCTGAGTGAGCTCCAAAACCATTTTTACTCCTATTGAATGGAAGTGCTCTTCCAGGCGTCTCCAGCATTCGAGGAGATCTTCTTCACTCTTCAGATCACTGATCAGCTGAGTGAGCTCCAAAACCATTTTTACTCCTATTGAATGGAAATGCTCTTCCAGGCGTCTCCAGCATTCGAGGAGATCTTCTTCACTCTTCAGATCACTGATCAGCTGAGTGAGCTCCAAAACCATTTTTACTCCTATTGAATGGAAGTGCTCTTCCAGGCGTCTCCAGCATTCGAGGAGATCTTCTTCACTCTTCAGATCACTGATCAGCTGAGTGAGCTCCAAAACCATTTTTACTCCTATTGAATGGAAATGCTCTTCCAGGCGTCTCCAGCATTCGAGGAGATCTTCTTCACTCTTCAGATCACTGATCAGCTGAGTGAGCTCCAAAACCATTTTTACTCCTATTGAATGGAAGTGCTCTTCCAGGCGTCTCCAGCATTCGAGGAGATCTTCTTCACTCTCCAGATCACTGATCAGCTGAGTGAGCACCGAAGCCATTTTCAATCCTATTGAACGCAGGAAGCTGAAATTTGAGAGGGAAGGTCAAGGGAGAATACAGATGGTGGTAGGTGCTATTGATGGAGAACCAGTGATCCATACAGAAGGGTGATCTATACAGAAAATAATAAACCTTTGAGCAATGATTTGCAGCGTTTTTTAATCGAGTGTGAAGCGTTTAGTTCTTTCTAATAAACTTGATTGTGAAGGTGTGAAGCCAGTATGGTGTGGTAGGTAGTACCTAGCTGGTAAGTAAGAAAAAGTTGGTAGGTAAAAAAAAATGTTGGTGGGTAAAAAATGCTGCAAATTATTGCTCAAAGGCTTCTTCACTCTTCAGATCACTGATCAGCTGAGTGAGCTCCGAAGCCATTTCCAATCCTATTGAATGGAAGTGCTCTTCCAGGCGTCTCCAGCATTCGAGAAGATCTTCTTCACTCTTTAGATCACTGATCAGCTGAGTGAGCTCCGAAGCCATTTTCAATCCTATTGAATGGAAGTGCTCTTCCAGGCGCCTCCAGCATTCGAGGAGATCTTCTTCACTCCTCAGATCACTGATAAGCTGAGTGAGCTCCGAAGCCATTTTCAATCCTATTGAATGGAAGTGCTCTTCCAGGCGTCTTCAGCATTCGAGGAGATCTTCTTCACTCTTCAGATCACTGATCAGCTGAGTGAGCTCCGAAGCCATTTTCAATCCTATTGAATGGAAGTGCTCTTCCAGGCGTCTTCAGCATTCGAGGAGATCTTCTTCACTCTTCAGATCACTGATCAGCTGAGTGAGCTCCGAAGTCATTTTCAATCCTATTGAACGCAGGAAGCTGAAATTTGAGAGGGAAGGTCAAGGGAGAATACAGATGGTGGTAGGTGCTATTGATGGAGAACCAGTGATCTATACAGAAGGGTGATCTATACAGAAAATAATAAACCTTTGAGCAATGATTTGCAGCGTTTTATTAGATTTTCTGATTCTACGTACCTTGAAAAGTAAATCAACAAATTTTGAGGAAGGGTTAATAAAAGTAAAATATGACTCTGCCACCCTCGTTTCCCTCCCCTGTACAGGCAGTCGATCAAATTCCGTCCAAATTTTGACTAATGGTGGCTTATTAGTTGACGGATAAAGAATGAGAATGAAACAAAAAAACTGTCCCTCTCCACCCCTCGTCATCCACTCAGCAAAATCGATTCAAAATTGTAAAATTTTGGCTCAAATTTCGACTTATTAGCTGACACGTGAATTTTTGTTTACGGGTTCTCTATGCATTAACCTCTATAACATAAATCTATAACCTCTATATCATAAATCTCTCTCTATAAAAACCAAGTCTGCCGAGTTGATTCCGCGTCGTTCATTCGGCAGAGATGGTCCTAAATGTGACCAAATTCGGTCCCAAAATTGACTTTTCGAGTTCTTTCCAAATTCCTTCCTGGAATTTCTCTTTCGGAATGTGGCAAAGTCCTCCATTTCGAAATTCCAGGGAAGGACTTTGGAAATGGAGGGCTTTGTCCTAATGAGAAGTAAGTACATGAAAAAAAGTGTTTTATTATAGACAACTTTTATTAAATTTATATCAAACGTGAGCACATGAACTCTTTAATCCACAGTCTTAAAAGTCAACTAGAAAAAGACTAGTCGAGTAAATAAGATTTCACACGTTAACACGTGAGGTCACCAGTAACAGACAGTTTCAATTTTGAACTGAAATATTAGTCTTGTTATAGCAGTGTATAACTGACTGTCATGGTCCGTGAGTACTTGTAGCCATCTGATGTATTCAAGGTGAATATCCTGAGTCAGTCGGTATTGGTTAGTTGGCAGCCTTGTATGGTTATGAACGCCACCACAAGATCGGTTGGTGTATGATGCTGCAGGTGGCTGGTTTAGGAGGCGAGTGTTTTCAACCAGCATTCTCCATAATAGAATTTCAATATGAAGACACGCTGGAGGTGTTTTTAAAAATTTGGAACTATGTGCTTTTTTTGACTCATCGTTTTAGCCTGTCTGTTACTGGGGATCATCAAATTTTCCGTCCGTTTTTATTCGATTTCGGATTCTACGTACTTGAAACGTAAATCAACAAATTTTGAGTGGGGGTTAACCCATTTTTTTCTTGGTCGATTCCAAAGGTTCATCATTGAAAATAATAAACCAAAAAAGGGTAAGAGGGAAAAGTTGTGGCAAATTAGAAAATCGATTTCTGAAGAATTGCTAATTGGTTTCGGGACACCATGTATACGATTATTCTAGTTTGAAGAATCATAAATAAAATTGCAAAACATGAATGGCACGGGAGATTATCTGGATTGGTGACCGCTCGAGGGCGGTATCGGTGGTCTTGATAATTTTCCAGGTTGAGACGATGGTGAACCCCGTTCCACTCAAGGGGTTGAGGCAGTAGTAGCCATGAGCGACATCATCAGAACCAATTCTGAAGTTCTCTTTGGAAGACAGCTGATGACGTCTTCGACGCCAGGAATGGCTGTTGGACGAAAATTCAACCTGAAAAGATTGTTTACTCACTTTTACATGAGGACAGTTTGGAATTTTTCTCAGAAAATTCAAAAGCTTCTAATTTCATAGCCTACCTTTGATTTAGGCAGGTACCATTTAGGGTATCGAATTCGAAGGATACATTGAAGTGAGTTACTTCTTCACTTTTGTGATGTAATTTTCTTAGAAATTCAGTTGAGTATTGTGCAAGATAGCGTCCTAGCACTATGACTAAGCATCAATTTTCTGGATAAACTCTAGCATCACTTCACCTCACATTACCAAGCTGATAAGCCAATGGGCACAACTAGACACCAAATGGAGCCTACATACCAAAATCGGTCAATGCTAAGTGGGGAAAGTGCCGCGCCAAATTTTTATTCGATTTTTGGATTCTACGTACCTTGAAACGTAAACCAACAAATTTTGAGGGGGGGTTAAAAAAATTTTTTCTTGGTCGATTCCAAAGGCTCATTATTGAAAATAATAATCCAAAAACGTCTGCCAAGTGGGTGTGGCACATAGCTTCCTCGTATCCATAACCCGATTGTATGGATGATCCGATGCATAGTATTTATTCTCAAAACATCAATCTCCAAGTACCTTCTCCTACCCTCATAGGGGACCATCTACACGCTAATCTGAACAATCCTGAGAAATCAAAATCGGATGAAAAATGTAGAAGTTATGGCTGTTACAAGGAATTCACGTTTGCGCATGCGCAGCAACTTCTATTGGTCTGGGGGAGATGATTTTCGTAGGAGACTATCTATACGCCAATCTGAATATTCCTAGAAAAATTCCTCAAACTCGGATGAAAAATGTAAGTGTTATGGCTCTTATACGGATTTTACGTTGCCGCATGCGCAGAGGCTACTGTCAATTTCAAGGCCTTGATTTTCATTGAAGACCATCTACAACCTGTAACAATATAGGTTGAATTTCAATTTGTACAACAAATTTGAAATACACCTAATTGCCCATATATGAGACAGAGGAGGGTGTGACGACCCTACCCCTTTAAACCAGTGATTAGATTAATCAGCCGGCCTGAAGAGAATATCGATTCATATCTCTATGAATCGGATATCCCTAAAGGCGTAGCTCCAACAAATCGGGAACAAACCAATTGGATTGTCCCTTATAAAAAAGTAGGATCGTCACACTCCTCTCCCTAAAACATACTTCTGGGTTTCAAACAGAAGTATGTTTGAAAACAAGTCAAAGGGACTGAAAAATAGTATGAAGCCCAGGAAAGGACGTTTGGAAGCTTCAAGGGGATTCCTCCATCGTAATGGTACTATTGCAAAAGAAGAAGAAGAAGAAGAATGCCACGAATGGGTCATTTATGCCACGAATGGGCCATTTATACATAAAAGAATAAATCAATGGAACTGAGGAGAAAGCAAACTAAATAAAGAATACGAACGACGAAACATTCAAGTGTAATGATTGAAAAGGCAAATGCAGAAAAGGCTTATATATAAGAAAAACGTAATTGAAATTAATAATATGCCAGATTGGCAAAGCCTAACAAGAGACTGAATTTAATTGCCGGAATGGCGAAGTTTAATGAATGAATTTAATTGCTGGATTGGCGAAGTGGAAGAAAGGAATGAATTTAATATAGAGATTCCTTCTGGATGTCTCTTTGAGTAATTCCTTCTGGAATACCCAAGAAAAAGTGGAGGGGAAATGATGAAATAAATTCAGTGCATTTCCACCGAACCACGCTCTGCTACCATGTAACAATATAGGTTGAATTTCAATTTGTACAACAAATTTGAAATACACCTAATTGCCCATATATGAGACAGAGGAGGGTGTGACGACCCTACCCCTTTAAACCAGTGATTAGATTAATCAGCCGGCCTGAAGAGAATATCGATTCATATCTCTATGAATCGGATATCCCTAAAGGCGTAGCTCCAACAAATCGGGAACAAACCAATTGGATTGTCCCTTATAAAAAAGTAGGATCGTCACAAACCTAATCCGCATATTCCCTGAAAATTTCATCGAAATCGGATAGAAAATGTGGAAGTTAAGGCTGTTACAAGGAATTCACGTTCGCGCAGACCAAATGTGACGTATCTCTGCAGGTAGGGTAACTTCACCAGTGACAGACATCTCTTTCAGGTTAACTCGACTTTTTGACCCTTGTAATTTATTCAGAGTTAACAAAGAAATTTTGAGGAGGGGTTTAAATTTGTTTTTCTTGATCGATTCCAAAGGTTCATTATTGAAAATAATACACCAAAACTGGTGGATTAGCTCACTCATCAATTCAATGATTCACCTAGATTAATATGATATTTATCAATGAGTTACGTAATATTTTTTAGAAGTTAGTTCCGATGCGTCATGAAATTTTTGGGATTATTACTCAAGTTCCATGAAATAGTAGTTGATTGTGAGTCTATATTCAGTGTCAAGGGCGTCGTTATTTTCTGATGACGGGATCTGACTAATCTCGATGCAGTTGATAAGAAGGGGGGCTTGTGCGTTATCTTGCATCAGTCCTTCCTTCAACAACACGGGACGCCAGAGTTGAACATTTCATTTCGATACTCTCGTGACGATTGTGGAAAGTTTGCCGATATCTTTCGTGTATTTCTTGATCGAGCTCGAATTCAAGTGCAATTTCGTATCCTTCTATCCTTCTGTAAGTGAACACAAGCTTATCAAATTTTATTGGTCGAATTCACTTCTGGACGCAGATTGTAGATAGCTTGTAATAGTTGAGCTGTACTCAGTTATCTTTACCAGAAGGAGAGGATGATGGGGGGGGGGGGGGGTATATGGGATATGCTTCTGATTAATCTTCATTGAACAGATAACTCCTTTATTTGACAGAAGTTTTGACATTGCAAATGGAACTCTTTCACTTGAACTATCGTTATTTGCAAAGCTATTGAGGTTAAGTCCCGGGTTTAGTTTCCGAATCCGCCACCTCGTAGCATATTGAAAATATCACATTTTCCCATTATTGGGAACGCGGATTTGAAAACTGTAAATGCCATTTTACAGGTTTAGATTGTTCATTTCTGGTTCATTATCTTTGGAAATTTTGGAGCCTTTTGAGCTAATTTTTTTATTATTTTGAGTAACATTGATTGAAATAAGGACGTTTCTAAGTAGTTTTGAAAAAAAAAAAAAAATCGCAATCTCATTAAATTTTGATGAGCAAAGTGTGATTGACATAGTCTCCCTGCTTTTTAAGAGGTTTTCCCAAATTTCACCTTTATAGGTAGGTATTTGAATTACCGTCATGGTAACTAAGAAAAGGGCCGCTGATGGACGGATTTTTTAAAACTCGATTTTCGGATTGTACATATCTTGAAATGTAAACCATCAAATTTTGAGGGGAGGGGGGTCAACTTTTTTTTTCTTGCTCGATCCCAAAGGTTTATTACTGGAAATAATTGAATTATTAAACTTGGATAGAATATTATTATTTCCTTGATGAGAAAACTTCATTGTGTATCTTTGATGAACGTACCATGTAAATGATAACATATATGCCAACAGTCGAAGAACATAATGATTTGAGAGAATTTGAACAATTCATGCTTAGGTAACTCGCGTTTAAGACGCTACAAGACTTCAGGGATAACAGCAATTCAACACTTTCATCAGAACTCTCGCTAACGTTCAGTGACAAGTTGCCTTGAAACATTGCTATTTGAAGCGACTCTCCTCGATTCGCCCGGTGTAAATTTAGCGGTACGCCTGTCCCCCGCTATCTGTCATTTTGGACCCGATAAAAGTGAGGTCGTTTTGATAACGGAATGGAGTTCTTCAGGAATAAACAAAGTGAAATTCTGCAATGAGGTCCGCACGATTATGGTTTATTATTTTCAATAGGTAATGCACCTTTGGAATCGACGAGAGAGGCAGGTTCACTTCGAAAGCTCATTTTTCGTTGGATTGACTCAAAATGTCGAGCTAGACAGTTGAAATTAGCTTTTTGAGTTGGTTCTCTCGAGAGGCAGGTCCACTTCGAAAGCTCATTTTTCGTTGAAATGACTCAAAATGTCGAGCTAGACAGTTGAAATCAACGTTTTCAGTTGGTTCTCTCGAGAGGCAGGTCCATTTTTTTTTGTATTGCTTACTCTCACCTAGAATTTGCCTTGATGTTCGTTTTGGAGTGGTTTTTGATGCATTTTGAATGAGTCGAACTCCAACTTTTATCCTAAAAAGTCACAATCGAAGGCAACTGATAATAGTGGTGTTGATTCTGGTGCTGTTTGCCATGGATGTTTCTCTTATTTCGATGTGCCTTGGGAGATCCTGTTAGGATCCCGTGGAAACCCCTTGGATCACCTCTGAGCCGATAGTCTTAGTCTCACTTCTGGCGAGTTTACCTTCACATCTCCACGCTGGAAGACCCAGAGGGTGAGAGCGATCAAGACCATGAAAAGCCAGAATCACCAATAAAAAAAAATGCGATTTTGTCCTCTAACAACAGTTTTCCTAATAAAAGTAAAAAAAAATATTATGAAATTAAAATGTTATGTATGTATGTGTTTTTTGTATGTAATTTGTGTCATCCGGCTGGTTCACTTCGAAAGCTCATTTTTTCGTTGAAATGACTCAGAATGTCGAGCTAGACAGTTGAAATTAGCTTTTTGAGTTGGTTCTCTCGAGAGGGAGGTCCATTTTGAAAGCTCATTTTTCGTTGAAATGACTCAAAATGTCGAGCTAGACAGTTGAAATTAGCTTTTTGAGTTGGTTCTCTCGAGAGGCAGGTCCACCTCGAAAGCTCATTTTTCGTTGAAATGACTCAAAATGTCGAGCTAGACAGTTGAAATTAGCTTTTTGAGTTGGTTCTCTCGAGAGGCAGGTCCACTTCGAAAGCTCATTTTTCGTTGGAATGACTCAAAATATCGAGCTAGACAGTTGAAATCAGCGTTTTGAGTTGGTTCTCTCGAGAGGCAGGTCCACTTCGATAGCTCATTTTTCGTTGGAATGACTCAAAATGTCGAGCTAGACAGTTGAAATCAACGTTTTGAGTTGGTTCTCTCGAGAGGCAGGTCCACTTCGAAAGCTCATTTTTCGTTGGAATGACTCAAAATGTTGAGCTAGACAGTTGAAATCAACATTTTGAGTTGGTTCTCTCGAGAGGCAGGTCCACTTCGAAAGCTCATTTTTTCGTTGAAATGACTCAAAATGTCGAGTTAGACAGTTGAAATCAACGTTTTGAGTTGGTTCTCTCGAGAGGCAGGTCCACTTCGAAAGCTCATTTTTTTCGTTGAAATGACTCAAAATGTCGAGCTAGACAGTTGAAATCAACGTCTTGAGTTGGTTCTCTCGAGAGGCAGGTCCACTTCGAAAGCTCATTTTTCGTTGAAATGACTCAAAATGTCGAGCTAGACAGTTGAAATCAACGTCTTGAGTTGGTTCTCTCGAGAGGCAGGTCCACTTCGAAAGCTCATTTTTTCGTTGAAATGACTCAAAATGTCGAGCTAGACAGTTGAAATCAACGTCTTGAGTTGGTTCTCTCGAGAGGCAGGTCCACTTCGAAAGCTCATTTTTCGTTGAAATGACTCAAAATGTCGAGCTAGACAGTTGAAATCAACGTCTTGAGTTGGTTCTCTCGAGAGGCAGGTCCACTTCGAAAGCTCATTTTTTCGTTGAAATGACTCATAATGTCGAGCTAGACAGTTGAAATCAACGTCTTGAGTTGGTTCTCTCGAGAGGCAGGTCCACTTCGAAAGCTCATTTTTCGTTGAAATGACTCAAAATGTCGAGCTAGACAGTTGAAATCAACGTCTTCGGGTGGTTTTCTCGAGAGGCAGGTCCACTTCAAAAGCTCATTTTTTTTGTATTGCTTACTCTCACATAGAAAATGCCTTTATGTTCGGTTTTGGAGTGGTTTTTGATGCATTTTGAATGAGTCGAACTCCAGCTTTTATCCCAAAAAGTCACAATAGTCTTAGTCTCACTTCTGGTGAGTTTACCTTCACATTTCCACGCTAAAAGACCCAGAGGGTGAGAGCGATCAAGACCATGAAAAGCCAGAATCACCAATAAAAAAAATGCGATTTAGTCCTCTAACAACAGTTCTCCTAATAAAAGTAAAAATAAATTATTATGAAATTAAAATGTCTATTTTTCCTGAAATATATAAGGAAAAACACATGGGATGTATGTATGTATGTATGTGTTTTTTGTATGTAATATCGATGGCATCATATGATAACCTCGTATCTCAATTTTTGGCCAAATGGTTTTTTTTTTGGATTCTCTGAATGAAAACCTCGTATCCCACCAACCTGTAATTCAATTTTTAGCGGGAATTGCATTTTCTGCTCTCTAACGCCCTAAATGATAACCTCGGTTTTGATCAAGAGGGCTGAGTGTCACTGATAACCATGGTTTCTTATCGCTAAAATTTAATTACAGGTGGGTGAGATACGAGGTTATCATGTGATGCCATCGATATGTGTCTTCCGGCAAATAACCAATCAGTAAGTTGCTGTACCTCGCTATTGAGGTGGGATGAATGTTACCAGTTTCTGATGTTGGAAGACAAATCTCTCCAGAGCCATTTGGCAGAGGAGATGGTTGTGAACTGCAAGTCGAGAAGGATCCCGGTGAGAACCGGTTTGGTAAACAGCTCCCCTCGCCGTCCACGAAGGACCTTTTTTCCTCAGAATTCACCTTACCTTTCCCTCTGCTTCTCTTCATGATGGTTTTTGCAACTGCAGTCTTTAGTTTTCCGTAGGTCATTCTTTTTTTACGGTGAAGGGTGGTAAATGAACCAAGTACTCGGAATTCTGCGTGAATCTTGAAGAGAAATTCGTTTCCAGAATTAAAATATTTCGTTCCGTTCTCAAATTAGGAGGAAACGAAATTTGGCCTCTTAGGTGCTCCCATCTCATACTATCACCAAAGCCTCGTGAAATTAAGCACTAAGATGTTCATCTTTGCGTGTTTATTCGGGTCTGGATTTGAAATAAAACAACTCCAAATGCTCAGAGGCACTCCTTAAGGAACGTGTTTACTCATAACTACCCCAAATTATAGTTAAGTTGGATGACAAACCCAGCAAACTGGTGGGAAATCAGAAGAATCATAGTAGATGACAGTGATAGATCACAGTGATTACAGTGATTTTTAGTAGATCACAGTGAACTTTAGTAGATTGAATTTTACTAAAGATTTTGCCCACCTATCCAGAGCATCTCAGAAACGGTCAGGAGCCTGTATGGAATCAATTCTTTGAGCAATATGATGGACTGTGCTTTGTAATAATTTTCTTTCAAACTTACGTCACTTGGTTAGGAGAGTGACGTGCAGAAATCAGTAAAGACAAACAGTCAAGCCGATTATACGAAATAACATTATGTAAATGGGTCTCCACGAATCACACATCAGATTATTGCACCTTCCCAGTTGGTAGCTCTCAAAAATCAATAAAGATACCTACCTAATGATTATTTATAATTACCGGGGTGTTCAGCGACCTGGAAAACCGGGAAAAGCTGGAATACTTAGGAAATTTCACTCTACTGGAAAACTCAGGGAATTACATTTTACTCCCGAAAAAACCCGGAAAAAGGTCGAGCGGTCTGAGATAGAAAAGTTTAAGTACGGTTTTAGTAGTATCGCTTCCGAGTCTACCAAGGTAGCGGAAACTTTGTTTTCACTTTTCAAGGTTGAAAAAAAAATCTCCAAAATCAAAATTTCCACTCGCGTTTTACGTTTCGAACCTTCCTGAACAATTTTGGTTCCGAGTCTGTCATGAAATCAGCCACAGCCATAACTTCTACATTTTCCAACAGTATTCAGAATTGTGAGGGTTGACGTGTCACTATGAGGGTAATGCAAGATACTTTAGAGATTGATGTTTTGGGATTATTATTTTCCGTAGGAGGCAAGAAAATCTTTAAGATCAAGGGGTGGAAATTGGATCTCGTAAGATACCCGAGGGAACCGCTCGTACAGGATATGTGGGATTCAAACCCACTAAAACCTCACCTCCTTATCCCACGTTGGATCTCAGCCTGGAACTGTTCAAAACATTACTTCAGGCTGAGTCCTGGGAGTCTTCTTAGTTCTCTGCTAGGGGCCAGTCCATGAATCCCCTTAGCATGCCTCTCCCGTTCTTGAAGTATTTTTTTTATCATTATATTTTCCACATAATCTGCCACAGTGGTCCAGTTTTTCTCGCTTTCCAGCATCTTTCCTTTGACCGCCTCTGGGGTTGTGTCCCGTGCTGCGAGATGCAACTTCTCCCTTAGGCAGTTCATCTCCCCTGTCCATTGCATGGAAGAAAGAATGTATGGAATGCGTCATCATCCTTGTTCTCTTAGCAGTTGGGATATTTTGGAGACCTCACCTTCCCCATCTTATGCAGGTAGGCGTAGAAAAGTCAGTGCCCTGAATGGAACTGGGTTAAGAAGAAATTTACCTCTCCATGCTTCCTCTGTAGCCATGTCTGAGGGCAGTCTATCTGCCTCTGGTTTCTCCTGTCCATACATCCTGCCTCTTTCCATGGTGAGCTCTCTATCCTCTTTGGCAATACGGGATCGCTTTCCTTGATTTCTCCTGTTGGTCTCTTTCTTTCTGTGGCCATGAGATGAATGGGGATCACTCCTGCAAGGACTAGTATGGCTGGTTCTGAGACTGAATTGATTGCACAACAGTCATCGTCAGTCGTCTCTTGCATGGTTTGGGCCCATTTATGTTTCTCATAAGGTGACATAGGGCAGCTGTTTTTTGTGCTCCCTATCTGCAGTTCTTCTCATGTGTTCTCCAAATGTGATTTTGGTGGATGTTTTGAGATTAGCTACTATGCATCGGATCATCCATACAATCGGGTTATGGATACGAGGAAGCTATATGCCACACCCACTTGGCGGACTTTTTTTTCCAATTAAAAATGTTCTAAATATAGAAAATCTTCTCAACTACGTATAATATTTCAAATATAGATTTATAATTAAAAAAATTTTTCACATTTTTGTTGTTATTACAGTTTATAATTCCGTTGCAATTGCTTTTTCCTTGAAAATTTGCTAAAAATGTTCATAAGGGAACACCTACACAACTATAAGGAGTTATTGTCCGATTTTGATGAAATTCAGAGGCTGTGCGGGTTGGCGTTTAGATGGTCCCCTAAGAAAATATCGTCCCTGAAATTTTCAAATTTCAAATTTCAAATTTTCAAATATCGTCCCTGTCATTTAATGACAGTAACTTTTGCGCATGAGCAAACGTAAAACCTTGTAATAGCCATAACTTCTATATTCTCTTCCTGATTTTTAAGAAGTTTTCAGGAATTGTGCGGTTTGGCGTGTAGATGGTCCCCTAAGAGGGTAGTGCAAGGTACTACTACCTTTTGACCTACTGAAGTTTTGAGATTAGCTACAATGCATCTAACATCTTCCTATACAATCGGGTGTTGGATACGAGGAAGCTATGTGCTACACCCACTTGCCTGACGTTTTCTAGTCCTTTATCTTATCGACATGTGCTTGAAAATCTGGATTTTGAGAAATTATGATCACATTTATTTGGCTGGCGGCGGGGGGGGGGGGAGGTAAGAACAAAAAATTGAATTTTACAGGAGAGCATTTTATAGTTTCAAATGTTATTCCTAATTCAGGAATCTACAATAATTGATACTTAACCCGGCCTTTTTTTCACGAAAGTTTCCTAAAACCAAAATGATAGCTCGAACTGCCCCTCAAATTACATCTTAACGGTAAATTCAATGGTTTTTTAACAATTGTCGAGTTGCCTGGCTACGTGGAGTCTAATTTCCATACTTACTTGGTTACGGGCAATCAAATTTTCAGACCTACCGGCTCACCCATCACAAGAAAATCTACTTGCCTGGTTAGTACCCTGCGAAGAAGTAGGTAAACTCAGTTACCAGTCTGTTCTCGAAACAGAAATTTCGGGAAGAGAGTTAACCGAGTAATCACTAACGCCCCAGCCAATAGGAAGAAAGGTAGACTTACGTTGATCCTCGCAAACGAAAGCTGACACAAAATAACGACTTCAGTAAAGATATCTCGATTTTCACCAAAAAACGACTCAATTACTTGGGTTTTTCCTCCCGCCAGCCATTTATAACCCTGGAAAAAGACGAATATTGACCCTGGAAAACTCATGGAATTTTTTTCCGAGGAATCGCTGGACTCCCTGATTACGGACCTACGTAATTATACAAATAAGGAAAAAAAATAAATGGATCTACACGGATCACATAATTATAATATTATTGACCTTCTCAGTTTGTAGTTCTAATAAATCATTGAAGATATCTAACTAAAGATTAATTATAATTACGGACCTACCTAATAATTATGATTATTGATTCAATACACCTAGGGAAAGAAAGATGTAGCTCGGTTGAGAACAACGTTATCAAAACGACCTCACTTTTATCGGGTCCAAAATGAGCGGAAGAGATAGCGGGGGACAGGCGTACCGCTAAATTTACACCGGGCGAATCGCGAAGAGTCCCTTCAAATAGCAATGTTTCAAGGCAACTTGTCACTGAACGCTAGCGAGAGTTCTGATGAAATTGTTGAATTGCTGTTATACCTGAAGTCATGTAGCGTCATAAACACGAGTTAACTAATCATTTATTATTTACATATTAATCAATCATTATGTTCTTCGATCGTTGGCAAATAATGATCATTTACATCGTACGTTCCCCATCAGCAATCGATTCGACGAAGTTTCCTCATTCGTAAAATAGATGTTCCATTAAAGATACACAATGTAGTTTTCTCATCAAGTAAATAATATTATACTTAATGATAAAGTATAATCATCCAAGTATAATAGTTCAAACGTAGTTTGAAATGCAGAACATCTTTGTATGAGGTGGCGAATAGTTTGTTGGCACAGATTTCAAATTTTAGTGGACGGTCGAGGTTGGCTGTGAATCGCAAATTGAATTTCAGTCACAAAAAGGGTCAAATCAACTCATTCCCGCGGAGAATTAAAAAATTGGAAAATTCAAAATTTTCCAACTTAGTTTTGTCAAACTGGGCTCCCTTGAGTAGAGAAAAATGCCAAAAAAATTCTATGGGTCCTAGGGGTGGGAGAATCAACTGTGACATACATTTCTGTGAACTTTTTCACAAGAAGTGAGCATCTTGGTAGATAAATCATCAATGTTTTATGGAACAAAATATGACTTCATTATTCAAACACAATCAAATATAACGAATTAGAGATCAGTAAAATACAAATCAAAGATCAAAGGGCACAAATCAGAGTCAATGAAATGCTGTCTTTCAATTATTCAGCTAAATCAAGTGATGTTACTGAAGTCAAATTTGTTAATTTGAGTAAGTTTTATAATTTTTCCAAAAAATTAGAACCAATGAAATCATTGAAAGGAACATAATTAGTCAGTAAAACAATTTTTCAAATAAATTAAGAACAATTTTTAAAAAATCAAATTAGAAGTACGAATCAAGTGAATGGTTCATGCTATGTTGTCTTGGCCCAGTTAGCTTCGTAGGTGTTTCATACCAGACGAGATATGTATGCACGTTATCTCTGCAGAAATCCAGTTTTCATTTTTGTTGTTGTTGTAATTTGTGAGTTTGTAGAGACACCTCGCATTATTTACTGCTACATCCACTAACCAAACGGCCACCATCATTTCTTTCCTCTAATCAGCAACAATCCTTTTATCAGCAACATCTTGATCCATTCGATAAGTCAATCCCACATTTTTGTTATAATTAGTAATGCATCAAGGTTAAGGGACTGAAATGTGCTTCTCCTCAGCTCTTGAATATCTCTTTGCCATAGTCTTTGTGGGCTGATACCTATGAACTGTGGACCCC
Organism: Apolygus lucorum; assembly: GCA_009739505.2. Taxonomy (NCBI): domain Eukaryota; kingdom Metazoa; phylum Arthropoda; class Insecta; order Hemiptera; family Miridae; genus Apolygus; species Apolygus lucorum. The sequence goes on from CM019179.2 coordinate 46,587,820, forward strand.
ACTGCAACGACTATATTGTCAACCCCATTGCATCTCGGTGTTCAATTATGTATTGGCAAGCTCCATCTTGTCTCCATCATCTTCCATCTTGTCTCTTCCTGTGTTTTTTTTAAGGTAGGGGGAATCCTCGAGGAATTCTATTTTCAACGACAAACCTCCTTTTAGTTGCACGGCGTTACTGAAAATCGAAAAGATTACAAGTGAACCCGTTTTTTTTAAAGGGGTTATGTGTCATTTGTGAAACTTTCGAGAAAACGCAAAAAACTGTCCCAAGTCGTCAAAACGATCAAAACATCCCATTTTTTGAAATATTCCAACACAGCTAATTACTCCACAATCCTCCAGAATTTTTCAGATTTTTTCAGCAAGGGGAAGTGTATCAAATTGCAATTTGAAATGCTCTCACATACCCCCTTTAAAAAAAAATCGATTTTTCAGGATTGAAATCATTTAAATAAACAGCTTTATTCATTGAATGAAACATATTTTGATGAAAATATGTACATAAAACATCATAACATAAAATATATATATGATCAGTTTGTTATTTGGCCAACATGAAATGCTAAAAATGTTCTTCAGGAATGTAATTCTTCAACCTCTCTAGGTCAGCTAACGGAAATGAATGGGTTGATGGGAGTCCGGCACTTCACAGAATGGACTTTTGAGCAATGCTGTAGGTCATAACAATTTTGGGGACGATTTTTGGGGTGAAAGATGTGTAGCCGATCTACTAAGCGCACTTTTCTTTTGATGAGAGCGGAATCACGATAGCACGGGAGAAATCTATGCCTCTCACATGGAAAAATTGTTCGCTTTTGTCAAATTTTGCTTTCGAGTCTACCAAGTTAGCGCACGCTTTGTTTTCACTTTTCAAGACTGAAAAAAAATGTTCTCCAAAATCAAAATTTCCACTCGCGTTTTACGTTTCAGACCTTCCTGAACAATTTTGGTTCCGTGTTTGTCTGTATGTCTGTCATGAAATCATTACCACAGCCATAACTTCTACATTTCTCATCCTATTTTGATGAAATTTTCAGGGATTGTGCGGGTGGGGGTGTAGATGTCCCCTATGAGAATCATTACCCCCGGACTGATAGTAGCCGCCGCACATGCGCAAACGTGAAATCCTCGCCACGGCCATAACTTCTATATTTCCCATCTGATTTGATAAACTTTTCAGGAATAATGCGAGTTGGGATGATGATGGTCCCCTATGAAAATTATGGTCCCCAAATTGAAAGTATCTTATGCGCATGCGTAAACGTGAAATCCTTGTAACAGCCATAACTTCTACATTTTGCAGCAATATTCAGATATTGTGCGGGTTGACGTCTAGATGGTCCCCTGTGATGGTAGTGGAAGGTACTTAGAGATTGATATTTTGAGTGTAACTACTATGCATCTGGTCATCTATATGTATAGTCGGGTTATGGATACGAGGAAGCTACGTGCCAAACCCACTTGAAATTGTTGCCTTAGTTAGGGCAAGGTGGAGATTCAAAAGGAAGTGATTTCGGTTAATTATTTTCAATAAAAAAGCTTAGGAATTGACCAAGAAACAAAATTTAACCCCCCTCCCTTTAACGACAATAATTATTATGAACCAACCTGACAGTTCATTATTTGAGTCTCGAAACTCCAGGTCGACCACATAGCGAGTGAGTAAGTTTTCTTTTGAAAGGGGTTATGTGGCCCACATAGCCCCTTTCAAAAGACATCGGAAATTTCAACCTGTTTTTTCTATGGAAAGCGTCAATGATACGAGGTTCCTTTTAATCGCAATCGATGCAACCAAGTATGGAGACCCAGAAAATAAAAAAAAAGTGAAAATGGCCGAAAATGTCACATAGCCCCTTTAAAAAAAACGGGTTCAAGTGAATCAGAGTTGTAACTGAGTAAATTTTGATAAAAATGATTGAAAACTGAAATGTAAACAACTACCTGACAAATAATAACGGAGGGAAAAATTTGGGATGCATGGTATGAGTTCTCGATTTTGAACTCCATATGACGACTGTGACATATTTGTCACGCTACTATTTCTAGTAGTACCACAAGGCAACGTTGCAATAAAACTTAGGTTAGCAAACACGAATCATGTATCATAAACCTAAGGAAGGAATTACTACCAAAAAGGGTACGAGAAAAGCAGTAATAATAGATATAGAGTACTTACCTACAACATGGCGGGGTCCACTGCGCACTTGGTCCAATACAAACGCTTGTAAACACTGCAAAATTGCCGCGAGAACTAAAATTTTCGTAGAAACCCATAGTAAGGCTCTTCTACTTGATAACTGGTAACTTGATGGTTACTGAAAAAGAAGCCTCTAACTGTGTTACATATATGTCACAATCGGCGGAAATGGGTTACAAATTCTTAATAATCTTTGTTGCAAAGTTTATCAAATTCCAAATTACGGAGACAATTATTAAACCAATATGAAAAGCTTGGGGAAATGAAAGGAATTTCTGTTTTGTAGTCCGTTAAGGTTCCTTGGCACATCAATAGAAGGGTTGAAATGCAGAACACCTTTGTATAAGGTGGCGAATAGTTAGTTGGCACAGATTTCACATTTTAGTGGTCGGTCGAGGTTGGCTGTGAATCGCAAATTGAATTTCAGTCACAGAAGGGGTCAAATCGCCTTTCAAACTTCAGGTGATTTATTTGCTTTCGTATTTCCATTTCCATCAAGTCGAGTTTAATGCTCCATCAAATCAGTCTGAGCCTTTTGAATATCGAAGGCTCGTCGGTTGGTCGAGCTTCGGGTAAAATCAAAAAGTCCGAAGAGCTGAAGAAAGGTGAAGGTAATTTTCTCGAACGAGGAAGAACAGTATATCAGAGGAGAAACAATAAACCATTGTGTAATAATTTACAGCCTTTTTTTTAATCTGTTTTCGGAATACCTTGACACGCAACATAACAAATTTTGCTCAAATTCAAAGGTTTTTAGTCAAAAATAATAATAAATTATAAACAAAATGAAAATTATGAATCGATAAAACAGTGAGAGCCAGGATAACTGTCTACTATAACATTACTAGTGTTCATTAGAATTTGACATTACCCACTAATTAATAATATAGGGAAAATTATTCCTATTGTTATCAATGGATTCCTTATACGTCAATATTACTGTAAATAATTTGAGTAATTTTGGTTTGATTACAGATGAATCTTGAGGTCTGCACTGTGAATACCTGCCTACAGGTAAGAACCGTTGGACTTCCTGTTTACGGATGGTTATCTGAAGATTTCAATCCCAAAAATCTCAATAATGAAAATAATTTAGAAACAAATTGTGAAAAAAGGTAAAAATCAAGGAGTGAAGGAGGAGTGAGAGAGTGAAGCAAAAAGTTCGGACTTGACCATTTGTATTGTATTGCTTCCGAGTCTACCAAGGTAGCGGAAGCTTTGTTTTCACTTTTCAAGGATGAAAAAAAAAAAGTTCTCCAAAATCAAAATTTTCACTCGCGTTTTGCGTTTTAGACCTTTCTGAACAATTTTGGTTCCGTGTCTGTGTGTCTGTGTGTCTGTGTGTCTGTCTGTCTGTGTGTCTGTGTGTCTGTCCGTCTGTCATGATTTCCTTGTAACGCGCATAACTATACGAAGTTATTGTCCGATTTCGATGAAATTTTCAGGGATTGTGCGGGTTGGTGTGTAGACGGTCCCCTATGAAAATCATCATCCCCGGACTGATAGAAGCGACTGCGCATGCGCAAACGTGAATTCCTTGTAACGGCCATAACTTCTACATTTTCCATCCGATTTCAATGAAAATTTCAGAGATGTTACAGATTATTATTTAGATGGTCCCTTATGAAAATCATCATCCCCGGACTGATAGAAGCGACTGCGCATGCGCAAACGTGAATTTCCTTGAAACAGCCATAACTTCTACATTTTCCATCCGATTTCAATGAAATTCTCAGGGATTATGCGGATTAGATTGTAAATGGTCCCCTATGAAAATCATCACCCCCGGACTAATAGTAGCCGATGCGCATGCGCGAACGTAAAATCCGTGTAACAGCCATGCGTACGTCACAACCTCAAATTCTACACAACCGACTGTCTGGCGACCGTAGCACATGTACAGCGAGTCATTTTGACAAGTGAGACGTCTCGGGTACGATTCCCAGCCATGTCAAGATATTTTTGGATTTTTTGAGTAGTGACTCACTTACATTTTTCATCCGAATTTGATGAAATTTTCTAGGATTATCCAGAGTAGCGTGTAGATGGTCCCCTATAAGGGTAGTGAAAGGTACTTAGAGATTGGTGTTTTGAGATTAACTACTATGCATCGGATCATCTATATAATCGGGTTATGGATACGAGGAAGCTATGTGCCACACCCACTTGGCAGACGTTTTTTTTTTTAAACTGACTACAATAAAAACAATGAGGGGTATTTTTAAATGAAATTCTTACGTCACTGATTGAATCGGTTAGTGAATTGATGCTAAACCTTGAGGGGGTCTCAGTCGGTCGCCGTTCGTTCCTCGTTCCGGGTTAGTGTTTCCCTAAATTACAGGCGCTCAAACTTTAAAAGTTGTACCTAAATTTAAAATTTAAAAGGATTTTTGAAGTTTATTACTGTAGCAGTCTAGGGAATTGAAAATCTAAATGATTGCCGCTGGAATCATCAAAATCGAACAGACAAAAAACGCTGCAAATTATTACACAATGGTTTATCATTATTCTATACAGATCACTCGTCTGCAAAGAACACGGCTTTCCCATTGTTACCACCAACCAACTTGAAGAAAAACATCGATCGCATTTCGGTCAGCTAACATTTGAACGGAGATTAGGCCTATTTTGCGATTCACACTCGTGTTTATGATTTATCGTCAGTCCTACACTTAAATCCTCGTAGGGAACGAACGGTTTGTCCTACAGGGCTCTATACTGTCTTAAGTTGATGGAAAAACAATACTTTATTACTATAATTTCAACCCTTAGAAGTAACCTACATCAACCAAAAGCTTGAGGGCACAACTAGACCCCAAATGGAGCCTACATACCAAATTTCATCAAAATCGGTCAATGCTAAGTGGGGAAAGTGCCGCGTACGGCGGACGGACGGCCAAATTTTATTTGATTTTTGGATTCTACGTACCTTGAAACGTATACTAACAAATTTTGAGAGGGGGCTAAACAAGTTTTTTTCTTGGTCGATTCCAAAGGTTCATTATTGAAAATAATGAACCAAGAGGGGAGAAAAATGTGGAAAACCTAACTGAATAAACGGGTTATCCCATTTTTCTCTGTCAATTATTGTTTGATTTTGATGATTCCAGCGCCAATCTATTGGTTAAATTTGAAAAATCCTTGAAAATTTCAAATTTAGGTAGAATTTTTAAAATTTGAGCGCCTTTAATTTAGGGAAATACTTACCCGGAACGAGGAACAAAAGGTGACCGACTGAGACCAAAAAAAAAAAAAAAAAAATGTTTGGTTTGGTTTGGTTGGGTTTCGTTTGGTTTGGTTGGTTTGGTTCAAAGGTTTGTGCTGTTTTTTTTTTTTTCTGCTGTTGGTGAATTGCTGATCAAATACGAATTTTCAAAGTGCAGGACCTGGGGAGGAGGTCGGCACTCGAGGGAGTGAAAACCAAACCTTTTTCACTTTTTATTTAGGTACTACTTAAAAATGTACTTTGGAGTTAGAATGTGGCCTCCATTTTAGAACAAAGGAAGCTGAATAGTTCTAATATAACCCCCCCAATACCTAACCTAGCCCCTCCATTTTCGTTGAAATATATTCAAACAAGTCGAAATATATTCAAAATATACATATACACGAATAATCATGGAAAAAATTAAACAATATTTGAAAAAATAACGGATTGGTTAGCTCTAAAATATTAAAACTAGAAAGACCATGAGGGATGACTGACAAAAACAAAATTCAAGAGACAGATGATATACAGGGTGTCCAAGTAACTACGCTCCCCATAGTTATTTTCTTTAATTGTGGACGAAAAAGAATCGGATCAACGCTATTCTTCGTAGTTTTTTGTGCAGAATTTAAAAATGATAAAATTGCGCAACTGTGCGCAATCAATATCAACTTTGTTTCGTTTTCGTGATTTTATTATGAAGGGTAATGAATCAATCCCAGTCGGAGGAAAAATAATTCTTGAAGGAAACGATACTCGTTAAAGACTCCACGGAAAATCGAAGATTTCCCCCTCAAACCGTGACTTTTTTCACCACGCGAACAAGAACAATGCTAAGTGATGTGCCACACTTCTCTATTTTGGCACAATCGCTGGGTTGAGCATCTTTGTGCACTCGCTGAGCGGGTTGCGCGCCTTCTAAAAAAAAGTTTTCAAAGTAAAATGTTCATAAAATTTGACTTAGAATCCGGATCTGCAATAAAAATTGGGGGTTCCCATTCGAAAAAACAAAGTTGATCTTGATTGCACATAGGTAGTAACGCAATTTTGTCATTTTTTTGCGCAAAAAATTATGAAGAATAGCGTTGATCCGATGAAATAATATAATTATATGACTAAAATATTCTAGTTTTCTGTAACAGCTAAGAAGTAGACCACACCAATTCAAAATTGCCTCTTACGGAAGTTTATGATCTGCCTCGTCTCTTGAACCGTTATAGTGAATTAGGGTTGCAAAACTTTTGCTAACCGATTTCCAAACCATATTCATTTATTCAAAAGGAAGCGAATTGGCAATACGGCTAGAGCTTGCCTCAACTGGATGGCGATACATTCACAGGTACCAAACATTCGACACTCAAACCTGTAACAAACTGACTTTTAGGAACAAAATTAAAAAAAAAAAATATTTAAAAAAACCACAAGCAAAAACAAATAAATCATTGAAATTCACCCGTTTTTCCAGATAAAGGTGGACTCTAGTATGAAAATCAAACTTACCAGACCGAATTTATTTCATTGGTGAATCTGTAAGGTAATTTCACGTTGATTCCAAATATATCTAAGTTCACCTAATATAAAATTTTAATGGATTTTTCTTGAAAAAAGTTTAAAAACCACATTCAAAAAATATTAGCATGGAACATGCTTCAGCCTTGAGCTAACTGGCGAAAAGAGTCTCGTTTTTGGGAGGTGGCGATGCGTCTACAAATTTTCCTATGATTTCCACTTAAAACGAATTCGTTGCTGCGGAACTTTATCTTTGTCATTCGTGTTTGTAGAAAAATCTTTCACCATTCGTTGGAGAGCCCTAAATTTATTCATAAATTATATACTGCGAAAACAGCTATAATTATGGAGGTATGAGTTTCTTTTCCTTTCATTGGTTGTATCACGCTGTAGTACTTACCCCTGAGTTGAAAGAACTGTGAACATCATTTGCGGTGAGAGCCATCATAGATTTAGCGGGGTTTTATTTCGACGGAAGGTGTTATTTATGTAGTACAAGATGTTGTTTGTCTCGACACACGGTATGAAGAAATTGTCAATTATTGGGCCTGGGGTCATCATAAAATAGATTATACGTCTAGAAATTGTTTTAAATCCATTGTTTTTGTTGAGAGCCTGATGCTATATTTATTTTGAACGTTTTTTTTCTTAATTGGAAATTGAATGGGAACCGGATAGAGTGTACAGGGAGCTGCCGTGGTGGGTGGGTCCGGGCCAGCCCGATAGCGCTCAACACACACCTTGTTCCTGAGTTTTCCAATCACACTAGTTCCTAGTTCACATGAGTTCCCATATGACATTAGTTTTCCACAATGATTTTCGCATAGTACGAGCTTTTCATTGTTGACTTTTTTTTGCCTAATCATAATAATTATTGTTGTTGATACCCTACCCTCATTTTAGTATTAGATAGTTAAGAATCAACGCCGTATAAAATTTGTTCGACATTTACTATGTACTTAAGTGTACCTACAGTATGGAAATAAAATATCTATCTATCTATGGGTTGGCTGGTGCTCTCTCCTCATATATATCTGCTGTTGAGCCATGATGAGGGAAATATATTTTCCGAAAGCTAGGCGATAACTGCGTTTCTTTCTGGATAACCCCCGTCCCGATAATTACGCATTTCTTAATGTATACGTTGGCAAACTATTTACGAAATGGTATCTAAAGAACCATTTTTCTTGAATTTTAGCCAAAGGCCCTAATCAGTAAGCACCCGGGGGTCCGAGTTTTTCCCCACATCTCTACTAATGTTAACTCTTAATATCCTGAGGTATCTTGTTCGAAGTTCGATTTTTATCTGGAATTGTTAATCCACTTTTAAACCAAAACTGATAGCCGTTGACTTTCTTGATACTCAAACTATCGATTGAGTAAGAAAATGAAACAATAAATACATAAAACTCAAAGAAAAAAGAAAATAATTATCCAGTTGACAGACAGTAATAGGGCCTTCGAGGTACCTTCTACCCTCATTTCTCACCTTGTAGGTTTTTCCTTGTCAGAGATGGCGCCACTGTCTGAATCAGCCCTGATCCTTCTATGAAGTGAACCTTCTCTTCCTTATTCCTTGGTTGTGTACTTCATGAAAATAACTGACCTCAACATCCCACCAAGGATTTCTCCAAGTTTCCTTCTTCTACTCCAAGAAAATTGGGTTTATAGGCAGACTCTGCTGACGCAGATTGAGCCTGTGTGGCCCTTGGAAAGATCATTCTAGAGCTGACAGACTCTGATTGGGCCTTTGAGTTACCTTTAGCTCAAAATACATTAAAAAAAAATAATTTAAAGAATCCGAAAAAAACATTTTTTTTTTGTTGAAAAAGTGGGAAATTAAGGGTTAAATAGAAAAGATTTCATTCAATGCAAAAGTTGTAGAATCAGTCATCGTCGATCGGTCACCTGGGGAAGAAGAGTTCGTTGAGGAATTTCAAAATTTTCCATTTAGAAATGTACCGTTTATTGCCGCAAGTACCGTTCAAATGGGCATCGTTTATTCTATACACGTCAAGCTTGATATCTACCGATTCACCTACTTTAAAAGACAAATTTTGGATCATTCTGCGATCATCAAATTCTGCGTCGATTTACCGCTAATTTCGCTAAAGAACCACGCAAAAGTCGAGTGTTCCGAAGATCTTCCGGTACGTAACGGCTTACGAAGTTTCTGAGAAGAAAACGCGTCATTACTCCTTGAATAGGTGAAAGTAGGATATGAAATATATGGGTTCTGGGACAGTTATTTTCACGCCTGTGCCAGGAGATATAACATTCCTGTTTATGCCCTTTTAATGTTATAGCTTTTGAATTTTACAATAATTTTAATAAATATTCATCATAAGTATTTATGACTGCCTCATAGATGAGTTTCTAAAAATGCATTTGGGCGTTGAATATTTTATTTGCCGGAGCTAAATGGGCTCATTATGCGTAGATGGGACCATCGTATGTGAAGTAGCTACATGGCATTCACAGAGTTCGATAGAAGTATCTGTCATAGGCAAAGGAAGCAGGAGTGCTTAGAGAAAATGGAGGTGACAATATGCTGAGGAACTGGGTATGGTAGTGAAGAATTACTATGAACTATGAAGAGGCACAGATAGAAAAAAATGTAGTAACGGGCAAATAAATACCTAGAAGTAACATGTTTAGTATACAAAGAGAAATAAACAAATGGGAAGAGAAAGAGGAAGAGGCTGGATGCTGAGGAACAGGATGGAAAGGACATGGGAGAGAAAGGCTGGACAGCATTGCTAAGAATCGAGAAGACATTAAAGTTGATAGAATAAACTATCCACTACTTTCACACAGCGGTATTTGTAGAATCGAATGAGACCAGACAGAGCTGTACACAAACATAATAAACCGTTGTGTAGTTTCTTATGTTGAATCTTGATCCTCAGATTTTCCCCAGGCTGCAATCACATTATAAAGTTCAATCTAGAGTACATTCATTTAGTAACTTTTCATGTTTGTATGAATATTCTCCTTTACTACAACATACACGGGAGTGAGGTCGGAGGCGTCATTTCGAGTACTACAAGAGGGGGAAATGGTGGTTTAGTAAATGTTGGTCTCAATCTGAGTAATATAAAATTTCTTTTCTGGACATCGATTGAAGAGTTTTCTTTCAAACGGGCTTATATCCATTTTTCACTTTTTTCACGGATTCTGAATCTTTGGGATAAGGCCTATCACCTCACGAGTAGAATTCCTTCCGAAACGGTTTGTGTCCCGCTTTAAAAGCTTGCTAAAAATTGGGGTTTCCAACAAAACGGCTTACATCCATCCCATTGTCCCAAAATTTCGAAATTTGGTCTTACAATCAAAAGTGCTATGGACAAACAATTTGGAACAGTTGGGAACCCGAGACAACTTCTTTCTCCATTAAACTAGTTTTTCTCAATTTCCTACAAAACATTCCAAGTGGATATGAGACCGTTTGAAAGAAAACTTACAATTAGTAGAGAATTAACAGGATACCGATTTGTTATTTCACTAACACCATTGCACCGCTTCCAGAGAGATTCCAGAGCATCACTGGCAAAGGATATCAGTCCGCTATTGAAAGGAGGTTTTTAGATCAGACGATTGCGTTTGATATATCATCAAATATTGCGCATAGACGGTTCTCTGGTATTTCCGAATTGACTTTTACCTAGGATTACTCTCGTTAGTTGTTTTCTTCGACTCAAATGAGAACGAAACCAAGTTCCATCCCTCGTACTCCCAGTCTCTCCACTTCAATCAATTTTATAGTACAACAGACAATCAAAACAATTCACCAAAATCAAAACGATTGATTTTCAATAAATCTTTTTCCATTTTGAATATTCTATATGACTATTATTTTTCTATATAGATCACTCGTCTGCAAAGAACTCGGCTTTGCCATTGTTACCACCAACCAATATAAAGGAAAACATCGATCGCAATTCGGTCAGCTAAAATTTGAACGGAGATTAGATCTCTTTTGCGATTCACTCTCGTGTTTCTGATTCCAGTGTGTTCAACCCTTTAGTTCTCGTAGGGAGCAAACGGTTGGTCCTACAGAGCTCTGGGTGGTCTCATTCGATCAAAAAAATTCAATACTATTTTGAATTGGAGAAAAAAACAATTCGTTTATATCAAAAGTTTTTGAGCTAGGGCGTTTTGAAGATGTCAGCCTTATTTTTCAACCCTTAGAAGTGCATCAACCAAAAGCTTCGGGGCACAACTAGACCCAAATGGAGCCCATATACCAAATTTCATCAAAATCGGTACATACTACGGAAAGTGCCGAGGGCGCACGGTCAAATTTTTATTAGATTTTTGAATTTTACGTACCTAGAAAACTAAACCAACAAATTTTGAGGGGGTCAAAAAATGTTTTCTTGGTTGAAATAATTGAAATGGATTGAAAATAATATACCAAAATGACGTGCGACACTTTCCTTAGTTCCCATGGACCGATTTTGATGAAATATGGGCTCCATTTGGGGTCTAGCTGTGTCCCGAATCTTTTGGTAGATGTTAGTCACTTCTATGAGGTGAAAAATAGGGGCTGACCTTTTCAAAACCACCTAGCCCGAAAACAACCGAAATACAGGTGTTGTTTTTTTCATAAATTTAAAATAGTATTGAATTTTTAGAATCGATTTAGACCACCTAGAGTTCTGCAGGACTAACCGTTCGCTCCTTATGAGGATTTGAAGGTTAGTCATACTTTGAATCAGAAACATGAGTGTGAATCGCAAACTAATGTTTAATGACAGAAATTAGCCTAAAAATGTTTTGTTAAAAATTCATCTGATAAAAAGTGATCTTTTTGGTATATTATCTTCAATAATGAGTCTTTTTGGAATCGAGGAAAAAATTTTCTAATTTCATTGAGAATTTGATGGTTTACGTTTCAATGTACGTAGGATAGAGATGAAACTATGTTTCCGTATAGATCACTCGCCTGCAAAAAATACAAGTCGCTTCACAGTGAAGTTTATTTTGAAGAAATTAAGAGTTGAGGGTACCTTCATTAGGAAATTTGACTACTGGTTGCTAAGGATGCGAAACTGAGTACAACTCGAAGAAACGAACAGCGATCGCATTTTGGGCAACTGAAATTTCAACGGAGATTAGGCCTCTCTTGCAATTCACACTCGTGTTTCTGATTTATCGTAAGTCAAACCAAAAGCTTCGGGGCACAACTAGACCCTAAATGGAGCCCAAATCCAAAATTTGATCAAATTCAGTCCATGGTACTTAATTAAGGAAAGTTTTGCGTACGGCTACGAACCGAAAAAATTTGAATTTCCAAATTTCATTTTTGGATGCTTTGTAGCTTGAAAACCATAAAATTTGAAGGAGGCTTGAAATTTTTGCTTGCTCGATTCCAAAAGTTTATTATTGAGGATAATAAACTAGAAATAATACGAAGGGAAACGTAGCAAGTGAATTTCGAGTCTCACTAGACCAGGAAGGACCATCTACTCTACAAGTAGTTTCGCGAGTCGATTTGAAAGTCAAATTCGGTTTTTCAAGTGGGATTTAAATTCGCAAAGTGGGGAGGTCCCCGCTATTTCGATTAGCATCGAATATCTCAACGTTTTATCTGCGCTTTCGTGTTGTTGTTGTGGAATTCGCGTAGGAAGTCCAGGAAGTCGTTTCAGCGGAGAAAATTGGCAGAAATTCAAGATCTGGTTTCAAGTGTTGGTTTGGTGTTTACTGAGGGATTTTTATGTTTTTTCGTGTTTTCGCACGTGTTGAGGTGGTGCTTACTGACCAGATGGGTCTTTGAGAAAAATGCACGTGGAAATTTGGCCAAAAATGGGCCGGAAAAACGGCGTAGCGGCTGAGTGGGTGTGGCAAGCGTTGTCTTGGACACTCGCTCGCTCCGGGGCGTGACTTGTGGCCCGCCCGCCCACCGACTGACTACCATCAACTGCGGCCATCATGTTATTTTTTTGCCTTCATAGTCTTTCCAACTAACCTACTACCGTCGAGGCCTACGACTGAGTTCCCTCTGTCGACTTGAGTGCCACGAGGTCGACTCGGCGGGAACTGGGGGATTCCGAGCTAGATAAGAAGAACATCGCGGTTCGTACGATCGCGAATAAGTTCGAACGAATACAAACATGTTTGCACGAATGGCAACACTACTTCCAACGTAGAGGAAGTACTGTTGAGTTAATTAATTACAATAATCTGATGGACGTTGTAATCTACCCTCAGAAAGTCTACGTTCCCTTGAGTACCTTGATGGAAACCAGTCAAAGGAAAAGGAGTGATTTGGAGAGGAGGTGGATAAGGAAAGTAGCAGATTGCTTAAAAGGAAGTTATAAGTTGAAAGTATTTCAAGTAGGTAATTCTCTTCTGAAATTGATGAACTTTGTAGAGTCGTGAGATATTACTTTATTTGTTAGTCGAATTCTTTGTCAAAAAAAAAAAAAAAAAAAAAAAAAAAACGCTGCAAATTATTTCACAAAAGTTTGTAACGAATTTCGATTTTATAATCGCCTGCCACAATATAAATTGTCTGGCCAGGACAACAGTTGGAGATGGGAGGGTCCAAGATTTGAAAATCAAAGCAGAGATTGGTAGCAATATTATATTTATAAAAAAAAATTACTTCCAGTTGGAAAAAAAAAGGAATTAGAAAATTCCAAAGTAAATCTTATGATATCTAGGTAGGTACCTACTTATTATTATGGATGGCCACCCTTACAGATATATATTTTTAAAAAAATCAATTAGTTCTCCTCAATTTTGTATTCTATTGATCCAGGTCCTTTTATTGATTGGTCCTGAACTAGGCGCCTCCAACAAGGTGACAACTTCGGGAGGCTGAGGGCAAAAAGGAACCAAACGAAAAACCAGGTGAAATTTTTGGTTTTTCCTCCGGAAGGCACTGTTGGAGTTTTGGATGAGAAATGAAAAGAAAAAGATTCCTACCTTCGAAGTAGAATGGGTGGGCGAGGGCTTGACGAATGAACGCAGGTCCTTCGCAAAATAGCAGCAGCAAAGTAGCAGCAAGGTACCTCCGCAACTAAGTTGTGCAGAAGACTGCTACAGAACAAAAGAAAAAGGAGACAAATCCCCTGATGATCTGGCTTCCTCAACTAAGGTCCATGGTAGATATTACAGTGGTGTTGGTAACATACCTCAAAGTCGGTTGCTTCTAAACTCTGCTATCCAGGGCGATCCTTCCAGGAAAAAAAAATCGGAAGAGGTGAATCCACGTGGATCGTGGCAGTTTAGCAGTTGGCTCATACAATCCTCACAGAATGGCGATAGGAAGCGAACTGAATAAGGACGATGAGAAACGTTGAGGGATCCAGGGCAGGGCAGGAGCGATAAGCCGGAAGTAAACAGGACCAAAGTTGAAGACGCTGGTACAAGTTTATTATTTTTCTGTACAGCTCAGTCGTCTGCGAAGAACACATCTTTGCCTCTACCTTCCAACCATTAGTTACTACCTACCTTCACAATCAAGTTAATTTGGAAGAATAAAAGATCAACACTCGATTCGAAGAAATAGGGAGTTTGATATGGGAAATTTGAATACTGGTTGCTAAGAACGCAGAACTGAGTAGGTACAATTCGAGGAAACGAACATTGATCGCATTTTTGTCAGATAACATTTCAATGGAGATAGGCCTTATTTGCGATTCACACTCGTGTTACTGATTTATCGTGAATTCAACCCTAAAGTTCCCGTAGGGAGCGAACGGTTTGTCCTACATAGATCTGGGTGGTCTCCATCGTTTCTAAAAATTCAGTACTACCATTTAAATCGATGAAACAATAACTTTATTTCGAAAGTTTTCGAGATAGGGCACTCTTGAAATTTTCAACTTTTGAAAATTTCAGTAAGCCAAATTTTGGAACAGGTGAAATTTTGGAACCAAATGAAATGTAGGGCAGACGGTTGTTCCCAAAGTTTTAGTGAAATCGCTAACCATATTCATTACATTGTTTTTGGTTTATTATTCTCAATAACAAACCTTTGAAATCGACCAAGAATAAAAATTTTTGACGTCTTTCAAAATTCGTTGGTTTACGTTTCAAGATAATATATATCTACATATTATGTAGAATGTAGGATTATGTAGAATCCGAAATTCTTAGTTACCATCGATAGATTTTGATGAAATTTGGTATTCGAGTTCTATTTGTGCCTAAAAGCTTTTGGTTGAATCAGTCACTTCTATGGATGAAAAATAAGGGCTGAAAAATTTCAAAACGCCCTAGCTCTACAACTTTTGTTATAAACGTATTGTTTTTTCTTCTATTTAAAAAAGTGTTGCATTTTTAGAATCAAATAAGACCACGCTTCTGCAGACCAACCGTTCGCTCTCTATGACAACTTTAGGGTTGGACTTACGATAAATCAGAAACGCGCGTGTGAATTGCAAAACAGCCCTAATCTCCGTTGAAATTTTAGTTGCCCAAAATGCGATCGCTGTTCGTTTCTTCGAGTTATACTCAGTTTTTCGTCCTTAGCAGCCAGTAATCAAGTTTCCTAATGAAGACTCCCACAACTCTTTATTTCTTCAAAATAAACTTGATTGTGAAGCGTTAACATGTTCGGAAGGTAGTGGCAATGGCGAAGCTATGTTCTTTGAAAAATTTATTTCAGAAGAATACTAATTTCCATTACAGAATCGGTTTATGGAATAAAAACGCTGCAAATTATTACACAATAGTATATTATTTTTATATAGACCACTCGTCTGCAAAGCCACCAACCATCCAACATGAAGAAAAACATTGATCGCATTTCGGTCAGCTAAAAATTGAACGGAGATTGGGATTTGCAGTTCACGCTTGTGTTTCTGATTTATCGTAAATCCAACCCTTAAATTCTCGTTGGGAGCGAACGGTATGTCCTACAGAGCTCCGGGTGGTCTCTAAAAATTTTAAAATTTCAATACTATATTAATTGATGAAAAAACAATACGTTCATTACAAAATGTTTTGAATTAGGGCGTTTTTAAAATTTCAACCCTTAGAAGTGACCTACATCAACCGAAATCTTCGGGGCACAACTAGACCCCAAATGGAGCCCATATACTAAATTTCATCAAAATCGGTCAATGCTAACTGATGAGAGTGCCAACAAATTTTGAGGGGGTTAAAATATTTTTTTTTGGTCAATTCCAAAGGTTTATTATTGAAAATAATAAATAGTAAAACGTCTATCAGGCTTAAAAGTCGATAAACTGTTACAGGTAAGAATCAAACTTCCAAAAAGATAGCGAATAACTAATCACGGACTACGTCAATTGATCGGGATTGGGGTCAACTGGAAAAAGAAAAAAAAACCTTCTTCGCCGAGCTTCCGGTAAATTTATCAACTTCTTCAGGCTCAAAAATTTTTCCTCCACTACCTCCAAAATTATCTTCTGGAATTACGGAGGTGTCTCCACCTTCTCTTTTTATGTTGACGTTTGGTGGTGTCACTAAATAAAACATTCTTTGAGCCCTGAAGAAGGTGATAAATTTACCGGAAGCTCGGCGAAGAAGGTGTTGTTTTTCCAGTTGATCCCGATTAATTGACGTAGTCCAAAAACGCTGCAAATTGTTATACACATTATTAAACTCGTCTGCAAAGCCACCAACCATCCAACATGAAGGAAAACATCGATAGAATTTCGGTCAACTAAAATTTGAACGAAGATTAGGCCTCTTTCGCGATTACCACTCTTGTTTCTGATTTATTGTACGTCAAACCCTTAAATTCTCGTAGTTAGCGAACGGTTTGTCCTACAGGGCTCAGCGTGGTCTCAAAAAATTCTAAACCATCTTAAATTGATGGTAAAATAATACCTTTATATCAAAATTTTTGAGTGAGGGCGTTATCAGAATTTCAAAATTTAGTTTTCAACCCTTAGAAGTGACTGGCATTAACCAAAAGCTTCGGGGCACAACTAGACCCCAAATGGGGCCTACATACCAAATTTCATCAAAATCGGTCAATGCTAAGTGGGGAAAGTGCCGCGTATGGCGGACGGACGGCCAAATTTTGGTTTATTGTTTTCAATAATAAACCTTTGGAATCGACCAAGAAAGAAAAAATTTTAACCCACCCTCAAAATTTGATGGTTTACGTTTCAAGGTACGTAGAATCCAAAAATCGAATATATATTTGGCCGTCCGTCCGCCGTCCGCGGCACTTTTGCTACCGATTTTGATGAAATTTGTTATGTGAGCTCCATTTGGGGTCTAGTTGTGCCCAGAAGATTTTGGTTGATGTAGGTCACTTCTAAGGGTTGAAAAATTAATTTTGAAATTTTGAAAACACCCTGACTCAAAAAAATTTGATATAAAGTATTGTTTTCCTTCAATTTAAGATTCTATAGAATTCTTAGAATTTTTTGAGACCACGTGGAGCTCAGTAGGACAAACCGTTCGCTCCCTACGAGAATTTAAGGGTTGGACGTACGATAAATCAGAAACACGAGTGTGAATCGCAAAAGAGGCCGTTCGCTGACCGAAATGCGATCGATGTTTTTCTTCATGTTGGATGGTTGGTGGCTTTGCAGACGAGTGGTCTATATAAAAATAATACACCATTTTGTAATAATTTGCAGCGTTTTTATTCGATTTTTGGATTCTACGTACTTTGAAACGTAAACCAACAAATTTTGAGGGGGTGTTAAAAATTTGTTTTCCTGGTCGATTCCAAAGGTTCATTATTAAAAATTATAAGCCAAAAGATACCTCGGGATTTTAACGGTTTACTTGATCGGAGCGATTCAGGAAAGAAAACTCTTAGGTATCTTGACACGGGAATCGGCTTTAGTATTTCCACGATACGAGTTCTTGCATTATGAATCGGTATGATACGGCATTTTCGCCTTTGAAAACTCAGCAATTCATGGTGACTTTAGTAACCTCCCCTTCTGTTACAAACTCGAATGCCGTCACGCTTGCGTCGCGATTCCTCTAGCCGAAGCAACAAAAAGTAGATGAGTAAGTACATGAAGATTTATGTTGTATTTTATTAAGAAATGTATCATCAAGATTTAGGTAGACATGTCCGTTACCTTTCACGTTTGAAGTACTCAATTTGAATGTTATAAAAACGGCAACAACCAACTGACCTGAAATCTATTTTCAATTTAACACAATTAAAAGTTTCAGGAATTAAAATGTATCAGTATTCCAAAGTCTCATGGTTTGGTATTCAGAACAGAATAGTCGTAACTGCAGGTTTACGAGAGCGCAAAACTCATATCAATCATACGAGTAGATACGACTTTTAGTACTAGCAAAATCTACATGCGATTTCATGGCTTTGTACATCTGGCTTAAATGTAAGTGAGATAGGAATGGAAATTTGATATACCGTTTTTCGACAATTTACACTCGAAATTGTTTAATTTTGGTTTATTATTTTCAATAATGAACCTTTGGAATCGACCAAGAAAAAAAAAGTCTGCCAAGTGGGTGTGGCACATAGCTTCCTCGTATCCATAACCCGATTATATAGATGGTCCGATGCATAGTAGTTAATCTCAGAGCATCAATCTCTAAGTACCTTTCACTACCCTCATAGGGGACCATCTACACGCTAATCTGGACAATCCTAGAAAAGGATTTTACGTATGCGGCTACTGTAAATTTTAAGGCCTTGATTTTCATTGGGGACCATCTACAACCTAATCCGCGTATCCCTGAAAATGTCATCGGAATCGGGTAGAAAATGTGGAAGTTATGGCCGTTACAAGGAATTCACGTTCGCGCATGCGCATCAGCTACTATCAGTCCCGGGGTGATGATTTTCATAGGGGACCATCTAAATACTAATCCGCAACATCCCTGAAAATTTCATTCAAATCGGATGGAAAATGTAGAAGTTATGGCCGTTACAAGGAAATTCACGTTTGCGCATGCGCAGTGACTACTATCAGTCGGAAGGTAATGATTTTCATAGGGGACCGTCTACACACCAACCCGCACAATCCCTGAAAATTTCATCGAAATCGGACAATAACTTCGTATAGTTATGCGTGTTACAAGGAATTCATGACAGACGGACAGACAGACACACAGACACGGAACCAAAATTGTTCAGAAAGCTCTAAAACGCAAAACGCGAGTGAAAATTTTTATTTTGAAGAACTTTTTTTTTCGTCCTTGAAAAGTGAAAACAAAGCTTCCGCTACCTTGGTAGACTCGGAAGCAAAATTAGATCACTCGGCTTTGCAGACGAGTGATCTATACAGGGTGGTTCACGAAAAGGTTACACCCCCCCTTCATTTTCGCAAAATACAGCGTAAAAAATTCCAATCAACGCATTTCTTCATGATGTTTTGTGAAGATCTCAGGAAAAATACTTTTGCGCAAAAACATTGTGCGCAATCGTGCGCAATAGACTTGCGCAAAAGAATTTTTCCTGAGATCCTCACCAAAAATCATGAAAAATTGCGTTGATTGGAATTTTTTTCGCTTTTTTTTGCGAAAATGAAGGGGGTGTAACCTTTTGGTGAAACACCCTGTATAGAAAAATAATAAACCAATGTGTAATAATTTGCAGCGTTTTTATTCCATAAACCGATTCTGTAATGGAAATTAGTATTCTTCTGAAATAAATTTTCCAAAGAACACAGCTTCGCCATTGCCACTACCTTCCGAACATGTTATTGCTTCACAATCAAGTTTATTTTGAAGAAATAAAGAGTTGTGGGAGTCTTCATTAGGAAACTTGATTACTGGCTGCTAAGGACGAAAAACTGAGTATAACTCGAAGAAACGAACAGCGATCGCATTTTGGGCAACTAAAATTTCAACGGAGATTAGGCCTCTTTTGCAATGGGGGGTTCGCCTTAATTTTTTTTAGATTTTTAATCGAAAGTAGACTACATCCTGAGAATTTTGGCACCAACCGCGACCTCCAAGCTTGAGTAGATCTGTTTCTATGATTTTTCAAAGTTTCGACCGTTTATGACTTCGCGCACCCATCTCGCCTGGGCGGGACCCCCAGCCCACTGTGACGTCATAAACGGTCGAAACTTTAAAAATTCATAGGAAAAGATTTACACACGCTAGAAGGTCGCGGTTGGTACCAAAATTCTCAGAATGAGGTCTACCTTAGATTAATAATAAAATTAGAAGAATTAATAACAATAAACAGTTTTTCCTACCAAGGCGCACACCCCATTCACACGCGCGTTTCTGATTTATCGTAAGTCCAACCCTAAAGTTGTCATAGAGAGCGAACGGTTGGTCTGCCGAAGCGTGGTCTCATGCGATTCTAAAAATTCAACACTTTTTTAAATAGAAGAAAAAACAAAACGGATTTTTTTTCTGTTTGAGTAGTGTCTTTCACTCCATACGTCTTATCTAATTATATAAAACGCCAACCGTACGTACGTACGTATGCACGGAGGGGTCGTGGTAGAGGGAGAGTTGTAGGCTGGAGGGGTTGGGGGCGGGAGGAGTCGGAGGCGAGAGGGGTCGGAGGGGTAGGGGGCGGGAGGAGTCGGAGGGGTTGGGGGCGGGAGGAGTCGGAGGCGAGAGGAGTCGGAGGGGTTGGGGGCGAGAGGAGTTGGAGGGGTCGGGGGCGGGAGGAGTCGGAGGCGAGAGGAGTCGGAGGGAGTTGGTGGCGGGAGGAGAGTCGGAGGAATAGTCTTTGCCTGCTTTTAGTAGGCTTTTCAGCTAGTAGCTGAATAAAGTGTTAAATGTCACGTTTTTTTTAGCGCACTATGTCAGCATCACAAGATTTAAGGGGATGCGAAACAAACCACCCTGAGGGGTCTTAACAAATAATATAAATATTTAATAAATCGACTGTGCTGTAATATTCGCCGTTATTAGGTACCAGAGAAAACTCGAGGAGCAAAGATAGGCAAATGTTCACATGTGTGCATTGCTGGTTATGTCTGACTGCTACGTTGAAGGGGTCAAGGTTGGGCTAGAAAAACCAGGGTTGTCGTCTTTTGAGTTGTGAAGAGGAGGTTTCATGGTCAATCCTCAGTTACGAAGGGGATTTTGGGAACACTGCAAACTAGTCAGAGACATTTTCCACCTGAGAACTACCTAAGGTGGTAATGGTAGTTTGCATTCAAGGACCTAGTCCTGCTTGAATGAAGGTATAGTATCCTCCTTTCCCACGACCATCACTTCAAGCGTTTTCTCCTGATTAAATGTATTTATCCGAACGTTAGCTTTTCTTAATGTTTTCACATCAAATCCTGTAAATGCCAATAAATATGGAGTAACTTGCCGCGTACTTTCACCTACTGATTTCGCTCTTTCATTAACTGCGCCTTTCGATTATGGGTGGTCGCCTGTGTGTGAAGTCACCCCTGTCAGGTCTGATCTAAGCAGACGGTCAATCGTCGTCGATGGTTGAGATATAAACCTCTCATATATTACCTAAAATTTATATTTTTTAATCATTTAATAATGAATAACAGGAGGTTTTCCATTATTTTTCCGACCGTCTCGGTTGATATCGCGCCTTCGCGACCGATCGTCACGCGTCTTTTGTATGGTCTAGGGTGGTGATTTACGTTCCCCTTAAAGTGACAAAGAGCTGCTGATTTTTGTGCTGCCCTGTCTGCAGTTCTTCTTATATGTTCACCTAATGTGTTTTTTGTATCAAACATGACACCTAGACACCTGGCTGCTGGTTTAGTTGGTATTACGGCGTTTGAAATCCGCATCGGAATGATGGTAGGTGTGCGCTTACTTGTGAATATGACATTCTCTGTATTTGCTGAAGCTCAATCCATTGTCCTTGCTAGTACTATTGCTGCCCCAACATCAGCACGATTCTGCAAGGAAACAGTCCTCATGCATTTCAAATCGTAGGAGACCACCGTATGGTGCATTCCACAGTTGAGGACCTAGTACATATCCCTGAGCAGCCCCTGATACGATATCTTTCTCTCTTACCCCTCGAACAGTCTCCTATGTCTGTGCTCAAATGTTTTCACATATTTTCATGAACTCATGAGGTCGGCTGACCAGAACCAAACGTGGAATTTATAGGTAATGAAACGAAGAAGTTAATACAAACTAAATTGTATTGTAAGAACAGAACGACAAACTATACTGGGTGTCCCATATGTTATCCACCAAACTTTGGGAGTCGATTCTACAACTAATTTGCAACAAAAAATGTCTCGTAGCATTTTTTTTAACCCCCTTAAAATCAGACTAATTTGACTTTTAAGATTTGTTCCGTGTTTTCGACCTTACACCTTTAAAACGGTCATAACTCCCTTAAATTGCACTCAAAAATTGAAAATAAGGATACCGTTGAGAAGACGCTAGAGTAGTTCTTTTTAATCTCAAACTTTAAAATTTGTCAATTTCTGTTTTTTTCAAAAATTTTGATGATTTTTCCCCATGGAAACAAGGTATTTGCCAGAGAGGCTCAAAAGCTCAAAAACTTCTCCATTTCATCGGCTTTCCAACGGTCACCACAGAATCTTGTGTTTCAATGCGAAAAAACGTGCATTTTTTTCAACGAAATTGACGGTTGGACGGGAGGAATCCGGGGTCTGCTCCGCCGCCGCTCCTCCCAAGCACCAGGACCCCACGTCAAACCGTCGATTTCGTTGAAAAAAATACACGTTTTTTCGCATTGAAACACCATTTTCTCCCCCAAATTCCACAGTAAAACTAAAATTTGGGTGACCGCTGGAAAGCTGATGAAATGGAGAAGTTTTTAAGCTTTTGAGCCCCTCTGGCAAATACCTTGTTTCAATGAGGAAAAATCATCAACATTTTCACCAAAAACAGAAATTGACTATTGTTTTAGTTTGAGGCAAAAATACTACTCTAGGGTTTTGTTTTTCTCGACTGGTCAACGGCTCATCTATTGAGAAATTTTACGCTCTTTCCAACGGTATCCTTATTTTTAATTTTTGAGTCTTAATTTAAGGGAGTTACGACCGTTTGAATGGTGTCAGGTCGAAAACACGAAAAAAATCTTAAAAGTCAAAAAAGTTAGATTTTAAGGGGGTTGAAAGAAAATTGTTATGAGACACTTTTTGTTGCAAATTAGTTGTAGAAACTACTCCCGAAGTTTGGTGGATAACATATGTATAAAGTACGAAGGCACTTTTTGGCTGATGCCATTCCTCTTCAGTCAAACTCAAATTCATGTTCATTGTTGTGTTCATTGTTCTTCAAATTCATTTATTTTGTCATTCCAAGATCTAAGATGAATGGAACCAATCAAACGTACTTTCTTACAGAAAGTAAGGAGTCCCTGGAATTATTTTAGTGCCAAAAATAATAGCTTCTTGACTAAAAGTTATTTGTGATAGATCTGGACAATTATACCAACCATTTACATAAGCACTCTTGGTAGTTAAAACCATCTGCCCAATGATTGGGGTAAGAAAAAATTGCATCATTTCCGTCATTAGCCACCCGGCCAATGACTGGAGCAATCACCCTTGTTATCATCCAGTTATTAGCCGGCCTTATGTTTTCTAGAGTTTGTGAAAATTTCATGTCCTGGTGGCAGAAATTAACTAATAATTTACTAGGGATCATGCAAAACAAGAAAAACTACATCAAATGTGAAAATAACCATATCAAACCCATTTATGAATGAGTTGAGGTATGCTTATCGTTTTCATAAGAAACAGGTCTGATGATCATAATCCTTGGACCTTCACCTCTTAAAATGAGTTTGGGAGGTTTATAAAAGGCTTCACTTTAACCTTCAAGATCCTACTGCCTTCTAGAAAACACACTTAAAATGAGGAAACATTCAAAATGATCCAAGAGAGAACTGTGTGGTAAAAAAACTAACCTGAAAAACTAGGTGGCCAATGACTGGGGAGTGGCCAATGATTGGTGCCGCTACCCTATAATTATATTTATAAATATTTATGTAACAGAAAGGTGAGTCACACGACCTCTATGAGGTGTCAGGTAAATTATTGACATTCCAGAGTTTGACAGATAGATATGTTAATTTGGCGCCATTTTGTACACTTTTACAGGAAGATAAATTCATGATGCGATGCGATTTGCTCAGATTTCCTACCCACCGTTAGGCTTGGCCCGTGTTGTAGGGTAGGATCTTTGCTAAATCACTCCATATCGGTAAATAAATTGATATCTACGATACATTACAGTAATAAGTAAATTACTAAACAATACATGATTGGATTGAAAAAAAGACGCAATTTGATAGTCTCTAACATAATTATGCTAACTTACTTTAATATTCTTTAACTTTAATAGTCTCCTATTCCCCCCCCCCAACTCCTCTCAAAGACAAATTGTCTTTTGTGACGGAAGGGGCACGCCATACATAAAAACGCTGCAAATTATTACACAATGGTTTATTATTTTTCTATATAGATCACTCGTCTGCAAAGCCACTAACCATCCAACATGAAGAAAAACATCGATCGCATTTCGGTCAGCTATATTTTGAACGGAGATTAGGCCTCTTTTGCGATTCACACTCGTGTTTCTGGTTTATCGTACGTCCAACCCTTAAATTCTCGTAGGGAGCGAACGGTTTGTCCTACAGAGCTCCGCGTGGTCTCAAAAAATTCTAAAAAATCTATACTATCTTAAATTGATGGAAAAACAATACATTTATATCAAAATGTTTGAGTTAGGGCGTTTTTAAAATTTCAAAATTCATCTTTGAACCCTTAGAAGTGACCTACATCAACCAAAATCTTCGGGGCACAACTAGACCCCAAATGGAGCCTACATACCAAATTTCATCGAAATCGGTCAATGCTAAGTGGGGAAAGTGCCGTTTACAGCGGACGGATGGCCAAATTTTTATTCTGATTCGATAACCTTTGGAACCGACCAAGGAAAAAATTTTTAACTCCCCCTCAAAATTAGTTGGTTTACGTTTCAAGGTACGTAGAATCCAAAAATCGAATAAAAATTTGGCCGTCCGTCCGCCGTACGCGGCACTTTTCCCACTTAGCGATGACCGATTTTGATGAAATTTGGTACGTAGGCTCCATTTGGGGTCTAGTTGTGCCCCGAAGATTTTGGTTGATGTAGGTCGCTTCTAAGGGTTCAAAAATGAATTTTGAAAACGCCCTAACTCAAAAAATATTGATATAAAGGTATTGTTTATACTTCAATTTAAGATAGCATAGAATTTTTAGAATTCTTCGAGACCACGCGGAGACCTACGAGAATTGTAGGGTTGGACGTAGGATAAATCAGAAACACGAGTGTGAATCGCAAAAGAGGCCTAATCTCCGTTCAAGTTTTAGCTGACCGAAATGCGATCAATGTTTTTCTTCAAGTTGGCTGGTGGTGACAATGGCAAAGCCGTGTTCTTTGCAGACGAGTTATCTATATAGAAAAATAATTAATTTTTTTTGTAATAATTTGCAGTGTTTTATGATAATTTTCTGCCGAATATGTTACTCCTTTATATGGGTGGAATACGTTCTTCCCCAAGCTATTATGCCATACTGCAATACAGATTGCAACATGGTATAATATATAAGTTTTATTGTTTGCTTCGGGAGAGTGTGTCTCACATTGTGGAATACATATATATATTTCCTAATCTTATCGTGTGTAGTCTACAGGGTGTCCCATACGTTACCCACCAAACTTTGGGAGTCAATTTTACAACTAATTTGCAACACAAAAATGTCTCGTAGCAATTTTTTTAACCCCCTTAAAATCCGACTTTTTCGACTTTTAAGATTTTTTTCGTGTTTTCGATCTTACACCTTTAAAACGGTCATAACTCCCTTAAATTGCACTCAAAAATTAAGAATAAGGCTACCGTTGAAAAGAACGTGAAATTTATCAATAGAAGAAACCGTTGACAAATTGAGAAAAACTGAACGCTAGAGTAGTTTTTATACCTCAGACTTTAAAATTTGTCAATTTCTATTTTTTTCGAAAATGTTGATAATTTTTCCCCATGGAAACAAGGTATTTGCTAGAGAGGCTCAAAAGCTTAGAAACTTCTCCATTTCATCAGCTTTCCAACGGTCACCCAATTTTTAGTTTTTCTGTGGAATTTGAGGGAGAAAATGGTGTTTCAATGCGAAAAAACGTGAATTTTTTTCAACGAAATTGACGGTTGGACGGGAGGAATCCGGGGTCTGCTCCGCCGCCCCTCCTCCCAAGCACCAGGACCCCACGTCAAACCGTCGATTTCGCTGAAAAAAATGCACGTTTTTTCGCATTGAAACACCATTTTCTAACCTCAAATTCCCAGTAAAACTAAAAATTGGGTGACCGTTCGAAAGCTGATAAAATGGAGCAGTTTTTAAGCTTTTGAGCCCCTTTGGCAAATTCCTCGTTTCAATGAGAAAAAATCATCAAAATTTAAAAAAAAACAGAAATTGACAAATTTTAAAGTTTGAGGTAAAAAAGCTACTCTAGCGTTTTGTTTTTCTCAACTGGTCAACGGCTCGTGTATTCAGAAATTTTATGCTTTTTCCAACGATATCCTTATTTTTCATTTTTGAGTCTAATTTGAGGGAGTTACGACCGTTTAAATGGTGTAAGGTCGAAAACACGAAAAAAATCTTAGAAGTCAAAAAAGTCGGATTTTAAGGGAGGTAAAAGAAAATTGCTAGGAGACACTTTTTGTTGCAAATTAGTTGTAATATTAAAATCATAAACTCGTTGGTTGTAAACGGAAATAATTGCATACGAGTCTGCAACAGATTGTGACATTTTCATGTGTGTGAAAGTAAGGTTGTTAGTTCATGTACCCAAGCATCAAAATAAGAAAACAGTTGATTGTTCTCTACGCAACACAGTGAGTCTATTTTATTTATTGGTCGCGTGAGCAAGACTTGCTTAGTTTTCGTGACGATTTTTCAGTTTATGTGCCAAAGCAAAGACATGAAAATGTCAAAAACTACTCACGAAGTTTGGTGGATAACATATGGGACACCCCGTATATGGGGCTTTCACTTAAGCTCCTCATCCAGAACTAGCCCCACATACTTATGCCTTGCAACTCTTTCTATCGATTCGCATGAGCATCTTTGATCTTCTTCACAAGAGTGCAGGGCGATTTTCAAGTGTTTTTCCTCAATTAGTGACTTCAAACTATCAATTTGGTCTTGTTAGCATTCAATGTGAGATAACTCTTGAGAAACCATTTCCCTGCTTGATTTATTATCTGAGTCCACCCAATGCAAGCAGTTTACCATGAGAAATATAAAGATGAACTATTGGTTCGAACAAATTATAATTAAGGCTGTCTTATGGACGCGTGTCATATCAATCTGTACAAAAAACACGATCTCATCATTCATAAATGAAATCGCAACTAGTTCCTCAACAGGCTGTGAGGGTTGCAGGAAGATCCTCTTCAATGACACGTCGAGACCCTCCACTGGGAAATGTTGGGGTGCAGAGCGCATCCCCTCGGTGTTGTACGGACAAAAGCGCACCTCTCCAAAGGAGGAAAAAACCGTTTTAGCGACCCTCGCCAAAAAAGCGAAAAAACGCGATCAAAAACTTCTCCCCCCGATGTGGTGCGAGCAAAAAATATGCGGAAGAAACGTGAGTAAAAAAATACATCCCATTATTTAGTGAAGATGTTTTTTCCCAAAGTACCGTTGTCCGTCAACCCCTAATTCGTTCGACAAAAATTCATAAAAAGTGAAGAAGCGTCTATTTTGCGTTTTTGCTTACAAAAGTCTCAAAAAGCTGCTGCAGGGTCATTGGGGTGATCTCTAGTGAAGGAGACAAAAACTTGGGAATCGCAAGGTGATTAAAAAAAAGATTCCCACGAGTTCAACTTGCAATATTTCTTACCGTTACGCAGCGTGGATATCAATTTCGATTTCTGGGGTGACAATACTAACTGAGAAGATGGGCTTTCCAGAATGTGGGACTATCCGTTATTTTTGATAGTTCCCAGGCTTGGGGTGGAACGTTTATTACTTCGAACGCGAGGTAGAAACAGCTGAGAGATCAGCTCTGAACTGGTACAGTACCTCAGGGCTTTTAGATACTTTCAGTCATCTTTAAGGGTCGATAAACATATTATTTCAAAGGTTTATTATTTTTCTGTATAGATCACTTGCCTGCAAAGATCACAACGTTGCGATCGTCACGACCTACCAACCATTTTTTGGCTTATAATTTTCAATAATGAACCTCTGGAATCGACCAAGAAAAAAAAAATGTTGTAACACCCCCTCAAAATTTGTTGATTTACGTTTCAAGGTACGTAGAATCCAAAAATTGATTAAAAATTTGGCCGTCCGTTCGCTGTCCGCGGCACTTTCCTCACTTAGCAATGACCGATTTTGATGAAATTTGGTTTACTTGCTCCATTTGGGGTTTAGTTGTGCCCCGAAGCTTTTGGTTGATGTAGGTCACTTCTAAGGGTAAAATAAGGTTTGAAATTTTGAAAACGCTCTATCTCAAAAAGTTTCGATTTAAAGGTATTGTTTTTTCATCAATTTAAGATAGTATAGAATCCTAATCCGCATGAACCTTGAAAATGTCGTCGAAATCAGATGAGAATTATAGGAGTTATGGTTGTTTCTATGAATTCACTTTTGCGTAGCGGGTACTATCAGTCTGGGGGCAAATTTTTTTCATAGGGGACCGTCTACTCGCCAACCCGCAAAATCACTGAAAATTTCATCGAAATCGGACTATAACTTCCTACAGATATGCCAGTTGCAAGGATTTGATGACAGACACACAGACAGAAAGACACGAAACCAAAATTGTTATAAAGGTCTAAAACGCAAAACGCGATTGAAAATTTTTATTGTGAGGAACACTTTTTTTCCCAACTTTGAAAAATGAAAACACAGCTTCCGCTACCTTGGTAGACTCGGAAGCAATTTACATACAGGCACTCCATGAGTTTGGGGAGGCAAATTGATTTTGCTTCCGTGTCTACCAAGGTAGAGGAAGCATTGTTTTCACTAAGCAAAAAATGTACTCCAAAATCTAACATTTAAATCAAAATACAAAGTTTTACGTTTCAGACCTTCCTGAACAATTTTGGCTCCGTGTCCGCCTGTCTGTGTGTCTTGTGACCGGCATAACGATTAGAAGTTATTGTCCGATTTCGATGAAATTTTCAGGGATTGTGCGGGTTGGCCTTTAGATGGTCCCATACGAAAATAATCACCTCAGACTGATAGTAGCCGCTGCGCATGCGCAAACGTTCATTCCTTGTAACAGCCATAACTTCCACATTTCTCACCCGATTTCGACGAAATTTTCCAAGGTTCATGCGGATTGGGGTGTAGATGGTCCCCTATGAGGGTAGTGAAAGGTACTTGGAGATTGATGTTTTGATAATATCAACTATGCATTTGATCATCTATACAATCGGGTTATGCATACGAGGAAGCTTCATTCAAAACGCTGCAAATTATTACACAAAGGTCTATTTTTTTCTGAATAGATCACACGTCGGCAAAGAACGCAGATTTGCCATTGCCACTACCTACCTACTTCTCAATCAAGTTTAATTTGAAGAAAAAAAAATGCTTCAAACTCTATCCGTATAAATAAAGAGTTGTGGATGCCTTCATTAGGAAATTTGATAGTGGTTGCTAAGGACGCAAAACTGAGTACAACTCGTCCTATTTTGCGATTCATACTCGCGTGTTTCCGATTTATCGTAAGTCCAACCCTCAAGTCCTCACGGGGAGCGAACGGTTGGTCCTACAGAGCTCTGGGTGGTCTCATTAAATTCTAAAACCGCAAAACTATTTTAAATTGATGGAAAAACAACACCTTTAATCAACATTTTAGAGCTAGGGTGTTATGAAAATCTTAGCCCTTATTTTCGTACCCTTAGAAGAGACTGACATCAACCAAAAGCAATGGGGTACAACTAGACCCCAAACGGAGCCCACGTACCAAATTTCATCAAAATCGGTAGATTGCAATTAAAGAATGTGCCGCGTATGGCAAAATTTTTATTCGATTTTCGGATTCTACGTACCTTGCATTGTAAACCAACCAATTTTGATGAGGGGGGGGGGGCTTAACAAATTTTTTTCTTGGTTGCTTTCAAAGGTTATGAAATATAAACTTCGAACATTTTTTATCATTCTCTCATCACTGGATCACCTATACCTACCCAATCTTGTTATGGACTTGATGGAGCTATGTGCCACACATGGAAGAATGTTTTTCCCAATTTGTTGATTCAGGTTGACGTTAAATTTAGGTTCGGATTCAATCCAACACTTCTCCACGTACCGGACTACTGGTTTTGTCGATATAATTCAGTCGGAGTTTCGAGAATTCTTCGTAGGTGGTGAACATTATTGTCCTTTGAATAGGCGCCGCTCCCAGACCGCTCCTTAATCGAACTAACCATCACAGATAATTCCCCGCGGATCATGTCCGAGAACTCAATCACCGTTCCAGTTCGGAAGCAAAGGAAAAAAAAGGGAACGGAAACGAGCGTTTTCGGTAGCATCCCGTTCAGAGAGGAACGGCTTCCAGATAATATCCTGAAGGGCTGGGTCCTTCCTCGGTCACAATGATACTCTTATGATAATGATCGGTAGGAGGGGGGTGTTGGGCTAGCCACCATGGTATTGTTCCTATTGTCAAGCTCGTTCCTGTCACTATGACCACTCCTTGGGCGGTTTTTAAATCGTTATCCGCACCATCTGGGGGTCATGAGAGTCATCCCAAGCTCTTGTTGACTCCCAAGTGATTGCAGTCGAGTGGTTGGTTATTCAAGTCGTGAATTCACATCACAACCAACCAGGCCTCAACTTCCATTCAATTTTCTTGTTTTTTTTTGGAGCAAATTTTGGAAAAAAATTAAAAAGTCTGGTATGGCTCATAATTTCCCGATTGTATAGATGATCCGATGCATAGTGGTTAATCTCAAAACATCAATCTCTAAGTACCTTGCACTACTCTAACAGGAGACCATCTACACGAAAATCCGTACAATTTCTGAAAATTTCATTGAAATCGGACGGAAAATGTCGAAGTTATGGCTGTTACAAGGAATTCCCATTTGCGCAGGCGCAGAGGTTAGGTTTGGGGGATATGATTTTCATACGCGTCCATCTAAAAACATATCCACATAAACCCTAAAAATTTAATCGAAATTGTAAGTAGTAAAAAGGTAGAAAGTAGGTAAACGATAGGTAACGATGGCAATGCTTTGTTCTTTGCAGACGAGTGATCCATAAAGAAAAAACATAAACCTTTTGTAATAATTTGCAGCGTTTTCAGCTCCGAAATCCGATTAGATTAGAAACGAGTGTGAGTAGAACCGACTAAAAACCCTCTCACTCGATTACCTCGTGCGGGAGAGAGACTTTTAGGAATATAAAATATATAGTACCTATTCTACCCTTTATTTAAACTTTTTAAACAAATTTAATAGTAATAAATAATTTTTTAACAAAAACACTTTTGACTTTCGTTTAAACATGTTTGTCCTTGAATTAATTTTTTTTTAATTTGAATTAACATTTTTGACTTTTGGTTTATTATTTTCAACTAGCTGAAAAGCCTACTAAAAGCAGGCAAAGACGATTCCTCCGACTTTCCTCCCGCCACCCACTCCCTCCGACTCATCCCGCCTACGACTCATCCCGCCTCCGACTCCTCTCGCCTCCGACTCCTCTTGCCTCCGACTCCTCTCGCCTCCGACTCCTCCCGCCTCCGACTCCTCTCGCCTCCGACTCCTCCCGCCCCCAACCACTCCAGCCTCCAACTCTCCCCACTCCCACAACCCCTCCGTGCATACGTACGTACGTACGTACGGTTGGCGTTTTATATAATTAGATAATGAACCTTTGCAATCGACCAAGAAAACAATTTTTTTAACCCCCCCTCAAAATTTGATGTTTTACGTTTCAAGGTACGTAAACCAATAATAAACATAATAAATAAGGTACACCGGGGTAAGTGGAGCCTAGGATTTCATTAGCTCCACTTTGAACTTTCACCAAATCATCAATTTTCCACCAATTTCGCTCCAATTTTCATCATTTGTTCTCCAAACTATCTCGAATCGACGGTCCAAATTAGAAATCCAATAACTTCAATCAGTCTTCAACAAGATCAGTTTTAAATTTTCCCGGCCCAATTCCATGCTGAACTGATGAGAAAATGAACGGGGCAAGTGGCATTGAAATAGCGCAAGAAAAATAGACCAGAAAATTGTTTTCTTTATTTAAAATATCACGTTGTTTGAGCAAAATAGAACTTACAAAATAACGAGATTGATCAGGTATGATGGCAGCCCTGCCAGTTCACGTGGTTTGATGTGAGAAAGGTTATTGTCATTCAGTGTTCATTTAGCTTGCTCATATCCCTTGGTTGTTTTTCACTTGTTGACCTGTGCCAGTCTCATTTCGCGAGGAAGTGCTCAACTTTTGTGGTAAGTCCTTCCATAATAGTTGCTAGAACTGATGTAGAAGTTTGGTTGCGATATGTACACGTGGGGATTGATAATCTGTGGCTTTCCACTTACCCCGGTTTTGTAGAATCAACTTACACCACGGCTAGGGAAAACTGGGGAAAGTTGGAAAGCCTCAAATTATCAATCCCCACGTGTACATATCGCAACCAAACTTCTACATCAGTTCTAGCAACTATTATGGAAGGACTTACCACAAAAGTTGAGCACTTCCTCGCGAAATGAGACTGGCACAGGTCAACAAGTGAAAAACAACCAAGGGATATGAGCAAGCTAAATGAACACTGAATGACAATAACCTTTCTCACATCTAACCACGTGAACTGGTAGGGCTGCCATCATACTTGTAACGAAGTTTAGGTTGTTGATGTAGTTTTCCTGCTAAGGAAGTTCAGCTACACTCTGTCTGGAGCGCTAATTTCGCCCTAGGCTCCACTTGCCCCGAATTGACACTTACCCCGGTGTACCTTATCTGAATAAACATTTGGCCGTCCGTCCGCCATACGCGGTACTTTCCTCAGTTAGCATTGACTGATTTTGATGAAACTGGGTAAGTGGGCTCCATTTGGGGTCTAGTTGTGCCCCGAAGATTTTGGTTGATGTAGGTTACTTCTAAGGGTTGAGATTTTTAAAACGCCCTAACTCAGAAAATTTTGACATGAAGGTATTGTTTTTCCATCAATTTAAGATAGTATTGAGTTTTTAGAATTTTTAGAGACCACGCCCTGGTCAAAATAAATTAGTTCTGATAAAAAATGTAACACTTTATAGAGATAACACTTCATCACAGTCCCAATTTTATTAATATAAGCGTGTTACATTTAGCATCTTCTTTTTTCTCTTGCTATAACAATGTAACACGCTTTTATTTATAAAATTGGGACTGTGATAAATTGTTACCTATCTCTATGAAGTGTTATATTCTTTATCAGAGCTAATTTATTTTTAACTTTTTTGTTCATTTTATAAACAAACGCTGCAAATCATTGCTCAAAGGTTTATTTTTTCTGTATAGATCACCCTTCTGTATAGATCACCGGTTCTCCATCAATAGCACCTACCACCATCTGTATTCTCCCTTGACCTTCCCTCTCAAATTTCAGCTTCCTGCGTTCAATAGGATTGAAAATGGCTTCGGAGCTCACTCAGCTGATCAGTGATCTGAAGAGTGAAGAAGCCTTTGAGCAATGATTTGCAGGGTTTTTTACCCACCAACGTTTTTTTTACCCACCAACTTTTTTTTACCTACCAGCTAGGTACTACCTACCACTCCATACTGGCTTCACACCTTCACAATCAAGTTTATTAGAAAGAACTAAACGCTTCACACTCGATTGGAAAAATAGAAAGCTTCATATGGAAATTTGATCACTGGTTACGCAGAAGGCAAAACTGTATACAAATCGAAGAAATGAACAGCGATCGCATTTTAGTCCGATAAAATTTGAATGGAGATTAGACCTCTTTTGCGATTCACACTCATGATTCTGTTTTATCGAAGGAAAACCTTCAAGTACTCGTAGGGACCGAACGGTTTGTCCGACAGAGCTCCGGGTGGTCTCAAAAATTTAAAAAAATTCAATACTATTTAAAATTGGTGAAAAAACGATACCTTTATTTCGAGAGTTTTCGAGCTAGGGCACTCTTGAAAATTTCAACCCTTAATTTTCACCCCTTAGAAGTGACCTACATCAACCAAAAGCTTCGCGGCACAACTAGACCCCAAATGGAGCCCATAAACCAAATTTGAACCAAATCGGTCCAGTGTTGCTAAGAAAAGTGCCGCGGACGGACGGAAATATTTTTATTCGATTTTCGTATTCTACGTACCTTGAAACGTAAAACATCAAATTTTGAGGGGGGGGTTAACATTTTTTTTTTCTTGCTCGATTCCAAAGGCTTATTATTGAAACTAATAAACCAAAATGAAAGCTTGTTTTTATAAAAGGTTTTCTTTCGATTTTTTAATATTACTGTTTTCGAGTCTACCAAGGTAGCAGAAGCTTTGTTTTCACTTTTCAAGGTTGAAAAAAATGTTCTCCAAAACCGAATTTTTCACTCGCGTTTTACGTTTCAAACCTTCCTGAACAATTTTGGTTCACTGTCTGTCTGTCTGCGTGTTTGTCTGTCTGTGTGTTCGTGTGTCTTCATGAAATCCTTGTAAAGGGCATAAGTATACGAAGATGCTGATTGTGCGGGTTGGCGTGTAGATGGTCCCCTATGAAAATCATTACCCTCGGACTGTGAATTCCTTGTAACAGCCATATTATCAAATTTTCCATCCTATTTCGATGACATTTTCAAGGATCATACGGTATGGGGGGTAGAAGGTCCCCTATGAAAATCCCAGCCCCCAAATTCACAGTAGCCTCTGCGCATGCGCAAACCGAAAATCCTTGTAACAGCTATAACATCTACATTTTTCATCCGAATTTGATGAAATGTTGTAGGATCGTTCTAATTGGCGTGCAGATGGTTCTCCATGAAAATCATTGTCCCCAGACTGATACTACCTGACGCGCAAACATGAATTTCTTGTGACAGCCATTGCTTCTTCATTACTCATCCGATTTCGAAGGAATTTTCAAGGAGTATGCAGAATGGGGTGCAGATGGTCCCCTATGAGGGTTGTGCAAGGTACTTAAAGATGTTTTGAGAATATCTGCTATGCATCGGATCATCTATATAATCGGGTTATGGATGTGAGGAAGCTATGTGCCACACCCACTTGGCAGACTTTTGCTTCCGAGTCTACCAAGGTAGCGGAAGCTTTGTTTTCACTTTTCAAGGTCGAAAAGAAAAAGTTCTCCAAAATCAAAATTTCCACTCGCGTTTTGCGTTTTAGACCTTTCTGAACAATTTTGGTTCAGTGTCTGTCTGTCTGTCATGAATTCCTTGTAACGCGCATAACTATACGAAGTTATTGTCCGATTTCTATGAAATTTTCAGGGATTGTGCGGGTTAGTGTGTAGATGGTCCCCTATGAAAATCATCACCTTCGGACTGATAGTAGCCACTGCGCATGCGCAAACGTGAATTCCTTGTAGCGGCCATAACTTCTACATTTTCTATCCGATTTCAATGAAATTTTCAGGGATTATGCGGATTAGGTTGTAGATGGTCCCCTATGAAAATCACCACCTTCGGACTGATAGTAGCCACTGCGCATGCGCCAACGTGAATTTCCTTGTAACGGCCATGATTTCTACATTTTCTATCCGATTTCAATGAAATTTTCAGGGATTATGCGGATTAGGTTGTAGATGGTCCCCTATGAAAATCACCACCTTCGGACTGATAGTAGCCACTGCGCATGCGCAAACGTAATATCCTTGTAACGGCCATAACTTCTACATTTTCCATCCGATTTCAATGAAATTTTCAGGGATGTTACAGATTAACTTGTTTTGATGTTTTGAGATTAACTACTATGCATCGGATCATCTATACAATCGGGTTATGGATACGAGGAAGCTATGTGCCACACCCACTTGGCAGACTTTTTTTTTGTGTGTGTTTCACCTTGAATACGAAAATGATCTGACTGCCGGACGGTCTGCCTACCAAAAAAAATTGATGACAGTTCAACGTTACGACGTATTTCCGCTTTGGTGCCAGACTGGCACCATTTGGGGGGGGGGGGTGAGTGATGGGGGGGGGGGTGAACTCGAATTCGTATGTTGGGTATCGTAGATCATAGATTTTAAAATGCTCTTCAAATTCAAGGCTTCCATGCCGCTAGAAATGTTATGGTGGATAAGGGGTGACCACTATTTTTGCCTAAAATACTTGACAAATTACATCGAGTGAACAATTTTTTCGCTTAACAACTGTATTAATTGACCTAATGCTTAGCCCCTGGAATGCATGCATTACTAAACAATATGTTTAATATTACACAGGATACAGGGTATGTTACACGGACTCTGACTCTTCCCATCCCCGACTCCTCTGACTCCTTCCGCCTCCGATTCCACCCCCTCCTGCCCCTCCGACTCCTCCCGCCTCCGACTCGTCCCGCCTCCCGCACCCTCCCAATCGGCGACGTACTCGTACGTTTTGGGGTTGTATGTCGATACCCTGAAGCACAAAAGCGCTCCATCCATCTTCCAAATTCTCTATTTTTTTAATTTCAGAAAAAATCAAATTCAACAAAACTATTATTGACCTTCTTGACGATTATAGGTTGAAAATTTGTTGAAGAGGTAAAGAGTTCAGTGTAGTAAGCCATTATTTTACGAATTGTGCACTGGTGAAAACTTCTTTTGCGTTTTTCTGAAAACTACGTTTTGGAGCTCCTTTGTGCTTTAAGGTATCGATGTATTAGAAGGAGAATGGTCCCCTATGAATTGGAAGATGGTCTCAGAAAGTTAATAATATTCCTTGCAAAATTTCAGCTCATTCGGATACCGGGAAGTGGAACAAATTTAACTTGCTGGATTTGATTAATGACAGACTGACAGACAACGGAACTGGTGAAACTAAATAAAAGCTTTTAATAATAATAAAAAGAAAGGTACGTACATAGTACCCACCAACGTGACCTCAGCGCCTTGCCAATGTCTACTGTATGGCCATAACTTCCACATTTTCTATCCGATTTCAATGAAATTTCCAGGGATGTTACTGAGTAGTGTTAAGATGGTTCCCTATGAAAATCATAGAGAATGGTTTTCCATAGAGGGATTCATTCATAGAGGGATGGTCCCTTGTGAGAATCTGAAATCCTATTCATTGCATCACTAGGCCTCAATAGCTCAGAGGTAGCGCATAGAATTATCCCCCCAGGGGTCCCGGGTTCGAATCCCAGCCGAGGCCTAGCATTTTTTTGATCGAATCACATACATCTACTCACTTATATTTTTCATCCGAATTTGATGAAATTTTCTAGGATTGTCCAGATTAGCGTGTAGATGGTCCCCTATGAGGGTAGTGGAAGGTACTTAGAGATTGGTGTTTTGAGATTAAATACTATGCATCGGATCATCTATATAATCGGGTTATGGATACGAGGAAGCTATGTGCCACACCCACTTGGCAGACTTTTTTTTATGAGATCAGTTGAAGGGTTGTGTTGAGGTAAATTGGTGGAGAGTTGAATTGAATTTGTAAAAAGTTGAATTGAATTTGTAAAAGGTTGAACTAAATCTGTGAATGCGAATAAAGGCGACCAGTTTTGCTTCCTCACTACCGAAGGTAGGGAAGCTTTGTATTCGTGAAAGAAGTGAAAAAAAAAATGTCCTCCAAAATCAAAATTTCCACTTGCTTTTTGCGTTTTAGAGCTTCCCGAACAATTTTGGTTCCGTGTCTGTCTGTCTGTCTGTCTGTCTGTCGGTCTGTCTGTGGTCAATCCTTGTCCCGGGCAAAACTATACTAACCTCAGGGGCGTTGGGTGAACTCCGAAAGTGGTGGGGCACCAAACCAGAAAATACAAGAACTTGACCCTAGGATCACACAAACATACTTTTGCGTCAAACGGAGGACAACGTCGGGAACAATCACATCTCAACTACTTCATTCCAGTTATAATTATGGGAAAAATTTCATTTTTGGAACTCGAAAAGATAAAAAAAATGTTAATTTGTTACTAAAACATAAAATGTTCATTTTTTAAAACGAAAAGCACATAATTTTTTCATTACAAAGACGAGATCATAGAAAAAGTGTCTTAAAAAATTCTACATATTAGTCGAAATGTCTCTTAAATGCTTCTCCAGGGATATATTCCCTTTAAGACTTTTAATGGTCTTTTGCAACGCCTCTGTAGGTACCATATTAAGAAAAGTTGTGGTACTGACAAGCACTTGACTGCCTATTGTATTTCCCCATAATGAAATGTAGAATAGAAACGAAAAAATACGAAAAGTAGGTAAGTAGTAATCAGTGGTCAACTCCATCACGATCGTATTGCAACAAAACACACAAAGACGACTTGAAATGCAGGTAAAATGGACTGGAAACCAAAAATGGTGAGAGGACCAGAAACATAACATTTCGGAGGCACAATCCATAAAAGGAGGTATTTTGAAGATAAAAACTTCAACAATATTTTAAAACTAGGTTCAATAGTTTTAACTTACTTTCATACATGTGAAAAAATCCTTCTCTCGCAAACGCCATTCACAACAATGATAACACGAAAAATCATAATTTTGCTGTCAACCAATTTCATGTCACCCGCCCCCAATCAAAAGAGGTAAAACACATAATCATGCAGTCTGGGCAACAGACTGTGAAAATCTGTTCAAGTGCTATTTTGTAATTCCCATCCATAACTGATATCTCTGAAGTTGAATCGTACTCCATGCGTTGACATGCAATGGATTCCCCATTTTGGTATTGCCTTCCACAGAACTTTCATGGCAAGCTGAACAGACTATCCATTCATACATCCATCTACTTGGGTCAGAGAGAATGGGTTATGTCTTTCCTGGCAGGGGCCGAGAAAGGCAGGGGGTAAACTAAAATAACACTACTGCGCGTGCGTGGACGGGGCAAAACTAAAAAACGTCTGCCAAGTGGGTGTGGCACATAGCTTCCTCGTATCCATAACCCGATTATATAGATCATCCGATGCATAGTAGATAAACTCAAAACACCAATCTCCAAGTACCTTTCACTACCCTCATAGGGGACCATCTACACGCTAATCTGGACAATCCAAGAAAATTTCATCAAATTCGGATGAAAAATGTAAGTGTTATGGCCGTTACAAGGAATTCACGTTTGCACATGCGCAGCGGCTACTATCAGTCCGGGGGTGATGATCTTCATTGGGGACCGTCTACAATCTAATCCGCATCATCCCTGAAAATTTCATTGAAATCGGATGGAAAATGTAGAAGTTATGGACGTTACAAGGAAATTCACGTTTGCGCATGCGCAGTGGCTACTATCAGTCCGAAGGTGGTGATTCTCATAGGGGACCATCTACAACCTAATTCGCATGATCCCTGAAAATTTCATTGAAATCGGGTGGAAAATGTGGAAGTTATGGCCGTTACAAGGAAATTCACGTTTGCGCATGCGCAGTTGCTTCTATCAATCGGGGGATAATTATTTTCATAGGGGACCGTCTTCACGCCAACCCGCACAATCCCTGAAAATTTCATAGAAATCGGAAAATAACTTCGTATAGTTATGCGCGTTACAAGGAATTCATGACAGACACACAGACAGACAGACAGACAGACACACAGACACGGAACCAAAATTGTTCAGAAAGGTCTAAAACGCAAAACGCGAGTGAAAATTTTGATTTTGGAGAACTTTTTTTTTTCATCCTTGAAAAGTGAAAACAAAGCTTCCGCTACCTTGGTAGACTCGGAAGCAATAAAGAACACGTTGGCATGACAACTCCAGGGTCTAGCCCCAGATCATGGAAATTCATCCTACTTCTTCTTCTCTCTAGTTGCTGGCTGTGGAGGCAGCCTTCAGCATGAACCTAGTAGTAGGCATGAAAGCTAGCTCCATGGCCTCGGGTTCCACCATGCATGTTTGACATAATAGCTGCATGTCAGTGTAGAATTATTCCATACTTGTAAAAGATCCATCCTTCCATGGATTATGAGTGAGTTTTGAGGAAAAAACTTTCTGCTAGGGAATTTTTTTCTACTTTGGGGAGAACACTTTTTGAAGGGAGTTTTTCCAACTTTGGGGTAAAAATCTAGCTTACAGAGAGAGAAATTTTGCCGGGGCTAGACCCAGAGTGGCCTTATGGACGCCACGCCCCTGACTAACCTGTGGTCCGATTTTGATGAAATTTTCAGGGATTGTGCGGGTTAGGTCCTAGACGGTCCCCTATCAATTTCAGCACCTTCGGACCAATAGGAGCGAGTGCGCATGCGCAAACGTGAATTTCCTGGAACCTCGGTTTCTTGGTTTCTAATGAACCGATTTTGCTCAAATTCGGAGGATAGTTAGGGACTAACTTCTAAGAGACACCCTATAAGTTTCAATCAAATTGGTCAAGCAATAGCCGCTGCGCATGCGCGAACTTTAAATTTATTGTTACAACCAAAACTCCGCAACTATTCAACCAATTTCGATGAAATTTTCAGGGATTGTGTGGGTTAGGTCCTAGACGGTGGACCGCTAAATAAAATTCTACGTTGAAAATACAAATATCATACTACTCGTGCCCACACTTACTTCCAGGTTCCCGTGTAAATTGCTTCTTTTATTGTGTGATCAAATGTTGTGGTCTGCAGGTCAATTAATGTTGAAACCAAATTGACCCCTCATCACAGTCTCTTTTGCATCTTTCTTTCTGTCATCGAGTTAGTGGTCCACAGGTCAGTTTTGAGATGAAAATTGGCCCTTCGCGTTTTTTGAATGCGCCGAACTAGGATTTTACAATGCGAATTTACACTCCTCTATCCATTGATCTTTTATCCATTAATTTTTTCGCCAACTGATTCTATACGTCCATGTTACAATGAGTGAGGAAGCTATACTGCCCACCCAACTTGGCAGACGTTTTTTTAGTGAAATTGTGATTTCCCGTGCGTTGCACTGTGGGGACTGCGCGTTGTCTTCATTTCCCTCTTGGATGGCAGTGCGGGGGGGGGGGGGCTCCTCCGCTAGCCCGCCGCTCCTCTTTTTTTCTACCCCCCTTCCTCCGACCAACCCCTCCGTCACCGCCAGGGGCGTTCGCGCTGCCTTTTCCGCGGCAGTCTCACCAGTCGCCGCCCGCCTCTCGGTCCGTTCAGTTCGCCGTGGTGACGTCACGCGCCAGTTCCCCCCCTCGCTCACCCGTCACCCGCTGCCCCATATTACCCAACTCTACACATGCCACTCCACCCCCCCCCCCCCCGGTCGAACCACCGCATCAGCCTGTCCATCCCAGCGGCCTCCCCCATCATCGAACCATGGATTATCTCTACAAACCAAATCCCCGCAGATTCAGGTAAAAAAATTATATCATCCTCTAAATCCCCAAATCGTCTTCATAATCCTATCCAACATTCAAACCACAAAATTCCACCCTAATAAACACAAATTTCACACCTTCAAAGTTCCAACCAAAACACTTGAATCCGAATTTTCGTCCAAAATCTACGAGCGCAATGTATTTTATGTATCTCGATAGAAATCGGGGATGTTGTGTGTCGGGGCAAAGGGTAGCTGGCGGTATTGATCCCCTCTCTACTACAACCCTTGCAGAAAACATCCGAACCTCCCCCTCAGCTCCGTCACCCCCCCCCCCCCTCCACCTTCCATAACTCATTAACCTACTACGGACAGGAA
This sequence comes from Apolygus lucorum, assembly GCA_009739505.2. Taxonomy (NCBI): domain Eukaryota; kingdom Metazoa; phylum Arthropoda; class Insecta; order Hemiptera; family Miridae; genus Apolygus; species Apolygus lucorum. Next base: position 46,629,340 of record CM019179.2, read on the forward strand.
GTGGCCCTCGAGATCAATTTTTTTTCGTCTCGCAGAATTTTGTAACGTTTGCGATGATTGAAAAGTTTCCCGCGAGTTTGTACATCCAAAAGGAGAGTCGGCTGTAGGGTCTGCCATCAGTGTGAATTTGTACGAGGTTATTCAGAGTCTTGAAGAAAACATGGTTAGAGGTAGAATTCATCCCAACCAGTATAGAAAGAAGGAAGGAAAGAGAGAGTAAGAGGAATTTTGAGGTAATAGGAGAAATGGAATGGAACTGTGGGTGGTGGTTCAATCAATTTTTGCCGATCGGATAAGAGACATTGGGAAGATGATGTTAATTTTTGAGTTTTTTTCCTTTTTTTATAAAGTGATTTTTGATCTCTATTTTTTCGAATTTGGTGGTTCATCAGTATTATAGCAATTCAGTCAACTGAGGATCAACTTTCCCGGCAGATTGACCTGTCTGGCTGGTAGCGATGAGTGTTCGAGAGAGGGCTTTCAGCAGTAAAAAGCATTATGTGGTAATAGGCAGATATGGTTCTCTAAATTTTCGTACAGAGGAAAAAGCGCTGTAAGAAAGAAATTTTTTAAAATTTTTACTTTATTAAATAGCGATTTTTGATCCCATTTTCTCTAAACTTGGTCGGTACATCAAAATGTCAACTGAGGATCTTTCTCATCTTAGTAACCTATCTGGCTGATTATCTTCAGGATCAAATCTCCGTCAGAACTTTCGATGTTCTCGAAAATTGTAAAAGAATCCGATAATTTCTGCGATTGAGAGCTTTTCGGCGAGTAAGAAAAATTATAAATAAGAAAATTTTGTGGTAATAAGAGAACATGAGGAATGGGTGGTGGTTCAATAAGTTTTCGTAGAAAGTAAGAGGCATTGGAAGATGGGGAATGTTGGGGTTTTGAACCCATTTTTTGCTAAATTGATTTTTTTTTTTAATGTTTTAAGCAATTCGGTTACCTCTAAGAATACTATTTTTCAGCTTAGTAACCTTTCCATCTGATAACAATAAGTGTTCACGAGAGAGTTTTGCAGTGAGTAAGGAATTTTGTGATAATAGTAGGAACTGTGGGAGGTGATTCAATACATTGAAGTAGAGAAAAAGGGGGATTAGCTGATTGGAAATTGTGTGTTTTTTTTTTTTCATTTTCTTTGTAATATAGCGATTTTGATCCTTATTTTCCTTAATTTAATTGTTTCATCGTTTGCGATGATTTAAAAGTTTCCCGAGAGTTTGTACGTCAAAAAGAGAGTCTGCCACCAGCCGTAGGGTCTGCCATCAGTGTGAATTTGAGGCTATTCAGTCTTGAAGAAAACATGGTTAGAGGTAGAATTCATCCCAACCAGTACGGAAAGAAGGAAGGAAAGAGAGCTCTCCACCGGGTAAGGGAAGTAGGGGGTTGTGCGGGAAAATCTATTCAAGCTAGAAGAATCATATTAGGAATTCCTGGTAATAGGAGGAAATGAGGAATCTTGGATGGTGGTTCGATAAGTTTTCGTAGAAAGTAAAAGGCATTAAAAGAGTGGAATTTTCGGTTTTTGAACCCATTTTTTTGCGAAATTGATTGGTTTTTTTAAAGTTTTAAGCAATTTGGTTACCTCTAAGAATAAAATTTTTCAGCTTAGTAACCTTTCCATCTGATAACAATAAGTGTTCACGAGAGAGTTTTTCAGTGAGTAAGGAATTTTGTGATAATAGTATGAGGAATTCTGGGAGGTATAATCAATACATTAAAGTAGAGAAGAAGGGAGACTAGCAGATGGGAAATTGTGTTTTTTTCATTTTCTTTAAAATATAGCGATTTTGATCCTTATTTTCCTTAATTTAATTGGTTCATCGTTTGCGATGATTGAAAAGTTTCCCGCGAGTTTGTACGTCCAAAAGGAGAGTCGGCTGTAGGGTCTGCCATCAGTGTGAATTTGTACGAGGCTATTCAGAGTCTTGAAGAAAACAAGGTTAGAGGTAGAATTCATCCCAACCAGTATAGAAAGAAGGAAGGAAAGAGAGAGTAAGAGGAATTTTGAGGTAATAGGAGAAATGGAATGGAACTGTGGGTGGTGGTTTAATCAATTTTTGCAGATTGGATAAGAGACATTGGGAAGCCTGATGTTAATTTTTTAGTTTTTTCCTTTTTGTATAAAGTGATTTTTGATCTCTATTTGTTCGAATTTGGTGGTTCATCAGTATTATAGCAATTCAGTCACTTGAGGATCAACTTTCCCGGCAGATTGACCTGTCTGGCTGATAGCATAGAGGGCTTCCAGCAGTAAAAGGCATTATGTGGTAATAGGCAGATATGGTTATCTAAATTTTCGTACAGAGGAAAAAGCGCTGTAAGATGAAAAATTTTTACGTTATTAAATACGATTTTTGATCCCATTTTTTTCAAATTTGGTCGGTACATCAAAATGTCAACTGAGGATCTTTCTCATCCTAGTAACCTATCTGGCTGATACCTGAGTGATCTTCAGGATCAAATCTCCGTCAGAACTTTCGTTGTTCTCGAAAATTGTGAAGGAATCCGATAATTTCTGCGATTGAGAGCTTTCTGGCGAGTAAGAAGAATCATATTAGGAATTCCTGGTAATAGGAGGCAATGAGAAATTTTAGATGGTGGTAGTTTTCGTAGAAAGTAAGAGGCGTTAGAAGATGGTGAATTTTGGGTTTTTGAACCCTTTTTTTGCAACATTGATGGGTTTTTTAATGTTTTAAGCAATTTGGTTACCTCTAAGAATAGCACTTTTCAGCTTAGTAACCTTTCCATCTGATAACAATAAGTGTTCACGAGAGAGTTTTCCAGTGAGTAAGGAATTTTGTGATAATAGTATGAGGAACTGTGGGAGGTGATTCAATACATTGAAGTAGAGAAGAAGGGGGATTAGCTGATTGGAAATTGTGTTTTTTTTTTTCATTTTCTTTATAATATAGCGATTCTGATCCTTATTTTCCTTAATTTAATTGGTTCATCGTTTGCGATGATTGAAAAGTTTCCCCGAGAGTTTGTACGTCAAAAAGAGAGTCTGCCACCAGCCGTAGGGTCTGCCATCAGTGTGAATTTGTACGAGGTTATTCAGAGTCTTGAAGAAAACATGGTTAGAGGTAGAATTCATCCCAACCAGTACGGAAAGAAGGAAAGAAAGAGAGCTCTCCACATGGTGAGGGAAGTAGGGGGTAGTGCGGGAAAATCTATTCAAGCTACTTCCTACAACAATGTAGTATTACGAAAATTGATTGATACAGCGATTCAGTCAACTGAGGATCAACTTTCCCGACATATTGACCGGGTGGTTAAATCAATTTTTTCGATCGGATAAGGGACATTAGGAAACCTGATGTTGATTTTTGAGTTTTTTCCGTTTTTGTATGAAGTGATTTTTGATCTTTATTTGTTCAAATTTGGTGGTTCATCAGTATTATAGCAATTCAGTCAACTGGAGATCAATTTTCCAGACATAGTGACCTGTCTAGCTGATAGCGATGAGTGTTCGAGAGAGAGGGAGAGGGCACCCAGTAGGAGAAATTTTGTGGTAAGAGAAGTTGTGAGGAGAATCATAATTGAGGAATTTGGTGGTAATAGGAGGACATGAGGAATTGTGGATGGTTTTCAATGAATTTTTGCAGATTGGATAAGAGACATTAGGAAGCCTGATGTTGAGTTTTGAGGTTTTTTCGTTTTTGTTTGATATACTATCTATTTATAATTATTTGAATTATTCGAATTTTGAGGTTCATCAGTATTATAGCAATTCAGTCAACTGAGGATCAATTTTCTCGGTATATTGACCTGTCTGGCCGACAACATGATTGAGTGTTCAAGAGAGTGGTTCCATTGACTAAGAGGTATTTCGTGGTAATACGAGGTATATGGTTCTCTACATTTTTTGTGAGATGGAAAAATTCCAGTTTTTTCACCTTATTAAATAGCGATTTTGTATCCCATTTTTCCAAATTTGGTCGGTACCTACATCAAAATGCAGCATTTCAGTCAACTGAGGATCTTTTTCATCCTAGTAACCTATCTGGCTGATACTTGGATCAAATCTGCGTCAGACCTTTCGTTGTTCTCTCAGACTCTTTTCGGCGAGTAAGAAAAATTATGAATAAGAAAATTTCGTGGTAATAAGAGAACTTGAGGAATTGTGGGTGGTGGTTCAATAAATTTTCGTAATGAGTAAGATGGGGAGTTTTGGGTTTTCGAACCTATTGTTTTCAAATTTGAACAGAGAATAAAGTTCTTCAGCTTAGTAACCTTGCCATCTGATAACAATAAGTGTTCACGAGAGAGTTTTTCAGTGGGTAAGGAATTTTGTTATAATGATATGAGGAATTCTGGGAGGTGATTCAATAAATTAAAGTAAAGAGGAAGGGGGATTAGCTGATGGAAAATTGTATTTTTAAAAAGAATTTTATATATCGATTTTTATTTTTTTTCCCACATTCGATTGGTACCTACAACATTATGCTGCAATTCATCAACTGAAGATCAACTTTCCTGGCATAGTAACCTATTTGGGTAATAATAATCTTCAGGTCAAATTTTACCGACAATTCTTTTTTTCACGATTGTGTCTTATTACAGGGCTTAATCCAAAATTATATCCGCCAACAACAATTCTGCGTAACTTTGCTAAACGGACAATGCTTCTGTTTGACGCTGTTTCTTTGTTTTCTATAGCCGAGTAGTCAGCATAAAATTTCGGCGTAAATCGAGAGATTTTCGTTTATTATTTTCAATAATAAACCTTTGGAATTGACCGGAAAAAAAGTCTGCCAAGTAGGTGTGGCACATAGCTTCCTCGTCACTGTAACCACTGTATACGTCATTGAAAATATTTATTCAATTAATTTTCTCAATCATAAATTCAATTATCAGTTCGGAGTTGTAGATTTGGGTAGAATGTGGAATATAGTTTGGTTATTGTTATGCAGAAGCATTACTAGCGCAGTGGCTACTATCAGTCCGAAGGTGGTAATTTTCATTGAGGACCATCTAAATACTAATCCGTAACATCCCTGAAAATCCCATTGAAAACGGATGGAAAATGAAGAAGTTATGGCCGTTACAAGGAATTCACGTTTGCGCATGCGCAGTCGCTTCCATCAGTCCGGCGATAATGATTTTCATAGGGGACCGTCTACACACCAACCCGCACAATCCCTGAAAATTTCATAGAAATCGGACAATAACTTCGTAAAGTTATGCCCGTTACAAGGATTTCATGACAGACACACGAACACACAGACAGACAGACACGGAACCAAAATTGTTCAGAAAGGTCTAAAGTGCAAAACGCGAGTGAAAATTTTGATTTTGGAGAACTTTTTTTCATCCTTGAAAAGTGAAAACAAAGCTTCCGATACCTTGGTAGACTCGGAAGCAAAATGTTTAACCCCCCTCAAAATTTTTTGGTTTACGTTTTAAAGTACTTAGAAACCGTAAGTCGAATAATAAAATGTCCGTCCGTCCGCCGTACGCGCCAATTTTTTTTAGCTACCATGGACCGATTTGGTTGAAATTATTGTATGGCCACCATTTGGGGTCTAGTTGTGCCCCGAAGCTTTTGGTTGATGTTAGTCACTTCTATGGGGTGAAAATTAAAAGTTCAAATTTTCAAGAAAAACTGAATGAAATATTATTTCAAAAATTCACTCATTCGCTCTTGCTGCTCGAGTGGGGCTTTTTGAACGGGGATTTGGCCCACTGTGCGAGCCCGCGGTGATTGGGTCAAGGACCCCGGCAGGATCGCGTCATCCCGCCGAACCGCCAGGAACCTCCTCGAGGGTCCAGGAAGGTCTCCCCACTCCAAGCCGAAGCAGAAGAGTCCTTCCAGCGGGGATCTCCCTCAGAGACTGCCCAGGTGGTGTCACCACAGCTACTCCCACAGCTATACCCATTAGGTACCACTTCAACATAATAATATTAGGGTAGCAGTGCTGCGAAATCGAAATTAATTTATTTGCGCCTGATTTCGTCAGACTCAATAAATTAATACCTTCAAATATCAAACTTAGTAAATCACTAGCAATAAAAATTATTAGATTCAGTTCAACTGTATGTTTATTTAACGTGATTTGTAATTGAGTAGACAGAAAATCATTGTTCGTACAAAAGTTCATGGAAGTACACGTAGCAACTATTGAGGAATACTTAGTAAGAATCTAATTTTCAAAACAATTGAGGGGCTGCTTAATCACTAAACAGCTAATTTTGCTTGTAGTTGATATTTGATCAGCTCGGTTAATTATTGACAGTATCAGATACTGTGTAGATTCTACACTATTAAAGACCAAAGATGAATAATTCCCTATAATATTACTGCAATAGCGGTCATATAACTTAGGATCAGGATCATAATAATAACCGTATAATTGAACTGATGTTGAACTCTTTCGGTATCAGTGTATTGGTAAATCACAAAAATTATCCCATCTCAATCTCACAAAATCACAAAAAAAGTTCTTAAAAAGTTCGCGAACGGTTTGTCCTATTGAGCCCTGGGTGGCCTCATTCGATTCTAAAAATGCAATAATATTTTAAATTGATGAAAAAACAAGTTACCTTAATATCAAAAGTTTTCAACCAATAGCTTCGGGGCACAACTAGACCCCAAATGGAGTCCATGTACCAAATTTCATCAAAATCGGTCTATGGTAACTAAGGAAAGTACGGCAAAATTTTATTCGACTTTCAGATTCTACGAGTACGTACCTTGAAACGTAAACCAACAAATTTTGAGGTTTTTTTTTCTTGGTCGATTCTAAAGGTTCATTATTGAAAATATAAACCAAAAGGCTCCTTTACTTCAAAGTCATAGGTACCCTACTCACCTAAATGCTTTGACGTGGCCTCGGAGACCACGCGGAGCCCTGTAAGACAAACCGTTTGCTCCCTACGAGAATTTAAGGGTTGGACGTACGATAAATCAGAAACACGAGTTTGAATAGCAAAAGAGGCCTAATCTCCGTTCAAATGTTAGCTGACCGAAATGCGATCGATGTTTTTCTTCATGTTGGTTGGCAAAACAATGGCAAAACCGTTTTCTTTGCAGACGAGTGATCTATACAGAAGAATAGTAAACCCTTGTGTAATAATTTTTATCCTTGAAGAGTGAAAACAATGCTTCCGCTGCCTTTGTAGACCCGGAAGCAACTCAACTATAGATGATCCCCAAAAAATCATACTATTTTAAGATCTAATTAATTTTAAGTTTTGTAAATTGAGTTGCCCGATACCTGATGCCCCTAGAGAATCGAATCATAAAAATGTGCCGCAAACTTTCTGTACTTTCTAGGATGTTCGCTTCCTCATTCAAGTGAAAAAGTTGTATTCGCTCAGGAAGGATGTGCACATTGTATGTTAAAAAGTACCCATCACAATTACTTCAGACGGTTACTGAGTTGTGATGTAATTTAAAATTCAGGGGCATTATCAATGATGAAATTAACTATCTACCTATCATTACGAAACGTACACTTATTGGGAGAGTTTTTTTCCAAAGGTGTGTGGTGAGACCAATTTCAAGGCCATAATTTCACACTCTCAAACTCCCCGTATCGAACCAATTTCACAATTCCGGAGCTCCGAGCCTTCGGAAAAGGGATGTCTGGTGTCTGGAGGATGAGAAATAAGAATTAATGACCGTCTTTTCAAAGGTGGGCCTCCACTGTAGATCCTCGGATCCATTCCAACCTCGTTTTCTACCCACACGTTCCTCAGCTGGTTACCCCTGCTGTCCTCGGTGTTCACTTCACTATGTTACTATTAAACTATCGAACATACTTATATCTATTCTTGCAATTATAGAAATTATAAGGCTGTAGTACAATTTTTTAAGGCATTGATACTGTTTCGGGGAATTTTTGAAGACGAGCTATTGCGATGGTCTCCAAAATGTTAGTATGGAATATTTCGAATAATTTCTTCATGTAGGCCAATCTAGGGTAACGTGACCAGTCACAGACATGCTTAAGACAGCAATTGCAGTTAACTCACTTTTCTGAGCCTTGAAATGAATTCAAGAGTTTTCAAAACATAGGAGCATCTAGGATGTGAGGGTGATAAAACGGCATCAGGCACCCACAATTTTCGGAAAAATATGTTTTGTTGGTAGGTACTTTCGGTCGAAAGAAACTTGACCTTGCGCGATAATATTGTTGGCTGGTAATGATAAAGCCGCGTTCTTTTCAATCTATACTACTTAATGGCGGAATGTAAGGGAAAAACGGAAAGAAATTAATTTAGATCATTTTAAAAGTAAATAAGAATTATAAATTGGATCATGAAGATACACACATGATTCACTTATGTATGTATATCTTACCAACAATACCTACAAACCTGATTTAAATATGGAGCAACTGAGAGGGAAAACATTGAAATTTACCACTAAAAACACTTCTGATTAAGTAAAAATATTTTTATGTCCTTTTTCTTAAGCCTAAACTATTTTGAAGAACTGTAACGGTATTGTTTTTTCTTCAATTTTAAACCGTTTTGAATTTTTAGAATCGAATGAGACCACCCAGAGCTCTGTTGGACCAACCGTTCTCTCCCTATGAGAACTTGAGGGTTGGATAAATCAGAAACACGAGTGTGAATTATGAAAGGGGCCTAATATCCGTTCAAATTTATTATTTTCAAATTATTATTTTCAATGCTGAACCTTTGGAATCAACAAAGAAAACAATTTTTTAACCACCCTCAAAATTTGTTGGTTTACGTTTCAAGGTACTTACCTAGAATCCGAAAATCGAATTCAAATTTTTCCGTCCGCCGTTCGCGGCACTTTCTTCAGTTAACATTGACCGATTTGATAAAATTTGGTATATGGGCTCCATTTGGGGTCTAGTTGTGCCCCGAAGCTTTTGGTTGATCTAGGTCAGGTCACTTCTAAGGGTTGACATTTTGAAAACGCCCTAGCTCAAAAACTTTCGATATTAAGGTATAGTTTTTTCGCCAATTTAAAATAGTATTGAATTTTTAGAATTTTGAGACCACCTGAAGCTCTGTAGGACAAACCGTTCGTTTCCTATTCCTATGAGAACTTGAGGGTCAGACTTATGCGTCAGAATCGCGAGTGTGAATCACCAGAGAGGCAAAATCTCCGTTGTAATTTTAGCTAACCAAAATGCGATCGTTGTTCGTTTGTTCGAATTATATTTATTGAAATATTTGCTTATTAAATATTTGCTTATTAAATATATTTGACTAACTAAATTTTAGTTAGTCAAATATATTTGAATATTACCTCTTACGACATACCTCAGTTTGTGTGAAGATTCTAAGAAATATCAAGTCGTTTTAAACTGAATTTAATGAAATATTTCGACAGAAAGTTACTGACGTGAACCTTATTCTAACAGATCGTTAAAAAAAAACTAATTAAAAATTGGCCCGCCAGATCAAGCTAGTAGTAGTAAGGCGCAGTGTTGTTCCAGTGAAGTCATCATCACAGGGGAGACGTTGTCATTTTCAACAATATTCAGTTTTGCGTCCTTAGCAACCAGTAATCAAATTAGAGGTGTGTCGGTACATCTGTACCGGGACTGTGGAACCGAGTATGAGGTTGGAACGGTTCCACGCAGTGACAAAAACTCGACCCTTACCGGTCCAGTTCCACGGACTGATAAGATATCTTGAAATGGCTCTGGACCGGGAAGAGAATCTTTTCCATCGGTCCAGTTCCATCCTCGCCAATCACAATGATCTGATCAATCATCTCATCAATCTGATCATTCTGATTGGTGAGGATGGAACTGGACTGATAAGGATGGAACCAGACCGATAAGATATCATATAGAATGGTTCAATGGCTCTGGACCGGGAAGGGTTTTGGACTGGTAAGCATGGATCTTGTTCTCAGTTCTGTTCCATGTTGTACCTGGAAGCGCCCTTACTACTTCCATGGACTGAGAATGGTTCATGGAATGGCTCTTGAGCGGGAAGTTATCTTCTGGACTGGTTAGCATGGAAGTTGTCTCCAGTATTATTAATTTATTATTGTCATGTTAAGTTCTTAAACTGCAAAGTCATTATTCTTTCCTTGAATTGTTTGGTAACTATTATTTATAATAAATTGTCTCTTTTGTAACACTTGTTCAAATTCCTTCCTTTTAGCGAATTGTCAAGGAAAATGATGCTATTGTATTTCAAGTTGAGATCATAAGCATGAAAGAAGGACGATAGAGATTTGACTGCCTGCTTCATCCATGTCATGTGAGTGGGATTTGATCGCCTGTACCGGTAATGGAACTGTACCGGTAATTTGGAACGGTTACATCTTTGTCACCGTAACCGTTGGAACCGTTCCAGAGAAATACCTGGACCGACACACCCCTAAATCAAATTTCCATACGAAGGAACAACAACTCCCTATTTCTTCGAATTGTGTGTAGCATTATTTCTTAAAAATAAAATTGATTGTGAAGTAGGCATGTGGTTGGTAGGTAGTGACAATGGCAATGTCGTGTTCTTTGCAGACGAGTGATCTACCTATAAAGAAAATAATAAACCATTGTGTAATAATTTGCAGCTTTTTTTGGTAGGATGGTAGTGCGAGATATGACAAAACCTAATCTTCACTCTTACAAGCTGATTCATGGATGCCTGTCTGGTTGATTTGTCGGATCTCACCGATGATCCTGAAATCTAACGACTTGAAATCCCTTCGGTCCCGTTCAAACAGATCCCAGAGAAAAGGTGGGTCCCGAAGCCTACCTGGTCCTCCGTCCGAAGAAACTGAATCTCGACGAAGCGAATTTTTGCGGAGGCCGATTTAGCAACTGCTGGGGCCCGTTAGATAGCGGTACAGTCTCCGCCAAAATCCCTCCCGCCTTTCTGGCTTCTTTGAGAGGAATCCGAGGAATTTGCTCTGATGAGGATTTTGTGGTTTGGAAGTTTTTTATGTGAATTCGGATTAGCAGGATGGAAATATTGAGACTACCTACTTATTCAAGGTGTGCCGTGATGAGGCCCTCTCCGCTTTAGGAATATAAAATACAGCTAATTTCTGAGAAAAAGTTCCTCTTTGCACTTTTATTTTAATAACCTCTTGTTTTAGTAACTTTTTAAATATTTTTTTATTTTTACGTTGACCTTAGGCGATTAATCTGGGGTGAAGCGAGACAGAAAATCTACGGAGAAAAAAAAAATCCAGTACAAATCCGTTTTGACTATTTTGAATCTAAATCCACAAAAAACATTCCGACGCGAAAATCTATCTAGTTGTCGCAGGAATTCCGAATTTCGCCTTTAAAGCGGGGTGAGAGGGGGTTAATGCCAATTGTTTTTTCATCAATTTGAAATACTAATGAATTTGTAGAATCGTATGAGACTAACAGAATTCTGTAGGACGAAACTTTCGCTCCCCATAGAGACTTGAGAGGAGCAAAATATTAATCAGAACACGAGAGCGAATCGCTAATGAATAAATAAATTTCAGTTGGGCAAAAGCAATCTTTTTTTCTCTTCTTTGAATATAATTTCATGCCATTCAGATGTACTTTCTTAACTACAAAATTTCGTAATGAAGGCACCTACAACTCACGGTTAACGATGTTATTGAGTGCAACTGTTTAATTGAATCGATGGGAATAAAAACAGTACAAGTCCATTTTTGACGGTTGTTGAAAAATGGCTTTTTGTAGGTTGTAACCAGTAGAACTACGCATTGAGCACAAGAGCAGTATGCTAACCACACTCGGTAAGCTTGAACAGAGCCTAAATGAAAATGATTGAGGGAAAAAACAGTAGGAGTCCATGGACTTATACCACCTGACACCTGATATCTCGATAAGCTGATTGGGGACATGTACTGTTGTCATTCTCACTGATTCAATTATAGTAAGTAATTAAAAATTCATGTTCTATCGTTTACTGGTTAGAATACTCCTCATTCAATGGGTCGTTCCCTGGAATTGGTGTCTCGCTACCCTATGCTAAACAGTTTGATTGATAGATAGATAACCTGCTTTATTTATAGAAAAAATGTAACATTGTTTAACAATAACATCATGATACAGTTTTGGTAATTATGCCGCGAAACGGAAATCCACCGCAGGTAGAAATTTAACTTAATTTTATTTCCTATTAATTTTTAATAAATACTAATAAATAAGCTATCATCACAAGTAAGTACGATAGTAACAATAATTTTCTTAAATTCTCGGAAAGGAGACCTTCGCATTTTGGTTTATTATTTTCAATAATAAATCTTTGGGATCGACCAAGAAAAAAATTTTAAACCCCCTCAAAATCTGTTCTATATAGATCACTCGTCTGCAAAGAAAACGGCTTTGCCATTGTTACCACCAACCAACATGAAGAAAAACATCGATCGCATTTCGGTCAGCTAAAATTTGAACGGGGATTCGGCCTAGTGGTTGCTAAGGACGCAAAACTGAGTACAACTCTTTTGCGATTCACACTCGTGTTTCTGATTTATCGTAAGACCAACCCTTGAGTTCTCGTAGTGAGCGAACGGTTTGTCCTACAGGGCTCAGCGTGGTCTCTAAGAATTCTAAAAATTCAATACTACCTTAAATTGGTGAAAGAACGATACCTTTATTTCGAGAGTTTTCGAGCTAGAGCACTTTTGAAAATTTCAACCCTCATTTTTCACCCCTTAGAAGTGATTGACATCAACCAAAAGCTTTTTCTTTCTTGGTCGATTCCAAAGGTTCATTATTGAAAATAATAAAACAAAATAAGTAAGACTTTTGATAAGACTTAAGATGTTTGTTTGCTGGGTATCGAGTCTGGTAACTTGAGGTGGTTGTGAGGTGAAATCGGCTGTTTTTCCATGATGGTTCGGATCGCACTGACTGTAGCGATGCCGCTAATACCTAATCTGTGCAGAAAGAGATTATTCATGTCACAATGTATCTTTCGCTAATTTTTAGCGAATTTTCAAGGAAAATGAAGCTATTATTATACTTTCCTAGCCCAAAAAAGGCCATCTTCATGTTTTGCCCCAACAGTAAACCTCGAATTTGCCTTGCAACCTAAGCTTTTAAAGTAAAAGTAAGTAAAGTAAACTACCGTTTCAAGTCGAATTTTTTTCCGACTGCCATCAGCTGTCTTGAGGGAAGATCAGAATTGGTTCTGATGATTTCACTCGTGGCTACCTATTGTCTCTCTCCCTCTAGTGGAGCGGGGGTTCATCAACGATAATTATTGGGATAATTATTGGGACTTGTGATCCCGCCCGAGGGACGACACTACGTTTGTCTTTTAGAGGCCTTTAGTTGGCGTTTTGGAGATTTTGTTTGCAAGAACACTGTTGCTATCCTATTTTATTCGTGTCCATTAAGTAGGTACCTAACTAGTTATTTAATTAAATTTGATTTTTTGAAAACAGAGGTAACGTTTGATGTGATACGCCAAAAGAGTAGGTGAACTAAAACTGAAACAATATAATGGTAAGTCATTTGTCTCATCAGGACCGAAACCTTTGTTCGTATCCATGATTTTTTTCATACCTGAGAAACTGTGTGTCCTTGGAAAAGAGCGTTTTTCTCCCCAATAGTTGTCGTTCCTCTTCACCTGAAAGGATTCTTTTTTTCAAGTTTCACCCCTCGTCAGAGGGGGTGCGCGGTGATGGGGGATGTAGGGGTGTCTATAGAAGCGGATGGGGCTGGATAACGAGGATCGAGCATGAGCGCGAGAAGATCTCTCATTGATGATCCACAACGGAATACTGTGCGCACCTGGGACGGAAATTTGCTATCTATGTTCTTATTATTACCAACCCAGCTAAAATTTGCAGGGAGATTAGGCCTCTTTTGGTATTCACACTCGTGTTTCTGATTTATCGTATGTCCAACCCTTAAGTTCTCGTAGGGAGCGAGCGGTTTGTCCTGCAGAGTTTCGCGTGGTCTCTGAAAATTCATTACTCTCTTAAATTTATGGAAAAACTACCTTTATATCGAAATTTTTTGAGCGTTTTGAAAATGTCAACCCTTAGAAGTGACCTACATCAACCAAAAGCTTCGGGGCACAACTAGATCCCAAATGGAGCCCATAAACCAAATTTCATCAAAATCGGTCAATGCTACTCGAGGAAAGTACGGCTGACGGCCGGCCAACATTTTATTCGATTTTTGGAGTCTACGTACTTTGAAACGTAAACCAATTAGTTTTGATGGGGGAAAAAATTTTTTCTTGGTCGATTCCAAATTTACACTATTGTAAATAATAAACCAAAAACAGTTTAGCTCAATCGTTCATAGTTTAGTCTTACCAAAATTCCACGTACAACGGAAATTTAAATGATGTTTTAGATGTTGCGATGATTAGATGTTTTCATTTTATTTCTATTCAAATGTTTTTTTAAACAATTTAAATGAAATCGTATTGCGTTGGAGTCGACCAGAGTAAAGAAGATATATTTTTAGATGTGAGGATAGAATAAATGTTCTCCATAATAAAAATGTCCACTTGCCTTTCAGTACGTTTTGGACCTTCTTGAAGAATTTCGGTTTCGTATCTGTCTGTGTGTCCAAAAATCCTCAAAACTGTACGAATTACTGTCCGAATTACTGTACGAATGTCCGAGTTGTGTTGTAGGAGGTCCCCTATGAAATTCACTGCCCTTGGGTGATGGCAATATCTCAACCAAATTCGATGAAACTTCTAGGTGTTGTGAAGGTTGGCGTGTAGATGGTCCCCTATAAATGTCGTCGCATCGAATTCGAGAGTAGTGGTTGGTACTTGTAGATTAAATTTTGAAGATTGTTTTTAGATCATCTATTAATATTCATAGCATTATCCCGCGGATTGTAGGATTATTATAAGAAGTGATGTGCCACACCCACTTTGCAGACCTGTTTGTTACATAGTGTGGATCACGTTGATATTTTTGTGAACTTTTTCACAGTCACTCGTTGGGGGCTTAAACCATACGTTGTGCAAAACTAATAATATGTGGATTGCTTGTAAATCTCACAGTTTTCTCTCTCCTTCGTCTACAGGTTCTTCCCTAGATATCATGCGGGACCGGCTTGACGAACATAATTCTTAGGAGCCCATGCGAAAACACCTCATTTAAGCCCACCGAGATTGTGAATGGACCGTGCCGTAAAACACTAATCGATTAAGAGTCTCCATCCTATAATTATGATGTATTCGGTGGATTGGTCGTTCAAAATGTTTTTATAGCGCTACCCGCTAGGCGCCTGGTTGCAAAAGGAATTTAGTACCAACGCCAGTCAGCTCCTACCAGTCTAATGCCCTCGCCCCCTTGCCAAAACGACTCCCCTGCCAACACTGTTCTCTATCTGCCATTCTGTATCACATTTGTCGCAATCTAAATACATTATACCTACATCCCCGAAGACGAGCCACTAAATCAAGGGGACCGCGTTCCTTTCGTTTTGAGGAGTTCAACAAGCATATTTGCTTCTTTTGAAGTTGAGCCAACGACGTGCAAATCGCCGACTAGATAAATTCTTTGCTTGCTAGCCATCTCCTTGATGTCAATTTATTAGGAGTCATCGTGTTAGTTCGTTTCCCTGGGTTGGAGTTCTCGGTTTGGTCCGAATATAACTGCCAGGGCCCAAAAGTTTCCTTCATAGCGGTATTTTTTATTTATTTATTTATTTTATTTATATTAATACGGTCAAACCCAATTTACATGATAAAAAAAGTGATACAAAAATACAAAGCTACTGTTAGAGGGAAATGAATTAATAAAGAAATATATACTATTGACAGATGAATGAAATTTAAAATAAAATAGGAGATGATAATATGAGTGGTTTAAATTGGGATGAAGTACTATGGAAAAACGCTTCAAATTATTACACAATGGTTTATAATTTTTTATTTTTCTATATAGATCACTCGTCAGCAAAGCCACCAACCATCCAAGAAGAAGAAAAACATCGATCGCATTTCGGTCAGCTTTAATTTGAACGGAGATTATGCCTCTTTTGCGATTCACACTCATGTTTCTGATTTATCGTACGTCCAAATTTTAAATTCTCGTAGTGAGCGAACGGTTTGTCCTACAGAGCTCCTGGTGGTCTCAAAAAATTCTATAGAATCTTAAATTGAAGAAAAAACAATACCTTTATATCAAAATGTTTTGAGTTAGGGCGTTTTCAAAATTTCAAAATTCATTTTTGAACCCTTAGAAGTGACCTACATCAACCAAAATCTTCGGGGCACAACTAGACCCCAAATGGAGCCCACATACCATTAACAATTTATATTTGGAAAAAATACTTCACCGCTACAATTGATGGTATTGTACATAAATATTTACATCACAGTATTGTATCAGCACTCAGCAGTCATGTCCATCTGGCTGCTTGGTATCAGGGTCCGAGATCCGACCTCGGACATTGGGGTGAGGGACAATTTCATCAAAATCGGTCAATGCTAACTGAGGAAAGTGCTGCGGACGGACGGCAAAATTTAAATTCGATTTTTTGGATTCTACGTACTACCTTGAAATGTAAAACAATAAACTTTGAGGGGGTGTTAAAAAAAATTTTTCTTGGTCGATTCCAAAGGTTCATTATTGAAAATAATAAACCAAAATAATAAACCTTTAAGTAATAGTTTGCAGTGTTTTTTAATCAATTTTTAACGAAATTGATAAATTTTTTTCTGGTAATGTATTCCAGTTGGATATGTTGAAAAAATTAAAAGCAAAATACTCCGAACAAGAACCAGTTATGCTACATTTTCCACTTGATCCGTTGCCATCTTTAAAAAAAAGGATCATGCTGCTCTAGAACGCATGCGTTATTCTAGTGCTCAGGTATTTTACTTTAGGTATTCTTCAGCCTCTCCAATTTATTTCTTCAAAACTCACTCTCAACTCTTGTCATATTTTACTTATTTTCTTTTGTTTGCAGGGTGCCGCCGAAATATGAAAACTATCCATCTTTGGAGGTGAGTTTAGTACACATACTTCTACTTGAGGGGAGGGAGAAAAACATTTATTAAACCTTTTTTGAACTAAAAAGTTGGACAAGGTCTCCTGCAGTTGACGAACGTAAGGGATTTGCCCAGTTCATATTGGTATGCCAAAAGTTTGCCAAAAATTCAAAATGATTGACGTCAAAGGCTTTTTTGTGTGAGAGGCGCTAATCTTCTGGGAGCCATATAGCTTCTCAATAATGACTTGTATAGCTTTTGCAATTAAGAGTATATCGTCAGCTAAGGGGGTCTCAGTTGGTCGCCGTTCGTTCCTCGTTCCAGGTTCCCCTGAACTACTGTAATTCCCCTGAATTACAGGCACTCAAACGTCAAAATTTGTTCCTAAATTTAAAATTTTCAAGGATTTTCAAAATTCATTAGTGCAGCAGTCTAGAGAATTGAAAAACTAAGAGATTGCCACTGGAATCATCACAATCGAACAGTAAACGCTAGAGAAATTATTACACAAAGGTTTATTATTTTTCTATGTAGATCACCCTTACTCCGAATTAGGTTGGGAGTCCCAACTTGGGACAACTTCGTTGAAAAATACGAGTATTATCATTACCAGTTTATATAGCATTTCCAAGCCAAATGAAACCTTTTCCAAACCAAATGAAACTTTTTCCAAACCAAATGAAACTTTTTCCAAATCAAATGAAACCCTTTCCAAGTCAAATGAAACCTATTAAGAAAATGAGTGAAATGAGGTACCAAGATAGGTAGATACTCAGCAAATTTCAGATCGATGCAATTGTACCTATCGTACAAAGAAGTTGCCAAAATGAAAATTCAATGAATTTTAGACATAGGATTATCGAAGTAGATCTCACCTTAGTAGAATAGGAAACAAATAAGTTTGAGAAATTTCTGACTGTTAAATGTGAGTGGGTACCTACCTAATCGCCACGCCCACTCGGAGAAACCGGTAATTAAGGGGAGTCACCAATACTTTCATTGACTGATTAAACCTCTAAGACTGAATTTCTAAAATTTTGTAATATATTATTCATCTACGATTGTTTAATTTATAGAAATACACTATGTTTGGAAAAAGTTTCATTTGATTTGGAAAATGTTTCATTTGACTTGGTAAAAGTTTCATTTGGTTTGGAAAAGGTTTCATTTGACTTGGAAAAGGTTTCATTTGGTTTGGAAAAGGTTTCATTTGACTTGGAAAAAGTTTCATTTGGTTTGGAAAAGGTTTCATTTGACTTGGAAAAGGTTTCATTTGACTTGGAAAAGGTTTCATTTGGTTTGGAAAAGGTTTCATTTGACTTGGAAAAAGTTTCATTTGGTTTGGAAAAGGTTTCATTTGACTTGGAAAAGGTTTCATTTGACTTGGACAATATCCAATATTATGCTATTATTTATTTTTGTATGGAAAACCCCTACTCCTACCCCCCCTTCCAGCTTAGTAGGAAGTATCGAATGATACTCGTTTACTTCGAGTACCTACTTACGTTTCGATCTCGTATCGGTATCAGTACCAAGACTTCGATACTCATTCGATACCAAGTATCGAGTATATGGGAGTATCGAAACAACACTAAGGGCCGGTTTATCAGTCACCAAAGTTAACGGAGGTTTACGTATCCCTCTGTTAACTTTAACGATGGGATAAATTATGGATATTATAAAGGTGCTGTTTATCAGTGCGAAATTTACCCACTGATAACTATTAACTGACTGGTAAAATTAACTGTCTGTTAGGCCGAATAATCGATTAGGTATTTACCCAGCTTATCAAGAAGGCTTGATAAAATCTAGCTTCCTCCACATAAAAAAATCGTTTTCGCAGTGTGTTTTGCGTCAGAAAATAGGAGACATTAGAAGAGGAAGTAGCAATGTGCTTTGTTTTGGTGTTACCCTTTCTCAATCTCGGTACCTATTTCCTTCTTGGCACGGGAGTACCTATTGTTTTTTGTTGAAAATTGTCTGGTCATGACATTATCCCTACCATCGTGCCACTATGTCCAGAATTTTCAAATTTGCAGACGAAATAGTTTGTACGTTAATAGAGACGTACCCTTTTCTATTTCGAAAATTTTCGGCGTGTGGCCCTCCTGGCGACTGAATTTTCACATGTGAGCAGTTCACAGCACCTATAGCTCCAGGAAACCTGGCTCTTTTGTTTTTTAAATAAAATTCCATCCGAGATTGAATCAATTCTCCCTCGGTTGCTGGTATTCTGATAAATTGGCGGATAGTCAGGCAGTTCCCAGGGACACCTGCTTGAAAATTTTACCTGCAGAGCTTTTACTGCCGCCACAAAAGTCGCCAACAGTCACCAATATGGTTTTTTATTCTTTTATCCAATCGTAATCTCATCAAAAAATCGCAATCGTCCAAATGGTCAATCCGCGATCTTACCGTGTAGGGCCTTCTTCCCTACGACCATAGCAACATCTTAGTCGCTGCTGTCTGAAAAAAAAAAAAAAAAAATGGGGCTGCTGCCCCACACATCCATTTTTGATTGTAGCATAATTCACTAGCAATCAACAACGCAATTTGCAAAAACGAACGTTCTGTGAAACAAAAACACGAGAACTGACTCTTTGAGGTTAAAAAGCCTTAGATAAATTGAGTTACCCTCCGGTAACTTTTTATCCGGTCCTCGGACGACCAGGTAACTTTAAACTACGGGTAACGCCTCTCTGGGGACTGATGAACGCGTACGATTGAGTTACCCGACGGTCATCGGATAAATCTGCTTTACCAGGGGGTACAATGTGGCTGATAAACCGGCCCTAATTCTGAGTTGGCAGAACTACTAGGTGTTCTGAACTCAAGTTGTGGTGTTCTATGAGACTTATGGTCAATCGTCGAAGTTGTGCAATCACACGTAAGAGCTCTAAATACACCGACATAATACTGAGAATGGTACAAGTCGGGGTTTAGAAAGCTGTTAAGAAATACTTGACCATGTGACCTTAGGAAGAAGCCCGTCTGGAGGCTGGAGCGGGAGGGGCAGAAGCAGACCCCAGACTAAAATTAGCAACGTCGGGGAGCGCCCGGCAAGGTCACCCTGTCTGCCTCAGTCCCCGCCAATCAGAAACCTGCATTAATCTCGGAGCTTGCATTCCTCGCCCTGCACCAAAAGCCCCCCTCCGACCTGGCGCGGGCCGTTCCGAAACGGCTGACTTGAGAAACCCGCCTTTTTTTGCACGTGCTCTTTCGGATGGACCCGTCCAGATGGTGCAAGAAACCTGGAGGGAGGTCGGGGAACGTTTTCCCGTCTCCAAAATGCACATTCCCAGACGCGGTGAGCGATCTCGAGGGAAGAATTTAGTGTGGAGTTTCTGCTCTCCACGGTTTCAGGGCAGGTAGTGAGTAGATCAGGGTGATTTGAATTCGTCTTCTGTGGCGATGTCATCTATATTAATAGACTTCAAAGGGAGGCTTCAAGAAAAGTGAGCAGATTTTTAAGACAAGCTTTCAGCGTTTTTGTGCCTATTATGGCCTGTGAATCACGATTCTAGGGAAGAAGAAGAAGAGAGTTGAATTTACACCAGTGTGATTCTAGTGAATTCAACTACCTATTACCTTTCATTTTATCCTGAAGCTGGCCATTGTAGACATCCTAATAAATTCAAATCCATTCTTCCGGCCTGATGGTGCAAGAAACCTGGAGGGAGATCTTGAAACTGTTTTCCATCTACAAGATACACATTCCCAGACGCGGTGAGCAATCTCGAGGGAAGAATTTGTATGGAGTTTCTGCTCTCCACGATTTCAGGGCAGGTAGTGAGTAGATCAGGGTAATTTGAATTCGTCTTCTGTAGCGAAGTTATCTATATTAAGTGGGGTCTCAGTCGGTCGCCGTTCGTTCCTCCTTCCCGGTCAGTATTTCGCGAAATTGAAGGGGCAAAAACTTAAAAAGTTGTACCTAAATTTAAGATTTTAAAGGATTGTAGAAATTCATTAGTGCATGGGCCTTGGGAATTGGAAAACTGAAATATTCCCGCCGGAATCATCAAAATTGAACAATATGGAATATGGGGGAAACCGTTCATTCAGTAGTTTTTCAAATTTTTCTTTGGCAATTATTGTTCGATTTTGATGATTCCGGCGGCAATCTTTCAGTTTGTCAATACCCTAGGGCCGTGCACTAATGAATTTCTAAAATCCTTTAAAATGTCAAATTTAGGTACACCTTAGGTACGCATGTTCTGGCGCCTTCAATTTCGTGAAATACTAAAAACGAACGGCGACCGACTGAGACCCCTTGAGAGCGAAGGGGAAGTTCACCCCAACAGTGTTGGACTCCCCAGCAGTGGGCCAACCAACTCTCTCTGCTTACGACTCACCCCGGAACCATTTGTTAGGTATTACTTCAGGGTGAGCACTGTTTTTGTGCCAAAAGGCTGCTCCTACTTCTGGTCTCTCCTTCGATTCTATCCCTCATCTTCTTCCTTCCATCTTCCATCCAGCTTTTTTGCTTTGAGCGGATGGTCTCCTCCCGCTCTTCCTTCTTTACTATGGATATTGCCTCTGCCTTTCTCATTCTTATCCTTTTACGCTCCAGTGCCTGGTGGTATATTAGAATAGTTCCCGCTATCATTTGTGATGCTGGACCTGAAACAGTTCTAAATGCACTACAGATTCTCAGAGCTCCTCTCCTCTGTACAGCTTCCATACGTGCCCTAAGGGAGTCTGCCCACACTTCTGCTCCATACAGCATAATTGCCTCTGCAGTATCGCATATACTTGATAAGAATTCGCGAATTAAACCGACAGCTGCCTAACGAAGAGTCCCATTTCCGGTCTTCCGCAGTCGCAGTGCATCGGTTATCCGTTTTTCGACCGTGATAAATTAAAAGAGGTGTCTCAATTGTTTTCAGCAGATGTTACTTTCCCCCCTTTGGATTCTGTTGGGGTGAAGTGAAAAGAAAAAAACATAATAAAACACAAAAAAGTCCGCGAAGGTGGTTGAAGGCAAAGAAAGAAAGTCGTTATTTGGTGATGTTTGAATAGGATGAAAACATTTCTGTATGTGTGAACTGGGCGCGGATGTACATTTCTATTTTTGTAGTATTTTTTGTTTTGTCCGTACCTCAATCCCTAGAGCCGTATTATGGCGTTTTATCACCCTTTCCGAACACAATAGGGCCTAGGGGGGAGGAGTTGAGGGTTCGTTTTGGCGAGGGGTAGTTCGTATTTCCGGTTCGGTAAAAAAAGAAGAGTAAAAACTCATCTCAGGTGTGGAGGAGTCGGTTGGGAAAATACTCTCCGACAAAATTCGACACCACGAATCACCTCGGAGGTGTCGATAGAGAAATGAGTCAAATTAGTGGAGAACGAACCACATTTTCGTTCGATCTGATGCAACTTTCAAGGATTGTCGGTTCTGGGTGGTGGGAATCGTCAACGGAGTGGACTTGGAAGATAAATTTGGTTATTAGACCATTCTTGGTTTCTGAATGTTCCTCGGCTTCTTATTTTTTGGTTTGTTATTTTAAATAAGTTAAAAAAAAATTTGTTTATTATTACAACTGTATACAATACATCCAGTAATTTCTCTGTAATATGTACTGTTTGCAGATTGAAAGAATGTGGATTGGGGATGGGTATCGATTCTCGATATTGAAGTATCGATACTGCACTATCCGATATTTCTGAATATCGAACATCGATACAGTTCTCGCGGAAAATTCAACATAATAGCTCAAAAATATAGAAGGTAGAGAAGCTTTTGGGTCATAACTCTTTGGTTGCACAAAATTTGTGCAATTTGTATTAACAAAATTGTATGTGCAAAATTTGTATTAACGTTATTAATAACGTTAATATCATGGAGAAAATCGCTCTGCTTGGACTCTTGATAGTAAAAACGGTGCAAATTATTACACAATGGTTTATTATTTTAACCATTTATTTAATTATTTTGGTTTAACCATCCAATATGAAGAAAAACATCGATCGCATTTCGGTCAGCTGAAATTTGGACGGAGATTAAGCCTCTTTTGCGATTCACACTCGTGTTTCTCATTTAACGTACGTCCAACCCTTAAATTCTCGTAGGGAGCGAACGGTTTGTCCTAGGGCTCCACGTTGTCTTCAAAAATTCTATACTATCTTAAATTGATGGAAAAACAATATCTTCATATCAATATTTTTTGAGTTATGGCGTTTTCAAAATTTCAAAATTGATTTTGGAACCCGTAGAAGTGAATTATATCAACCAAAATCTTCGGGGCACAACTAGACCCCAAATGGAACTCACATACTAAATTTCAATGCTAAGTGGGGGAAGGACTGAATCCCTGATCTGCTGGATGATCTAAATTCGCTTTACACGAAGCTGAAATTTAGAGGGAGCCTTCCCTTGCACTGTAGAGAATAAATGACAAACTGTCCTATCCATGTTCTGATCATCTGGGAGAGCTGAAACTTTACATTCAACAACTTGTCGAAGACATAAAAATTTCATTTCTGGAGGAGGAACCACATGTTTTTGATTAGTTGCCCGAGTACAGAACTTCCCTTCAAGGAAGGACTCACAATAACTAGATAACTGAAATAAGCATTGACATTCAGCTTACATCATCTAGCGAAGCCTCTCAATCTCACGAAATAAAGCAGAGATAAGACCATAGTAATTAATTAAGAGAGTAAGACCATAGTAATTAATAAGACCATAGATAAGTTAAGAGAGTAAGACCATAGAGATTAATGAAGAGAGTAAGACCATAGTAATTGTTACGTAGAAAGGGTATTCATAATTGAAAAAAAAAAACCGATTTCCATCGTGAAGAGTTTAAATAAAATGGACTGTATGAATTAATGAAACAATAAATTAATAATTGCTTAAGGAGCTCCTTCACAAGTAAGTAAAATCCCTAGGGTGCCGTTTCTTAAATTTGCCGTTAAAAAATTAAATTATAAACAAATTAAAAAGATCTGACCAGATCGTGAAGGGAGCAGTCCAGGGAAAATCGACGGGAAGAGAGGAGAGGAGAGTAGCCAAGAGTCGAGCGAATAGAGTAGAGTAGAATAGACATCAATGAAAGGAGAGTAGAGTAGAGGGGTAACCAATGCCTGCAGATCAGCAGCTGCAAACATAGGGATAAAATAATTAAAATTTTGATCTCCGGTTGGAAATGACGCAGATGCCATAAGTCGCTGGACAGTTACTTCATCCTCTGGATATGGGTAGTGTAGGTAGAAAATTCTTCGAGGAAGACTCCAGACGGATGAGGTACTTTTAGAGAAATGTAGCAAATAGATTAAGATTGGAGGTCTGAATAGTCGCAGAACACAACGAGAGCTTGGTGAAGACTGAACGATTGAACGACGTAGAGGGCAGTAGGCACAGGTGGACACAATAGAGAAGAGTTGGGATCAGGGAGCGTTACGGGGTTCAGAAAAGTAAACGAACGACTTGTGGAGCGGCAACAGTAATTAATAAGACCATAGATAACTTAAGAGAGTAAGACCATGGAGATTAATTAAGAGAGTAAGACCATAAAGATTAATTAAGAGAGTAAGACCATGGATAAGTTTAGAGAGTAAGACCATAGAGATTAATGAAGAGAGTAAGACCATAGAGATTAATTAAGAGAGTAAGACCATGGAGATTAATTAAGAGAGTAAGACCATAGAGATTAATTAAGAGAGTAAGACCATAGATAAGTTTAGAGAGTAAGACCATAGAGATTAATGAAGAGAGTAAGACCATAGATAAGTTAAGATAGTAAGACCATAGAGATTAATTAAGAGAGTAAGTCCATAGAGATTAATTAAGAGAGTAAGACCATGGATAAGTTAAAAGAGTAAGACCATAGAGATTAATTAAGAGAGTAAGACCATAGAGATTAATTAAGAGAGTAAGTCCATAGAGATTAATTAAGGGAGTAAGACCATAGATAAGTTAAGAGAGTAAGACCTTAGAGATTAATTAAGAGAGTAAGACCACAGTAATTAAAAAGACCATTGATAAGATGCTACTGTCTCTGCTCACTCCCAAATGACTGGAACCACTTGAAATTTTCTGGATTCCAGGCCGAAATGGCGCATTCTTAGTCATGCAGTTTGATCTCCTGCATGAAATTATTGCCTGCAACGATGTTCTTCTTAGCAAACTAAATTAATGCTCGACGATTCCTCCCCGTGAACAAAGAACCCGAGGAACACAATCAGTCTTCAGCAAACTTCGCTAGGTAACTAGTCACCTTCTTATCTGGGTACGAACAATGTGTGCAAAGCGTGATCCCATTTCAATATCAACTCCTCGCGTGTCGCAGCCCCCTCGCATGCTAAAAGACACGCGGAAGCTGCATTATTTACTGTCTAATATCCATTCTGACGTATGTGCCTATGAAGAGGTTAACGGTTCCCTGTAATCAACGAGATGCCATGAGCGTTGATCGTCTTTCTACCTGTAAGTGTGCTGTAAATGATGAAAACTTCCATTATGCAAATATCACGTGACAAATTTATAGTGGATATCTGCTTTTAATGTATTTTGCGTCCTAATTATTTCATTTCAGTTTCCAATATCTCCGTCTCAGGAAAGTGAACCTTTCAGTAAAGTTAAGAGGAAAGCATTTCAACTTGGAAAACCAATTTTGGATTTATTATTTTCTACAAGAAACAAAAGTGAAGATTGTGAGAAAAGTGAAAACGGCGGATTCTTTGCAGAATTTGAATTTTGTGACAAACAGGTTTTCCCCTTTCTAGGTACCTTGCTCGTTTTGGATTATATTTTCAATAATGAACCTTTGGAAATGACCAAGAAAAAAATATTCTAACACCCCCTCAAAATTTCCAAGGCACGTAGAATCCAAAAATCGAATACAATTTTTGCAGTACGCGATATTTCAGTACAGATATTGATGAAATTTGGTACATAGGCTCCATATGGATTCTAGTTGTGCTCCGAAGTTTTTGGTGCTGTCAGTCACTTCTGAGGGTTGAAAAATAAAGGCTGAAATTTTCAAAACGTACTAGCTCAAAAATGTTTTATATAAAGGGATTTTGTTTCATCAATTTTAAATAGTATTAAAATTTCAGAATCTAATGAGACCACTCAGAGATCCATAGGACAGACCGTTCGCTCTCCACACGAGTGTGAATCGCAAAAGAGGCCTAATTTTCTCATTTTCATTTCTTTGATTTATACCCAGTTTTGTGTCCTTAGCAACCAGTAATAGCAATCAAATTTCCTAATGAAGGCACCCGCAACTCTTTATTTCTTCAAATTTAACTCAATTGTGAAGTGAAAATATGGTTGGTAAGTTGTGGCAATGACGAAGTTGTGTTCTTTGCAGGCGAGTGTTCTATAAAGAAAAATAATAAACCTTTGTGTAATAATTTGCAGCTTTTTTTCTGTTTTGTTGCAAAGATAACAAGGAGAGTCCAAAATGAGTGGATTGTTAGAGAAATCCGCTGTATATCGGGCGTTTTATGAGGCTCTAATGAGATTTCAACTTCACCTGAGGAGAAGGACCGACAATTTCTTCTTCATTCAGCTGGTCGAAGGCAGATCAGATGTCTTTGAGGAGCTCGGTCGAATTGCAGATCAGTAGGAGGTACGGGGCGTTCACATCTTCATGAGATCAAAGCGTTATTAAATTCACACATTCCAGAAATTCAGGCAATCTTTAGTGGGTAATGGGCGGCGAGGTATTTATGTTCGGGTCATTGTGCTCCAGACACTGCTTATCGATCCCACAACCCGCCGGCTCCCTTTGCCTCCAAGCGTCTTCCTTGTGGTGGAACATCGCTGCACACTCGTAGTTTCATGTTTCCTTATTCACAGTCTGATCATTTTGTACGGAATGGCAAAAAAAGAGAACTAAGTAGGTAAGATGTTGATGAATATGTTATTGAATTGCACAAAGAATAACATGGACAAAACAGCCTACATTTAACACATTCAACATAGAGATTACAGGGTGTTAATTTTCTCTTTTCAGTACACATCGATGTATTAATAGCGTTACATAATCACTATTATTACTTACAATCTAAAAGGTATTTTTTGACCGACTAAAAAAACAGCCGTAGGCCCAAAGGAGAAGGGATCTCAATTCGGCGGGTCATGGGAGGACGATTAAAAAAACGTCTGCCAAGTGGGTGTGGCACATAGCTTCCTCGTATTCATAAACCGATTATATAGATGATCCGATGCATACCTAGTAGTTAATCTCAAAGCACCAATCTCTAAGTACCTTTCACTACCCTCATAAGGGACCATCTACACGCTAATCTGGACAATCCTAGAAAATTTCATCGAATTCGGATGAGAAATGTACAAGTTATGGCCGTTACAAGGAATTCACGTTTGCGCATGCGCAGTGGCTACTATCAGTCCGAAGGTGATGATTTTCATAGTGGACCATCTAAATACGAATCTGTAACATTCATGAAAATTTCATCGAAATCGGATGGAAAATGTAGAAGTTATGGCCGTTACAAGGAATTCACGTTTGCGCATGCGCAGCAGCTACTATCAGTCCAAAGGTGATGATCTTCTTTGGGAACCATCTACAACCTAATCCGCATAATCCCTGAAAATTTCATCGAAATCGAATAGAAAATGTAGAAGTTATGGCCGTTACAAGGAAATTCACGTTTGCGCATGCGCAGTGGCTACTATCAGTTCGAAGGTGATGATTTTCATAGTGGATCGTCTAAATACGAATCTGTAACATCCCTGAAAATTTCATCGAAATCGGATGGAAAATGTAGAAGTTAGGGCCGTTACAAGGAATTCACGTTTGCGCATGCGCAGTCGCTTCTATCAGTCCGAGGATGATGATTTTCATAGGGGACCGTTTACACACCAACCCGCACAATCCCTGAAAATTTCATCGAAATCGGACAATAACTTCGTATAGTTATGCGCGTTACAAGGAATTCATGACAGACAGACACACAGACAGACAGACACACACACAGACACGGAACCAAAATTGTTCAGAAAGGTCTAAAACGCAAAACGCGAGTGAAAATTTTGATTTTGGAGAACTTTTTTTTTCGTCCTTGAAAAGTGAAAACAAAGCTTCCGCTACCTTGGTCGACCCGGAAGCAAAATGTTTGTAGGGCTTGCATTTCTTTATTCTGGTACCAATCTGCCTGATTCTTTTTGAAATGTGTTCTGCCAGTATCCATGGTAGTCCAGTTACAAACGTATTATGCTCTGTTTGAAAGTGTCAAAAATGAGTGAAAATAGTTGAATAACGAGGTTTTGATTCCGGTAAGAATGGTCCGTATTCACCTAATTTCCCTTGTAACTTTCCATTGAGTCTTTGGCGGAGCGTTTGTGTACATTCGTATTGAAGTTCTGATGGTGAGCTTTAAAATGAGATGCTACAAGTATATGGGGGGGTCCGATGACTGGAAGGTGCTGGGGGGTGGGGGATTATTATGGGTTATTAGCGTACGACCTGCATAATGTTAGGGATTCGTGACATTATGAATATAATTGCTACTTAGTGATATTTTATTAGGCGTAGACAATAAAAGTACAGTTTCCGTTTGGATGTCATTGAGTGTTCTTTCTTTCGAATGTAGAAACTCACAATAAGCCTCGTTAAATGGGATCTAACGTGTTCATGCATGTTTAAGTAAGTTTTCTCACCAAGTATGAGACAATCGAGCAATTAATCAAGTTATCAGAGAGTAATACGCCAAGTGAGTGTAGCACATAGCTTCCTCGTCATCCACAACGTGGTTAGATCGGCGATCTTATTGGTGGTCGTCTGAAGTAAAGAATACCCTACCAAATATGAGGAATATCGAACTGTCAGATGATTAGAGAGTAGTCCGCCAAAGGGTGTAGCACATAGCTTCCTCGTCATCCATAACATGGATGGGTCGGTAATTTAGAAGGAAGTCATCGGAACTACTAAATTCCATGCTAAATATGAGGAAAATTCAACAATAAGTTATAAGAGTGTAGGCAAGTGGGTGTAGCACATAGCTTCCTCGTCATCCAAAACAATGCCAGGTTGCATGCTCACATACCACTTCTCGTCATCATCAACTTGATTCGAGCATTATAGGTGTGATTGTAAGCATTATGGATCAATGCGGAAACTGATCTGCAGTACGGAAACTGATCCAAACTACAGGCCGTGAGCCTAGTTACTGAAACCGGTCCTTAGTACAGACACTGATCCACATTACAGAAATTGATCCACGGCTGGGAAACTGGACCACAGTACGGAAAATAATCTATTATGCAGATTTTATTATGGAAACTGATCAAAAAACTGCAGGGGAACTAATTTTTAAAATCCACTAAGAAGTGAAAAATTATAAATAATTGAAAAATAATAAAATGAAATCCTTTTGAACAAAAAATCGGACGGACCTCAAAACTGATGATGGAAAACCACTAAAAAGGAGAAAATAATAATTTCAACATATTCAGATAGGTAGGTGAGTACGCATTGAATCGCCACCGTGCTCTTTTCTGGTCGGAGGTCGTGGTACTCATCAGGATTGAAAGATGAGGAGGCAGCTAGCTCCTCTATTTCAGAAAATGCGCTTCAATTCTGAGTTCAGGTCTGCATGTTTACTCGAAGAAAACAGTAATATGGACTGTGTGTTGCAATGTGGATTTTGTCACACAGACATACGCCTATGGTTTTTCTCGCGGATTTGGATTCAGAATGGTCCAAAACGGATCAGTGTGTGGTTATTCTTTTTTCTGTCGAGTGTCTTACTGTGGGACGTCCTAAAAAGTGGTGTGACACTTTTCTGCTCGTCTTGATTTGATTTGATTTTTGATTTATTTAACAAATCAGGGTTACATATAGGGCCTTAGGCCCTCTCTTACCGTAACCCTGAAAGGGTTATGACAATAACTCGGCCTTAATCAATCAATATCTTAGCATTAATAATTAAACAATAAAAAATAACATTTCATTACATCTTCATTTCAAATTAGTACTTCATAAGTTAATTTTCATTAACTTAATCATCTTCTTCATAAGTTAATTTTCTACTTACTATATAATTTATAAATATTGAGAAAATAAGTGTTCCTTGAAACGGTTTTTGAAACTGCTGGTGGTCATATTTGTGTCGAACAATTCTAAATTTTTATTGTACGTTCTGATGCTCCTAACTATAAATGATTTATTATATAAGCTTATGCGGTGGAGTGGAACTTGGAGTAATTCATTTGCATATCGCGTATCGCGCTGATGAATATTACTCATCGTAGTAAATTGTTTACAAAGATAGCTAGGAGTTGAACATTTTAATATTTTGAACAGCAATACAGCATCGGCAAGTTTAATTTTTTCCCTAATTTTCAGCCATTTCAATTTTAGGTAATATGGCGTGACGTGTACATCCAATTTCAATCTATATACAAATCTGATAACAGCATTTTATGCTTTTTGGAGTACCGTGACTTGCTCATTATTCAGATCTCCAAAAGCAGTGAGTGCATATTCAAAATTATGCATCACCAAGGCTTGAACTAGTTGTAACCGACATTGGAAAGGTCGGTCTTGAGTCTTGAATCTAACCCTTTTCTGCGTAAATTGCATAAGGTTAACATCCTGTATAAATATGGTTATTCGGAAAAAGCGTGAATTTTCCTATTATAAAAAATTAAGATGAAGAAGAAGAAGTATAAAAGATTTATCTTGGATCAAAAATTAGTTAATTGATATAATGATTAAAAATAATAATGACAAATTCGGTCAACAAGTCATGCTGCGCGAATGTGACTTTTTCTGTATCTATGCATCCTAGTAACTTGAGTAGGTGATTTGTTTGTTAGGCTCGTTCAACCTCATTCAACAGGGAGGTCGGAGGTCGGTCTATTCAGGACTCCCCACTGCACACTTGCCACCCAGATATTTGCATCCCCCCAGATCCACTCAGAGAGCCCTCTGCACCTGATGAAGTTTTTTTTCTAGTCACCTTGTGTCAGAGTTATGGTAATCGGTTTTTTCCGATCTTCTCCTCCCATTATGCCCGTTGAATTATGCCCTCGTCCACAAAGGTCTACCTGATGCTCATTTTTCGGGGGGTTCCCTTCGACCTGTTCTACCTAACAATGCAGCAAGTTATAATTTGAGGGAACAACAAGTAATAACAAGTTTTATTTGAGGAGTGATCCTAACGTCATGTGGAGAATCGAATCCACTCGAATTATTTATTTGTCTGTCTGTCTATCCGAACAACTCATTTTTTTTTCACCGAATATGGAACCTATGCGTATACAGTTTACCAGCTAAAACATTATGTGCAGTACGCAAATTCAAGTGGTAAACTTTTAAATGGCTGGACCGATTTTAAGGACATTTTTGCAATGTGCTCATTGTCCTCTTTAACGGGAGATTCTAACGTCAGAATAAATTTTGGTTTATTATTTTCAATAATGAACCTTTGGAATTTGCTTGGCTTGTGACGAAACTCCACAACATTGAATGTTAATATTAATTTTTAATATTAAATTTTAATAATGGAATGCACGCCGATTTCATCTACCAGACTTCCCTTCCTAAAGGCCCTAACCACGAGGGCAACAAATCTTTTCAACCTAGTCTCCATCTTGGCCGAAGGAAGAACAGACATATGTTGTCTTATGACTTCATAATAAGAGCGAATATTTTACTATAGCTACAAAGTTGTATGTTTTTAGTTTTATTTATTTATGCTTTGATATAATTAAAAAAGGTAGTTTTTTCCCATGAATAATATTTAAATCTATGAATAACTATGTAGGTAATATAACAAAGTTTAAGGCTGTATGTTAATTCAAAGCCAATAAAATTGAAAAAAAAAACCTTTGGAATCGACCAAGAAAAAAATTGTTTAACACCCCCTCAAAATTTGATGGTTTACGTTTCAAGGTAGGTGGGATTTAGCATTGACCGATTTTGATGAAATTCGGTATGTAGGGTCCATTTGGGGTCTAGTTGTGCCCCGAAGATTTTGGTTGATGTAGGTTCGAAGGGTTCAAAAATGAATTTTGAAATTTACTTACTCAAAAAATTTGGTATAAAGGTATTGTTTTCCCTTCAATATAAGATTCTAAAGAATTTTTAGAGTTTTTTGAGACCACGCCGAGCTCTGTAGGACAAACCTTTCGCTCCCTGCGAGAATTTAAGGGTTGAACGTACAATAAATCAGCAACACGAGTGTGAATCGCAAAAGAGGCTTAATCTCCGTTCAAATTTTAGCTGTCCGAGATGCGATCGATGTTTTTCTTCTTGTTGGATGGTTGGGGGCTTTGCAGACGAGTGATCTATATAGAAAAATAATAAACCATTGTGTAATAATTTGCAGCGTTTTAATAGGGTGTGCGCCTGGGTAGGAAAAACTGCTTATTGTTATTTTTAATCTAAACTAGACCTCATTTTGAGAATTTTGGTACCAACCGCGACCTTCTAGCGTGTGTATATCTTTTCCTATGAATTTTTAAAGTTTCGACCGTTTGTGACGTCACAGTGGGCTGGGGGGTCCCGCCCAGGCGAGAGGGGCGCGTGACGTCTTAAACGGTCGAAACTTTAAAAATTCATAGAAACAGATCTACTCACGCTAGAAGGTCGCGGGTGGTGCCAAAATTCTCAGGATGTAGTCTACTTTCGATTAAAAATCTAAAAAAATCAAGGCGCACACCCCATTGTTTCTTACACTTTCAGAACCGATTAAGTACTGTTTAGTCGAGATTTTGTGCCAAACTTTCAATGGGGTTACTGGATCGTGTTCATTACTAGTTGTTGACATCAGACTACAATTTTTCCGTGCGTTGACCGGGAAATAAACCTGTCGAGAACTTATTATTGACATGGATAATATCATGTCTTTCGGCTGGGGGTCAAGGAATTTCTCGTGACACTTTTTTTACCACAAAAAAATGCAACGCGATACCAGTAAATAAAATCATGTCGGTAGCTATGAAGGTTCTCTAGAATACTGAGGAGCATCTAGGGAAAGAAAGTGGTGGAACGACCCGAGCGCTCTCTAGCGACGATTAGGTGACTCTTCTGTTTTGGCAAGATGGATGCACCTCTGTTATTCAGGTAATGTCTGTAATGTCTGTAGATCCCTGCCTGATCTGTAGGAAACCAGAAATTTGCCCTCAATGAAAAAGGCAATCAAATCTGTTTGAAAAATCAATAAGAAAGGCATTTAGCCTGAAAAGAAAATCTACGTACTCGTAGGTAAATAACATCAATTTTTAAAGCATTCTATTATTTACGAGAGAACACTAGAAACAAAACACACAATAATATCGTGTAGTAGTAGTAGTAGTATGTAGTAGTATTGTGTAGATATTATCTACATCACACAAGCCAACTGATAAGAGAGATAATCCTAGGTTTTTGAGCTCCAGAAGGAAGCCGTCACGCCGTTCCACCTCTTTCTTCCCCTGGATGCTCCTAAATACTGCGATATATTACGTGCGATCGGAGAGTTTTTTTAATATAAAAAAATCTGTTTATTCATGGAAACAATGGACGTACTATCCATGATCGATTATTTTTCCCTTTATTGATGAATTAAATGTCGATTTTCAAGACGGTTCTCATTGTAATATTGTGACTCTCTTAACCCTGTACTTGGCAAAAGTATCCCCATGCGGATTTTTTCAAATTTCCCCCCTTAAAGTGTACTTTAGGCCCTCCAAAAACATGTTAAATTGAAAAAGCTTCTAAAATTTTGAAATTTGAACAGATTTTCAACACGTGTGGTATAGTAAGTGCCTACATGTTGCACACCGCCAAGTAACTGATGAATGAGAATTGTTATTAAATAAAATGTTTTTCGCTCTATATCAATCAGGAAAAATAATTCATATAAAATCAAATAATGTAAGAATCGCTAGTAATAATTACTACAATTACTGTACCTTCTCACTTGCTGCACTAATCAGATATGAAGTAGTCAACATGAATGTACACCAAAACAACTACGCAGTCTTAATCAAAGATGTAACGAGCTAATTATCTCAAATTTTAGTACCTACATACTTTTTCTAAGGGGATTTGTTTCTATTTTTCCCCCTCTTGGCCCTCCAAAAACACGATAAAACTGAAAAAGCTTCTATAATGTTAAAATTTGAACAGAAAACGCGTATGGTATATTAGTCGTTGCGAAGTACAGGGTTAATAGTTACTTCCAAACATTCCATTATTTCCGAAAAGTTCATCCAAACTTGACTGGATTCGGTATGTTTTATTGTTTTATACCGAAGGGAAGGAAATAAACTAATAATGAAAATTTGTGCCACAAATCATGAAGCACAACATCTGGTGCACGCAATTCGGAACACTTGTAAACTTCAGTAAACTTGTTTATTGAAGGTCTGTTTTGATAATAAAAGTAAATGTTTGACTTTTGTTTGTTCCAGGTGTAGCACAGCAGTTGCAATGTACAGATGTGAGTTGAGTTTTAATTAATCTATTCATTCCACTGTTGGATTATTTTGGATGTTCAATTTTCTTAACTTACTGTTAATTTTATCACTGTTAGGAGCCTGTTTCAACCATACTGACTATTGGATTATTCATGTCCCAACCTATCCGCATGTGCAGGGTATGTAAAAATGGAGGCGAAATCCACAGCCTTCACTTTCAAGGGGAGGCCATGGACCCATTACCGCCGATTTTTTAATATGGGACAAAACACTTCTCAAATTTTCACTGAGGTTGGATGTGTGAGGAGGGTTGGAGGAGTGTTAGATTGTTTTGCGACAACTTCTTCAAATAGCCTATAAAAACAAGCACCAAAAATTCTCATTACTGTGTTCCCTAAAGCCAGAACCTTGTTACGGAAATTAAGTGAATATTACAATCCGTTTCACAGTCAATTTAACCGGATAAATCCGAATTTGAAGATGGACAAATTTGAAACACAGACTCTAATTCTCCAAAATGGAACTCATTCTCCTTCGAGTCTCAAGACGAAAATAACATTGTTCACAAGCCTTATAAGACCCATATTGCATTATGGAAGCCATTTGGATCAGCAAACGACACACAACGAACTCAGTAAACAGTTCAGTAACGGTTCAGTTTCAGTTACTATGATACAGCGAATTTTTTTAAAACGTTATTGAAAACTACTTTTGAATTTTTAGCCATTTTCCAACGTTTTAGTGGGTTTAGAGCCATTTTATGCTATGTAAAAACAAATTTGCGCATGAAAATGTGAAACAATCCTGTTTATAGCTCACGAACTTATGCACCCATTATGAATTTTGAGATTTTTGGTATAATTTAAGCCATTTTTTTAAAGCAATTTTTCAATATTTTTGAGCAATTTTTTGCGCATATTAATTTATAATAATTTAATTTGTGGCCTAGAAACTTATTCACTTCTACAACAAAATTTAAAATCTTTCATCTTCTTGGCTATTTTTACCGATTTTGTAAAGAATATTTTTGAAATGTAGTCAATTTTTGGTTTTAAAAATGATGAAATCTAAGAATCGTTCTAAATGCCCCAAAACAGATTTCTACAGAGAAACGTTTCGAAAATATTTTCCTAAAAATTTAATGCCAATGCAATACCTAAATTTTGGTGTATTATTTTCAATAATGAACCTTTGGATTCTGGCAAGAAGATTTTTTCAACACCCCCTCAAAATTTGTTGGTTTACGTTTCAAGGAATCCGAAAATCGAATAAAATTTGGCCGTCCGCCCGCCGTACGCGGCACTTTCCCCACTTACCACTGACAGATTTTGATGAAATTTGGTATATAGGTTCCATTTAGGGTCTAGTTTCTTCCGAAGATTCTTTGGTTGATGTACCTAGGTCACTTCTAAGGGTTGAAAAATACAGTTTGAAATTTTGAAAACGCCCTATCTCAAAAAAAAATTTCCATCAATTTAAGATAGTATAGAATTTTTTGAGACCGCGCGGAGCCATACAGGACAAACCGTTCGCTCCCTACGAGAATTTAAGGGCTGGACGTACGATAAATCTGAAACGCGAGTGTGAATCGCAAAAGAGGCCTAATATCCGTTCAAATGTTAGCTGACTGAAATGCGATCGATGTTTTTCTTCAAGTTGGTTGGTGGTAACAATGGCAAAGCGTAGTTTTTTACAAACATTTTCTAAAAATCGGTCCATGTGAACTAAAGAAAGTGCCACGTACGGCGAACGGCCAAATTTTTATTTAAATTTTGGATTCTACGTATCTTGAAACGTAAACCAACAAGTTTTGAGGGGGGCTAAAGATATTTTTTCTTGGTCGATTCCAAAGGTTTATTGAATATATTAAACCAAATGCTGTAAATTATTACACAATGGTCTATTATTTTTCTATATACATCACTCGTTTGCAAAGTACTCGGCTTTGCCATTGTCACCACCAACCAACCATACATACTACCAATGGTTGGTAGGTAAAAAATAAATAAATAGTGACAATGGCAAAGCTGAGTTCTTTGGAAGCAAGTTATCTAAACAGAAAAATTATAAACCTTAGTGTAACGATTTGCAGCATTTTACACAAGGTCATTGTAATCATTGTCATAGAATCATCCATTGTATGCTACCGTTATTTAGTGAAACCACGCATATCAGAATTTTAAGAACACGGAGGAAATGTTTTTGCCTCCCACTAGTTCTTCACGTTCCTACCCACGGGAAAAATCCCTGAAGTTACTACCTAAAAATTAGGATATTTATGAGTAAGTTATTTCGCAAGCAAAGCACTTCAACCGAAAAATAAATAAATAGGTAAATAAAACGTATAAAATGTCGATAGGAAATGATTAAAAACACCTTTCATAAAATATATCGACATTTTATGTAATTGTGCCAATTCGACATTAATCTTCCGTATGATTATTTGAGATTCGATTACTTAATACCTACTCAAAAGAATGAAGTTTCTATGATCATTTGGAAGGAAATAACATAGGCTAACAAACGTTGTAGTTTCTCCTTAAAAATATGCCGTTGAGATGACTTAGGATTTTATTACGTAATTACGACA
The DNA here is from genome assembly GCA_009739505.2 of Apolygus lucorum. Classification (NCBI taxonomy): domain Eukaryota; kingdom Metazoa; phylum Arthropoda; class Insecta; order Hemiptera; family Miridae; genus Apolygus; species Apolygus lucorum. Next base: position 46,666,188 of record CM019179.2, read on the forward strand.
GGTCGCTATTCTTTCCCGATCGCGAATTCGTAATATATTTTTCTCGACCAGACATCATTGGACAGAAGTAACAGTAGAAATTCGAGACATGACTCGCGGCAGGTTCAGGGGTATTGGATAAGGTCAGTTACTACCTGTAAACGTATATTTGTAGAAAAGGGTGTAGTTCTACGTTGAGGATACCCAACTCCCTGTCGGGTCTCGCGTTCATTCTTTTCATCGGTGGACAGTACCCCTGGATTGAGTACTGTGAATGATCGATTTACAAGGAACACAGCGATCTACATCTACCAGAAGTAAAGCATCACTATCCTTTATCATCGACATCGAACGGCAATATCCAATTAAAATCATTTGAATCTCCATGGAGCATCTACAGACAGACTAATTAACGAAAGTGACCTTATGACCTCTTACAACTCCATCACCACGCGATAACTACCTACCGAGTTTCACATTGAGTGATCTGTTTGCAATCTAAACTGTGAGTGTCGTGGATTGTTACGGATTTCAATGAATCATAACAATTCAAAATCAAGGGCCTATATGAACCTACTGCATGAGGACGGGGTTTGAAGATATCAACTTTCCCAAAATACCTACAAACCTTAATAACTAAATTTGACGCCTGATGATCAGTAGCGGGGAATTTGTTTAGAATTTGGAAGAACGCAGCCAGTTTTCCCAGGAAATAATATTCCTGTGCCATCGAGCTGTTGAGGCAGAACAATATCTACGATTGTTTAATTGGTGCTCCCGATCTGAGATCATAATTGAACATGTAAGTAAGAAGTTTCCTACTCAATAGGATCTTCAACGGATGTTACTGATAGAGGATCGTATGCCTGAAAAAAGTAGAGTCTGACCAAATTTAGATTTGAAAGAATTAAGAAATAATAATGAGTTTGTTTGAGAGAGCAAGAATTTGAAGATGTCTTGTCTCTCGAGCGAACCGACTAGTTTCGACAGTTTCGACCTTCTTTCTCGACTTTTTCACTCGATTGAGAGTGAAAACAAGATTTTGAAGATGTCTCGTCTCTCGAGTAAACCAACTAGTTTCGATAGTTTTCACTTCTTTCTCGACTTTTTCTCTCGATTGAGGGTGAAAATAAGTTTTTGAAAATGTCTTTTTTATCGAGCGAACCAACTAGTTTCGATGGTTTCGACCTTCTTTCTCGACTATTTCTCTCGATTGAGGGTGAAAACAAGGTTTTGAACATGTCTTTTCTCTTAAGTGAACCCACTAGTTTCGATTGTTTTTCGTTTCTTTGAATAGACTATCATGTCACTCTATTGTGCTTCCTTAGCAACCAAGTACTTAATTTCGTAATGAAATCACTACAACTCTCTGGCTAACATTGTTTTGCTGGCAGGTTCTTACTTTCGAAATAAAGTCGTGATGATATTGTACCTACTACTAATGATAAAGCCGTGTTCTTTACAGGCGGGCGCCACTAAAGAAAATAATAAACCGTTGTGTAATAATTTGCAGCGTTTTTTCCCAGTTGGTATTAACCACTTCCGACTAAGATCATTCACACACTGGATACTGTTTTATTGGCTATAAAACGGAGAATTATATACCCAGAGTAATGTATGTACGAGTACAAAAAAATTTACAAACGAATAATTCCTTCGAACGGGAATGATTTTTGCTGTATCTGCGTCAAGTGAATTAGTGTGAACCGTCTGCCAGTCTAGGACACGTGGCTCCCTCCTGGAGGTTTATTGTAAATTACGTTCGGTAGAAGGAGGTCACGACACCCGCATAAGTTCCAATCACGCAAATTTCAATTTTCCGCCAAATTAGCTCAAGTTTAGAGGTGACCTGCCGGTGATGTGAAGCTTCGTCTCAGTTGTGGAGAAGGCTGGTAGGGAGGGCTGAGCGGAACAGCGCGTGGGTGCCCCTCAGCTGCAGCTCCCTCCTGCGCGAGACACCTTCCTTCAATCCCTCGCTGTTGTTCGAAACAAAAGTCTCACGTTCTTCGATGAACTCCTACACTCATTTAGCCTTGTTATTATTGACATTTCATGTCTTTACTTTGGAACATAAACGAAAACGCTGCACATTATTACACAATGGTTTATTATTTTTCTATATTGATCACTCGTCTGCAAAGCCACCAACCATCCAACATGAAGAAAAACATCGATCGCATTTCGGTCAGCTAAAATTTGAACGGAGATTAGGCCTCTTTTGCGATTCACACTCGTGTTTCTGATTTATCTTACGTAAAACCCTTAAATTCTCGTAGGGAGCGAACGGTTTGTCCTACAGAGCTCCCCGTGGTCTCTAAAAATTCGATAGAATCTCAAAGGGGAAAAATACCTTTATATCAAAATTTTTTGAGTTAGGGCGCTTTCAAAATTTCAAAATTCATTTTGGAACCCTTAGAACTGACCTACATCAACCAAAAGCTTCGGAGCACAACTAGACCCCAAATGGAGCCTACGTACCAAATTTCATCAAAATTGGTCAATGCTAAATGGCAAAAGTGCCGCGTACGGCGTACGGCGGACGGACGGCCAAATTTTTATTCGATTGTGTAATAATTCGCAGCGTTTTTCTCCTGTTGTTTGAGATATCAAGGTCTATCCGTCGAACCAATAGTATGAGTAAATTATATATTCCCGAATTCAGGAAAATCCTTAAGTACTCGTAGGGAGCGAAGGGATCGTCCTACAGAGCTCCGCGTGGTCTCTAAAATTTCTAAAAATTCAATAATATTTAAAATTGGTGAAAAAACGATACCTTTATTTCGAGAGTTTTCGAGCTAGGGCATTTTGAAAATCTTAACCCTCAATTTCCGCTCCTTAGAAGTGACTGACATCAACCATAAGCTTCGAGGCACAACTAGACCCCAAATGGAACCCACACCTATACCAAATTTGAACCGAATCAGTCCAGGGTTGCTTAGAAAAATGCCGCGTAAGGCGGACGGACGGAAAATTTTTTATTCGATTTCCGGATTCTACGTAGAATCTTGAAACGCAAACCAGCAAATTTTGAGGGGGGGGGGGGTTAAAATTTTTTTCTTGGTTGATTTCAAAGTTTCATTATTGAAAATAATAAACCAAAAAAGAGTAACTGATGAAAATTAAAAAAAAAATTATGAAGATAGCCATTAGGGGCTGAGATAAATGTACCGAAAATACCCTAAATTACTACCAAGTTCTGACTCCCCTGGGCAAGGAAGTGTTGATCGTAAGATTTCATGCTGCATGATTGTACTTAGTTCCCCAAAATCCACCATTTGGCCGCACTGTGCGCCGCAGCAGGTCTGAGGTCTGCAGATGGTCCGATTCCCAGCAGCAGAGGCCACGTGGTGGGGCGGAGGCCGCCGCTGGGTCTCTCCCGCTCGTCTAGACTCAAACTCCTCTCCCACCCGCCGTCTCGTGTCGAGCCCTCGCGGGGGCCGCCTCCCAGTCAACCGAGTAGGAATCGATAGCCACGTTTTCTTGTCCAGCATCTGTCACTATAATTTATTATTGCGTATATTTTAGCTTCCTCGCGTTGTCTCCAGGGATGGAGACTTCAATTGTCACTTAGTGCGGGTTGTAATGACATCATAATTAAGATAAACAGCACAAGAAAAAAAAAAAAAAAAAGACAAAAGAAAAAAGAAGAAAGAGAAAAATAAAGAGTTAAAAGAAAAAGAAAGAAGAAAGAGTTAAATAAGATGACAGCACAGCTAACAAAAAATAGAATAAACAACCTTTTTATCAGAAATTGCTGCAAAATATTACAGAAAGGTTTACTATTTTTCTTTATATATCACACGTCTGCAAAGAACACAGCTATGCCATTACCGTAAAACCGTCAAACTTTACCCCAAGATTTACTCCAAAACATTTCCAAATACAATTTCTCCCACTCGAAATGGGTTAAATTGATTTTTTTTGATAAGGGAATTGATCTCCAGGGCTTCCTGAACATTTTGAGTGGTCGAGCTCATTGTTCAGATAATTGTAACCCCCCTTTTCAATTGTTTAAATGTTGGAGTGAAGTTACTTACGAGTGCGTCTATCTTCACTCCACTGTGAAAAACTCACGGTTATCGCTACAGAATCGGGTAGTGGTGCAATGTTACTAGTCGGGATTGAATTCATTAGCCCAGAAATACTTGATAATATCTAGTATTTATAATATGTTTATAAAATATATTCTGAAAAATTGAACTTTTTAGCTTGAAAAATACAAGTTATACCTAAGAAAAATATAAATTCCAATGATCATTTATTTCAACGAATTTGCTTGAAATGCAATATTTCTGGTCAAGAGATCACAATTTCAGTCTTTCAGTATAGACAGACTTATGTAGTTTTGCTTTGATTAAGAGCAAAACTTTCTACAAGTAAAGAAATATTAAAGGACAATAAACTATAAACGAATGACTTAACAAAATCAGAGAAAAAGTCTGTTTCACATTCGATAACTTTCAAATGAATAGCAATGGTAAATTTCAAAGTTAATCCACGAGTAAAATTTATTTAGTTATTATTTAATAATATTGTAAATCACAACTTATGAGACCAAAGCACGTTTATGTTCATATCATTGTTGTAAAGTTTCGGTAGGGGCGCGTACCAAGCTTTTTCTCATTTCTTCTCCCCATCTCTTACTTCTGCAACATGAGATACACTAGAAACCTTACATTCAACACTGCGAAAATTATAAAACTCAAATATTTTTCGAGATTAAATAAGAAAAATATGAGTGAGACTACCTTTATCCCAAGCTTTATAGTGGAGTAAAGATACCCGGTTTTTGGAGTAAAGTTACCATCAAATTTTTGGTAAACAAAGGCATAACTAAGAAAACACTTTTTTGAGAATTTGATTAGTGTATTTTGTTCAAAATAAGATATTGAAAGTGATATGATGAGGGCTTGCCTGGTAAATCCACTCCAAACACCTGATATGGAAGAAATTTTGGAGCACAAGAAACAGGACAAAAACAGCTGAACAGGAAACTATGACTGATAACAGCAGATAACGCGGATAAAGGCGCCATCGCAAGCCGCATCGATTCTCTGGGATGTGGAGAATAACGAAAACAAAATAGCTAACTTTTATCTACCTAAGTCCTACTACGCTTACGTCACAATTGAAGATTCTCACTTTTTGGCGTAAAGTTACCCCTGGTGGGGTAAAGTTTGACGGTTTTACGGTACCTACATATTTTCACTTCACATTTAAGTTTATTTGGAAGAAATAAACGCTTCACACACAATTATTCGAAGAAATTAAGAGTTGCCGATGCTTTCATTAGGAAATTCGATTACTGGTTGCTGAGGACGCAAAACTGTGTACAACTCAAAGAAACGAACAACGGTCGCATTTTGGTCATCTAGAATTTGAAAGGAGATTAGGCCTCTATTGATATTCACGTTCGTGTTTCTTATTTATAGTAACTCCAATACAGAATTTCTCACAGGGAGCCAACTTTTTGTCCTACAGAACTCTAGGTAGTCACATTCAATTATAAAAATGCAATACTTTTTTAAATTCATAAAAAAATCCTTTATATAAAAATGTTTTCAGCTGGGGTGTTTTCACAATAATTGTGAAATTATTTCAACATTTAGAAGTGATTGGCATTAACCAAAAGCTTCGGGGCACAACTAGACCCCAAATGGAGCTCATATACCAAATTTCATCAAAATCAGTCCATGGGAACTAAGGAAAAAACCGCGTACTGCGGTCGGACGGCAAAATTTGTGTTCGTTGTTTGGATTCTACGTTCCTTGAAACGTAAACCAATAATCCGTAAATTGTGGGTGGGGGGGGGGGTAATATTTCTTTTTTGGTCGACGATGTGTAGATGATCCGATGTATCTCTAAACTTCGATCTCCTAGTACCTACCTTTACTCTCCAAATTTGATGTCCATCAGATTTCAGGGAATCATCCTCACAATCAACCTCACAATCCATGAAAAATAATCACCAAAATGTTCAACAGAAATGTTCAAATTTTTAGTTAGAGGTAGAAAGACTATAATTCTAGTGAAGGATTTTTCTGAACTGGCCAAAAGCTCATAACGCTTTTCCCAACCGTGGAATCAGATTGGAGTTTTCATGGAAAATGAGGAAGTTATGCACATTTTATTATTGCAAAATTGAAAACACGAAAAAAATTCAAGGTGAAAAAAGTTGCATTTTAAGGGGAGTAAAAAAGTGCTATGAGATAGTTGTTGCAAATTTGTTGTAGAATTGATTCCTGAACTTTTTTTTTGAATGAGCGCAACCCACACAGCGAACGCTCAAAGATGCGCAACCCAGAGATTGTGCCACAATGGGGGGTGTGCCTTGATTTTTCTTTAGATTTTTAATCGAAAGTAGACTACATCCTGAGAATTTTGGCACCAACCGCGAACTTCTAGCGTGAGTAGATCTGTTTCTATGATTTTTCAAAGTTTCGACCGTTTATGACGTCACGCGCCCCTCTCGCCTGGGCGGGACCCCCCAGCAAACCGTGACGTCATAAACGGTCGAAAATTTAAAAATTCATAGGAAAACATTTACACACGCTAGAAGGTCGCGGTTGGTACCAAAATTCTCAGAATGAGGTCTACCTTAGATTAAAAATAACAATAAACAGTTTTTCCTACCCAGGCGCACACCCTATTGAGATGACGGTAGACTTCAAGTGTGGCGCATCACTTAGCACTGTTTTTCTACGCTGAATAACGTGCTGATATCCCTTTTTTGATTTCGTTTCATTTTACCGCATTTGCAGCAGAAAAGTCACTTTTTTAGGAGTAAATCATCGATTGTTCTTGAAATCTTTCCCGAGTATCGTTGCCTTCACGAATTATTTCTCCCCTGACACAAGTTTATAAATTTTACAGTTTTTTTAAATGCTTTATTGGGATTAATTCATAATTTTTAATAAGACGATGATTTTCATCTCAAAGGGTGACTTTTTTTTCCTGTGAATGCGGTAAAATGAATTCAAATCAAGAAAGGGACATCACCGCGCGATTCAGCGCAGAAAAACAGTGCTAAGTGATGTGCCACATTCGAGGTCTACCTTCATCTCAATTGTGGCAAAATCCCTGGGCTGCGCATCTTTGAGTGTTGTCTGGGCGGGTTGCGTGCGTTAAAAAAAAAAAATTGTTGTCGAAGTTCATAGAATTTGACGTAGAATCCGAATCTGCAATAAACATATTGTTTAGTAATGCATGCATTCCAGGGGACGTCCCATTGGATAAGCATTAGATCAGTTTAACCAGTTGTTAAGTGATAAAACTGTTTCACTCGATATAATTTATTTATTGACATTTTCATGTCTTTCATATGGCACATAAAAAAAAAATCGTCACGAAATTTGATGCAACGATATTTGTTGCAACGATATTTGTTGCAACGATATTTGTCCCAAGTCGCCACAATGATGATTATGACCATCAGAAGTGAAGTTGTTAGGTAGGTAGGTACTTTACAGTTTGATATTACCAGGGGGGCATGAAAATGTTTCAAGCAAGCGTTTTTTTTTATAACTTCTTAGTTACTTTAGGCAAGAAATACTGACCCCCTCCCCCCCCATCATCCACCTTAACATTTCTAGCGGCATGGGAGCCTCGAATCTGAAGAGCATTTTAAAATCCATGATCTACGATACCCAACATGCGAATTCGAGTTCACCCCCCCCACCTCCCCAACGCCACCAATGGTGCCAGTCTGGCACCAAAGCGGAAATACGTCGTAACATTGAACTTTCATCTGTTAGTTTTGGTAGGCAGTCCGTCGAAGTTCACATCCGTATTCAAGGTGAAACAAAAAAAAAAAAAAAAAAAAACACGAAATAAGCGGTTTATGGCATTATGGCACCATGTCCTGGCACCATGTTGGCACCACTATTAGTTCCATGGTGGTACAGAGAATAATTCATGAAAATCCGGAGGTATAATGAGAATTTTTCCTCAATTCAAAGCTTGGGTACAATTAGTAAGCAGTAAAGGAACCGAAATATTGAAAAATCGGATATTTTGTTAATATTATCCCCCCACTCACCCCCTCCCCTTGCGAATTTTGGTACTCTAGTAAAATCATGTACAACTCGGAAGTTATTTGAGTCAAACAAAAGAAGAAACACGCAAATCGGTTGGAAATTGAGGCCAGGGCAGAGTTTACAAGATTAAGCACGCAAACGCACGTTTTTTAAGCATTAACCCCCCCTTTCTCCCTCTTAAAAAGCAAAATTCAAAATTCCGGCGCCGTAGTGCACAACTAGATAGTATTCCGCGTCAAACGAGAAAAGAACCAGGAAAATCGTTTGAGAACTAAGACCTGTGCAGAGTACACAAGATTATGCCCAAAAACGCACGATTTTCGAGCATTAACCCCCCCTTTCCTCCCCTTTAAAGGCAAAATTCGAAATTCCGGCGACGTAGTGAACAACTAGATAGTTTTCCGCGACGAACAAAAAAAGAACCAGGAAAATCGGTTGAGAACTAAGGCCTGTGCAGAGTACACAAGATTTTGTCACACACACACACACACACACACATACACACACACACACAAACACACACACACACACAGAGATACACCTATGGTTTTTTTCGTGGATTTGGATTCAGAATGGTCTAAAACGGATTACTGTGTGGTTATTTTTTTCTTCTGTTGAGTGTTGTCCTCCTTCACCCCAGATCGATCGCATAAGGACGCCCAAGTCTTACTGTGGGACGTCCTAAAAATGGGGGTTCCTATTTGAAAAAAAAAAATAACAAAGTTGACCATGGCTGCGCAATTTTGTCATTTTTGAATTCTACACAAAAAATTATGAAGAATAGCGTTGGTCAGATTTTTTTGTACACAATTAGAGAAATTAAGTGGGGGAAGCGTAGTTACATGGACACCCTTTGTATCATTATTTCTTCCATCCATGTACATGTACTCGTACTTCCCAGGTGTATCTAATATAGATAGATAAATAGATAGAAAAAAAAGCTTTATTGACTCAATCATACTCGGGTTATTACATAGAAGAGTCATACAATGATGGCATTTATTACATTTTATATTATTAAATAATTAATTTATTATAACTCCTGCCAAGAATTAGTGTCTATCAATTCCTTTCAGGTTCTATCCGTGAGCTTCCGTACATTTTACCTTTATCAATATTCACCCTATACTAATCAATGTATAACTACACAATAAACAATCCGATTTTCCTGATGTATCCTATCCATTTCCTCCAGGTTTAATACAACTAGGTATGGATGTAATCCGTCAGTTGAAAATACGCGAGTGGCTGATTATTTTCCAGGCTCAAATTCCTATTGTAAACAGTTCAGAGCTTTATGATTGTTGAGTTTAATGAACTTCATGATGATTATTATGAAACCAATTAAACTCAGCTACGAGTCCGCAGCGATACCTCCAAGCTGCTCTAATCTAATATAGACAGTAGTCTTATCTAATGTGATGATAGATTTGAAGTCGTGCACAGTAAGCAGAGAGTTGTGGTCCGACTGGTACGTCAACTAGACTGCCCACCCAACTTGTACAGGTTCTACTTCCTGCTCGAATATTATGGCACTCGACTTCGAAAGTGAGAATGCAAAATACTTAGAAAACGGCTCTTACAGGTTCTCTCAGTCTCATCAGCTTCGGATTAGCATGAAAATTCGTTATGCGTGTTGAGTTCGGAGCGACGATGAAAAGTAACGGGAGCGTTTTGTGTTTTGGCGAAGTTCTTTGACTTCCCTGTTCGATTGTCTCAGGCAACGGTTCCCGGCGAGATCCGGCCGGACGGAGAAATCTGGATGATAATTTCTATAAAATGTTTACGATGAGAGCCTAATAAACGCATTTTTTCCAACTATGAAAATTTGTTTCGGTTGGAGATGAGTGTCAGAAGCAGCACTCAATCATTGCGTCTAACCACATTAATTCTGCACATTAATCCTGCACATTAATCCTGCAGTATTTCTGGACGCCTCAACATACGAAAAAAGAATTAATAAAATTAAATTAAAAAAAAAAAAACGCTTTAAGTAAAAATAAGGTCTCATTTTGTCAATGAAATAAACAAAAAAGTTAGAAATAAATTAACTCTAATAAGAAATTTAACACTTCATAAGTTCATTGTAAGCTTTAACGATAATTAAGCTTCTTCGTCTACGACGAAATAATTCCATATCGTACATGGTTACATATTTTTAACACTAAAACTTTACACCTTGATGATTGAATCTTCCCTTTTTTTTATCACAGTCCCACTTTTATAAATAAAAGCGTGTTACATTGTGGTAGCAAGAGGAAAAAGAAGGTGCCAATTGTTCTTGATTATATCATCAAAATTTGAAGTTTTTTTTTCATTATGTTTCTGTACAGATCACTCGCCTGCAAAGTTTTGCCATCGGTGAGTGATCTGTACAGAGAAATAATACACCTTTGTGTAATAATTTGTACCGTTTTTTTTTTTTTTTTGTTTATTATTAATAAATTAAGTATTATACTGCCGTGCTAAGCCAGAAAGTCGTATCTAGACTTCACCCAACTTTCGGGAAAACGGCCTAATAGGTTTCGTGGCAAAATCATTCTTTCGCGGGATTAAGTATTGACATTTTCATGTCTTTGCTTTGGCACATGAACTTGAAAATCGTCACGAAAACTAAGCAAGTCTTGCTCAATCGACCAATAAACAAAGAAAATAGATTCACTGTGTTGCGTAGAGAACAATCAACTGTTTTCTTATTTTGATGCTTGGGTACATGAACTAACAACCTTACTTCACTACCTTGTTGTGTTGTGGTTGACATGAAAATGTCCCAATGTGTTGCAGACTCGTATGCAATTTTTCCTCCTTTTACCATAAGTATAGGTTTATCTTGAAAGAAATTAGTAGCCAAATCGATTTCTGGAGCCAAAATTAAACATTTTTGAGTGTAAATTGTCAAAAAACGATGATACGAGATTACGCTCTCGTAAACCCGAAGTTACGACTATTCTGTTCATTTTAATTCTTGAAACATTAATTCATTTAAATTAACATTTTAATTCAAGAAACCATTTCACATTGATTATCTCGTCATCCTACTTGGCTCAAAGTCAATCGTATTTCATATCTCTGATCAGAGTGTAAGATAAAACTGCTGAATCAAAATAAACGTTTGTTCATTTAGAGTATAAACGTAAAGTCACCACTAAGTGTTGAGTTTTCAGAAGCAAAAAGTCGTATCATGCCGATTTAATCCAAGAAGTCGTATAGTCGAAATAGGCAGATTCCCGTATCATTGTCAAGATACGAGTTTTCTTCTTCTGAATCGCTCTGATACTAGTTTGTTAGCAAAATCAAGTTAACACGCCCTAACGCGAAAGTCGAGAGGCTTGTTTGAGGCATTTCTAGTAGAGATACGACTCTAAAACTCCGAAAATCGATAGAAATCGACCCCCCAAAACCCCCGGGTACCAATTACTCAATTTTGTCAAATTTTCTCTTTACGACTTTCTGGCTTAGCACGATAGTATAGGTATGAAGTTTCATAGGTATTTCAGTTTTTTTAATAACTTGGATTTTTTAGGATTTGCATATTTTCAACCAGCTCTGGGGTCTAAACGGTTCGTACAACCGAAAAGCGTCTGAAATTAAATTTGTAGACAATTAATCGTTTTTTCATGTTGCATTAAATAGTTTTCTACCAAAAGCTGGTCGTTTTTGAGTTGTAGGAAAATGACCAACAAAAATAACTTTTTTCGCCTTTTCAGCATTTTTTCCATGTTCAGCCACGAAATAACAATAACATAAAAAATTGTACCTAAATTTGAAATTTTGAAGGATTTTAGAAGGAAATTCATTAGTACATGGTCCTAGGGATTGAATAACTGAAATATTGCCGCTGGAATCATCAAAATCGAACAATAATTGCCAAAGAAAAATGGAAAAAAACTACTGAATAAACGGTTTTTTCCATTTTTTCCCATACCTACTTATTTCTCTGGCAATTATTGTAAGATTTCGATGATTCCAGCGGTAATCTTTCAGTTTTTTAATTCCCAAGGCCTATGCACCAATGAATTTCTAAAATCCTTGAAAATTTCAAGTTTAGCTACATTTTATAGTAAAACATAACTAAATTATCGGTTTTTTCCATTTTTCTCTGGCAGTTATTGTTTGATTTTGATGATTACATCGGCAATATTTCAGTTATTCAATTCCCTAGGGCCGTGCACTAATCAATTTTTAAAATTCGTTTAAATTTCCAATTTAAGTACCACTTTTCAAGTTTTTGCCCCTTGGATTCGGCCAAATACTGACCCGGAACGAGGAACGAACGTCGACCGACTGAGACCCCCTTAATGGAAAAGCGGTGTTCTTTACAGAAGGGATATCTTTATAGAAAAAATAAACCGTTGTGTAATAATTTGCAGCGTTTGTTGTTGGTTTGTGGTCTCAGTCCTTCGTTAATCGTGGTCCTTCTACCTGGTGTCGGTGCAGGAGCTGCTTCTCTCTGGCTTTCAGAGGAATCTCGAAAAGACCTGAATCTCCAGCTTCCGTGCCTTCATCCACCTCTTCAGGGAAACCGCCAAGTCTATTCTTTCTTCTCTGCAATAAAACAAGAAACCTGCAGAAATAACCTCCAGACAGCACTGGTGATGGTAGGGTAGGACCAGGACCAAACACCCACTGAGGCCTTCGTCCGTCCGTCCGTCTGAAGGTCTGTCGAGTCCATTGAACCACTAGAGTCTAGACGGCTGAGGTTGAGAGGGAGCGCGAAACTCAGAGGTCGTCTGTCTCTCTTCATTTTTTTATTTTATTTTTTGTTCTCTGCCAAACTCGAGGGACGGCGGGTGCTGGCTATAGTTTTCGTCCTTCTTTTGACGCTCGGGGGTCCTTTTATTATTTTTATTCTTTCGTTTATTTCTTTCAAGGGATTTTGTTTGTTTTCTGTCTACGGCCAACGTCAGTGCGGGAGCTTCACCCACAGAAGCAGACAGATCAACCTGGTCAACTATGTTCTTACCAGTTCCATGAAAAATATGTAGGCATTTCAATGAATACGTTCTATCAATTGTAGTAGCAAGGTAATGTTTCTTCTTAACTATCTTGAGTGGATTAATTCGGATGCACCTAATTTCGTTAAAAATTGCTTGCCAACTTCTATGAAGAATATAGCTTTCTTAAACAGAATCAAGCGAGACTACCTAAACATCCCGCGAGATCACGATGGGATGAAGAGCGGAAGTGCTAGTATTAATATCAAATAATACTACTAGCAGATAGTACTTGTATGCCAAGGTCTACAATATCCCGCGAGATTTCAATCCTGCGAGACAGTTTCCGAGTCAACCAAGGTAGCGGGGAGCAATGTTCCACTTTTCAAGGATGAAACAAACAAAAAAGTCCTATAAAATCTTATTTTCAACTTGCGTTTTAGACCTTCCTGTACAATTTTTGTTGCGTGTGTCTGTCTGTCAAATCCTTGCAACGTGGAAAACTGTTCGACTAGACCAGTGATGGGCAAACTTTTTAAAAGGAGGGCCAGATGAAATTTAAAAATTTACAGGCGGGCCAAAAAAAAAAAAAAAAAAATACAAGTTATAGGCCTAAACTTTTTTATTGTTTAATTTTACATCATACACAACTTATATACTAAAATGGTAAAAACTTCCAAACAAGTCACAAAAAATGATTAGTCTTTAGAAGAGCATGAAGGCGTATGAGACAGATGAAACTGTGACTGAGATTCTGAAAGTTGATCATAATCTGGTAGAAACTGAGATGAGCTGATTCGCAGTAGTGAGCGGTTTCTAACACTGTTTTTGCGAAGCTTCATAGTAGAAAACACCTGTTCACAGATGTTAGAAGAGGAATACATCGAAATTATCTTCTGAGCGTGAGATTTCAGGTTTGGAAAAGTTGTTTTTGACAGGGCCTTGTTGAACTCAATCTTTGAAACATTGAGAAATAGTTGTTTCAATTCAGTGTTACATTGCAACTCAATTAGTTCGAGCTGCAGTTCTGGTTTAACTGATTCACAATCCGAATTAAATGGCATGCTAAAAATCTCCAGGTCCTGTTCGATAACTTTGAAGTCTTGGAATCTTCGTTCATATTCTTCATGAAGGCATTTTACGTTTTTCTCATAGCTCTTAACTTTGTCTTCTGTAACTGCAATGGATTTTAACCTTGGAAAATGAGTGAAGTCTTTATTGAGTAGTTGTTTCGAAAATAGATTTAACTGCAGTTTGAAACCCCTGATATGACCCCAAGTATCATGAATCAATTGATTTCTTCCCTGGAGTTTAAGGTTCAATTTATTGATGTGGCTAAAAATATCTGTAAAAAATGCAAAGTCTGAAAGCCATAACATATCTTTCAAATGATCACACTCGTCCATTCTTTTTTCTTCCATAAAAGAGATAATTTCGTCTTTAAGATCCCAAACTTTTTCAAAAAACCGCCCTGCACTTCCTATGTGCAATTAATTTTAGGGGTTAATCAAAATCGTGTCGCGGGCCGGATCAGGCTAGCCCGAGGGCCGCACTTGGCCCGCGGGCCGTACTTTGCCCATGACTGGACTAGACTGTCCGATTTTGATGACATTTTCAAGGTAGATGGTCCGCTATGATAATCATCGCCCTCGGGTTGATTGTAGCCTTTTTGGAGGGTATAGGCACTAGAGGTATAGATATTAACTACTGAGCATCGGATCATCTGTACAATCGGGTATTGGATATGAGGAAGCTATGTTCCACACTCACGTGGTAGACGTTTTCTGTTCGATTCCAAATGTTTATTATTGGCAATGATAAACTGGGTAACATTTCACGGACGCAAAATTGTTCAGGAAGGTCCTAAACATGAAAGGAGAGTGGAAATTTTGATTTTGGAGACATTTTTTTCCAACCTTGAAAAGTAAAACTAACACTTCCGCTACGCTACCCTTGGTAAACTCGGAAGCAAAAAGGTTTAATTCAAAATGAAAACGGTTTAACAAAGAAGAGGTAAAATTCTATAATATCAAGGTTTGAAATCCAAAAACCGTTAAACGCTAGGCATGATAAGAGGTAGTTCCTCAATGGCTGTTGCTGGCTCGTCAGCCCTTATCACTACACTTAGTAGGTTTGTTTCCTGCAGAAGATGCACTCTCCTTGAATCACTTCTCAATGTAAACCGAAGAAACGGTTTTTCTGGCGTACGATTTTCATAATTCATATTTTATTCTCTTGCGCGTCGTGTCATGGTCGTATGTTTTGTCATTAGGTGTTGAGTTTTACTCCCTAATCCCTGAAGGATTTACTCAACTCGATTCAAGCACCAGTTTTTTGTGATTCTTTACATCCGAGTTCAGGGTTTTGCTTTCATCTTGAATATTTTGTCGATAGATTTCAGAATATTTACATTCCGAATGAAGTGTAGTAGTTACCTACTTACCACCCATATTTTGGGCCGAAAACATCAGGCAGTGTGGTTCTTGGTCATTTCGCCAACGATTCATGAGTTTTATGTTAGTGAGTGAACAGTATATCAGAATCAAGCGGATGCAGTCAGCTTCGAGTGCTTTACGTAGGGCGAAGGTTGATTACAGCATTATGGAAGAAGATGAGCCTCAACCTGGTTGGTCCATCTAACATGACAAAATTGTTAATATTTTCTGTTGTACGTATATCATTATCATGCACGTCTTGCAACTTTTCAATTCTTTTCAACTTCATTCATAATTATCTACATTTTTCAAGTGATGTTACTTCTATTTCTGGGAGTCTCAGATATTCGAATTCATAGATTTCTATTTGCTGACCCAAGATCATGGGGAAAAACGGATGGAAAATAGTTGAATTTGTGACGTTCAGTGACATCATTTTGGAAACTATTCTGTTGCATTAAAATGACATTTTATTCACTTATACTTGCATAAAAAGCAATTTGGGGCAACAAACTACCACAAAAACTGTAAAAATTATTTTTTTTGGAATATTGAATTTTCCAAAATTTGGTTTTTGAGTGTTAGAATATTCCAAAATTGAACAAATTTCAAATTGTTTGTGCTTTTTGAACTCTTTGATAGACGCTACAACTTTTAAGGAGAGGGGTTTAGATTAATATTGATGCTGCAATGACTGTCAATGACTATCAATGTTTTTTGACTGTCAATTGTGAGCGTTATACAATTCTCAATTTGAATTTTGACCAGTTCATTCGACTCAGAATTTAATGATGTTTCGTCATGCATATGGTCAATATTTCGCTAGGATGCGTCGTTCAGACGTAAAGAGAGAAAAACTGAAAAAAGTCCAAAAATGTCGTGGTTTTTAGGCTACCAAAAGTTTTCCCATGGGCTTTCGATGTCGAAAACTTGGTTTCTTCATACCAAGCGATCCTAGAAAAAAATATCTCATGTTCCATTTCGTGCAAGCTCGACCCCACTTTAGATCCTCTATTTACTGGGCTACATCAGGCATTCACCAATATCATGAAGTTGGGTATGTTCCTACCAAGGTAGAAATTGGTATGAAATTTCTATCGAGAAATATATGGAAATTGATATTTTGAGGAGGTGAATTCATGCCACTACTTCCTGGACGCAATTATATTTGAATAAACATCTGACAAATGGGTGTGGCACATAGCTTCCTCGTACAACCAGATTGTATAGATATAAGATATAATCCAATGCATAGTGGTTAATCTCAAAACATCAGTCTCCAAGTACCTTGCACTACCCTCATAGTTGACGAACTCCACCCCAATTCACGTTCAATCCCTGAAAATTTCATCGAATTAGGATAGAAAATGAAGAAGTTTGTTTAAAACGTTTGTTCAACATTTGTTAAAGAGAGAACACAGCTTTTGATTCTCTCCAAGCTGTGATTCATCTTTCCATTTTGTTCAGTTGTTCTATCTTCTAATTTCCCTGAAAGCTGGTGTTCTATTCATTTTATTCATTTAATACCATAAAATTTAGTTTTCAATATTTATGGTGGCATCTTCACCAGCTCATTAATTTTATATTGACGCTTGGTAGTAACACTGAGTAACGCTTCCTTCGAGTCCTGAAGAAGGTAATTAATTTACAGAAAGCTCGGCAAAGAAGGAGTTTAATTCCGGTTGATCCATTCCATTCCTAATCAGCTGACGTAGTAAGTTTTTTTTGGGTCGATCTACATTGTTCCGAATGGCGTTTAGATATCCTCCTACGAAAATTATCGCCTTGGACTTGTAGTAGCGCATGCGCAAATGTGAATTTTTTGTAAAAGCCATAACAGCCATTCATTTCCCACCCAATTTCGATGAATTTTTCAGCGATTGTGCGGGTTGGCGTGTAGATGGTTCCCCGTGGAAATATGGTAAAGCCCGTGATTTCTACATTTTTCGTCAGAATTCGATGAAATTTCAAGGAATTGTGTGAGTAGACGTTTGGATGGACCCCTATTAGGGTAGTGCAAGGTATTGAAGTTTTGAGATTAGCTACTATGAATGGGATCATCTATACAACCGGGTTACGGATACGAGGAAGCTATGTGCCTCACTCACTTGGCATTTTCATTTCAATATGTACTTAGAAACCTGACCGCACACAATTTCGTACCGACGGATGAACTTTTCTTCTTCCTAGACAGCGTTGGTAATCAGGCTAGATTTTTCTCAGACAGCGGTTTCAAAGCAGATCTCGTTCCCATCCTCAGCGAAGTCCCGCCTTTGGCGTTGACACCTTGACATCATTACCGTTTTTTGTGGCAGACGTGGGACGAATTGCGGACCAAGGACGGCCCCCAGCTCCTAGGGGGTTCGGCACTCGTTTTTGCGGTGATATAATTGCCGAGGCATGTCTACCATCCACCACAGGAGACGATCTTCGCAGAGTCTGGTTTCCGGACACACTCCACAACATCTTTTCAGATTATTTTTCCATAATGGTTCTTTTTTATCGTCCAAGAACTTCGACTTGTGGTCTTTTATTGGTGAATTCCTGGGTATTTATTTCTGAAGGATCATTCCGGGATTATTTACGTCGTGGGAATTTACGTGTATTTCTATGTACTTATAGTAATTTACTTCTTAATGGAACCTTTTTAACTTTTAATTAAACCTTTTTAGGACGTCCCACAGTAAGACTTAAGCGTCCTTGTGCGATTAATCTTGGGTGAAGAAGGACAACACCTAATGAGAGAATAAAATTTATTCTCCCATTAGGTGTTATTTAATAACAACCTACGAATCCGCTACATACCGTTTCGAATCAAAATCTGCCGAAAAACTATAGGTGCATGTCTGTGTGTATGTAACAAAATCGTGTGTACTCTGCCTTAGTTCCCAACCAATTTGTCTGGCTCGTTTTCATTCCCTACAATTTCCTTACGGCAATCCTCTTCAGAAGTTGAAAGAAAAAATTTTAAAAAAATTTAAAAAAAAAGTTGAAGGAACTGGTCCTTCCGTTGATATGAATGAAGATGTAATTGGTTGGGTTGCACTTTTCTTCCTACTTGGGGGAAATCTTTTAATTTTTTTTTTTTTTTGGAACCAGGTCAACTTCCAACAATTTGTGCTGATAAAAACTTTATCAACAACACTGAATACACAAGCAATAAGAATCATGATAAAAAGAAAAAGTCAAAAAATCAAATTAAAAAAAAAAAACGCGGAAAAAGTCAAGCAACCTAGTTGAAATTACCCTCCCTCATTACCGTTCTTCACTTTCTGTCATTTTTTGTTTGTTTGAATTCATGGTGGGTTACTTTTTACTTGGACTGAGGGGCGTTTTTTGACATTTTCAGAAAAAGTGCTCTCTTCTCAAATCACTTTTCGGACCATCTTGTCCCTGTTTCTCTGTAATAGTTCAAGTTATCGTGTTTTCCCGATTTTTCCTCGATACTACTTCATTTGAACTCCATTTCAGTCCTCTGGTTTTTTGAAATTTCTACTATGAGGTCTAGACATAATTTTTCAAAATTATAAAATTCAGAAAAACGGATTTTTGAAGAAAAAATGTACCCAAGCTTCAAGTTGATATTTTCAAAATCCACTATGTACTCCACTGGACAAAAGACTCAAAACGAAAAAAAACCCTGCAAAGTATTACAAAACGGTTTATTCTTCTTATTTATAGATTGCTTCACCTTAGATCATCATAGGTACCACCTAACCATCACTCCACCATAGATCACCACAGGTAGTGCCTAACTACCACAATCCTAATTCACAAGCAAGTTTATTTGGAAGAAAAATGAATGCTTCACACTCAATTCGAAGAAAAACGAAGTTGATGGTCCTTTCATTAGAAAATTTGAATGCTGATTGCTAAGGACGCAAAACTGAGTACAACTCGAAGAAACAAACAACGATCGCATTTTGATCAGGTAAAATTTGAACGTAGATTAGGCCACTTTTGTTATTAATACCAAATATAATTTACCAAAATTAACCAAACTGTTCGTCCTACAGAGCTCTGGGTGGTCTCATTCGATTCCAAAAACTCTATACTATTTTAAATTGATGAAAAAACAATAGGTAGGTACTAAAAAAATGTATCAAAATTTTTTGAGCTAGGGTGTTTTTTAAATTTTAATCCTTAGAAGTGACTGAAATCAACCAAAAGCTTTGGGGCACAACTAGATCCCAAATAGAGCCTACATACCAAATTTCATCAAAATCGGTCAATGCTAAGTGGGGAAAGTGCCTCGTTCGGCGGGGGTAAACATTTCTCCTTGGTTTCTTGGTGGATTCCAAAGGTTTACTATTGAACATAATTAACCAAAATGATATTATGTACTACTGGAAAAAATTGCATGTCGATAGAATGTGTTCAAGATCCAGGGTAACAAGCTGCCGATCCACTTTAATATACACAGCCCCCCGGCTGTGGTTGGTCTGCGAGGTAGCCTCTCCTCCACCCCGACAACTGATTTATTACATAAAATTTTTAAAATCAATCGTTGTTTGTGATAGATCGATTTTTAGTATCTAACTCTATTGTGTTTTGAGTCATTATGAGGGGAAACGATATGTGAATAGCAATTATTGCTAAATAACTGGTCTTTATCGAGTACAGCAGGTCATCCTGGTACCGACATAGATCATAGTGAAACAGAGTCAGGTCTGGCAGTCAAGTCAGGCCCATCCCCTCTGTCCCGGCATTGAGAGGAAACGTCAGATTAGGAGGCTGCAACGAACCGCCATCAAGATGAATTGTCACGTAACTAGCCAATTAGAGCCGGTTGCTGTCCTTGACTACCGACATCCAGCCTTCCCGGAGAGCTCCTACCGTTTAGCCCCCAGGAAAATAGGGCACTACAGTTGAATTGAAATGTAATATAATATCATATCGTCGAGATGGGATCAAGTTGGGTGGGCAGAATAGCTTTCGAACATCGAATAACTTGAACAACTTTCGTGCCTTATGAGTGAATGAACAAATTTCCTAAGTTTTCCATTTTTTACTTCAAAAACCCAAAAAATACTGTTCTTGTTACCCCGAATTCATAAAGGACCTGCACTTCTACAGCTAATTTTTTTCGATTTTCAGTCAATCATACCACCCATGCCGTATACACTGGGTATTTTGGTTTATTATTTTCGATAAAGAACCTTTGCAATCGACCAAGAAAAAAAAAGTTTACCCCCCCCCCCCAATTTGTTGGTTTACGTTTCAAGGTACGTAGAATCCAAAAATCGAATAAAAATTTGGCCGTCCGTCCTCCGTACGCGGCACTTTCCCCACTTAGCATTCACCGATTTTGATGAAATTTGGTATGTGGGCTCCATTTGGGGTCTGGTTGTGCCCAAAAGCTTTTGGTTGATCTAGGTCACTTCTAAGGGTTGAAATGTTGAAAACAGCGGCCGTACGGACGGCCGCAATTTTATTTGATTTTTGGATTCTACATACCTTGAAATGTAAACCAACAAATTTTGAGGACAATTTAAACATAGGACGAGGTTAAACAGTTCAAGGTTATGCATTTTTAGGACGTCCCACAGTAAGACTTGGGCGTCCTTATGCGATCGATCTGGGGTGAAGGAGGACAACACTCAACAGAAAAAAAAATAACCACACAGTAATCCGTTTTAGACCATTCTGAATCCAAATCCGCGAAAAAACCATAGGTGTATGTCTGTGTGTGTGTGTATGTGTGTGTGTGTGTGTGTATGTATGTATGTAACAAAATCTTGTGTACTCTGCCCAGGCCTTAGTTCTCAACCGATTTTCCTGGTTCTTTTTTTGTTCGACGCGGAAAACTATCTAGTTGTGCACTACGTCGCCGGAATTTCGAATTTCGCCTTTTAAGGGGGAGAAAGGGGGGGTTAATACTAAAAAAACGTGTGTTTTTGGGCATAATCTTGTGTTGTCTGCCCAGGCCTTAGTTCTCAACCGATTTTCCTGGTTCTTTTTTTCTTCGACGCGGAAAACTATCTAGTTGTGCACTACGGCGCCGGAATTTCGAATTTCGCCTTTTAAGGGGGAGAAAGGGGGGGGTTAATACTAAAAAAATGTGTGTTTTTGGGCATAATTTTCTGTCGTCTGCCCAGGCCTTAGTTCTCAACCGATTTTCGTGGTTCTTTTTTTCTTCGACGCGGAAAACTATCTAGTTGTGCACTACGGAGCCGGAATTTCGAATTTCGCCTTTTAAGGGGGGGAAATGGGGGGTTAATGCTTAAAAAACGTACGTTTGCGGGCATAATCTTGTAAACTCTGCCTAGGCCTCAATTTCCAACCGATTTGTGTGTTTCTTATTTTGTTTGACTAAAATAACTTCCGAGTTGTACATGATTTCACCAGAGTACCAAAATTTGCAAGAGGAGGGAATGGGTGGGGGGATAATATTCACAAAATATCCAATTTTTCAATATTTCGGTTCCTTTACTGCTCACTAATTGTATCCAAGCTTTGAAATTGAGGAAAAATTCTCATTATACCTTAGGATTTGCATGAATTACTTTCTGTGCCACCATGGAAATGAAAGTGGTGCCACCATGGTGCCAGGGCACCATAAACTTCATATTTCTTGGGTTTTTTGGTGTTTCACCTTGAATACGTATGTGACATTCGACGGACTGCCTACTAAACCTAATAGATGAAAGTTCAATGTTATGACGTATTTCCGCTTTGGTGCCAGACAGGCACCATTGTTGGTGTGGGGGGGGGGGGGGGTGTCACTATTTCTTCCCTAAAGTAATAGGTAAATTACATCGAGAGAAACAGTCTTATCGCTTAACAACTGGTTAAACTGATCTAATGCTTATCAAATGGGACGTCCCCTGGAATGCATGCATTACTAAACAATATGTTTTTTCTTGGTTGATTCCAATGACCGGAAGAACGCAGATCTTTATAAAGAAAAACACAGGTACTCTTAATCAATTCTCAATTCAGTGAACCTAGTTATTTGTCCGGGATGGAGAAGAATTTTGATTTGTTCATTCAATTTATTTACTTTTGTTAACTCCGGCGTCGGATTTAACTTAAATTTCAGTTTGATTTTTATATGAAATGTTCCGGACAATTCCTTTCTTTATCCAGATGATCTAAATTGCCCAAATTGATTTTCCTTTTAATGTCAATATATTAAGTACTGAGAACCTGAACTTAAATTACTTAATTTATTTTCATTAAGTATTCAAAGTTGCAGACACTAGTTGTTTCTAACCTGGAATGGGCTCAAAGATCAAAAAGAGTAGTAGTAGTATAAAAGTAGTTTACTTTTATGCATCTCGAGTTCAATTTTCGTCCATCTGCCATTCTTGGCGTCCAAAGGGAAGATCATCAGAATTGGTTCTGATGATTTCGCTCACGGCTAATTATTGCCTCACTCGCTCAAGTAGGGCGGGGTTCACCAAAGGCCCAACATGAAAAGTTATCAAGACCTGCGATACCGCCCTCGTGCGGTCACCAATCCAGATAATCTCCCGGGCCGAATGGCCTTAATTTCGGTGATCTCGCGGGAACCAGTTCATTAAACTAACTAACGGCTGTTGGATCAAAGATCCAAAATAACTTGTGAGGTTTCTCTCTTCGAGAAGGAGACGACTTTTCGCTCGATTTAGGCAGAAAATTCGGAAAATCTGACCATTTCCTTAGTTCCTACCAACTATAGAAACCAAATAGAAGGAAATGTATGGAGGGATCAGAACCTAGATTCGTCTGTGAAGACTGTATTGAGCTTCAACACCGCGAGAAGCACTCGCTTAAATCTCGAGCGGTTTGTTGGCATCGCTGTGCATTGTGAAGGGCACGACTCAATCGTTATGCAACGCTGAGCTGCACTCAATGACATTCGCCGGAAGACTTGTAATGAACTGTCGGTCTACTCCTTTACATAATCACCAAAGAACCATCGGGGGCCAATTTGTTGCTCAGTTCACCTACGTGCGCCTGTCAAATTGATCACTCATCAAATAACAAAAAAATACAGCTGGCTCTTATAAATTGTAGACATCATGACCGTTGCAGTAGGTAACTTCTCTCAATATACCTGTAATTTCCTGGTGAACTCGAAAATCAAAAAACACCAAAAAAAGTCTTCCAAGTTGGTGAGGCACTAGCGAACTCGATACCACACGATTCGTTGCTATAAGGGAATGCGTTTTCCTCCCTGAGTGGGACACGTACAAGTTTCAAAATTCTCTGAAATAATTAGAAGATTCAATACCCTTTCCTGCGAAGTTTGAAAAAGTATCATAGTGGGTAGGTACCCTTGTTCGGCCCACCTATTCAACCACAGTATACATAACTAACAATTTATTCGCTTCATTAGGGGTCTAGTTGTGTCTCATAGCTGTTGGTTATCGTCAGTCACTAGTGATGAAAAATAAAGGATGAAATTTTAACGCGACTTTTGCCCAGTTTCCAAGGACCGATTTTGAAGAAATTAAGTCATGAGAGGCACAATCCACCCTCCATCATTCCTGGGACAAGGTGATTCAATCTTGTTCCTCATCCCTGTGTCCGAGGTCCCTGAAACGAAGCAGCCAGATGGACATGACTGCTGAGTGCTGATAAAATACTAATATGTAAATATTTATTAGATACAATACCATCTATTGTAGTGGTGAAGTATTTTTGCCAGAGCTTTGCGGGACCAACCGTTCGCTTAATAATGATAATTAATTAGTTACCTAACTAATGAATGAACGTTTTCTTATCATAAATTAAAGATAGCTTTGAATTTTAAGAAACGAATGAAACCACTCGGACAATCAACAATAAAAAAAAAAGCGGGTTAAATGCGGGTTTATTGTGAAATTTATCAAAACACGTGGGTCTCTCGAGCCCATAGGTCCCAAACCCTACAGATACTCTTAAGAAAAATAATAAACCGTTGTGTAATAGTTTGCTGCGATTTTGGTCGAATTTGCCTGGAGATTAAGGGATATTGGTGTTGTTAGATTGGCAACATGACATACCATTTTTAGGACGTCCCACAGTAAGACTTGGGCGTCCTTGTGCGAATAATCTTAGGTAAAGTTGGACAACACTCTACAGAAAACGCTGCAAATTATTACACAATGGTTTATTATTTTTCTATATAGATCACTCGTCTACAAAATCACCAACCATCCAATATGAAGAGAAGAAAAAAAAAAATCAAAAAAAAAAAAATCAAAAAAAATCCAAAAAAAATCAAAATCACCAACCATTGATTGCATTTTGGTCAGCTCTAATTTGAACGGAGATTAGGCCTCTTTTGCGATTCACAATCGTGTTTTGATTTATATATATATATTTCAATATAAACCCTTAAATTTTCGTAGGGAGCGAACGGTTTGTCCTACAGAGCTCCGCGAGGTCTCAAAAAATTCTAAAAATTCTATAGAATCTTAAATTGAAGGAAAAAGAATACCTTTATATCTAAACTTTTTGAGTTAGGGCGTTCTCAAAATTTCAAAATTGATTTTGGAATCCTTAGAAGTGACCTACATCAACCAAAAGCTTCGGGTCACAACTAGACCCCAAATGGAGCCTACATACCAAATTTCATCAAAATCGGTCAATGCTTAGTGGCAAAAGTGCCGCGTACGGCGGACGGCGTACGGCGGACGGCGGACGGACGACCAAATTTTTATTCGATTTTTGGATTCTACGTACCTTGAAACGTAAACCATCAAATTTTGAGGGGGTGTTCAAAATTTTTTTTTCTTGGTCGATTCCAAAGGTTCATTATTGAAAATAATAAACCAAAAAATAACCACATATTAATCCGTTTTAGACCATTCTGAATCCAAATCCGCGAGAAAAAAAAACCATAGGTGTATGTCTGTGTGTGTGTGCTCAACCGATTTTCCTGGTTCTTTTTTTGTTCGACGCGGAACTATCTAGTTGTGCACTACGTCGCCGGAATTTCGAAGTTTTCCTTAGGGGGGGGGGGGTTAATACTTTAAAAAACGTGCGTTTTCGGGCATAATCTTGTAAACTCTGCCCAGGCCTCAATTTCCGATCGATTTGCGTGTTTCTTCTTTGTTCGACTCAGAAATATTCCGAATTGCACACTATTTCACCAGAATATCAAAATTAGCATCGTGAGGGGGCGAGTGGGGGGATTATATTCTCAAAATATCCAATTTTTCAATATTTCGGTTCCTTCACAGATCACTAATTGTACCCAAGCTTTGAAATAGCAACAAAATTATCATAATACCTTCGGATGTTTATGATTATTCTCTGTACTACCATAGAACTGAAAGTGGTGCCACCATGGTGCCAGGGCACCATAAACCTCATGTTTCGTGGGTTTGTTTGTGTTTCACCTTGGATACGGATGTGAACTACTACAGACTGCCTATCAAACTTAACAGATGAAAGTTAACGTTACGACGTATTACCGCTTCAATGCAAGACTGGCACCATTTGAGGGGGGGGGGGGGTGAACTCGAAATCGCATGTTGGGTGTCGTAGATCATGGATTTTAAAATACTCTTCAAATTCGAGGTTCCCATGCCGCTAGAAATATTATGATGGATAACGGTGAGAGGGGGGGGGGGTCACTATTTCTTGCCTAAAATACCAAATAAATTAGATCGAGTGAAACAGTTTTATCGCTTACCAACTGATTTAAATTGATCTACCGCTTGTATATGTTTCTTATTGAAGTGTGATCTGTCTAGTTTATTTCGCCTTTTCCCATTCAAATTAACTTATATGTCTACTTATTTGTGTTGCAGGAATGGAAGGAGAGTCCGATATTGGAAGCAATAGTTTGGAGAAGAAAATCGAAACTTCTGGAACTGCGGTGTAAGTATGCAATTTACGTAATTTCCAATTCTTACGATATAACACCCGCTACCCGCCTCTGCAATTACCATGATCAAATACCATTGTGAACACACGATGGCCGTCAATTACCCCCTCTGCATCAGACACCTGGACAGTCTGAGAACTTCGTCTGTCTCCTTTTAGCCTGCACATTTGACAAGAGCGGCTGCAGCGAAGAGGCTTCCTTCCCACTTGTGACATCCCCGTTTTGTTGCCAAAAATTTAAAAGCAATACCTCTAACCCGTAGGTCCGAACTTGTGTGGTACTAGTTCACAAGATCGACTCTAAGGGTACGAGGTACTGTTCAGCACCTTCCTAGATATTTCCTTTTTTCTCAAGAATTATTTATTGTTATGTAAAATAAATTCGTTATTGTTATGTGATTTTCCTTTGAAGTTACTATATATTTACGTTCGTACTGAGCATTGAAGTACATTCTCAAAAATTAACTCCTTCGCTTTTTATAACCTGCATTCTGAAGGAACAAAATCCTATAAATCTGTAAGTGACATACCTTGACGTTTTAAGCCACTTTACCCTAATATTTATTCTTGCATGGGCTAATAATTTAGCTTGTGGGCCACCAATTTCAGTTGGGAAGCGTGAAAGTCTCGTGAGAAATTCGATTTAGAGATCCTTGAATGTGTAGATGATACGGTATTTATACATTTAAACTGCATAATTAACCCGGGAGAGGTAACATAAGTCACTTGGACTGAAATGTTGTTTGGGTGTTTCCTCCCCCCTCCCACTGTCTACAACCTTCATGAATGGGGTATTTCAGTCAATTTTTTTATTTTTTATTTTCAAAAGAGTATGGCTCAAGAATAACGGTAATCGGGTCTGTTCGTCGAGAAAATGTTTTTAAAAAATCAGAGAAGCTAAGGAAAGTTGAAGATTTGAATAGTGTGACGTAGCTAGCCAATCGTGACGTAGCTAGCCAACTGTCTTTGAAAAAAGTATCCATGCACAGAAACCCTTGGAGCACCTCCTGGATACTACAAAATACTACTCACACGCGCGCAGCATAGTCCGTGGCGTAGTCCTTGCCTAGTGTGTGTGCATTTATAGCGGCCCGCCTTTTTCAAACGTGTGATCTATTTAATTAATTTTTCTACCACATGTTATAGTATCATAGGGCTTAAAGATATAGTATATAGGTTTTCAAGGGTGCTAAATCCAAATTTGAGGTCAAAAACATTAATTTCCGACCCACCGAAATACCCCATTCTCCTGAACGCTGCTCAGAGAGGTTTATCTCATCTAACTCCGTTAGATGAAACATTGAGTTTCTCGTCGTTTAGTAAAACATTTCAGTAAAGATCTCATGTTCAGGGCTCTTCAAAATCAAGTAAATTCTAAACCATCCATTAATCCTTGTGTGCGCGGTTAATTTTTTCCCCCGTCAGTACATGCTAGCGGCTCTTTGTACCGCACTTCTATTTCTGGCATCTGTCAACTCCTGCTCTCCTATCCAATTGTGTCATGGCTCTAATTCGAATGGGTAACGAATGGGGGTCCAGTGTGGTTACGGTCCATGGGGCATCGTTGTTTGGCGGTGGACCGACTTCTGCGGGGGTGGTGGGTTCAAGGCTCATCTCCAGCAGCGTGCGTTTTTCGGCGTCCGGGGCTCTCATCGCCACCCTCGTCAAAACCCAGGGGGGTGAGGCCAATGGGAAGCCATGAGCAAAATCATCAGAACAAATTCTGATCTTCCCTTTGGAAGACAGCTGATGACGTCCGCGACGCCAGGAATTCAGTCGGACGAAAATCCAACCTGAAATGGTTGTTTACTTTACTTTACTTACATCAACAGAATTCACAGCCGTGCTTTGGTAAAACGTTATCCTTTAAAATCCTATATTTTTCCGAAATCAAAACATAAACAGATAGTAAAATCCATTTTTCCATCCATTTGTTCTCAGTACAATACCCTGAGACAAACAGTGACTAACTTCTTTTTCTTTACAATTAAGCATTATTTGAAATTCGGAAAGACCTGTTCCCTTTGAAATTCTCACAAAAATTGAACGTAGATTTTGCAAAACCCGCATAGTAGGGTGTCCCTTATTTTACGACTTTAATTATTTGAAGGTCACCCTCGGACAACTCTAACACGTGCCGTATCTCCACCTAAGTTGATGATATGAGAACCACCCAAAAGCCAGCTTATTACGTAAACGCCGATTTTTCCTGCGTCTCGTCCCTCTCTGATTGAGTCCGTCTTCCCACACGTTGTTTGAGAAGGTCTGCTGAAGCTCTGGTAAAAATTTGAACTCAATTGAATGAGGAAAGCGGGACGAAGAAGCGTTTGAATCAACTGAAACTGAGGTTTCCCGGTGAAAAACGGCCCTCAGGGCTGGAGCCGAGCGACCTGTGCACGTAATCGCCCATCAATCGACTAAAAATTCTTTCCACGGTGTTAAGAAAGTATGTTGAAAAGTCGCGGTCTTGAAAAACTATTCACTTGGGAGAACTACTACTACAACTATTCTCTTCATTTTCTCTCCCCTACAATCACGGTAGAAACAACCGATATTTCCAGATATACTGAAACAAGAACAGTAACTAACTTCTTTTTCTTTACAATTAAGCATAATTTGAAATTCGGAAAGACCTGTTCCCTTTGAAATTCTTTCAAAAATTGAACGTAGATTTTGTAAAGCCCGCATCCGCATAACTTCCTTCATGCTCAGGGATATTTGGAAAGAGAATACTAACTTGAGGCCTCCGTGTCGCCTATTATCCTCGAATTGCGCGCGTTCTTTATTCTTCAAAAAAAAAAAAAAAAAAACATGCGATACTGAGAGCCGCTTAGCGTGAACATACTTAACTTTTAAAAAAAGTTATTTTTTTTTTAGTTTTTTGGTGAGGAACAAATTTCAAACCAAATTTTCACAGAATTTTCCATCTAGATACAAGGATTCACAAAAAGTTACCACCCCTGCACAGTGACGTCACCTTTCCCGGGTTAATGTACGTATCAATAATTATAGGGAATTATTAAATGGCGGTTATATCCTATAGATGACGTGTTTCATTCAAATCTAGTAAGAACGAAAAAAAGGCCGTATTGCTTAAAAATAAGCACAAGCTGAAAATTGTGTTAATCCATCCTGGGCCACTCAAATTTGGTGTATACGAGTTTGCGAACTTTTCCGAGCTATTGGGAGCCAAAAAACCACGAAGTTTTGGCACTCTTTTCAGTTTTCTCTTATAGCTTAATACAATTATTCTACAGAAAATGTTACTCACACCAAAATTTATCGGCAAGAAATTCTATTCTGCATCGAATAATCTACTCCAAAGTTTAAATCTGTCCAGCCGTTCAAGCATAGGTATTCGAGCGTCAAAGATTTGAAATTTTTTCCAACTTGGCTGTAGAGTACAAACCTTATTTTGGTGCCCCAGGATGGATTAAAACCTTGCTTGTGGTTATTTTTTAGGCAAAATAAGTCTAATTTGCCTTGTTTATTGATGATTATGAGTGTTATTTAGTTGAAGTTGAGCCAAATTAAAAAGTATAATAACTACCTTCAATTACATGACTTTTTTTCGTTCTCCATTCTTAATTAAGATTTGATTATGAGACTTTTCTATGTATGTAATAATAAAAGAGAGAAGTTTCATCTAAAATTTAGATTCTTACAGATTTAATATATGAAACCTCATGCAGTAGAAAATGTAATATTGCTTTGAATAGGTGAATTGGTTCATAGGTGCTATGAGTAAGCCGGATAGATTATACGTTGATAATTATAACGAACCTGAGAAAATAGTTACTTACTGTTAGAATGTCGACTGGTAGTTTTAAGAATTAGACTTAATCAACAAGAGAAATTCCGAACAGCTTGTATAAACTGTTCATTAGCTACCTTCTGCGAGTGTCAGTAACGAAAGCCAAAACCGGAGCCAGTACTCCAACTGTGCTCTTCTTGTTGGAAAATTCTTCAACTTCTTAACTAATCATTCTTCGGCTATCTTAACTAAAGATTGCTCTAAATGGGGTGTGTCGAATTTTTTACTACGTGGTAGTGGAATCTTGTAATTAAGACACAATTTTTATTGTACCTTGGGTCATCTAATTGTTGCTTATTTTTGCTATATTCGAATATATTGGAGCGAGCCTGGACCCCATCTTCATTTTTTCAGGCTGGATCCTACTTCTCTGAATGGGCTAAATGGGACTTTGATTTATTGGCCAGACCCAAACTTTCCTTTTACTTCCTATATCTAAGCTTATCTTCACGGGCTACACCTCAACTTCCCTTTTAGGTCAGACCCAAATTCACTCTTTCAGGCTTGATCCCAAATTCCTGGTTTCTGCTAGCCTCCTACTCTTCTTCATGAGCTAGACCCCGAATTCCCTTCTAGGGCTAGACAGCAACTTCCCTTTCCTATATCCCAGCTTATAATAATAATAAATCTTTATTGCTATCACATCAAATATAAAAATAAGATAGAGCAAACGTCGTCTATATTAATGTTTGTAGGTACACAGCATGACTAGATAAATGGACGTTAGGTAAAGAATTCTCTTAAGGAGTAAAGTTCTAAATTTATCAAGTATTTTTTTATGGCGTTTCGGAAGACAGGAACTGGAGAATCAATTTTGACAGTTTTCCTCTGGATGTGCAGAATGAAGTGATTGACGATGCTTATTATTTTGTATTTTGGGCATTTCTTAAAAAACTGAAGGCTGTGGAGTTCATTGCCATCAGCCGTACAGTGCACTCACCTTCAATCTGACCTCCTAGTTCTTAGTATTTAAATTTAATATCTGTATGTTTTTCCCTGTAATTATTGTTTTTATCGACTTCTGACTACTTCAATTTTGTATTGAATGCTGAATTTTCTTGGAATTACTGAAGAAAGAACTACGAAAAAGGTGAGTGATGACTGATGTACGCCCTAGTCCATGCCATGGCTGCGATAGCGATATCACCAGCTCTGACAAATTCATCAGATGTGATGGTATCTGTTCTCACAGATTTCACACTCAATGTGCCCTATTTTCTGAGGCAGAACTTGAAGCCCTAGCACTGTTGGGAAATAAAATTAGTTGGTTTTGTGCTGCTTGTAAGCCAAAAATGAAGGACTTACCGATGCTGTCCGCGCATCCATGTGATTGTGCAGCGATGTGCTCTATTATTTCAACTGAACTCTTGAAGATGAGTGAAAATATGTTGCTTCTCAGAGACAGCGCCATCACCGATCCGAAAACACACAAAAATGAATTTCACTGTGATTTTCGCGGAAATTCCGGTACCGGTGGAGGTGATACTGATGTAAACAAAGCGCCACAGAGTAAAAGAGTTCCCGATAAGAGGAAGGGCGAGACGGAACGCGATAAGGCGAAGCCTTCCGGCCCCATCACCCGATCTCAGGCGTCAGGTAAGAGTGGCGGTTCGGCCACGCCCACAGGTCCCCCTGTGAAAAAAGTGACTCCTTCCGGTGGCCACTCGGGGAAGTCTTCTCAGGGAAAACTAGAATTGACATTAAACAGACCACAGCCTCCTACCATCGCACATACGAAGGGAGGATCAAATAATGAGCTGTCGGATTCGCCCGGGGCTAAGACTTCTGATCCTGAAAATGATGCCCAGGTTCTCGATCCGAATTTGCCCAATATGTCCAGCAATATTTCTTGGAACCTGGTCAAGCATAAACGAAGGAAGGGAGTTGTCGGTTCTGCTGCGTCTGATGGTGGTCTGTGTGCTGGTATTCAGAGGAGTTGGATCTTTGTCGGCAAGATCAAGAAAGATACTGTCTCTGAAACTGTAAATGATTTTATCACCAAGAAACTGCCAAATTCGGCTCCCATTGTGGAGAGTTTAAATAGTAAAGGCCTGTTCGAAAGTTTCAGAGTTGGCATTGATAAATCATTTCATGATGAAATTATGGATCCTTCTTTCTGGCCCGCTGGAATCTTTGTAAAACCTTTTTTATTTCGTCGCTCTCAGGGAGGGGTGATGCTTCCTTGAATGGGCTAAATCAGGAATTTGTGGGTGGTCTCGGTAAGCGTCTTTCACTTGCAGAGAGCTCGATCTTTCTCCAAAATGTCCAGGGTTTGTCTGATACTACTCTCACTGGACTAAATCATTATCTGATGGGATCACCTGATGTGTCCTTTGTGTGCCTAACAGAGCATTGGCTCAGTGAAGAGGAATTAGAGCTGGTACAATTAAATGACTTCATACTTATGTCGTTCTGCTGTCGTACAAGAGGTCTTCATGGAGGCTCTGCCATTTTCGTTCGTGAACGATTGCCAAACAGTGTACGCGCCAGGCAGGATCTGGTACAACTATCCCAAATGCGCAGTCTTGAATGCTCGGCTATCGAGGTGTCTCAACCCAATTCCGTAGCAATTATCATATGCTCAATCTACCGTCCCTGTGGCTTTTCGGTGAGCCAGTGCTTGGGGACTCTTGAAGACATTCTGAATGTGGCCATTGGTCAAAATAATAAACTGATTTATCTAGCTGGAGATTTTAACGTGGATTTGCGACAAAACTCTAACGAGAGATCTGACTTGCTAGCGCTGCTTGAATCATTCTCGATTCAAAGTACGACGTTGGAGGTTACGAGGCCTGCTTCAAATACCTGCCTCGACAACATTTTTACGAATGCTCCGAATGGGATAAATAGCACAATTTTTGATAACCACCTGTCAGACCATGTTTCCCTCCAGCTACACATAGATTATATCCAGACAGTCTGTAAACCAATAAAATACAGGTTATCACGTATCTATAGCGCACATGAGATGGAGCGTTTCTCCCTCAGTATTGGGAGTGTCAATTGGGAGCACATTTCCCAACTGAGCTCAGTTGAATCTAAATACAGTGCTTTTTGGGAGAGGTTCTATGGTTTGTTTGACCAACACTTTCCTCTGAAGTCTGTCTTGTGTAGAGATAAGCCTGACCCCTGCAAAAGGTTTATCAACTGTGACCCTGAGGTGGCTGCTTCACGTGATCGTATACAGACCTGGTACCACAGGATCTTGTCAAATCCTAATGCAAAAAGGGAATACCGCAGACTCCTGAAACAGCACTCACGGCTCCTAAACACGAAAACTCGCACGTTCAATGATTCTAAAATCAACAAAGCAGCGAACAAAAATAAAGAAATGTGGAAAATCATAAAGCAAAAAGCGTCAAATTCGGATATTGGTCACAAGATCTCGCATAATGGCCGGGTCATTGATGATTCGGCTGAACTAGCTGAACTTTTTTCTGAACAATTTGGAAAATTCAGCTCTACTTATACCCAACCTATGGTCAGTGTCACTCAAGCAGCACAGATGATGAACGTGAGGACCGACAGTTTCTTCATCACACCCGTCTCAATAGAGGAGGTGATCAATACAACTATGAAGCTGAAAAGCACTGTAGGTAGTCCTGATGGAATACCTGCCAAAATCTTTAAAACTGTTATTCACCTAGTAGCTCCTGTGATTGCTGATATATGCAACTGCTCCTTTCAGACTGGAACATTCCCTGAAGCTCTTAAATGCAGTATCGTGACCCCAATTCCAAAAAAAGGGGATTTGTCTGATGTGAACAACTATAGACCTATAAGCCTGGTATGTTTTTTAGCCAAAGTTCTGGAGAGCCTCATGAAATCTCGCCTCTTGAATTACTTAAACTCATTCGAGTTTTTTAATGATTCTCAGCATGGGTTTCTTCAAAATCGGTCTACAGAGACCGCTCTTGCTGACTTAACGAATGGAATTTGCGAAGCATTGGATCAGGGCCTCTGTGTAGCAGGTTGTATGGCTGATCTAGCCAAGGCTTTTGACGTAGCCCCTCACGACATTCTGCTGCACAAGCTAAAAAGACTGGGGATTCGTGGAGTTGCGGAGGAATGGTTTAGATCATATCTTACCAAACGACCATGGAGAGTAAAGATTGACGGGATTGAGGGCCCTCAGTATTCCTCGGTAAAGCATCTTCTGAGATCTGTACCACAGGGCACTTTGCTTGCCCCAATTCTCTTCCTCGTACTTATAAACGACCTCCCTATAGCGCTGAAGAACAATAACACTCGTGTAATAAACTTTGCGGACGACACAAATTTCTTAGTGTCTGCTCCTACAAAAGAGGTGTGTCTCGAACGTATGCAGAATCGTTTTGAGCAGTTGAAGCGTTGGACAGAGGAGAACCTTATCTTCACGGGCTAGATCCCAACTTCCCTATTAGAGGTAGACTCTAGCTCTTCATGAGCTAGACCCCAAATTTCCTTCAGTGCCATATCCCAGCTCGTCTTCATGGGCTAGACCCCAACTTCTGTTTTAGGATAGATCCCAACTTTCCTATTAGAGGTAGATTCTAGCTCTTCATGAGCTATACTAGACCCCAAATTTCCTACAGTGCCATATCTCAGCTCATCTTCAAGGGTTAGACCCCAACTTACTTGTTGAAGAATGTTCTAAACAATCCTTAAACGTTAATCTCTTTAAAAAAAAATTTTAAAAATACAATTTTCAATCTCATCTTATTGAAGAATTTGATGACTTGATGATTTGTATATCCCAAGGTAAAATCACTGACCCGAGATAAATTAAGATTTTACTTTGATTGAAAAATCAGGTTTTCGAAATAATTGATTCTTATTAAACGTAGAGTGATTTTAGCCAACAATTGCTCCTCAATTGACCTCGTTAGGTCGCAGTGGAAGGAGTCTGTGAATCAACTCGTTAAAGACCTCCTACATTTAAAAAATAGCCAAAATTGCTCATCTAACCTCTTCACAGATTATTTGTCTTCAAACTAATAGTAAAATGGATGTTTTAGAAAGTTTTCTTGTATGTTAAAATTGACGTTGAGAAATGAGACCCTGGGTACGGTTTCTCCCTACTTATATCATTCCACGCTGAGTTCGTTGCTACTCAGAGTAAAATCAGCTCAGAAAAGGGCCTAAAAACCACATAATTAAATTATGAGCAAATTTTGCTTTTCGATATCCATAATTTTTAGCACACAGTTCGATATTGAGGGATATACCAATTTATTTTTATGTCTTGCGATGATTGTGGGGCTCATTGTTATTGTTATGCTCAAATATTTTCGGTTTACCGGTATCCATCACTGCCTTTGTTATTTCTCAGTTGGTGTGACCCTTCAATGCAAGTCTTATTCGTACTTGGAGATATTCGTCGATCAGAATTCACTTACGTTTGTAACGATATTTAATTGTGTTTATTTGATAGATTTGTATGAGATGATCTATTGTCTGGTTTAGATCGCTGAAATGCTTGATCGATAAAACGTGATGTTGATTTCGAGGGTACGAATCATTGTCACCCCTCTTTTCTCTGGGGTGATTGAATCAAATAATTGGGAAACAAACTATGATATTGAGATAGAAAAACCAAATATCTAGAAATCAAATTTCTCTCTCGCTATTTTTAAGAAAAAAAAAACAGGAAAGTAAGATGAAATTGTATATTAAGTGAACCACGTGTTTGATGAAGTTTTTACCAAAAATTTCTATACATAATGGGATTTTTTGTAGTGGGGAAACCAAATATCTACGGGAAGTAGCTAAGAGTGGCATTTTATGTGGCATTTCGGTTTGCTTGAACTGACTTACTGGCATGGCTGTGCTCCTGTAAAGAACGTTAAACGTGAGTACCAGACCCTTCACAATACATGTCCTCCTCAGGTAGGTTACATCACAATTTTCTGGTTCCAGTAGTAGGCACCTTTGAGCTCCAATAGTAGACACCCGTGTCTACTACTGGAACCAGTCATTTCCCGGCAAAAACTCAAACATCGTCATGTTCACAATTGAAATACGAATAAGTTTTATTGTAGTCCTAAAAAGCAAAGAAAAAAACCAGTAGTAGACACGAATGTCAACTACTGGAAAGGAGGCGTTATCAATGACCCAATAGTAGACAGTCTCTGTTTGAGCACAATTACACAATATTAACCAAAATAAACATCGCAACTGTGGAGGAAATAGGTACATGTAATAGCATGTAGAAATCATATTGGTGCAGATTCTATGTAAAAACTTATTAATAACTTCATAAAAACCAAATTTACCTTCTTAGCAGATGTGGCAATAACAGCACTTCAAACTAAGCAGCGATGCTCTATTATTCTTCCATGGCTGACTTGATAATCAATGTCTTTCTGGGGAACACAGCAGAATGGCATCTGATGCTACTTTTTAAACTGGCGCCAATTTCAAACCTTTCCAATGAGCTAGGTTCTTATTTTTACAAGTTAAAGTTCAAGTGTCTAATTCTGGTGCAGTGTCTACTACTGGTACATTTACCCTAAGCTACCAAGCTTTGGGTTTTCGTAAAAGTTTTGTTCTCTTTGATGATTAGTACGATATACCTACATTACAATTTACGTAGCGTTCTGTTGGTGTAAATGACGATTTGATTTACAGAATCGATGTACCACGGTTTTATCTATGCGCTTTAGTTTTAACTCCCATTTCTTCAAGTTAACTGGGGGTTTCTTCGGTGTTATTGGAAATACGTGATACCTACTATCTTTACATGTACTCTTTATAAACAGCCTGTTTTGGGGAAAGCAAGAATTCCCGGTTGTTGTAAAGATGTTTCAAAATATTATCTACCAAGTCAGGAGAAACAATCTGTTGGTAGCCTTCATTCTATTGTTAGAAAACTTTAATATTCACGAATAGGTACTTTATGTGACCTGTGACAGCTCATCGCTACCAGATCCTCCAGCTCTTCAGTACCTCCGGCAAATAACCTGCGCGTAATTATTTGTTATGTAGTTCAAAATATTACCCATCACAGGGTATTCTATTCCGGGTTTGACTCCTCTAGACTTGGGAAATGATCCAGTTTTGCGGATGTATAGGCGAGATATAATAAGCTGTGTTGAATACTATTTCCATAAAATAGAATTACGAGCTACTGCTGCTGTGTTTTTTGTTACCAACATAAGTGCCTTAATATATACTTTAACTTGTAAGTATTTTGTCTCGTAATTTCATAATTTTAGTCACAAAGAGGCCTTTATCGCGTTTCAAACACCAGCTGATTATACTTTGATTTTTATTTAGATATTCATTCAAGCTGTGTTTAATGTTCCGCCATAATTTGAGGTTTACTTGTAAGTATGTAGGGAGAAGTATGTAGAAGTAAGTATGTAGGGGACGCCATAGAAAATTTGATTCTACCAGGTTGGAACATTTTTTGAGAGAACATCTCGAAATGTTTATCTGGTCTCGGTTGCTTCCTTCGTGAAGTACCGTTGTGTAATAATTTGCATAGTTAACTTCTATGTTCTGTGACCGTTGGAAAGTAGCTATGGTTGATCTCAATGAGATTGTAGGTAACGATGACCATGCTCATAACTTGGCCTCCATAGAACTCTTCCATTGGTACCTGTGTTGAACAGTTGTGTGGGAAAATTGAGCATTTTAACCCGAAAAAAACTTAGTCCCTATTGTGGTAAGAGTATGAAATGCAGAAGTGAATTGTGTGAATAATCACCAAGAGTTGAGCCCAAGACTTTACAATCTAATATTTAAATGCAATTTTTAGAGGAAGGTCAATTTAATAATATTAAATGTAAAGTTATATTATAACTTTAAATGTGTCATATTTGACGTAGTATGGGTGTAATAATAGTGTACTGAGCTTTTGAGAAGGAACAAAATTAATATTTTCTCATCTCCGAGAGGTAAGTGTGATTGTAGGTTTAGATAGTCTTGAAAAGTTTCTTTATCTCAAAAACAAAATTTTGTATTTTTTGAATTTATGTATTTTTATGAAATTTCTCAAGATGAAAATACTGTAAGTATTAATTTTGTAATTTCTTTATCGTCTACTAACTGTTTATACATCCTTGTAACCTAATTATCAAGCCTCAAAACGAGAAAAATTCATCCAGCATGAATCCCCTATTCTGAAACTTGAAGACTGGGTATCAAACAGCGACTGTTGATGAAAGTATGATTAGTTTCATGACTGCTAAGAGGGAATAACAACTCAATTGGTATTGAAATTGAATTATTGGATTTAAAGATTGATCAGAGCTATCTTACTTCCATCTAACGTCACGATATGAACGTGTCGTCTCATTCAGGTGAGAAAAATGTGTTCCAAATCCCCTGAAATTGGAGGGAGCATCATTTTTATTTTTTAATTTTCATTAATAAATTAGTAAGGGAAAATAAAAGAAAGAAAAACACGCAAAGCCTTCATTACTGGCGTTCGTTCATTACTAGTTCGTTATCTCATTTCGAATGCCTGCTTCGTTGACAATGAAGGAAGCGTATGTGTGAAGTCTAATATCGACAAAAACCATCCTAGGAACTTGCTGATTATAATGGTGCGATCCCCTTCAAATTTGGTTCAGTGGTTTGGCTTTTTGACATACTAATGAATGAACATCGATTTTCATGTAGGTATTAGATGGAAAAACGGTGGGTGTACACATGTAGACGTAGGTACTGGACTCTAGTTGACTATTTGTCCACTTGGTGGTTCTATCTCAGCCCTGTACAGGATTTGTGCTGTGTGGGCGAGCAGATTCCCCAGAACCCTCTCAAGTGTACCACCAAACCAGAGAGGAGTCCCAACCCAAGTTCCTTGTATTTAGGGCTCTGAAAGCGATGGCAAAGAAGCGTTCTGACTTGTAAGCAAAGTAAAATCAAGTAAACAACCATTTCAGGTTGGATTTTAGCCCATTTCTGGCATCGCGGTCGTTATCAGCTGTCTTTCAAAGGGAAGATCAAAATCTTTTCTGATGATTTCGCTCATGGCTTCCCATTGCCTCACCGCCCTGGTTGGGACGAGGGGGGCGATGAGAGCCCCCGACGCCAAAAAAAAGCACACTGCCGGCGATCGGAGCTTGAACCCACGACCCCCGCAAAAGTCGGTCCAAAGTCCACCGCATTCTGATTGGTTGATGCTCAGAAGCATAACTAAGCTCATCTCAAGAGATTATTCATTAACATGTCATAAACCCTAATTGGACCATGGTGTCACTAGTGTCACCAAAAATATCTTAGGAATTCCACAGGTGTCCCAAATGTCCCCAGATTAACTAGATTTAAATTGCAATTAAAATTAAAGGATAGAGCGGAATTTTTTGTACTATTTTTTGTAAAATAATAAAAGTCAAAAAATGATGCTATGACAAAATTTTGAAATTTTTCTCATCATTTCATTCATTTCATTGGATATTTTTGTCATAACTCATCTCTAGGAGACTTTCAAAAGCCCACTAAAAATTCTGCGGTCCATTAAATTTAAAATATCAATTTAATTTTGGTTACTCCGGTGACATCATGGGACAGCTGTAGAGTTCCTGGGATGTTTTCAGTGACAATAGTGATACCATGGTCCAATTAGGGTTAATGTAACATTCATAAGCGGCGCGAGAAGGATTTCTATAACAAGGTTCAATAAATTTTTGGAGAAACAAATCGTGAGATAATTCCTATTTTGATGGATTGCTTGAATTAATTGTGCAAGATCTTCAAATCTACGTGCCTTCATATATTTAACGTGCCAACGTTTAAAAAGAAGCGGGAACGGTGTAGATCCCACCCCCACTACTTGCAGTGGCGTCGCGTGATAATATTCGTCAGGCAAACAGCTAGGCTGCAAATTATTACACAAAGGTTCATTTTTTCTGTATTGATCACGTGCCAGCAAAAAACTCAGCATTGTCATTGTCACCACCTACCAACCATGTTTTACCTTCACAATCAAGTTTATTTGGAAGGATTAAACGCTCCACACTCCACTGGAAGAAATAAAGAATTCCTTCGTTTAGAAATTTGATCACTGGTTGCTAAGGAAGCAAAACCGAGTACATCCCAAAGAAACGATCGGCGAAAGCATTTTGGTTAACTAGAATTTGAAGGGCGATCACGCCTCTTTTGCGATTCATACTCGTTTTTCTAATGTCTCGTAGGGAGCCAACAGTTTGTCCTACAAAGCTATAGGTAGTCTCATTCGATTCCGAAAATTCAATGGTACAATCTTAAATTTCTGATAAAACAATACCTTTACATCGAGAGTTTTCGAGAGAGGGTGCCTTTGGAAGTTTCAGCCCTTCCGTTTCACCGCTTACATCAACTCCTACATCAACCAAAAGCTTTGCGGCACAACTAGACCCCAAATGGAGCCCACATACCAAATTTCATCATAATCGGTCCATGGTAATTAAGGAAAGATCCGCGGACGGACGGATTTTTTTTTATAATCGATTTTCAAAATCTAAACGTACTTACCTACTTACCACAAACGTAAACCATCAAATTTGAGGGTGGTCAAACTTTTTTCTTGAAAATAATTAACCAAAAAGGGAGACTCTGAATTTAGACCTAATAAGATGTGAAACCTTCATTCTACAATGTTTTGCAATTATTTCCTAGTGTCTATCAACAAGAAAAACGATTAGGTACAGTGAAATACAGTAAAATCGGGAACGGGACACCAGTCAACGTCATACAGCTGATATTTGCGGCGGCGAAAAAACGAACTGCTTTCCTTCTTTGAGATAATGTGGGTGGATGGATATGTTAATGTGGATATGTTATGGATATGTGGGCTAATCTATCTGCATTCAAGGTCACGAAACAGTTTTGCGACTGTTTGCAACAGCTGACAAGTGAGGTAGTGGGGGTATGGCAATACTGGACCCCGCGCTGACCCCCCGCCACCCCACCGATCATCGCCTCTCACTCTAAACAGTCCCGAAAAATTCATTTTTTTGAACTGCTTGCCTTGCATCCAGCGATGCAAGGAGGACCAGCCCCCGCGCTAGTTCGCTTATCATCCGCAATCATCTACATTACCGACCTCTCCAAGTCTCTGGTGTGTTGCGGGCTAGTATCCAAGGCAAAATACGTACTTTCTTATTCCATCCTCTTATTTAATCTAAATTCCTTGGTAATAATGAAATAGTCCCCAAATATTATAAAAGTTTTCCAAAATCAGCTAAATATTACTTACAAAAATGGAAATATAGGAAAATCTCAACAAAAATTTATTTATTTATTTTGCATATTTGTAGTAAGGCAAACAGTGTTTGCTATGTTTGCCTGGAGGAGACGCCACTGACTACTTGATCAATAAGTAGTAACTCAGGCAGGCATTGAGCAGCACCACTGTCGCGGTATTGTATCCACTCATCCAAGCTTGCCATCCACTAGCTTCCTTCTTTGTTGATTTTTGTTTGCGTTACTCTATACTTGTATTGAAACAAAAACAGTAGGAAATGACATTGTGCCTCTGTACACCTACCGTAAAATATTTGTAACAACCAGTTTCAAATTGAGCAGTAATATGCCTCAACAATTTTAGGTAATTTATATGTACTTATCATGTATCGTAAATTATGAGTTTTTCAAACAATGATTTATAATGTGCGCAATATATCTAATACAATCATTATTGTGTTTCAGGGTGGATTTTTGGATGGAATACGACCTTACAGTACACATAATCCCGTTTGTAATGTTGCAGATCTAAGACATAAAAATACCTTCACAATCAAAATTTAAAATCCATCGTCGTCGCTCGCGGTTGCTCCTGTGCGCATGCGCGAATTTGGATAAGATCGAGTTGCGGTGAGGTAGTAGGTTGTATAGTAGAGTACTACATCATTTAAGGAGACTGTACAGCCTGCTAACTTTCCCTAATTTGATCTGAAATCGTCGATAAGAAATGGAAAAAAAAGAGCTTCAACGACCTCAAAACGCCACCTGATTCACTGCGCATGCTCTGGTTGTTGTCGATGGTTTGACGCGTTATAATGTAATTCTTATTGGATCACTTTGTGTCAATGACGAATAAGAAATCGTGTATAACCCAAACAGTCGATCAACACACCATGACAGGGTTGCGCTCTACAGTTTGAACTGAAAAGTTTTATGTCTTCTATATCAATATACCAGTTTGATGTTATCGATTGAAAACAAATGCAGCCTTTTGCAGGTCACTTCTTTAATCTTCGACCTAATAAAATGTATCGCACACTACAAAACTGTCTTACGAAACATATTTAATTCAACATTGGTTCTTCATTTGTGGTTTTGATCTGATAAATCCAGGGAAAAAGAGGTAAATTCGACCGTTTTTTAAATCAAAAATGGTACATAATCGAGCAAAAACAGGTACATACCTTATGTGGACTGCTTTTGATCAACCCCAAGATTTTGGACTGTCGTGGGAGTTGTCTCGTTGTATTTTTGTACAGGCCGTCATTTTTGTAAAGTTCTTTTCGAAGTAATCTGACACTGCAGTGACCTGACACCCATTAAACTCTGTTGTTAATTAGCTGTGTAGAAAGCTGAAGAACTCGAAAAGGATCGGGGAGCTCTAAAAGTAGTCAATGTTACTGTGTTTTTCTTGATCACTTCTGACGAGAGGTCTTTGGAGGACCCACTCATATAAATTCGAATTGAAGAACTCATCGAGAGCTCTCAAATGAGATATTTGATGATCTCAGCTGATATTACAGCCGGCAATGAGAAATTGTCAGTAGGGGTGTGTCGGTCCAGGTATTTCCCTGGAACGGTTCCAACGGTTACGGTGACAAAAATGTAACCGTTCCAAATTACCGGTACAGTTCCATTACCGGTACAGGCGATCAAATCCCACTCACATGGCATGGATGAATCCCTATCAAATCCCTATCATCCTTCTTCCATGCTTATGATCTCAACTGGCAATACAATAGCATCATTTTCCTTGACAATTCGCTTAAAGGAAGGAATTTGAACAAGTGTTACAAAAGAGGCAATTTATTATAAATAATAGTTACCAAACAATTCAAGGAAAGAATAATGACGTTGCAGTTCAAGAACTTAACATGACAATAATAAATTAATAAAACTGGAGACAACTTCCATGCTAACCTGTCCAGAAGATAACTTCCTGCTCAAGAGCCATTCCATGAACCATTCTCAGTCCATGGAAGTAGTAAGGGCGCTTCCAGGTACAACATGGAACAGAACTGAGAACAAGATCCATGCTTACCGGTCCAGAGCCATTGATCCATTCTCTATGATATCCTATCGGTCCGGTTCCAACCTTACCGGTCCAGTTCCATCCTCACCAATCAGAATGATCAGATTGATGAGATGATTGATCAGATCATTCTGATTGGTGAGGATGGAACTGGACCGATGGAAAAGATTCTCTTCCCGGTCCAGAGACATTTCAAGATATCTTATCAGTCTGTGGAACTGGACCGGTAAGGGTCGAGTTTTTGTCACTGCGTGGAACCGTTCCAAACTGATACTCGGTTCCACAGTCCCGGTACAGCTGTACCGACACACCTCTAATTGTCAGTCGTTTAACTTCACAACCCCTACGAAACTTGAACAGTATTGTAAAATCCCTTTCATATTTCGAAAAATTTTATAAAATCAGGACTACAACGTTGATAAGGTGAAACTGGTTTCAATCGAAGCAGAATTTAATTTGACTTGATGCAGAGGACTAATTCGATACACTTGTGTTTTAAGAA
Organism: Apolygus lucorum; assembly: GCA_009739505.2. Lineage (NCBI taxonomy): Eukaryota > Metazoa > Arthropoda > Insecta > Hemiptera > Miridae > Apolygus > Apolygus lucorum. The sequence goes on from CM019179.2 coordinate 46,709,877, forward strand.
ACAAACCCTTTAATTAGATATAGAAAACAGAGGGTTTTCGAAAATAAGACCGCAATTTTCAGGATCATTTGAGGCCACGTAGAGTATTGTACGATTAACCACTTGCTCCCTATTAGAGGAAGGACGAAAAAATAGCGGACACTCGACTGTTGTTTCTTTTTTAATTACGCGAAAATTAAGGTCGATAATGGTCATGGGCGTCTTATAAGTATGTACAATAACACTCGTATTTACAAATACGTAAAAAAAGTGTGTAATAATGTTTCTAAATTATTGGAAATGGTGAATGACTCTGAATGAGATTAGTCGAATGGCAAAAATAAGGGTATCTCGAGCGGGTTGTGCGCATGCGCGAGGTGCTTCATTATCAATCTTTCATCAGGGTTGCCAACAAACATCGAGGTAATCCGTCGGCTGGGTTTTTCTACTCCAATCACGGACATTGGGATTCCGATTCTAGCATTAGTAGTTCCCAACATGAGGTGCACACACCACATTCATTTTCGAGGAAAGACCCAATTTTATCTTTTCCCTTATTTCTGATTTATTTATATAGTTAATTCGGAAATGCTCACCTTCTTGAATGCTCCTTTGTTACTAACTATGAATGGTTTCGGCGCATAGAATATTCACAATAATTGAAGAGTATGCAGCAACAAAAAGCCAACTCCAAAACTGTATTTTTTTTGAGTTTTCACTCTTTTTGAACTCTTAGGTGAGTACTCAACTGATCTAGTGGTGACGTGAGAACATTCCAGAACTACCTGCTCACCACAGAGTCAACTTAATAGGTAAGAAAGCTAGGTAATGTAATGCTAAAATGGGGCTATCATGGATACAATATCGCAACAGTGGCTGCTCGATGCCAGCTTGAGGTAGTATAAATTCCTTAGGTGATGGGGATAGGAGCTGTGGAGTATCTACTCTACTATACCCAGCTCAAGGGAAAGAAAGTTGTATTATAATTTCATAGAACTTTGGTTAGCTCAAATAATTCACAAAAAATCGCTATAGGCATTTGAATTATTTCGTCTTAGGGAACAAGTTACATAAGGTACGAGTTTCGAAGGGAGCTCTGCCTGATCTGCTACTTTTTAAACGTTGCCAGGATACTGCCATATTTCATCAGAGTTGAAATTTTTTGAAAACATCGTCGAAGTATCACCTCCCATTATATTACTTCAAAAATTCAGTGAATGAACGGGAAACGTTACATCGGTGAAAGGGGATCCTCAACGGGGTGTCGGAAAAAACTGTTTATTGTTATTTTTAATCTAAACTAGACCTCATTCTGAGAATGTTGACACCAACCGCGACCTTCTAGCGTAAGAAGAGCGTTTTCTATGATTTTTCAAAGTTTGAATGTTTATGACGTCACAGATGGCTGGGGGGTCCCGCCCAGGCGGGAGGGGCGCGTCCCATCATAAACATTTAAAACTTTGAAAAATCATGGAAAAAGATCCACTCATCCAAAAAGAGAACGGCTGGTGTCAAGATTCTCAGGATGAAGTCTACTTTCGATTAAAAATTTAAAAAAAAAAGAAAAAAATTAGGCGCACCCCCCATTGCTGCTATCTTGTGAAATCCACCTGAACTACGCCTGGGAGTGTCAACCAATCAGAACGCTTCTTCAGTTCTTAGCCTTAGCTCCCACAGCCCTGCTGCCCTAGGTAGTTCTGGAAGTTTCTATTTTCACCACTAGAGTGGTACAGTGGTACTGTACTACGAGTACTGTTCACTAGTTCAGTACATTGAAACGAGTGTTGACTGATAAAATACAATTTTGGAGTTGGTTCGTTGTTGCTGCAGGGTCTTCAACTCTTCAATAATTTCACAGAGTCGTTTTTTACATTAAAAAAATGAGGGTACATTCTTTATAGATATTTTAATATATCTTTTTTATATAATGATTTTCAGTTACTTTGAATTATGCTAACATTTCTGGTTAGTAACTCTTCATTACTAAGTAGTTACGCATCCCCTTTTCAAAAAATAAGTTTCAAGCCAAGTAACCGGTGGAAGATGTCACAGGAACTAGCTGAGGGAGGGTTGTGCACTCATCATGCGTATTCGCATTAGTTTACAACCTACAAAAAAAAAATGCATCCGAATTTCATTTAAACTAACCTAAAAACTTCATTTTGAAGTGTTTCGATTCGATGTTGGGAAATGGAGAAGTTTTTCATTTTGCAAATATTAAATGTGCACACGGTCGAATAGACCGCATTATCTGATACACCCTGTATATGAATACAGAGTTGAAGTATACCTGCCTGCCTGTAATATAGTTTGAAATCTTCAAGATTGAATGACAGGGATCTTTCTAATAGTGAAGTACCTACCTTTTCTGTATGTTTATGACGCCACAAGAAGTACCCATGTTTTTGTTTTTTAACAATGAACCTTTTTATTATTCTAACTGGGCACTGAAAAGGCGCAATGGGGGGTGCCCCTGATTTAAAAAAAAATTTTAATGGAAAGTAGACCTCATCCTGAGAATTTTGACACCAGCCGTTCTCTTTTTGGATGAGTAAATCTTTTTCTATGATTTTTCAGTTTCGAATGTTTATGACGTCACGCGTCCCTCTCGCCTGGGCGGGACCACCCAGCCAACTGTGACGTCATAAACATTCGAAACTTTGAAAAATAATAGAAAAAGGTCTTCTCACGCTAGAAGGACGCGGTTGGTGTCAAAATAATTCAGAATGAGGTCTAATTTAGATTAGAAATAACAATATACAGTTTTTCCGACCCCTGCGCACACCCCATTATATTAGTTATGTGAGTGATCCTCGTCTATACTTCAATATTCTATATTTCATTTTTGTCCAATATCACTTCTGGTCCTTTTTAGGACTCGGTCGAGTCTCCAATTTTAGTACCTACACGATTTTTGAACCCTACAGTTTATAAGGATCGACGGCGATGATGTACCTACCTATCTCACGTGATATCACCAAAATTTATTCTTGTAAATCAGTGAAAAATATGACTTGTGATTGATGGAAAAAAGTGAATTTCATTTTATCGGCTTATTAAAATCGGTAGGTCTGTTCAATTTGCCTTTATCCCAGTTCGGCCAGTTTTTATTCATTTGACAGTAGAAACCAGTACTCCGTGGCACTTTGAAAAGCAAAGCAAAGCAAAGCATGAGTATAGACTGTATAAACAGTTTTGACTGACGTACCAAATTTTCGTAATTTTCTGAAAAAATATACTTAAGTTTCAATATAAGTAGTCCAGTCAATTTTTACTTCAAACATTGCAAACGCGAAGGTATCTACGATTTATTAAATTATGTTGTCCTGAAGGCTGTTTATCCCAAAATTTGCAACCCTGAAAACCCTGTGCTGCTGACGTAAAACGCTAAAAACTGATGAAGCTTTTTTTTTCTTTTTACTTAAATTTTGATCCTATGATGATTTCAATAATTGATATCCTAAGCTTAAATTTGTAAGAATTTGAGACCAACTTGAGCTCTGTATATTGAATAATTACGGAGATAAAGCAATGAAAATTAAATTTTCTTGTTAAGCTTAAGGAGCCGTTTACTCGCGAAACTACCGATATTAAAAAGTAATCAGCTTTTTTGGAACCTTAATCGTACGTGTGGCCATCATAGTTTTCTCGAAAATTAATAAACTAACAAAACATCATGTATGGGGAAAAATAAGGTATTATAATTTAGTGTGATCGATTTCAACAAAGGTATCTCAAGGTTAAATGCAACAAGTTTAGTTGTGAAATCTGCCACCATGTGGCAGAACCAGAATATAGAATTTTTCGTTCACTTCTCATTTGTTGGAAAGTGGTTTAAAAGTGTGCCATTTTTTCCGGCTGTTGAAAAAAAAAATTGTTCAAATTGTTAACCTTACAAAACCACTTTTTAAAAATGGTCAAAATTGCCACCATGTAGCAGCACCAAAATAAAGAATTTTTCGTTCACTTCTCATTTGTTGGAAATTGGTTTGAAAAGTGTGCCATTTTTTCCGGCTGTTGAAAAAAAAATTGTTCAAATTTTAAACATTACAAAACTTTTTAAAAATGGCCAAAATTTGAACTTTTATTACACATCTAAAGAATAAAAATCGATGGCTAAGACATAACATGTGTAAAGTGGGGTAAACAGTAAAGTAAACAACCATTTCAGGTTGGATTTTAGTCCATTCCTGGCATCGCGGTCGTTATCTGCTGTCTTCCAAAGGGAAGATCAGAATTTGTTCTGATGGTTTCGCTCATGGCTTCCCATTGCCTCACCGCCCTGGGTTGTGACGAGGGGGGCGATGAGAGCCCCGGACGCATAAAAACTCACGCTGCCGGCGATGAGCTTTGAACCCACGACCCCCGAAAAAGTCGGTCCAAATTCCACTGCTCTGCAACGCTCACCTCAGCGACCGTAGCTACACCGGACCCCCAACCCTATGAGTATAAAACAACAAAAGTCCATTCATGCAGCATGAATTAATGAGTGAATTTTCAAAGAAATCATTCAGTTGAAGGTGTGGTTACGAAAAGGACCAATGGTGTTGCAATTTGTTGTAGAAAATTTTTTTTTCACGATTTTTTTTTTCCGAAAAAGTCGATTCTAAAAATTTTGAGGCCATTGCAATAGCTTCAATTTTCTTGAAAATTCGCTAAAATTATGAATCAACAACAATAAAACCAATAAAAACCTAATAATATTATAATTACAAATTTTACTTACTCGAAGGATGTTTTATTTAGTAACACCACCAAACCTCGACATGAAAAGAGAGGGTGGAGACGCCTTTATAAAGAAACAAGTTGGTAGTTTAGAGTTTAGAATTGTCAAGTTATAGGCCCTGAAGAAGGTAATAAACTTACCGAAAGCTCGGCAAAGAAGGTGTTGTTTTTCCAGTTGACCCCAATCTCGATCAATTGACGTAATATCGGTAACGTGTATCTCAAATAATTCCACCATTCAAATCGAATAATGTATAAGGTTAGTTTCACTAATTATCAGAACAAAATTATTGTTAAAGTTCCTTAATGGAGAGTATGTTGTAACCAGCATTGGAGTTATAGGAGGTGAGCACTTTCGATGTAAGGACATCGTCACCAGGCAGTCGAGAGAGTACTAAAATCAGTCAGTCAGCCTACGTCTGAACGAATGTCATAATGTCTGAACAAAGGGATTCAAAAAGGTTTGGGCCACGTGGTAGAAGGTTGACTGTCGTGTCGAGTGACTGGAACTACCTATAAATTCTAGTTGACAACGCAGAAACCATTGCTAGTTCCATTAATTGATAGTCCTGGAATTGACGGACCACAAGAAACCTCTTCCAGGGCCGGTGTATTCATTCCCAGACTTAGTGGTTACTATTTATAGCCTTGACAAATTAATACTCTACAGAATTCCAGATGGAAATACTCGGTATTAAATAATGCATAGCAACATTAAAAACCTTAGAATCAATAATAAGAAAATCAACATCTTTACTTTTATGAACACGCCGATACCTTGGCTAAAGAGGGTTCAAGAACAAAATTCATTGGACCCTCACCAGGCTAATATGATGGACATTTCAACAGGACATTATGAATTCCGCAGAATGCCAAACTCAGATAACCGTATTTTACTGATGTGCCCATGCTAACAATTAGAGGACTCAGCTGATCAATTCATATCTAAACGCAACCACTTCTGGAGATTGCGTGAAATTTCGTGGAAACGTTTAAAAAAAGTTGCTGATCTCAGTAGGAGATTTACTGATCCAATAAGGAGTTGGTGGAATCAAAGGGGCCTAGAATGAGGGACAGTTTAAGCCATCAGAGCATGAAATTCTTTTCTAAGGGCAATCTCAGGCAGTGAGTGAGTGACAGTGTCGTGTCAAGTGAAAGGGAGGGATTGAGAAGCCATATTAGCTAATGTCACTACACACTTCACTCGACAGAACAGCAACCTTTCACCACGAGACCTCATCATTTCGAAATTTCTTCACCTAGACGTGATAAATAGAACCACTGACTGACTGACTTAAGTATTCTCTTGACGGCCTGATGATAACGTCCTTACATCCAAAGTACCTACTCGACTTGCCAGTTACGACGGATTCTCCAATAAGGTACGTTAACAACAATTGAATAATAAATTGGTTACTTCGAACATTATTTCAAAGGATTCCAATTAACCAATTTTGCGAAATATCCGTTACAATGGTTTGTTTAATTGAGTAAGCAGCAGCTTTAGAATCGACAAATTTGAATGACCGCTTCGATGCATGAAAAAATACCAATAATTTAGTACTTCTAATAGGCAAATAATACATTCTCTAATCCACTAACGCCTAGATAACATCAACGACATTACTAGTCACGTTTTTTACTGAGAAATAAGCCATTCCTAATCGATTCACTTTTATTCACCAAAGTAGAGAATGTGCACATTGAATAATTAGTGTCATCGACCAATCAAACTATATTAGTTATTTTAAATATTATTATTTATTAACAGTGCATCCTTCCTGTGTACCTACTTCTTTATTGATTTCTTTTTTGTGATAATTAGTTTCTGTTCTATTACAGTTTATGAAATCGAAGATTTTTGCACTTTTTTTTATTTTCCTTCATAGAAGAAACTGAGAGAAAATTTGTAACAAGGGGTGTTAGAATGGGGTCTGTGCATGAATTTATTTGAATTTTTATAAAAAGAGAATCACATCGAATGGCGCTATATCGCTTTCCTTATTTGTTGATTGACTATTCAAACCAATGGAACTCTCTGGAGAAAGCGCATCCATTCAGCATTTATACAGGAACTGTCTGATTGTGGAAGAAGGGCAGTGAGAGACTCCTACTTTTGTGAAGTTATCTTACTCTATCGCAAAAATTTCAAATCATTAACGTTTATTAAGCCCTCGAACAACTTTTTCTAGAGTTGAATAGTTTTTACACGTCAGGGCTTTTAGTTTAATATTTTAAGTACTGAACATTTAGAATCGACCTAGAAAAAAAGTTAACCACTCCTAAAAATTTTTGGTTTATCTTTCAAAGTACGTAGAATCCAAAAATCTAATAAAAAATTTGCCGCCCTTCCGTCGTAAGCATCATTTTCCTTAGTTACCATGGACCAATTTTGATGAAAAATAGTATTGAATTTTTAGAACCGAATGAGACCACCTAGAGCTCTCTCGGACCAACCGTTCTCCCTATAAGAACTTAATGGTAAATCTCAAAAGAGGCCTAATCCCGTTGTTCGATTATTTGAGTTGTACTGAGTTTTGCCTCCTTAGCAACGAGTAATCAAATTTCATAATGAAGTCACCCACATATCTTTATTTCTTCAAATTTAACTTGATTTTGAAGAGAAAATATGGTTGGCAGGTAGTGGAATGTCAAAGCAGTGCTCTTGGCAGGCGAGTGATCTATACAGAAAAATTATAAACCTTTGTGTAATAATTTGCAGCTTTTTTCTCAACTGATATTGGTGGATCTTTCAATTTACATTTCTCATTCGCAGACCCCATTTTTTTTTGACAAATATTGTTCATGTTACCACAGTGACGCTTATATTTGATAATACATATGTATAAAATTTATGCTGCCAATAAATTGTTGTGGCCACTCTTTTATATGCTGGTAAAGGTAACAAGGTGCAGTGTTGCCAGATGGTGAGGGTTGTCAGGTAGGCGCAGGCCGTCGAATATGGGTGCCACTGTGTGTACTAGGTATATGACATGTTATATTAAGGAGTCTTTGATGAAAGGTACTTACTCAACATATTCACGAGTTAAAATGAGTTCATTAGGTTCTTATCAGACGATTGAATGTATACTGATTGTATGTAGTTCATCTATTATTTGTTATACACTAGTAATTTCGAAATTTCTGAATTTTGTAGTTAAGAGCAAAATTGCAAATTTATTCATTGTATCCAATAACCCCAAGGTATCAACAACCTTTCATCAACTAGTAATAATTTTTCCTGTATTAACGTCAGGTCTATTATGTAGCATCATTAATTTTGTTACGTCTACCAAGTTGTTTGTGATCTTCGAATTCTTACTCTCTTGACCATAAACAATACAGTGTATCCCAACTCTCCTAGATAACTAGAGCATGCTAACGATTTGTTCATATTCTATGTATGTAAAGAACTACCTGTGCATTTAAATAACGCTTATGGTATGTAGAAAAATCGGCACGATGAACCCCAGGAAGCTACTGGATGTTGGAGGTGAGTTGGATTATAACTATTTATGAAGATTAATTAATAATTATTGATAACCTAAGATGCACAGAGGCTCTAATATTTAAGAAATTTAGAATACAAAAGATTTCTGGCATTTACAATGGCCACTTTGGTGTACCCCACCTCCACGTCAAAATCAAGTGCATACCAGTTTGGCAGAACCATCAAAAGGTCCGTAAAACCCCACGTAGAATTCAAAATTTACTAAAGAATTCGAAATTTGCAACACAAGTTTGTACTAAAATTCCTTAAGATCATATGTTAGTTCTTGAAGAGACATTTTATTTATCGAAATATTGGTTCATATCTGATATATATGTGGTACGGAACACCTTAATTGACACATTTACTTCATTTAATGCATACTATTCATTATTCTAATTAATTAGGAATTTGCTTTACGTGCAAATTATAGCTGAATCGAGATTTGGGCTAGTTTTTAGATTGGCAGCTAGTTGGAATAGGAATCAGAAGAAATCATGAAGATATGGATCCAAAATAATCCAAAGAAACCACCGTTTCAGCCAATAGTCGAAACTATATTATAGAATATAGTTGAGCACTACAACTTGTGAGCTGTGGAGAGGCCGCGTTAGGCCTCCCTCACTCCAGTCACTGATGAGTAAAAAGACCAGGAGTTGGCCCCACATTGCATTGGCAAACCAGAATAATTTCCCCACAATACTGTTGAAACAACCCATCATTACCATAGAAACATTGATAATCACAAAAAATCCTGCATTATCATGGAAACACGGGGATAGTATCCCCAGATTATGGTTTACATGGATACTTCAATGGACCAAGGGGACCAGCCAGACGTAGAAGTAAAAGCAACATCCAATGTATCAAAGACATTGTTATAGCTGAGCCATATAAGCTGATACTGACCGGGGCTAGTGTCCCTATGACAGCCCCCACCCCTGGATATAACTGATCTGAATCGTGGGAGGGGAATGTTTTCCAACCATTCAGCCATGACTGTAATTCACACCTTCTGCACAAACTCAATATTTTGTCCTGATATTCAAATGACTTAGATATTCCAAATCAAAATAGAAACACACCAAGATTTTTTATGTGGAGGGTTTGGAACTAGCATACCTAACATGCTGTTTGTTAGGGTAGGGGTAAAAAATGTAATTCTACCAAAATGTGAATCTCCTGATCACCCTGTTTCCAAAAAGTACCCACTCGATTTTATATGTGGAGGATTTGATTCTAGCATACCTAACATACCTTCTATATTCACCTTTGGGGTGGGGGTAAAAAATGTAATACTTCCAGATTATGAACCCCCACATAGCCTGGAATCTCATGAAAAAAGAGTACTCACATGACTATACATTCGTATATTTTAATTTTCAAACTTTTTTCAATTCCAACTTATTGTAATATTATTATAAGTTAGAATTTTCGTTGTTTATGGAGGGGGTAACAAATAAACATAATACGCACATCTATTCCTCACCCTCTCCCGTTCCCAAAAAGTGTTCATTTGCCTTAATTGGTAAATTTTAACGGTAATAATCTCTCGGAAAATGAATCGGAAACAACATTGAGTTTATAACATCCATGTCGCTTCAGTTAGCAACTCGGTTAGCGACTGGTGCGTTTATTGAATTGTATATACAAAGAAGAATAAAGAAAGGTTATCAAAACCATAACAAGAAAACTTTTTGATTCCTTTTCTCAACTGATAATTTTTTTGTAATTTTAGAAAATTTTTTACTTACTTTTTTCTAAACTTTTTGAGATTTTTTCTATGACTCGTCCTAAGGGTTCTTGCAAAATGCGTAGGGCTCCTGGCTCCAACCAAATAGGTAGGTGGGTATGTCGCAAGAATACTGATGAAATATGTGCTGAAACTGATTCACTCAGGACGATATTGCTAGCAGTTATTTGGCCATGTGATTCCTTCAAGTTTGATGGGTTCTTCTTAGGTGAGAAGTACCTAGTAGGTATCATTTACTAAGCTGGATAGTATTGAGGAGTGGACTCACTATACTGTGGGTGTCAGTGGATAAGGACAGGGAGCCATTTCATTAGCACCTTTTTTGGCCGGAGCTTCTTTCCTTGTATGACAAATCTATGGATGGTTCTCTTCATTCTGAATCGAATGGTGAGTCAAACTCATTTTGGTGAGAAAACTGTTGAAATCTTATCGTAGATTTACTCGTAATATTAATTTACTTAACGTAATACGTAATTTAAGTAAGTGTAGTATCCTAAATTGATCCACATACTTAATATTATACATAAACTTCACGAGTTCGTTTGTTTTCAAACGTCGACTCCTGCAACGAGTTGTGTGTATTGCGGGTTTCCTGCTTGGCGGGTTTAACGCACCTTCGATTAGAAGGCGTTCATAGTTCGCAGGTCTCGAACGATAACCAGCCTCGTCTGTCTAGCTGGTAATTATTCGGTAAACAAATGCTTAATTGTATTATTGAGCAATACTTACCACTAAAACTTAATTTCCCGAAATAAAATTTGAATTTTCACGATCATGATGGTGGTACATTTGAATTGAGAAACACCAACACGAATGAGAAGTCAATCGTTATCCAGTTGATGATTTTCGATTTTAGCTTGAACTTGTGGCTCTGATCGGATCATGATGAAATCAATCCAACCCCAAAATTGAAGAAATTTCGCTATTAAATGTCAATATTTTGGTATTTTGTGTTCTACTGCCCACACGCTGCCGTTGATCTTTTGTTGTTCAAATTTGTCTCAGTTAACCCATCAAAATCGGACAACAATTTCGTTTAGGAAGGAATGATCTCGACAGATACAAAACCAACGTTGTCAGAAAGCTCCACAATGCGCGTGAAGTTGATTTTGTTGAACTCACATTTTCAAAGCTTCCTTGATAGTGGGGAAAATATAGATTTAAAAAAATATCATTTATAAAGAAAGGGGGAAAAATTGGAGGAAATTTTGAAAGTTTTTTTGTTATAACAGCTCCATTACCGAATATAAAGAAGCTTAACCTAATCAATAGGTGAGAAAAAGTTATGAGGGCAAAAATCAAAAAAGTTGAACATTTCGTGGTTTTTTGGCCTCCCCAATTTTTTTAAACAAGAAACTTGAGGTTAAAAACTTGGGTTTATCATAACTTAACTTTCCACCGATAATACTGTAGGTAGGTAGTAGAACATCTGACTCTGGTAAAAGTACCAGCAAGTTTTTTTTTTTAGGATTTGTTTTCAACATACTTAACGTATCTACGATATGTTTGGGATGGGGTAAAAAATGTAATACTACCTAAATTTGAATCTCCAGATCGTCCTGTTTCGAAAAACTACCCACATTACTTTTTATGTGGAGTATTATTTTCAGCATATACCTAACATTATGTTAGGTATATGCTAACAGGTATGTTAGTAACATACCTACTTTATTTAGGTTTTGGGAGGGGGAAAAATGTTTAATACTTATAGATTATGAACCCTCAAATCGTATTGAATCAAGTACTCACACGACTATGTCGATACCTACATTTTCAAACTTTTTTCAATTTCAAGTTATTAAATTATAGATTCGAATTTGTGTTGTTTGAGGAGGGGGTAACAAGTAATCCTACTTAAATCTATTCCCCATACCTCTCCCGTTTCCAAAAAGTGCTCACTTTTGCCTTTTTTGGTGAATTTTAACGGTGATAATCTCTTGAAAAATGAATCAGAGACAACGTTGAATGTATAATATCCAACTCGGTTGATAAGTTTGCGACTTGTGCGTTTACTGCTGCTTGATGCTCATCATTTAGTTACCCTGTGGAGGTGAGTTGAGCGTCATGGCTATTTAAGAACCTTCAGTTATGATACATCCTTGGATAAAACAGGAACCCTCTGGAAGGTTTGTAGTTCATCATATTTCCTAGTTGAAGTTTTGAAACACTTCCTTGCTAGGACTATTAGACTAGGGTACAATTATAACGATGTTCTGATTACACAGTGAAGTGATCAAACTTTCTTTGTTTTATTTAGGGATTCATAGGGTTTGTCAGACCATTATTACCTAATGTGCACCAACAAAATCTGATGAGTTTTTGTAATAGCTGCTAATTTCAAACTTTGTCGTACTGTACAGTCTTCAGGCTAGGTTTTCCATGAATTGATGATTTTCTATATTCTTACGACACTAATTTCCTTTTTCAGCCAAGGAAATAGAGTAATTTTAAAAAAAAACTATCAGCAAATCAAGCACTCAGTTTTTCGTCTGCTCTGTAGCCGCGAGAGGAATTAAAATTGGCTTTAACACTATTCTTTTAAAGTTCAATGTGATGGATAAATTGTGATCTATAAAAGGTGAAAGACAACAAATAAAGAATAATTTAAAAATGATTGAATGTGTCCATCGACACCAAAAATTTCTTCGGCGCCACCCTCTGATACGGAAACTCCAAGATAGAGTGGGACCTACGACAGCTCTTCAGAGTCTGTTCCATCTCTAGAAAGACACAAAATAAATAAAGTTTTATTGTTTAAAAAAAATTAAATTAAAACTTTTGATCAAAAAACACCGGACCGACTTCAAAATTGAAAATGGTATAGGTACTTACCATTCCAAAGGAGAAATAATAATTACAACATATTGAGATAGGTTGGTAGGTACGCACTGAAGTGGCCACTGTGCCCTTCTGTAGACATGAACATCCGCAAGTATATTCTACTTACATACTCACATGATCTGGTTAGTATTACATAGTATAAAATAGTAGAAAACAGGAATAAGAGTTGGTATCCTGGTATCTACACTTATGAGGGGTCTAGAATACAAGGGGCATGAGTGACTATTTTGAGATTTCACAGCAGCTGATTTCAAAGTTTTATGAACACTGCAAATCAATGGGTGCACTAAACTCTTTAATGTTGTCGAGTGTTGAAATGGGGTTTAGTTTTGATGTAAGAATTCTGAAACTTGAAGCCAGACCGAGGCAAAGGAACTGTAGGCATGCTAGGGAAATTTCAAAGAACCAGGCGAGTATGGGGACTGGTAGGTTGGTCTTTTAAAGACCAACTTGACAATACTACAAAACAAGGACAGACAGACACGGAACCAAAATTGTTCAGAAAGGCCTAAAACGTAAAACGCGAGTGAAAATTTTGATTTTGGAGAACTTTTTTTGATCCTTGAAAAGTGAAAACAAAGCTTCCACTACCTTGGTAGACTCGGAAGCAAAATATTTGGAGTACATGGGGCTCAAAGTATGTTTGTGTTCTGAATTGTACAGATGTCGCATGTACGACTAGGTATCTAAATCATGATGTGGGTGTGCAGTATGGTTAGGTATGTATATTTGTGAAGAAAAGAGTGTGTAGAAGATTCCCTAGTATGTTTGTGTCTACTGATGAGCACGGCGGCGACTTCAATGCGTACCTATCTCAAAATGAAGTTATTTTTTTATCTTTCGTAGTGGTTTTCTTGCTACTATTACCAGTTTTGAAGCCGGTCCGTTTTTTGTTAAAAATGATTTTATTTCATAATTTTTTATCACTTAGGTAGATATTTTTCAATTTTTATTGATTCTTAATTTATTTTGGTTTATTATTTTCAATAATGAACCTTTGGAATCGACCAAGAAAAATTTTTTTTTAACCACCCACAAAATTTGATGGTTTACGTTTCAAGGTACGTAGAATCCAAAAATCGAATAAAAATTTGGCCGTCCGTCCGCCGTACGCGGCACTTTGCCACTTAGCATTAACCGATTTTGATGAAATTTGGTATGTAGGCTCCATTTGGGGTCTAGTTTTGCCCCGAAGATTTTGGTTGATGTAGGTCACTTCTAAGGGTTCAAAAATGAATTTTGAAATTTTGAAAACGCCCTAACTCAAAAAATTTTGATATAAAGGTATTGTTTTTCCTTCAATTTAAGATTCTATAGAATTTTTTGGAGCTCTGTAAGCCAAACCGTTCGCTCCCTACGAGAATTTTAGGGTTGGACTTACGATAAATCAGAAACACGAGTGTGAATCGCAAAAGAGGCCTAATCCCCGTTTAAGTTTTAGCTGACCGAAATGCGATCGATGTTTTTCTTCATGTTGGATGGTTGGTGGCTTTGCAGACGAGTGATCAATATAGAAAAATAATAAACCATTGTGTAATAATTTGCAGCGTTTTTGATTAGTTTTCATTATGTAGATCTATTTCCCTACTGTAGATTAGTTTCTGTTCTGGGAAGCAGTTTCCCTGCTGTGGATCAATTTCTGTACCGTGGATCTGTTGCCGTAACTTATCAGACGATCTGTGGGCGGGTGGCGCCGGAGACACATCAAACGGTCAGTCGAGCGCTGATTTCGTTGAAAAAATTCACGTTTTTCCGCGTTCAAGCACAAATTTCTTTGAGAAGCCCCACTTTAAAAATAACTACACCGTTGGTAAGCTGAAATTTTGGGGCTCTTTTTACCGCTCTTGCATCTCGAAAAACTATTCGTTCTCGTTGCTCAATTTCCGATTGAAAAACTTCGAAGTTTCTCAAATTAAGGAGTTTGATTTCAAAAGTTAGGTGCTAAAAAACCATTTCCGTCAGAATTGAGTTAACACTTCCCCAGGGTTTTAGGGGGGTAGTTTTCCTAAAAAATGCGATCGTTTTGGAGCAAAAGATACTCTATTCCCTTGAAAAACGAGGGTGAATATTCCATTTAATTTCAAAAGGTACTAGGTATATCCAGCACAATGGTGGTCTGTTATCCGTTTTGTTTCAAAAAGTACTTTATCCACTTCGTTTGATTTCCAGAAAGTACTATATCCAAAAGTCTGATATTTCAAATCTCGTTCAAAATTATTTTAAACTTTGAAATAATTTACCTTTTTTTCCAAAAACATTTATTATGATTTAGAAATATATAGAAAAAGATTTATAGCACGTTTTTCAGGTCGCTAGTTATTCACACGTTTGACCAAAATGGATATTAGTATCTTTTGGAATCAAGCTCCTTAATTAGGTAAAATTTTTTTTATTTCTCAAACGTTGACTCAAAAAAAGGTAAGGTCATCTATCTGATAGGAAATTTAATGCTCTTTCCTACGGTATTCTCAAATTGTAATTAACACTGCAAATTGAAGGAGTCGTGTCCGATTTAATGACATGAAGTCAAAATCACGAAAAAAATGGAATTGAAATAACTTGGTGTCAACATCTCAAAAAAAATTTCTATGAAGAACTTTTTGTTGAAAATTAGTTGTAGAATTGAATAGTGCTGTATAGCTGACCTGTTTGGCTTATGCCCTGTAAACAGCAACAAAAATCGTAGTCCCAAGACACTGAAATCCTCCATCGCGCCTATCATAGGCGGTTTTGAAATCTGTCACAAAAGTAGTTTAAACAAATTATTTTCAAACTAATTTATGATGTAGGTATATTAAGTATATCTACCATTATAATAAGTATATACAAATACAAATTTTTAAGTTCTTGAATATATTTTGGTACACGTAATATAAATTTATGGTAATTGTGATCTCAATTTTTCCAGACTATTGGTAATCAATTCATGTTACCTTGCGAGGGTTTCAAGCAACAGGAGTCACACTTCCCAATACTTCGCATCTGCACTCATAATAAACCGTTGTGTAATAATTTTCCAGCGTTTTATGCTCGAGAGAAGTCTCTCCCATCTTCAACTGCTTCCTCATTTCCAGGATTCCAGTTGAAGCTCCACCAGCCCCGCAGATCGGTTTTCTGAGAGGACTTCTGGACGAGGATGTGATGTGGGACATGACATGGCGACCCTCCCTCTCCCTGAGACCCTAATCTGTGATGTAGATTTGGTTCTCACAGGCTAGCGCTCTCAGGTGCGGGCGGTAGCTTAAATCAAGAAAAAAAATATTCAAATCACACGTAAGGCCGTTTTGTAGTGATTAATTACTCATTATCTTGTCATTTCATTGCGTTTTCATCATTTTGACGAGATAACCCTTTAAAATTTATTTAATTTTTTATCTTGATTACTTATCTAATTGACATGTACACAGACATTATTCATGTTTCAAAGTTTTATGATTGAAGGGGACCAAAGGGAGCACTTTGAGCAGTTTCCTTTATGAATCCTTCGTTCTTCTTCACCTGAATTGAAGTCACTGGTTCGTATATTCCATCAATGGCAGTTTTGTCAGCCATTGATAAGGCACAAAAAAAATGTGCAAGGTGTCTCTTGATTCAAGGGGAAATTGCAACTCAAATTCAAAGAAGATGAGCTTGTGGTTGCGCAAAAAAATCATAGTAATCATAGTTCCAGGGGCGTCTGATGAGAATATTCGTCAGGCAAACAGCTTGGCCAGTCTTAGAAGAATAAACAATAATGAAACTCGGCGCTTCGCGCTGTCTACTTAAAGCCTACGGCGTAAATTATAAAATCGTGGAACATGTTTTAGCCAAATTTAGTGCAGAACCTTCGGTCGTAGGGAGGTATAATACAAAAGTTATATTATCCCTAGCAACATAATCTAAAATCCATTAAGAAAAACTTGGCGCTTCGCAAACACGCATGACCATCACACGTCCCCCTTTCGCGTAACGTTTTTTGGGTAGTTAACCTAGGGCAAAAACAAGTTCCATGTTTAAAGAGGATAAGGAAATTATATTGGTCATGTGCACGTGTTTAGGAGACTAAAAAGATTGGACCCAATGTGATGTGAAACTTCCATTTTACAATAAATTATTATAATTATTATTTCTTATTAAACTTTATATTAAAAGGAAAAGCGATTAGGTACCTACATTAAAAACCGAGCAGAAGTCACCCTCAGACATCTGCTATTTGCGGTGAAAAAACAAACATCTAAGATGCCTTGAAGAACCCACAGACTTCTGTTTCCTCCCGGTTGAAATATAGTTTAGTTATAAAAACTCTCAGAAAATAGTTCAATTAATACCAAAGTATTTCCTTGAAGTAAAATTATGATTGAAGTAGCGTAAGCCAATATAAATTTGAATTGTGGTGAGAGATTTGGATGGGTGGATATTTCATGTCTTGCCGTTAATGTAATATCCATGGCTCTTCTTCCAAGTTCCTCTGCTTTCAAGGTCACGAAACAGCTCCTTCATTGTTTATCTAGGCTGATGCTGTGGTGGTGGGGGTCAGGCAGGACCTTGTCATTATCTCCCTCTCCGAAACAGTCCAGCAAAATTAATTTTTTTAAACTGTTGGCTTTGCATCGTCGAGCCCCGCGTTAGTTGGCGCATTGTTGTCCATTATCGTTATTAGTTTGTTGTAACTCTCTGGTGTGTTAGGGACTGGCATGCTAGGTAAGATACGTACTCCATTCTTCTATTTCATTTAACTTCCTTTCGGTAATATTAAAATAGTCCCTAAATATAATTTTTTTTTCGAAATCGGATATTATTGTAAAAAATTGATCAATGGGAAAATCTAAAAAAAAAATTAATTTTTCTATTTATTCATTTTGCATATTGGTTCATTATTTTCAATAATGAACCATTTTTTTTACTAAGGCCAGGATAGTGTTTGCTATTTTTGCCAGGATGAGACGCCACTGATTACTGATTACTTCACTGTTTACTTGATCGCTTCTGAGTACATTATTCAGAGGTTGAAGTGTCTAGCGACAAAAACTACTTGCAATCTTTATTCAATAGGTAGAATTGTTTATCAGTAGAAATTATGCTTCAAATCATAAAACTGGAAATGTCAATAAATAAATGCAAAAAAAAAAAATAAAAATAAATACGTTGGTATGCAACATGCAATATTATTGAAATGATTAAATATAAAATATATGCAATTATGGCAAATGAGGTAGTTGCATGATAATTTTTAATTTTTTTCTGTGTCAATTTTCAATTTCTATTGAAGTACATGATTAACTGTAAGTAAAACTCCTAGAAACGCTTTCTAAAAAAATGTAGTCTTTCAAAAAACGTGATCTTCGGATTCAAGCAAAAACACCATCACACGGCTAGGACACTGCGGGGTGGGGGCTACTCTCTGGGAAGCAACCAAAATATACTTCATTACTGTGAAATTAACAAAAATTAAAATATGCAGAAAATGGACGATTGATTTTGATTTTTTTAATCATCACTATTATTTTGCATCGTTATTTCAATGTGTTTACTTGAATCTGTCATCGATTGGAGTGATCTCGAAGTACTAGTAGTAGTAGAACAAAGTAGTAGTACTCTATCGAGAGATTGTTTTCGCCAGGTGATGTCTGAGTTGTTGGGTCTCCCTGCAACACAAGTGAGGACGGTATTTCCTCATGGAAATACTGCTAAACTAAAAGAGATTTCGACCTGAAAACTGGCACAGGAAAGATTTCAAGTGCGCTAAATTTGATCTACATCATTTTAGAAACAAAGATAGGCAAACGTTTTTGCAGTCGTGCATTGCGGGTTGTCTGACTGCCCCATTGAAGGCTCCCATTGAAGGCTCCAAGGTGGGGAATACGGGCTTTAGCCTTGGAATGGAGGAAAGATCTTTCTAAAACGTCATCTGGTTATGAATGGACTGCAGGTGATTGATTCCACCCGATGTTGAGACTGATTGACAGTTGGTGGTGGGCCGTGAGCGATTTTTGGGCTCGTCATGAATGCTTATTCTCCAATAGAGTGGGTTGTTTCGTATACGTGGGTACTAGTAAGGCGAGGAAAGTGAATTAATGCATTTGTGATGTCACCTATTCGATATTGTTGACAAAATTAAAATTGGCACCTACTACGACGTTTCCCAAACATTTTATTTTTACAAAAATCGTTGATTCCACCTCTTTTGGTTTATTATTTTCAATATGTAATGAACCTTTGGAATCGACCAAGAAATTTTTTTTTAACACCCCCTCAAAATTTGTTGGTTTGAGTTTCAAGGTACCTAAGGTTAAGGTTAAGGTTTCAAGGTAGTACAAATTTGGCCGTCCGTACGCCGTATGGGGCACTTTCCACACTTAGCATTGACCAATTTTGATGAAATTTGGTGTGTAGGCTCCATTTGGAGTCTAGTTGTGCCCCGAAGATTTTGGTTGATGTAGGTCACTTCTAAGGGTTCAAAAATTAATTTTGAAATTTTGAAAACGCCCTAACTCAAAAATTTTGATACAAAGTTATTGTTTTTCCATCAATTTAAGATAGTATACAATTTTTAGAGGCCACGCGGAGCCCTGTAGGACAAACCGTTCGCTCCCTACGAGAATTTAAGGGTTGGATGTGCGATAAATCAGAAACACGAGTGTGAATCGCAAAAGAGGCCAAATCTCCGTTCAAATTGAAGCTGATAGAAATGCGATCGATGTTTTTCTTCATGTTGGATGGTTGGTGGCTTTGCAGACGAGTGATCTATATAGAAAAATAATAAATAATAAACCATTGTGTAATAATTTGCAGCGTTTTACTTCCGAGTCTACCAAGGTAGCGGAAGCATCGTTTTCACTATTCGAGGATGTAAAAAAAAGTTCTCCAAAACCAAATGGTTTTACACTTAAGGCCTTCCTGAACAATTTTGGTTCCGTGTCTGTCATCTTTGTCACGGGCGAATCTATACGAAGTTATTGTCCGATTTCGATGAAATTTTCAGGGATTGTGCGAGTTGGGGTGTGGACGGTCTCCTATGAAAACCATCGCCCCTGGACTGATAGTCATTGCGCACGCTAAATTGTGAGATTGATGTTTGGGATTAGATACAATGCATCGTGTCATATATACGTGGAAAGCTATGTGCCACATCCACAATGCATCGGGTCATATATACGTGGAAAGCTATGTGCCACACCCACAATGCATCGGGTCATATATAGCTTCCCAGCTATGTGCCACACCCACAATGCATCGGGTCATATATATAGCTTCCCACGTATATACGTGGGAAGCTATGTGCCACACCCACTTGGCAGATTTTCTAAAATGTTTTTCTCCTTGGAATGAAGTACTCCGGCAAGGACATGATTTTGATCCTCGATCGGAGGGATACTTGCCTATTAGGCATACATCAAAGCTACACTGCCTCATAGGCATCTATCTCGAGATTTCGCTACATACTGCTTTTTTTGGCTTGTTACCACTTTCGGGTAGAAGTAAATTTTTCAAAAAATCGATTTTACGACACCATTTTACCCCATTTAGCCTCTAGGTCTTTCACCTGGTGATTAGCTCTCGTGTTGCGAGGTCATGAAGATACTCATCTCCCGTTTTAATAGTTTTCGACGATTCTCTTCGAAGTAACTCCGTCACTGACAAAAGGCTGCAAGGCACAATAGACAAAGGGAATTTTTTTCAAGGTATAGAAGGGGCCCTCCGAGCTTTAGAGTCATCTCATCCTGCTGGAGTTTCAGAGAGTCTTCAGCTACTAACCCGTGACCATGGAGCCCTCCTTTTTCCTGGCTATCTGTGAGTTCTCTAAAGATTCTTATTTACATTTGCCAATCATGTACCGTCAACAAGGACAACCTTGCTACTTTTGGTTTATTATTTTCAATAATGAACCTTTGGAAACGAACTAGAAAAAGCAATGTTTAACCCCCCCCCCCCTCCGCACTTTACATAGTTACCTAGGATCGATTTTGATGAAATTTGGTATATGAGCTCCATTTGGGGCGTAGTTGTGCCCCGAAGCTTTTGGTTGATGTAGGTCACTTCTAAGGGCTGAAATTTTTAAAACGCCCTAGCTCGAAAACGTTTGATATGAAGGTATTGTTTTCATCAAGTTAGAATAGTATAGGATTTTTAGAATCGAATGGGACCACCCAGAGCTCTGTAGGACCAACCATGCGGTCCCTACGAGAACTTTAGGGTTGGACTTGCGATAAACCAGAAACACGAGTGTGAATATTCCTAATTTCCTATAAAATTTTAGCTGACCGAAATGCGATCGTTATTCTTATCCTCGAGTTGTACTCAGTTTTGCGTCCTTAGCAACCATTAATCAAATTTCGTAATTAAGAGTGAAACATGAATTTCTACAAAAGAAACCTGATTGTGAAGCGAAAATAATATTATGGTTGGCAGAGACAGTGGCAAAGCTGTTTTCTTTGCAGGGGAGTGATCTATACAGAAAAATGATAAACCTTTGTGTAGTAATTTGGTGCGTTTTTAAATCTTCCTATCAATTTTTTGCTTTCTAAAAATTATCCACTTTGTGTACCTTTGATCTCTTGTTGAACATTGGGTTTTGGTTTATTATTTTCAATAGTAGCTAAACCTATGAAATTGCGCAAGAAAAAAATTAATTATCCCCCCTCCACCCCTCAAAATTTGACGGTTTACGTTTCAAGTTACACAGAACCCAAAAAATGAAATAACAATTTTTCGATCCGACACCATATTTGGCACTTTCCTCAGTTACCATGCACAGATTTTGATGAAATTTGGTATATGGGCTCCATTTGGGATCTAGTTGCGCCCCGAAGGTTTTGGTTTTGTCAGTCACTTCTAAGGAATGCAAAAAAAAAAAAGTTTTCAAAACGCCCTAGCCCCAATACTTTTGATGTAAGAACAGAGTTATTGTTTTTTCGTTAATTTTAAATTTCCAAAATATAAAAAAAAGTTCGGCATTACCTAGAAGACCAACGAATCTCTGAATGAGGATAATTAATATAATAATAATTAATAATTATATGTGTACCTAATAATTAATTAATATGTGTACCATGACTTTCTTCATCAATTTAAGATAGTGTTAGATTGTTAAAAACAAATGAAACCACCCAGCCGATCAATTATCATGAAATTTATCAGGTCTACGTGTTAGTGCTTTTTAACCTTCCCGAAGGGACCAACTAGATTAATTTTTTTTGTTATCCAACCCTTGATAATATTTTATGTAATAGGTACATATATGCCCCAAATCATGTTTTGCCAGAACACATGAACTCCAGACCCACCAACCATCAGGATTGCAAACTCTGCTGATTTTTCTGATTTCTAATGATTTTTTTAACGTATCAGCTGATTTAGAAAAAAAACCAAAATCTACAAAATTTTTGATGTTTTTGGCTGTTTTTTAAAATGTATTTATTTCTATCTAAAAATTACAATTTTCCTGGAAGATTGTCAAAAACCTTTTTTAACCTTCCAAAATTGCTTTTTTTTAAGGTATGTTGGCTTAAATAGGTACTGAGTGAGATGAAATGGATTGCTAGTAACCGTTTGGGGCCAATCCTGATAAGATTTTAGGGTCGCTAGTACCAGCTTTATCCAAGGCATTAAATCTTACCCTATAAGGCTTACTTATCACTTCTTATTTGCCACAAAATGCAACGTTCACACTTCACTTAGTCACACCTAACTCTTGTTCGTAGGTAAATAATACAAATGTTACCAGTAGAACTTGCCTTCACTCATCCATAGGTGCAGGTAGCTAACATCCTAACAGAAATTGATGTGAAAACCTGATCACTTATTATGAATTTCAATTGGTCGCTGATTACTTCTCTCGGTACATGTACTACTGTCGGATCTCACTACAGCAGCTGTCAAGAGATATCTCAAGTCTTTATTTACTAAATTTGGAATTCCCGAGTCCATAAGATGCGATAATGGGTCGAACTTCGTGAGCTATGAGATGCAGCAATTCGCAAGAGAGTTGGGGTTTCGAATAAATACCAGTAGCCCAAGATTTCCCCAAAGTAATGGATTTGCAGAATCGATGGGGAAAATACAGGGCAAGGCCTTTAGCACATGGAGTGACCCCAGCGGAATTACTGAGAGAAACACATCCAGTCGATCCAAATTCGCTGATACCACAATGGCCAGGCCTGGAGGTCTTCGGGAAAGTTGACAAAGAGATACAAAGGGGACATTTCAACTAGAGACACGCAGCTAGGAACCTGAAACCTTTAAAAGAGGGAGAAAAGGTGTGGGTGCGAGATGTAAGGAAATAAGGAACAGCGGTGGAAGAAGTAAGTGGTGTACCCAGGAGGTACGGAGTGAAAACCCATGAAGGAGCCACACTGGTCCGGAACCGAACGATTTTGGTAGCGGTAGACCAGGATGGGGAGATGTATGTACTGGTATGGTACTATGTTTACCATACCTACAAAGTTATTATTCACAATATGGAGTTGCGTTGTTAACCCTAATTGGACCATGGTGTCACTGGTGTCACCGAAAACATCTCAGGAACTCCATAGCTGCCTCGAAATGTCACCGGAGTAACCAAAATTAAATTGCAATTTTAAATGTAATATTGCCTTGACTCAAAATATTTCCAAGGAAATTGATGAAGAATTTTCAAAATTTTTGTCATAACATCATTTTTTTTTACTTTTGATGACTTAAAAATGTTCAAAAATAATATTAATATATTTTTTTAATGGCTGGCTTTGTCCAAGTTTAAATTGGAATTGAAGACAAAGTTTTTAAAAAATGGCTGGCTTTGTCTACTTTTAAATTGCAAATTAAATCTAGTTATTCTTGTGACACCTTGGGACTGCTGTGGAATTCCTAAGATGTTTTCGGTGACACTAGTGACACCATGGTCCGATTAGGGTTAACACAGAAACGTGTGTTTGTTCTTTTGAATAAACATATTGTGACGTAATGCATGCATTCCAGGGGACGTCCCACTGGATAAGCGGTTGATCAATTTAAACCAGTTGGTAAGCGATAAAGCTGTTTCACTCGATGTAATTTATTTAGTAAGTATTTCAGGCAAGAAAAAGTTTTCTTCCCCCCCCCCCTCAGCCTTATAAACAGTACCATTTCTATCGGTGTGGGAGCCTCGAATTTGAAGAGCATTTTAAAATCCACGAAAATCGGTTGAAAACTAAGACTTGTGCAGACGACATATGATTTACAATTTACAAGTTTTTTTATTCATCAAATGTATAGTAAATTTGCGACAAACTGTCGAGTTGTTGCATTTAACTTTTTCATTAATTAATTACCCAAATTATTTCTTAGGATATAATGGTGCTAGAATTTGAAATTTATTCTGTTTGTTGCGTAGGTAGGTATTTATGTGTCCAAGGTTAAGTGCATCTGCACGTGGTTCTTCCTGCTAGTACGTTGGTGCAGGGCACTTCGTTTCCATTTTGTCCCACACACACAGACATACACCTATGGGTTTTTTTCGCGGATTTGGGTTCAGAATGGTCTAAAACGGATTACCTAGTATGTAGTTATTTTTTTCTGTTGAGTGTTGTCCAAATTTACCCCCGATCGATCGCATAAGGAAGCCCAAGTCTTACTGTGGGACGTTCTAAAAAGTTACTCTTACGAATAACACCATTGTGATCATTTCAATCATGCTCTCCCAGTACCTATTACCAGTCGGGTTCATGAAAAAAAAAAAAAAAAAAATGAGTAACGTTTGAAGCGCAGGATGTTTTTGTCGGTTATTAATTGAAGATCGATTGATGTAAATATCACTATAAACCATCATGACATTTCTCCTCCACGAGTCAAATCTATCTCGAGTTGTAATCGAATGGAAAGCGTGGCGGATAATTTTGTCAGCGTTTTTTGTGCGATGACTTTGAAACTATTGGACTCTGAGGGGAAACTGTGTTCTCACGGTGACAGCGACGAATTTTAGGACTAAGAATTACGGTTCAGCCGAGGATTTTATGCGTAGCTGGGATTTCTCCTAGTTTCATTCAGAAAATATCGCAAGATTATACATTTCAAAAAGACTGGTTCATCAAAGTGGAAGAACTTGACCTAGTACCCGTTTCAGCAAAAGAAGTTTTATATCTAGATCAATTCAAATTCGTCGATTTCTCATGAGTCAATAGACAAAGTTGTCTTTATACTTCGTTTATTTAACATGAATAAAACACGAGTGAAGGGAGCAGAAAAGGCTGAGAACTTTATTCACGTCCACGAATTGATCAATTTTCGGTTTATTATTTTTCAATAATGAACCTTTGGAATCGACCAAGAAAACAATTTTAATCCCCCTCAAATTTTGTTGGTTTACGTTTCAAGGTACGTAGAATCCATTAATCGAATACACATTTAGCCGTCCATCCGTCGTACGCGGCACTTCAGACAACTGGAAATAGGAAAAAAAATTCATAACTTACATCTAGGTACTCGGGGTGACGAGGAGAGTAATCTTTGAGGTTTTAACATTTTTAACTAAGGGGTTGATTTCAACGATTTGTGTCACACCCACAAGGCTGACTATTCTCTAAAATAAATAATATTTAGATTTTTTAAACTATAGCTTCAAAGATTCATTAAAAATTCGCTCATTAACTCATGCTGCTAAATTTTTTAAACCCTCCTTAAAAATTTATGGGTTTACGTTTTAAGGTAGAAAAATAAAGGCTGAAATTTTCAAAACGTTCTAGCTCAAAAATTTCCAATGTAAAGGTATGTTTGTTCATCAATTTAAAATAGTATTGAAGTTCTAGAATCGAATCAGACCACTCAGAGCTCTGTAGGACCAACCGTTCGAGAAACACGAGTGTGAATCGCGAAAGAGGCCTAATCTCCGTTGAAATTTTAGCTGAGCGAAATAGTTTCTTCGAGTTTTACCCAGTTTTGCGTCCTTAGCAACCAGTAAATTTCCTAATGAAGGCACCCATAACTCCCCATTTCTTCAACTTGATCGTGAATATGGTTGGCAGGTAGTGGCAATGGCAGTTAACTATAACTTCAAAGATTCATTGAAAATTCGCTCATTAACTCATGCTGCAAATTTTTTTAAACCCCTCTTAAAAATTTAGGTATGGGTTTACGTTTTAAGGTTGAAAAGTAAAGGCTGAAAGTTTCAAAACGTTCTTGCTCAAAAATTTTCAATGTGAATATATGGTTTGTTTATCAATTTAAAATAGTAGGTATTGAACTTCTAGAATCGAATCAGACCACTCAGAGCTCTGTAGGACCAACCGTTCGAGAAACACGAGTGTGAATCGCGAAAGAGACCTAATCTCCGTTGAAATTTTAGCTGAACGAAATAGTTTCTTCGAGTTTTACCCAGTTTTGCGTCCTTAGCAACCAGTAAATTTCCTAATGAAGGCACCCATAACTCCCCATTTCTTCAACTTGATCGTGAATATGGTTGGCAGGTAGTGGCAATGGCAGTTAACTATAACTTCAAAGATTCATTGAAAATTCGCTCATTAACTCATGCTGCAAATTTTTTTAAACCCCTCTTAAAAATTTAGGTATGGGTTCACGTTTTAAGGTTGAAAAATAAAGGCTGAAAGTTTCAAAACGTTCTTGCTCAAAAATTTTCAATGTGAATATATGGTTTGTTTATCAATTTAAAATAGTAGGTATTGAACTTCTAGAATCGAATCAGACCACTCAGAGCTCTGTAGGACCAACCGTTCGAGAAACACGAGTGTGAATCGCGAAAGAGACCTAATCTCCGTTGAAATTTTAGCTGAACGAAATAGTTTCTTCGAGTTTTACCCAGTTTTGCGTCCTTAGAAACCAGTAAATTTCCTAATGAAGGCACCCACAACTCCCCATTTCTTCAAAATGATCGTGAATATGGTTGGCAGGCAATGGCAAAGCAGTGTTCTTGGCAGGCGGATGATATATACAGAAAAATACTCTCCTCCTTATTGTTTGTTACTTATGATGAACTAACCGTCGAAATCGATTCAACTTGTAACTCATTATTTCCGTGGAAATAGCCAACCTTCTTCTCAATTCTTTTTATTTTTTTTTTTATTTTTTTATTTTTTATTAAAATGTTTTCTATGTTCTCATTGCGAGTGATTTTATTCGTACTCTTCTCAGCGATGTGCTGTAGTCGGATTTGTGGTTCTAAACATATAAATTTCATAAGTACAATGATCCTCGGTAGTCAGATCCTCCACAAAATTTGGATGTATCTCTTGATTAAATAATTATTCATTACATGACCCTGCTTGTCTTGCAGTTCTTGCTTGCGTCGGTTGTTCGCTAGCTGTTCAGTTTCCGCAGACGACATTTTTGAAGTCACAACGACCTCCTTTAAAGGCCATCAAGTCTCCCAAACTCATCAGAGCTTCCAGTCTATGGACGTCAACGCGCGACTCGAGGATCGTCCTTCCTTTGGACAATCCGACGGTCGATAGCGTAGAGGCGACTCTCTCGTGGAAGAACATGGCGAGAGGAGAGCGGCTGGGATCGTCGTTTGTACTCAAGAAAGGCGAACAGTTCGTGGAGTACGCCGTCCTCTACAAGCCAAGGGACAGCTCCTTCGTCGTACGTGGCCTCCTCGACGCAACTGGGTACTTGACTGTACTGGATTTAATAATATCCATTGGGATCAATGCGAATACTGAGATATAGCATTTTTGCAGATTTAATTCAACCTTTTCCAGCTGATTAATTCAACCAGAGAAGTAGCAGATTGTGTTTAAATAATTGGGAAAATAGCCAATAAAGACAACCGTTTGAGCAACGAGAATGAAATTATAATTTACAACTTTGGTAAAAAAAAGGAGCGTTAGCACGAACTACAAATCACAGAATAAGAACAACAAATTAATAAGATGAAAGAGCGGGAGGCAGGAGTCTTCTTCGTCTTCATGTTTGGGTTACTAAACTTCCATGTTTGTGTTGTATCCTACTCTCCAACAGATTGGTTTGGATTATAAGTAGTAGGCTACACGTAGGTGGGTAAGTAGGTAGGTAACAGCTGCAACATTGTGGTGGAATATGGTGCGGGAAAAGTGCCACAGAGTTGCGTGAGTTGGGCATCTCAGTAAGTGTACTCTGTGGTGTCACCACCCGCGTCCTACTCGGCTCATATTTGAACTGGTGGTCATTTTATAGACGACTTCCCTTCATCCCTCTCTCCCACCCCCACCTTCCTAATCATCCCTTATCCCTAGGGATAAGGGATCGTCGGGTGAGTCCTGGGCGTCCTTCCCATTATATTTGATTTATTTATTTTTTTATGGCGTGCCCCCTCCGTCAGATAGACCTTTTGTCTTTGAGGGGCTATTTAGAAAAAAAAATGGAATGTGGTGTGGAAAAAGTGCCACGGAGTTGCGTCAGTTGGGCATCTCAGTAGTTGTACTCCGTGCTATCACCACCCGTTTCCTGCTCGGTTCATATTTTAAATGGTGGTCATTTTATAGAGGCACTTCCTTTCATCCCTCTCTCCCACCCCCACCAAAAAGTGCCACGGAGTTGCGTCAGTTGGGCATCTCAGTAGTTGTACTCCGTGGTATCACCACCCGTTTCCTGCTCGGCTCATATTTTAAATGGTGGTCATTTTATAGAGGCACTTCCTTTCATCCCTTTCTCCCACCCCCACCTTCCTCATCTTTCCTCATCTCTAGAGTGAGTCCTGGGCGTCCTCCCCATTCAAAATTTGTTTTTTATTATTTTCTTTTATTTGTGGTGTGCCCCTCCGTCTTTAATGGGAGTTTATTTTAACAATAAGAAGAAAAAAAAACGTACGCACATAGTACTTACCTACTTACGTGACTTCAGCGCCTTGCCAATTCAATGTCTCTGTATGGTCAGAATCGCTGACAATGGCTTATGTTCGCTTGCCCTTGATAGCGACAACTTTCTCATTAGTCGCTCTGTATCGCTGTTTACGATTTTTTATTCTCATGAGATCAGTTGTAGGGTTGGGATGAGTTAAATTGGTGGAGAGTTGAATTGAATTTGTAAAAGTTTGAAATAAATCTGTAACTGCTTTATTAAATGAGCTACTTTTCCAAGCCTTTTACTTGCACAACATCAAATAATGCCGGACTGGAGTAGACCATACTATGTAAGACGTAGTGCGGGTAGTAGAACGGACGTTACAAAAAATAAAAAATGAAAAGAGCTGGGAATTCGTTGAGCCTCTCATAATACAGTTAATTATGATAAATGAGGATAAATGCGAATGGCGAGATATTAAATGATCTACTTTTTCAAGCCTTTTACATTGACAAAATCAAATAATGCAAGCTACCAAAAAATCAGATCTCACCAGTGATCATCATAACTTCTCTCCGAAGGTACAGGAGATGAAAGAGCCCAATCTACCTCTGTATAATAATATAATAGGCAGCGCGTACTGGTTAGGAGGCCCTCACCTGGTGGACTTTCATTATAATTACTACACTATAGATAAATGTAATGCTACAGGTCTGCCATACTGCAGGAGTCAATTCTACAACTAATTTGCAACAAAACGTTGCTCTTACTCATTATTTTAGAGGCTTTGTTTCCGAGTTACTTCATTTGAAAGATATTTTTTGTGATTTTCGCCTAACGTCACTAAATTGGTCATAACTCCTTTAATTTGCTGGGTTAATTATAATTTGAGAATACTGTTTGGTAGAGCATTAAATAGCCTGACGTTTTCTTGAATCAATGTTTGAGACATGAAAAAGCCCTCAGAAAAAATAAGTTTACCTAATTTGAAAAACCTTGAATTGAATAATATTAAACTATGATGATAAATTTCAATTGAATAATATTAAACTGTATTTTTTCAAGATGCAGCAAAAGTAGCGAAATTACCATGACCTCCTCTTTTTTATGCACTTCTCTTTGGAAGGCCGATTTCACGATGAAGGAAGTGGTTTTAGGACTTCCACCTCCCACCTGTAACCTCCTAAGGAACTTTATCATCGTCTTTTTTTGAGGCCACCGTAGTTTCAATCAATTGTAATTTATTATCAGGGGTAACTAAAGAACATTTAATGGCAACCCATTATTTCAAGAGTCCAATGCAAGTAAGACCAATGGAAGTAGGGAACTTGAAACTGCCCCTAAGAGGTAGGGATCAATTGTCAACTTTTCGAATGAAATAATATTGATATTTACGAAGAAATGTGATTTTTGAGAAAAGGTACATGGGAGAATTGAAGGTGCTGAGGAACAAAGAGGCATTGGCGAAAATCAATTCAACCAGCGCTAAGGACTCGACAATATTCAAGTTGGACACCCCACGAATTATTTCAGGTTTGTCATCCCAATTTTCAACTTGTTGAATTTAATGAATCAAATAAAACATAATAGCCCCCATAGATCAATGGTATTAATTTTCAGGAAACACGATGGGATTTATTTGATAAAATTATACTTGAGGATGCTTTTGAGTCACAAATTGAGGAGCTTTATATCCGTTTTGGCCAAATGTGAAAAACGCGAAAAACCATAGCGACCTGAAAAACTTGCTGTCAGCCAATGATGTTATTTTTTACATATTTCAAAATAACTATAAATAACTTGGGAAAAGGAGGTAAATTATTTCAAAGTTTAAAATAATTTTGAACGAGATTTGAAATATCAGATTCATATAGTACTTTTTGAAACAAAACGTGGCGTTTAGTACTTTTTGAAATCAAACGAAGTGGATATAGTACTTTTTGAAATAAAAAAAGTCAATATAGGGTAACGTCACCAGTAACAGACATGCTTATGAAACACTTTGAGATTAAATGGATTTTCTGAGCTGTGTGATATACAGGGTGTCCCAGAAGTTATGGTCCACCCTCCGGCATTTCCGCATTTAATTACGTAAAAAATGGACTCAGCGCCATTTTTCATATTTTTTTGTAAAGAATTCAGGAAAAATACTTATGCGCAAAAAAATCTCGCGACACAGGCTGGGGACTGGTTATGGCGGGATTAAAAATAAATTCCTCACTTCTAAATTTAAAAAAAAATGTTGGAAATTAGGTAGGTACTAACCTACTTTAATGTAAAAAAAAAAAAAAAAAATCAAAAAGCTTCTCATCTAAAAACCATAAAAACAAATGGAAAGTTAGGTACTTGTTTACTTGTCTGCAGGCCGAAGGAGGTAATTTCGAGCAGTTGCTGTGATTTTTTAATTTCATTATTATTCTCTTAGTTTCTTATTACTACTTTTTTTGGAGATTTTGTAACTTTTAATTTTTTTGAAAATTTTGAGATGAGAAGCTTATTGATTTTTTTTTTACATTAAAATAGCTAAGTACCTACCTACTTTCCAATATTTTTTTTTAATTTAGAAGTGAGGAATTAATTTTTAATCCCGTCATAGCCGGTCCCCAGCCCGTATTGCGAAAGGGGGAGGGAAAATAAAGTCCAAAAACATAATTTTTCCTTATAAATTTGGAAAAATAACTATAAATTGAAGAAAGGACTTCACCACGTGATTCAGCGTCAAAAATAATGAAAAAACATGTGCCACACTTGGGGTTAAAAAAAAATGCACTTTTGCACCCTGGTCACTTTGCGCGCGAAAAGTACCAGTTGCACGCCATGAAAAAAATCGGTTCGGGTATGAATTTTCCATAAAATTGGACGTAGAATCTGAATATGCAATAAAAAATGGAGGTTCCCATTTGAAAAAAACAAAGTTGGTGTCAATTGCGCGCAATTTTTTTGCCCGAAAGTATTTTTCCTGAATTCTTTACAAAAAAATATGAAAAATGGCGTTGAGTCCATTTTTTACGTAATTAAATACCGAAATGCCGGAGGGTGGACCATAACTTCTGGGACACCCTGTATACAGCGTTTTCCAAGTATTTATTTCTCATGTCACGAAGTCTCTACTGACGTTTGGCGGCTTCTGTGTCCCGAGATTGGTTAATTATATTTTTATTCAATCAATTATGATATGATGTCCGACCCCTAGTAACTGACAGGTCGAAAGGACAAGTAACAGTCACAGATAAATCTCGCATTGGAAATAATTGTTCATGAAGAACGACGTGACCGATGAAAGGAGCATATTTCAAACATCCAAAAAAACATACCCGGCATACCCTCATTTCAAAATTCTACAATGAAAAACGCTGCAAATCATTGCTCAAAGGTTTATTATTTTCTGTATAGATCATCCTTCTGTATAGATCACTGGTTCTCCATCAATAGCACCTACCAACATCTGTATTCTCCCTTGACCTTCCCTCTTAAATTTCAGCTCCTGCGTTCAATAGGATTGAAAATGGCTTCGGAGCTCACTCAGCTGATCAGTGATCAGAAGAGTGAAGAAGATCTCCTAGAATGCTGGAGACGCCTGGAAGAGCACTTCCATTCAATAGGATTGAAAATGGCTTTCGAGCTCACTCAGCTGATCAGTGATGTGAGGAGTGAAGAAGATCTCCTCGAATGCTGGAGACGCCTGGAAGAGCACTTCCATTCAATAGGATTGAAAATGGCTTTGGAGCTCACTCAGCTGATCAGTGATGTGAGGTGTGAAGAAGATATCCTCGAATGCTGGAGACGCCTGGAAGAGCACTTCCATTCATTAGCATTGAAAATGGCTTCGGAGCTCACTCAGCTGATCAGTGATCTGATCAGTGAGCAATGATTTGCAGCGTTTTTTACCTACAAACATTGTTTTTACCTACCAATTTTTTTTTACCTACCAACTATTGGTAGGTACTACCTACCACACTATAATGGCTTCACACCTTCACAATCAAGTTTATTAGAAAGAACTAAACGCTTCACACTCGATTCGAAAAATAAAAAGCTTGATATGGAAATTTGATTACTGGTTACGCAGAAGGCAAAACTGTATACAAATCGAAGAAATGAACAGCGATCGCATTTTAGTCAGATAAAATTTGAACGGCGATTAGACCTCTTTTGCGATTCACACTCATGATTCTGTTTTATCGAAGGAAAACCTTCAAATACTCGTAGGGACCGAACGGTTTGTCCTACAGAGCTCCGGGTGGTCTCAAAATTTTTTAAAAATTCTGTACTATTTAAAATTGGTGAAAAAACGATACCTTTATTTCGAGAGTTTTCGAGCTAGGGCACTCTTGAAAATTTCAACCCTTAATTTTCACCCCTTAGAAGTGACCTACATCAACCAAAAGCTTCGCGGCACAACTAGACCCCAAATGGAGCCCATATACCAAATTTGAACCAAATCGGTCCAGTGTTGCTAAGAAAAGTGCCGCGTACGGCGTACGGCGTACGGCGGACGGACGGAAATTTTTTTATTCGATTTTCGGATTCTACGTACCTTGAAACGTAAAACATCAAATTTTGAGGGGGGGTTAAAATTTTTTTTTTTCTTGCTCGATTCCAAAGGCTTATTATTGAAAATAATAAACCAAAATGATGGTTAAAAACACCCACCTCCCTAATCTAACCAGCTTGCTGAAGAATCGAACACTACCCTATTTCGTGGTGCAGCCATTGCTTCGTAAATACAAAATGGATATGAAATTTACTCCGATTACACTAGAGGGCTACACCGTGCTTATATACCACAGCAACATCAGTTTTATCCGCCAAAAGACGAAAATTTACTTCGGTCCAAAACTTGTGAGCCTGTCACTGGACCCTTGTCTGCTACTGGTCCCGTTACTCTAGTACTTTTTGAAATCAAACGAAGTGGATAAAGTAGTTTTTGAAACAAAACGGATGAGAATCCGCCATTGTGCTGGATATAGTACCTTTTGAAATGGTAGGAAGATAGGGAATAGTTTATCTTTTGATCCAAAACGATCGCATTTTTGTGAAGAACTACCCCCCAAAAACCCTGGGAAAGTGTCAACTCAATTTCGATGAAAATGGTCCTTAGTACTTTTTGGAATCAAACTCCTCAATTCTATTGTTGTGGTTTATTACAGTCTTCTTATGTTTCTGATTGATCAGGAAGCGAGTCGGAAATGATTCTCAGCGTTCTCACAACCTTGCCACCATCTTCGGTCTTACTGGAATCGGTTTCAGTTGGTTTCAACATCCCGAAGCAGAAAGAAGACGCAGTGCTCGAAGTTTCGTAAGGCATACAATTATTATACTGTTGTGTTCGCTATTTCTGACCCGAAAATATGTGTTTGTTGGCACTAGAAAGGTGGGAATATTGACGCTGTTTCCAACGGTGCCCTTATTGGCATTTTATGTCTTTACGGCACATAAACGAACGGCGGACGGACGGAAAATTTGTTATTCGATTTTCGGATTCCACGTACCTTGAAACGTAAAATCTCAAATTTTGAGAGGGAGGGGGGGGGGGTTAAAATTTTTTTTTCTTGCTCGATCCTAATGGTTCATTATTGAACATTATAAACCAAAAACGTCCGGAGAATTGCTCACGAAATTTTTAATGATATCCACTTACAACCAATTCGTAGCTGCGGAACTTTATCACCTTCATTCGTGTTCGTAGAAAAATTGTTCACCATTCGTTGGAAAGCCCTAAATTTATGCATAAATTCTGTACTGCCAAAACCGCTGTAATTATGGAAGAAACTGAGGTATACCCCTGAGTTAAGAGAACTATAAACAGCATTTGCAGTAAGAGTTTGTTGCACGCCAACCAACAATTATTGAGAAAGCATAATATTATTATTATAGGTGGGTAGCGAAGGTATAGTTTAGTAATAGATAGACGGGTGAAGGGGGACGGGAAAAAGTAAACGCATAAAATGTCCCAATGTGTTGCAGACCCGTATGGAAGCGATTTTGGTCTATTTTCTCGATGATGAACACTTGGAATTTGCCCAGAAATTTTTTTTACCCCCCCCCCCCCCCCCCCGACACTTTTTTGGTTTACGTTTGGTACGTAGAATCCTTAAAATCGAATACAACTTTGCCGTCCGTCAGCCGTACGCTTTCTTAGTTACCATGGACCGATTTTGATGAAATTCGGTGTAAGAGCTCCATGCGGGGTCTAGTTGTGCCTCGAAGCTTTTGGTTGATGTAGGTCACTTCTAAGGAGTGAAAATTAAGGGTTGAAATTTTGAAAACACCGTAACTTAAAGAAATTTTGATATAAAGGTATTGTTTTTCCATCAATTTAAGATTCTATAGAATTTTTAGAGACCACCCAGAGTTGGACCAACCTCTCGCCCCGACGAGAACGTAAGGGTTGGACTTTCTATAAAACAGAAACACAAGTGAGAATCGCAAGAGAGGCCTAATCTCCGTTCATATTTATTTTAGTGCCATCGTTGTTTGTTTCTTTAAGTTGTTCTCAGTTTTGCGTTCTTAGCAACCTGATTTAGGCACTTACAACTCTTTATTTCTTCAAATTGAACTTGATTGTGAAACAAAAATAGTTGGTAGTTAGTGGCAATGGCAAAGATGTGTAACAAGTGATCTTTACAGAAAAATAATAAACCTTTGTGTAATAATTTGTAATGTTTTTGACATTTTAACGTTAAATTAAGCTACTCTGTAATTGTAATTTTCGTGATATGAGGTCGAAAACACAAAAACAAATTTACATTGAAACATGCTGCAAATTATTACACAAAGGTTTATTATTTTTCTATATAGATCACTCGTCTGCAAAGAACACGGCTTTGCCATTGTCACTACCGGCAAACCAAGAAATAAACGCTTCGAAGAAACAGGGAGTTGAGGTTGCCCTAATTGATAGGAAATTACTGGTTGATTACTGGTTGCTAAGGACTCAAAACTGAGTACAAATTGAAGTAACGAACAAGATCTTGGTCATCCAAAATTTGAAAGGAGATTATACTTCTATTGCGATTCACACTCGTGTCGTTAAGAACTTCTGGTCCTAGTTGTTTGACATAGTAAGTAAATGGTCATAGGCGGTCATCTATCAGTGTTTCCAGGGTGTCTTGAAGGGAAAAGCCTGGCCTGTAATGAAAGAGGGATGGCAACGATATATCGATAAATGAAATGTATTGATAGATTACGGTTGAATTATCGATATAGAGAACCGATATTATCCGTCAATATCGATGTATTTACCGATAATATCGCGACTTGTTTTCAACAACTAAAAATTAATATTAACATGAACGAATGAAAAGGGAAGCCTTTACCTGTGTAAAACATCAAGTAATTTTATTCCCAATTTTGTAAGTACCTAGGTATTTACTTGATGGCTTGATTTGAGACTGCTGAGTTGACTTCAGCTCAAACATTTGTGTACATAAATGGTTTACACCTACAGTAGCACTCAAGAAGCATAATGGAGGCGCGTCTAGATTAAAACTACCTATGATACGAAGTGAAGAAGGTTTTCACAACAATTATTTTCAATTTTGAGGACCCTATCAATTTATAAATCTATGTTGTTAGAGAGTTATTATATGTTGTTAGAACCCCTTGTTTATCCCCAAATTTGTAACCCCAAAAAACCCTGAGCTATAGTGCTCTGAAACCATGACAATGTCGCACTTTTTTCTGGTTTCAAACTATGAATTTCGATCTATAACATTTTAAGTAGGTAGGTTAAATACTAACTTCAACCGGAATTCCCAAGTAGATCTTCCAATATGTAGAGTATATCGATATATTTCTTCCAAAGAGATGTTAGTAACGTTTCAATTCGTCTAAGTACTACTTACTTTGACAAGTTTTTCCAAGTATATCTCCCGATAATTCGATAAATATCTTCTTAAATGATATTTGAGCCCCTGAAAAGCCAAGTGGCATAAGTCGTGGAAATCTGTTTTTGAGATAAAGCGTTTGTTGCGTCCAGCTTACTGAAAAACTCCCAAATTTATGTTCCCATCGAACTTGTGATGCCTTCTCTTGGGCTATTCTCGAAGCGCTAGACTTATGCCACTAGGCCAATAAACGAAGCTGAATGTTCATATTACGTTTCCGCACTTATCTCCGTTTCATCCGAAATTTGACTTATGCTACTTGGCTTTTTAGGGGCTCATTTGTAATTTTTTAAAACGATTTAATTCACCTACCTACTTCAACTCGTTTTTCCTAGTAAATCTTCCGATATATCGAAATATTGATACACTTTCTCCGATGTATCAATGGTATCGATATCTCATTGTCGATATATCATTTGAACAGTATATCGATATATTTCATTCGATATGCCATCAATGAAAGATGTTAGCCATAGAGCCTAATCTATCCTATAAAGCCTATCTGGCCTGTAGAGTGAACCATATTGACAAGCCGCATGAAATAATGGAGTA
The DNA here is from genome assembly GCA_009739505.2 of Apolygus lucorum. Classification (NCBI taxonomy): domain Eukaryota; kingdom Metazoa; phylum Arthropoda; class Insecta; order Hemiptera; family Miridae; genus Apolygus; species Apolygus lucorum. The sequence continues at coordinate 46,746,814 of CM019179.2, forward strand.
ATTACAATCAGGCCTGCAAGCGCCCCGCGAAGCCATATGGCATCACACGAATAAGTTCACTTCCCAAGAACGCTCGGTTATCACGAACTCAACAAATATGATCTCCTCTAGTATATAAACATATTAAAGAACATCGTATAATAAATAATACATACTCCTCATCGACAAGAACATCCATTTTTCGAACCACATTGCACTGGACGACTTTCTAAACATTACTGACTGAATCAGTGCTTGGGAGAACATTCCTGAACGAGAATATGGTCAAAAGTAAACAATAGAGTCAAAGTTTTAATAAAAAATCATTACAATTGGCAGCTTTCTTCAGCGTAGCCATAATATGGCCATATTATGGCTACCCTGGGCGCTGATAGGTTAAACTAGCCGCACAAATTTCTTACGTTTATTTGGAAAATGTAATACCTATTAGGAGCGCACAACATTTACCATAATATGGTAAGTTAAATCAATCCAAAAATTCTCTAATATGGTAGAACAGAATCCAAAATTCTCAACTTAAAATGTTTATTTCAAGAGGAACATTTCAAATATATTATATTTATTTTATTGTTTATATTTATTTTATTGTTTATTTATTGTTTATTGTTAATGTTTATTTCAAGAGGAACATTTCAAATATATTATATTTATTTTAGTTTATTTTAAGAGGAACATTTCAAATATATTATATTTATTTTATTGTTTATATTTATTTTATTGTTTATTTATTGTTTATTGTTAATGTTTATTTCAAGAGGAACATTTCAAATATATTATATTTATTTTAGTTTATTTTAAGAGGAACATTTCAAATATATTATATTTGAAATGTTCCTCTTGAAATAAACATTTTAAGTTGAGAATTTTGGATTCTGTTTTTATAGGCCCTTGCTGGGGTACACGTTTTTTCGTACACCGTCGCCTTCTTCAGCATTCATAATATTGGCCTGGGGCTCATCCCGTGGTTTGTTACATTAATTTTTGTTTCGTACAATTCCAATTGTATTAATATAAAGTATTGAACAATCAGTAATAAACTAACTTCGCCATCGTTCTAGTCCGACCACGGTCGTAAAGAGGAACAAAGCATTTTTCAACAATTTATTTCGTACCTTGACTCGAGCGCTAATTGACTGATTCGCCGCTAATGGACAGTAATGGCCCCCGTAATTCAACCTAAATGGCCCGAAATGGGGCTCTTGTTTATTTAATAAACGCTTTGCCGTTTGATCGTTTTTACTTAATCGGTTCCATTGAAGGTACAAGAAGGGGTGAGTGGTATTTAGAGCTTCAAGAAGATGCGAGGTGTATTTCTGGTATAAAAACCTCAGCGTGAACCGAATTTCGAATTTGGTAAGTCGTTTTGAGGAGGTCGGGAAGAGAATACGGGTGGTTTTGACTTTTGCTCTATTATTGGGCGCTACAAATAGTATCTTTGATTATAAGGAAATCGGACCAAGATCGGAATATATCGAAATCGTTTGCCAAATGGTTGTAGTACGTAGCTTCCTGGTATCCACCTTCGTTATGATTGTCCTTTCATCACCTCTCGTTTAACCATTTGGATTTATTATTTTAACAATGACCATTCAGAATCGAGCATGAAAACAATTGTATCTCCCTCAAAATTTGACGTTTTACTTGAAATCCAAAAACGCTGCAAATTACTACACAATGGTTTATTATTTTTTATTTTTCTATATTGATCACTCGTCTGCAAAGCCATCAACCATCCAACATGAAGAAAAACATCGATCGCATTTCGGTCAGCTTTAATTTGAATGGAGATTAGGCCTCTTTTGCGATTCACACTCGTGTTTTTGATTTATCGTACGTACAAACTTTAAATTATCATGGTGAGCGAACGATGAGGAATTTCATCGATTTCTGTTTGCATTTTTCCTGAATAGTTAATGGTGTGGGATAGATGAAAATGGGGCTGATTTCGGAAAATAAGTCTCCTGTTATTTTTGGGAGACAGTCAAAATTTTTAATTTCAAAACTGACCGGGAAAACGAACGTCCAGCGGGAACGCTCGCTGATTGGGCTGTTTGGATCGCCGTCTCCTCCCAGTGTTGCCCATTGGGACGACGAAATCGTGTTTTCTAAGAGAAAAGTTATCAAACAAAAACAGAGGAAACCTAATTTTCCCCATCTCGCTTTTTCTATTTTTTTCTTCAGTTTTTCGATTTCGAACTTTACTGTTTCATGAAATTTTGCATCTGGGGACTATGGATTTCTCGATCTCAGCGCTTCAAGCGGCCATAAATGAACTATCCCAGCATGACGTCATTTTCCCGTTTTTTTTTAAACATTCGTGTTTTGTACACTGTTTTATTTATTCGTAAATTAGGAAGTTCGGGATGAAAGTTTGCCTTAGGGGGTGTTTCGAAGTGCTGAATCCGATTTTTGGGTCAAAAATAGGAAATTCCGACATGGTGAAATTCCTCATTTGTCCTAAAGAGCTTTTTTTTGCGATTCACACTCGTGTTTCTGATTTATCGTACGTACAAACATTAAATTCTCGTAGTGAGCGAACGATTTGTCCTACAGAGCTTCGGGTGGTCTCAAAAAATTCTAAAAAATTTATAGAATCCTAAATTGAAGGAAAAACAATACCTTTATATCAAAATTTTTGAGTTAGGGCGTTTTCAAAATTTCAAAATTGATTTTGGAACCCTTAGAAGTGACCTACATCAACCAAAATCTTCGGGGCACAACTAGACTCCAAATGGAGCCTACATACCAAATTTCATCAAAATCGGTCAATGCTAAGTGGCAAAAGTGCCGCGTACGGCAGACGGACGGCCAAATTCTTATTCGATTTTTGGATTCTACGTACTTTGAAACGTAAACCATCAAATTTTGAGAGGGTGTTAGAAAATTTTTTTTGTTGGTCGATTCCAAAGGTTCATTATTGAAAATAATAAACCAAAATGGAATAACATGAAAACATTGTTTTCTCGTCCGTCTTACCCCGTATTATTACCCACTTTGCCCAGTTCCCATGAACCGATTTTGGTAAAATTTGGTAGGTATATTGATTCCATTTGGAGTGTATTTGTGCCTCGAAGCTTTTGGTTATTGTGAGTTATGTCCGAGGAGTACAAAGGGGAAAAAACATTTTCAAACCTCCTAGTTTGAAAACATTTGGTGTACAGGTAATGTTTTTTCAGTCGATGAAATTTTCCAAGATTTTCAAGTACTTTTTGACACCAACCAGAGCTCTGTAGTAGGCCAACAGTACACTTAATGAGGATTAATTATCCTCAGAACTATCCTTGTACTTAATTAATTATTAAGTACGTAATTAATTGATGGCTACTAATAGTCCGGGGGCGGTGGTTTTCGTAGGGGACCATGAACACACCAATCCGCAGAATCCCTGAAAATTTCGTCAAAATCGGATGGAAAATGTACAAGTTATGGCTGTGACTAGGAATTCACATTTGCTCTAGCGCACTGCCTACTATCAGTCCGGGGATGACGATTTTCGTAGGGGACCATCTACACGCCAACTCGCACACAATAAATTATTTATTGTTGATGGGTTCTGGGTCACCCTGTATATTCATAAGTTTAAAAAAATTAATTTAAAGAAATTTAAAAAAATTCCTGTTTTTAATAACGAATTTTTAGCATTATTCTTCAAAAGTTGACCCCCTAGCATTCTTAACCCTAATTGGACCATAATGTCACTAGTTTCACAGAAAACAACTCAGATATTCCACAGGGTTTACCGGAGTAACTAAATTTATATAGCAATTTTAATGGACAATGCTGTTTTTTCGCCCAGCTATTAGGAGCTATTTTGTAAAATATCCGATGAAGAAATTTTTTGGTTTAATCAGGGTCAACTTTTAGACTCCTAATAGCTCACTAAGAATGGGTGAAAAAAACTGCTCTGTTCAATAAAATTTCAATATAATTTCAGTTACTCCGGTGACACCTGGGAACAGCTGTGGAATTCCTGAGTTGTTTTCGGTGACACTAGTGACACCAAATTCAAATTCATAAGGTTTTTAATTGCTGTAATCCACCAAGTGGTAAAACAATCGTCAGATAATAATAAATAACGTTAAACAAATAATAAATTAACGCCAACAATCACCAGATCAGATTAAAAAACTCTTCGATTTTATGTAGTTCCGCCTCAACAAGTGTCTTTTTAATTCTTCTTTCGAACTGCTTCTCAGGTAGTCTCCGAATCGAGTCTGGCAGCGCATTAAAAAAACGGGAGCCGTGCTGGGTAGGATTGTTCCTCAGTGATGACGCCAGATGAACCGTCGGCGATCTGAAGTCATTGCTCTGGCGCGTAGCATGATTATGAAAGTGTGAATATTTTTGCAAGCCGCCCATATTCCGCCGGACATAACATAAGCTACTATACACAAATAGACCGGGCAACGTGAGACGGTGGAGCTCCTTGAAACGGCCTCTACACGTGTCGCTGGACCCCATATTGAAGACGATCCTTACTGCCGCCTTCTGCAATCTGAAAATGGTGGAGCTATGAGGAGAGTTTCCCCAGACAATAACGCAGTAGGACGCTCGAGCCATAAAATAAGCGTAAAACACAGATTTTAGCACAGTAAAAGAAACAGACTGCTTTAGCCGTCGCAGCATATAATTGCAGGATGCCAGTTTTGTCGCTAGTTTCTCTATACGACAGGCCCATGAGAGCCTGGTCCCATGAACCATGGTCCAATTAGGATTAAAAAAGAACCCTGAACTTTTTGTTACTATTTTGGATTGTTCTGGTTGTGTTCCCAGAGTGTCTTACTATATGCTACGCCATTTTGGAAATGAGCGGTTTTGGTTATTGAGAGTTGACGGTCTTGAACTAATTGTGGAACTGAATTCCAGCGATTTGGCGCGAAACGACTCGGGGACGGCTGTGATCCACGTTGTGCCCAACACCGTGTCCGTCGTCGTCAACGATCTTCCAGCTCAGACTGTCGTCAAAATCGTAATGCGGGGAACAGGAGCCAAGTCCAGTAATAAGGCGATCAACACAATGTTCCTGTTCACAGGGAGTGTAACGAACGTTGCCGAAAGGGTTCCTCAAGTGTCGGCCACCGCGACTCGACTTGGACTTTTGAGTAGGTACAGCCACGTCGTAATTTTGATTGAAATATTAGTTTATCATTACATAGTGTTTTTTATTCCTCAAAAGACGTAATATTTCACCATATAACTAGTTGTGTCAGTAAAACAACCTCAGCTGTGCGTAGGGTGAGGTCAGAAATGAAGTCTGCCAAATTGGGTGGGCAGTAAAGCTTCCTAACAAATGTGTTAATGTGTTCACAGAGAATCTATTGGTTCGAAAATTATTGCCCTGGTCCTATCACTAAACCAACTTAAGTCTACCTAAACCCTAAATTGGTGCGAAACATTAAGGGGGCCTCAGTCGATCGTTCCGGGTTAGTATTTCTCTCTACTACTGGCGTTCAAACTTTAAAAATTGTATCTCAATTTGAAAATTTCAAGGATTTTTGAAATTTATTAGTGCATCTGCCTAGGGAATTGAAAAACTAAAAAATTGCCGCTGGAATAATCAATTCGAACAATAATTGTCGTCAAAAAATTGGAAAACCGTTCATTCAGTTAGGTTTTTCCCATTTTTTGCCGACAATTATTGTTCGATTTTGATGATTCCAGTGATAATATTTTAGTTTTTAAATTCCCTAAGCAGATAAACTAATGAATTTCAAAAATCCTCGAAAGTTTCAAATTTAGGTACAACTTTTAAAGTTTGAGCGTCTGTAATTGAAGGAAATACTAACCCCGAATGAGGAACTAACTGCGACCGACTGAGACCCTTGCACTTGGATACGGGACGCCACCATGGTGGCCGGGGGTTGCCCCGCTTATATGTGTGAGAAGAGCCCGCCTACCTTACTTACTGTTGTACTTGGACGCATTCTTGCCTTATAAAAGGATTACGAATAAAGATAGTATTAATATTATTATTATTATTATTATTAACTTCACGATCAGGTTGTTGGTTTCTTACCTTTTGTAAAGACTCCTATCACATCGTGGTCACCAATGTTAAGAGTAGGTATTTTTGAATTTTGACTGAGTATTCAAAATTAAATTCAGTAAAAAATGGCAAACTTAGGGTACTTATTGGAATTCACTCTGATTAGAAAAAAGAGTGAGGCTGAGAGTAAATAACGCTGGCCTGAAACCGATACAATGATGTTGGTTTGGTAGGTAGGATGATACCAAGCCCAAAACTGTTGAACGATCGTTTTGAGAGGTAGTAGGGGGTGAAGTGTACAAGACAGAGTTTTGGACTAGAATGCATTGTGGTTTCACCTCGACAGGGCCTCATGTCCATGGGCGAGACGATGGTTAGCTGGCGCCAAGGTTCTTCCAGAAATTGAGGAATTTTGTACTGATAGGAACTGTGAAATCTTTTATACTGGCAGTCTAGGGAACTCCCTAGGCACTAACCCGCCCTATTCCTGAAACATCCCATTTTCAGTTTTGTATGGTTTTGCTTCGAACAGACTAACTTGAAGTTAAAATTAGACTTGGGCGAAAGCCCTGGAGGGGGGGGGGACTTCCTGAGGGCTTCTCTGTTGGTTTGAGATGGCTCCCCATCAGGCAGCCGTCAAGCAGTGGAGCTCCTGCATCCATTCATCCAAGGAGCTGATGTTTTGGGCTAGAAGATGTTGATGCATGGAAGATGCTGCAGCCCTGGCGCGCACTGGTAGGTCCACAGCTCTTCTGGCTACTCTCAACTTCCTTTGACGGGGAATAACCCTGTGAGTCGTGGAGGCTCTCATTATGTACCATTTCCTACCATTGTTTGAGGTCCTACTGGACCTCTCAGATGCAGTATAATATCGAAAAGTCATAAATTTAAGTAACTAAGAACACCTGAGATGTGTGATGGGGTGGCAGTATCTACCCACTCAAACTGGTTGTACTAACCAAGTAAAATACTTCAAGAAAACCAAAGCTCATCCTATCTAACGTACATTATGGTAAAGAAACATGATTCTCACTGCGTTGTTAACTGGACTTTTAGCATGGAACATGCTTTAGCCATGACCTAACTGGCAAAAAGTGTTACATTTTTTGGGAACGGTTACCAGGAACGGTAACCAGGAACGGTATCGAGTCACGATATTTTGCTTGGTCGTTGATACTAAGGATCGTGTAACGTGGTGCAACCAACGGGATAGGGTTGTTTCAAATAATGTTGTAGTCTCAATGCAACTATAAAATACCTTCCTATCTGAAGACTGATTTTTTAAAAGCCTACCGAAATAGCAAATTTGATTTGATCGCATTCTTCCAAATAAAAAAATTAAATTAAACAGAATAAGAAAGCGCGGCTAAAGCATGTTCCATGTTTCCAGAATTTTAGCCGCAGGCTCTAAGCGAAAAGCATCCGGGGGTCCAAGGTGCTTGCCCCCTCGCAAGGCCCGAAGCGACGAGTTTTAATTTGTTATTGAGATAAACCAAACTGTACGATATTGTGATCTAATAGTTGACAATTTTTTTTCTTCCGATCGCTTACTGAGCATTCCCAGCAACCTTCACTGCATTTCCCAACTGGATGAATTAAAAGTTTACGTACAAAATGTTGCGTAATAGGATATTATTTAATTAAGATATTGATCGACATTTTAACGAAACCATTATATGAATGATCACTTCACGTTTTCTCTTACATAATTTGTTTAAATTACAGATAATGTGCAAAGAAGACCAACAGTTACCTGCTATGTGAAAAATAAACCGCCTTTTCAAGGATTTCCGTGCCACGATTCCAATGTCTGTATCCCGCTCCACTGGGAATGCGACGGAGAGGAGGATTGCGACGGTAACAATTACAATAAAAATAGCACCTCCTATTAGATCATCTTATCCTGTTATAACCGTAGACTTGGTGTTGTGTTCTGCGTGTATTCGAGTTAGGGCGATGGTCCTTCTCGATGCGCTGAATTGTAAACTAGCCTGAACCCTACTCAACAGAGAGATTGATCTCATTGATCAGATAAGTGCTTGAAATATCTATCCGCAAACCTCGGCGTCTGGACCCAGACCTACCGGCGGGAAGCAGAGCATTTACCTAATGAAAGCTAGTGTTCTGAATTCCCTAAGGCACTTAGGAGTGGACCTTAGGGAACTTGGTGTTCGATTCTCTGAATGAGGCCTGTCGTTTTGGAGACCGAATTTTGAGGTTTAAGGTAATCTGAGCAAGAGGGACAGATCGTGGTTATCTGAGGCATATTGAAGCAAGATTTGACTAAGAAAATCCCATGTAACTGATACACATTTAGGTCTGAGAAATTACCTAGGAATAATACAACATTTTAAAGTTCGATTCCAGGCCGTGACATCAACAATTGTTTCTAATTTAACCCCTGGTGTGTATAAAGTGTCTTGCAGACACGAGAGAAATTTCAATAAAGTAGGTATGTTGACAGTGAGCATCTAGAATATCCCATGCTCTCAGTACCTGTCCCCCCATTATTGAATTCAGCACCTCGAAAAACCACAGAAACAAAACAGTGTAGAAAATATGAACGTTTAATCAAGCCAATCATCGAGCGTTCCCGCTTCATGTTGAAGAGGTCCGTTTTCCGTTTATTTTTTGAAACCATAAATATTGACTGTCTCCCAAAAATAACAGGGGACTTATTTTCCAAAATCAACTTGATTTTCATCTATCCCACACCATTAACTATTCAGGAAAAATGCAAAAAGAATTCGGTGAAATTCCTCATTATTGAACTTTTGAATTTGAGAACTTTGAGTTTTAGAAGTCTTAAGGACTTTGTCACTTTTATGAATATTATTGAATAGTTTCAATGCTTGACTTGACTGCAGGTGGTTACGATGAAAATGGCTGCCAAGGAGGGCTCAGCGCCTACACCCGCCAGTACATAAACAGACCGAATTCCTTCCAGCAGACCGGGAGGTGCAAAAGAGGAGAATTCGAGTGTCTCAGTCGAGGAGTGAACGTCTGCCTTCCGACAAACTGGCTCTGCGACGGCAGACGCGACTGTACTAATGGGTAAATACGGAATACCAACCAAACCATAAAATAGGACGTAAGTAACATCCAAACCGATTCATCATGCGAAGGCCCTGTTTGGAGGTTTGCCCAGCATCCTCCGTCTCCAGACTTGTATATTTAAGTAAATTGGTGCCAAATAAACATATCTATATATTTCACTGAAGATTAGTAATCAGACGATGCTTGGGTTGAGTAACGTTTTACCGGAGCCTCCATGTTTTCATCCATCTGTGGAACTAAACTATGAAGCGCACACAGACGGCGCTGAGCGCCTTTTTTAGACTGTTGAATTTGAATAACTGAGATCCTCCCTGATCAGCTGGGTGAGCTAGATTTGCTTCTGGTGGCCCCAAGAAGCTGAAATTTCACAAAGAACTGCTTATTTAAGACCACTAAATCTGAATAACAAACTGAGTTCCTCTCTGATGACTTGGGTGAGCTATATTTGCTCATGTTCGCCCTAAGAAGCTGAAATTTCACAAAGAACTTATTTAAGATATTCTCCCTGATCAGCTGGGCGAGCTACATTTGCTTCTGGTGTCTCCAAGAAGTTGAAATGTCACATGGAATTTAAAAAACACCATCAAACCAAAGAAATTTGATCCACCATAACCAGCATACCAACTGGTTTAAATTGACTTAATGCTTATCCAATGGGACGTCCCCTGGAATGCATGCATTACTAAACAATATGTTTTTAAAAGAGAGGATAGGTGATTTGGTTGCTCTGCAACGTGTTGTATTTATAAATTTGATACCGCCTGATAATTCTAAAAGTATGATGTGTGTCTAGTTTATTATCGACCATTGAATCCCATTTTTAGGACGTCCCACAGTAAGACTTGGGCGTCCTTATGCGATCGATCTGGGGTGAAGTTGGACAACACTCAACAGAAAAAAAAAATAACCACACAGTAATCCGTTTTAGACCATTCTGAATCCAAATCCGCGAAAAAAACCATAGGTGTATGTCTGTGTGTGTGTGTGTGTGTATGTGTGTATGTGTGTATGTGTGTATGTGTGGTATCGTACATGGCGCTTCCTGGTCATTTGCTGCGTATAGCCACCGCATACCTGGTCATTGAGGTGCATTGTGGTCCTTTTTCCAATGACCAGTTGTGTAGGTCAACTTTAGCGGCCCCCAAAAAATCGAAAACGACCCAGAATTTTTTTTTAAATAATTTTATCTCCTTCTACAATCATTAGAGAACATGTTTCAAAAAGAAAAAACCAACATAATTACCGCAAACTATTTAATTTAATTAGAAAACCAAACCAAACCAAATGACCAGTTGTGATAGTGAAATACTGCATTCAGTTTGTGTGTCATACGCGTACTGGCGCGTTACAACTGGTCAGTCAGTCACTTCCCCCTCTATTTTTCCAAAGCTCGTTGTGTGCTGCTCGACGTTAATTTTTCGAACTAATCAATTCTCTCATTCTGGCCTGTTTTTGGAGGGCTTAGGGAGTTTTCTATCTCCTTAACCTGCGAGAGGTGATCACCCTTAAACGAGGGTTGGAGGTGATACCTGAGTGCTGTGGTCAAGTCACGTTTTCTCGTACAATTTTTGCTATAACTCCGTTATTATTCGTCCTATCGACCTACGACTTCGTATGTATACTCTCAGATTGTTGAATGACAAAATATATGAGTGGGGGTATATTAAAAAATGTTTAATAAAATATATAAAAATTGTTTTATGTCCCAGGCCCTGTTTTTTTGTACATTTTCCATTATAACTCTGCTATTATTCGTCCTACCGACCTGAAATCCCGTATGTTTACTCTCAGATAGTTTACTAACAAAATGTTGGGGGGGGGGGGGGGGTTATATCAAAACGCTGCAAATCATTGCTCAAAGGTTTATTATTTTCTGTATAGATCATCCTTCTGTATAGATCACTGGTTCTCCATCAATAGCACCTACCACCATCTGTATTCTCCCTTGACCTTCCCTCTCAAATTTCAGCTCCTGCGTTCAATAGGATTGAAAATGGCTTTGGAGCTCACTCAGCTGATCAGTGATGTGAGGAGTGAAGAAGATCTCCTCGAATGCTGGAGACGCCTGGAAGAGCACCTCCATTCAATAGGATTGAAAATGGCTTTGGAGCTCACTCAGCTGATCAGTGAAGTGAGGAGTGAAGAAGATATCCTCGAATGCTGGAGACGCCTGGAAGAGCACTTCCATTCAATAGCATTGAAAATGGCTTTGGAGCTCACTCAGCTGATCAGTGATCTGATCAGTGAGCAATGATTTGCAGCGTTTTTTACCTACAAACATTGTTTTACCTACCAACTTTTTTTTACCTACCAACTATTGGTAGGTACTACCTACCACACTAAATATAATGGCTTCACACCTTCACAATCAAGTTTATTAGAAAGAACTAAACGCTTCACACTCGATTCGAAAAATAGAAAGCTTGATATGGAAATTTGATTACTGGTTACGCAGAAGGCAAAACTGTATACAAATCGAAGAAATGAACAGCGATCGCATTTTAGTCAGATAAAATTTGAACGGCGATTAGACCTCTTTTGCGATTCACACACATGATTCTGTTTTATCGAAGGAAAACCTTCAAGTACTCGTAGGGACCGAACGGTTTGTCCTACAGAGCTCCGGGTGGTCTCAAAAATTTTTAAAAATTCTATACTATTTAAAATTGGTGAAAAAACGATACCTTTATTTCGAGAGATTTCGAGCTAGGGCACTCTAGAAAACTTCAACGCTTAATTTTCACCCCTTATAAGTGACCTACATCAACCAAAAGCTTCGCGGCACAACTAGACCCCAAATGGAGCACATGCAATAAAGCAACCTAACAAGTGAACTTAGCAACTTTACTTTACTTTGTACGCGGCACTTCCCTTAGTTACCATGGACTAATTTTGATGAAATTTATTATATGGGCTCGATTTGTGCCCCGAAGCTTCTGGTTGATGTCAGTCATTTCTAAGGGGTGAAAATTAAGGGTTGAAATTCCCAAAAGTGCTCCCTATTTCTTCTCATTGAGTGTGAAGCGTTTATTTCTTCGAAATAAACTTGATTGTGAAGGGAAAATATGGTTCGTAGGTAGTGACAATGACAAAGCTGTGTGTTTAGTAGGCGATTGATCTACTCAGAAAAATAATAAACTTTGTGTAACTTGTGCAGCGTTTTTCTTCTCAATGGAATCGACATTTTGACGGGAGGATTCGGGGGTATCCCATCTGCCGCCACTATCCAACCCCGAATCCTTCCGTCAAAACGTTGAATTTGTTGAAAAAATTATCGTTTTTCCGTGTTCAAACAAAAAAAGTTCCATCGTAAAACTTTTTTTATTATGCGATTATGCGCTTTTTGATTATTTGATTTTCGATTGTGTTATTAGGTATATGGTTTTTTGATTTTTCGATTATGCTGAAATTCTGGCTCAGTTTTCAGGCTTATCGGCAATAGTTCATGATCTCTAATTATTAGGACATTATGGGCATTGAAAAACGGTAAGTTTACGAAAAGTTACAAAGTTCAGTTTTTAGTTTGCTTCATTCCCCATTACATTCAACTGGAAAAATTGTATTTTTTGAGCATTAAGGAGATAGAAAATTTTACGATACTTCCAATGGTCTCTGGACATTTGAGATTACTCGAGAAATGAGAAAGCTACATAATTTTCCTGTAAAGGACATCTCTCGTCTGCAGAGATCACACCTTTGCGCCCTTGTCACTGTTTTTAGAAAAAATAGTTTAACCTATCAACCGTAGGTACTTACTACCTACCTACCTTCACAATCAAGTTTATTTACAAATTAAGAGCTTCACACTCGATTCAAAAAACAGGGAGCTTCACATGGGAAATTTGATTACTGGTTGCTAAGGAACCAAAACTATGCAGGGTGTTTCATAAGTAACGGACCACCCTTTCTATCTCCGTTGTCTTGAGGGGTAGAAAAAACTTCAAGCGGTAACTCCCCTTAAATTAAAATTTTAATAATTTTTAACAAATTTTTTTGAGAAATTTTTGAGAAATTCAACTATCACACTTTCACGCATTCTACGCAAAATTTCATGAATTTTTGACCCCTCAACCGATTTTTTTGGTTGCACACAACCCGTCCAGAGATTAAGGTACGAGTAAAACAATTGAGATTAAGGTAGACCCCAAGTGTGACACATGTTTTTTCATTATTTTTCGACGCTGAATCATTTGATATCCATTTTTGCATTTAACTGGAATTTTTCGAAACGGTGGTGGAAATTCGGTAGTTTTTAATAGAAAAATGCTGTTTTTCTTTTTCCTTTTTTTCCTTCTTTTAAATTAGTTCGGGTGGCTAACTCTACTCCACTCTAGCCACCCGAACTAATTAAAATTGCGTCGTAACTCATAAGGATGGAAGAAGAGCGATTTTCTATTACAAACCACCTAAACACCTCCACCGTTTCAAAAAATTCCAGTTAAATCCAAAAATGGAAACTACCATGTGATTTAGCGTTGAACATTGATAAAAATGCATGTGTTGTAATGTGCCAATAATTTACAACCACGCCCCTCAGGCAATTCAATTATCAACAAGAATAATTCACACTTCCATAACTCCATCGAAGCAACACAGAGACCGATGTCCGCCACAGCCAACGAGGACAGCGAGCGCGCCACCGTCGCGGCTTTCTCCAGCCAGCGGCCAAGATGGCCGAGGGGATATAAGGGCCTGCCCCCTCCCTCGCGCCTTCAGTCTTCACAAGTAACGCGTCTCGTCAAGTGGTAAAGTACGAACCTAACCCTTGTGGACTCATCCCCTCTAATTGTAACGTGGAGTGAACGAACTGAGAATTAGTGTGTGTTTTCGAACAACAATAGTCTTCACTTCAACCCGCCAGTCTTCTTTCCCGAGATCCGTTCAGCCAAGGCCCGGACTCCGGAAAGTTGCCGCCTTCTCCAGTACGCCGACAAGATCGTACCGAACCCGGACGATTCCCGAACCGAGGCAGAACTGCCCCGTTCCAGGCTCCCCCAACCGCAAGCCTTCAGAAGGAGAGGCCCTGGAAAACTCATCCTGCTACGGAGATCTCAAGAGGTCCAAGCTCGGCTAAAGGGTGAGCCCATTCCCTCAACCAACCATCTGTAAGCGCTTACAAAACTTTCACAAAATCTGGCACAATCCCCCTTATCTTTAATCCCGCCATATAACGAGAATTTGAATTGGAAAGAATATTGAATAATACCTTGTAAAACTACCCTTGTAAAATTGTATAAAGCTAAAATTGTTTAAGTCAAGATATTCTAAGTCAACGATTTAGGATTATTAGAGTCATCTCATACCTATATCTTATTCGGTATATTTTAGTCTGTTCCTACGAAGCAATATAACACTACAATATATTTTGACAAAGTACTTAATTTTGGCTCCTTCTGAGCGTGTAACAAAAATTCCGCTTCTCGGTAATAACTTTATATTTTTCACTAATAAAAACCCTACGTGTTTAACCATTGTTGCTTATTTCAGCTTTCTACCCTTTTCAACTCTACAAAAGGTTCAGGTAACTCGCAATTAGGATTTTGGTATTTCCCAGGGTCATTTACCGACCCAGGGTGGTGGCAGCGACCACCTAGGAATTTCAACCAGGTTCGATCAACGACCTCAAGAACCTTCAGTTCGAGGCCCTTTTCTACCTGCAGTAATCCCTAGGTCAATACACAGCTTAACTTAACTTATAACTAGGAACTTAAATAGGAATAGGAGGAATAAAACTCAAATACCTTCAATAATAGTAAATTCATTTATTTAGTACAACTTAACTTCGTTCTGAACTTAACAGTAAATTCATTAACCAGTACTTACCGCTCTTACCTGCCTTCAGCAGCCTCCTTCATCTTACCTATTTAACGTTGTTATAGAACTAAAAATAAAATAAACAAAATAGATTAAACCAAAAATCCTATTATCACAATTGGTGAACAGCTGTGGGATCGACGAAAATTGCGATTTTCAGAACCCAAGAACTAGCGAGTGCCAGCCTTAGAGTTCGAAAAGCGGCCAGATTCCTGAAATTTGGAACGTTTTAAAAATAAAATAGTAATAATTTTGCATCATTTTATATTGTACAACAAAAGATTCAGCCGGAGAGTGAGAGGAGCGCAGAGCGAATTTAATTCAGTACGCAATTCGTACTTTATATTGTGCATTCTAACATATTTTTGTCACTCCACACTCCGCCGAACCCCGTTCGTACCGATTTCCGTTCGCATCAGTAACGCAGTTCGAACCACTTTCGAACTATACCAACCATTTTCGGACCAAGTCACAGCCCGACACTATTTAGAACCAAAAAGGGTACTCCGTTCGAACCGTTGTACAGTTCGAACCGAGACAACAACCAGACCAGACAGTAGCAAATTCGGATCGAACCGAAATTCGAACCGAACTACTGTCCTACCGATACATTGGTTAACCAGAGTCCCTTGTTCGGAACGATTAGCGATTCGCACCGATTCGCAATTCGAACCGACCAAACTAAATTCGACATTTGGAACGAATCGCTTCACGGTTCGTATCGACTCTAGATTCGGAATCAGTCATAAATTGTGACCTTGTTCCCATAAATAAATTGTGAGAAAGTCCCCTGGGGTAAAGTTTTGGATCAAAATCTGCCTATCCCTCTCGACTGTCGAATTCGGCGTTGCGGGAAAAGTGAAGTGATTATTTTTGATATTGCCCGGGCCATTTTTCTTGTTCGTTTTTTTTGTGTGACTAATACCCCAATACCATGGAACCGTGGAAGAAAACAGCAGAAACCACGACGGAGCTTGCCGACGCCATGACTGAGGCGATGAACCGCATGGGAGAGTTTTTCCGAAACGCTCAACCCCCGGTTCAGGGAGGACAAGCACCGCAACCCAGAGACCTTCCCCGATCATTATTTTTGGAGATAGAGCCTTGGAACCCCGATGAACCAGACTCCATATCCGCCGCTTCGTTCTTCGCAGAAGTGGAGCAGGCCACTCACGATTTGGATCAAGAGCAGCGACTCAGGTTCATTCGCACTCGACTAAGGGGAGGAGCCAAGCGATTCCTACAAGAAGACTTGGGAGCGAACCCCTACGACAACCTTCGAGAGGCCATCCTTCAATGGTATGAAAGTGAAGATCCGGAAAAGGCAATGATACGTCTGTGGACGACAAAAAGACAACCGGAGGAAAGCATAAGACGATTCGCTGAGAAATTAATAGCCACCGCGAAAACGGCCGTTCGAAGCGAGGTCGACCTGACTGCCGCACAACGTAAGGAGTGGGTGAAAACGAAGACCCTCCGAGCCTTCGTCAGAGGGATCAACAAAGAGATCAGTCCCTTTCTGCAAAGTAATCTCCCCGACACGTTGGAGGAAGCGGTGAAACGCGCAGAGGACCTGGAGGATTCGACTCAGAGCGAACCGCCCGCCGATTTCAAATGGGACATCGCTGGCGTTCTCAATAAGGATTCGTTGAAATGTTACACCTGCGGTGGAGCCGGACACTTTTCTGGAAGATGCCCTCAAAAGTCGAGCACTCAAGGACAAAACCGAAATCAGACACCACCATCATCACCTGCCGGGCAGAACAGATCGCCTTGGAAGCAACCTTCTCCGAGCCCCCGATACCCGTGCTTATACTGTGGGGATTACAGCCATTTCCCGGTCAGCTGTCCACACGGCATTCAAAGCGCCATTTTCTGCGACTTTTGTGGAGCAAGGGAACATTTGGAAAATGAATGTTTCCGAAAGAAGAAAATGTTGCCAGTGTCACAGCCCCGAGGAGGTGTTGCGGGACCCGCAGCAGTGGTAACGATCCAGCCGGCCGAAGAAGTACCGGAGGAAGAGATACGTGGAGACGAGTTGGTGGCCTTCCAAGCTACAGTAAATTGTGTAACGCGCCCGATGATCCGAATGAAGATCGGATTAGGAAAATATAATCGTGATGTGATACTAGACACCGGTGCCTCTGTTTCCGCCTTGTCACACCCCGTACCAGGAATTCCAGTGAAATCGACAACCACCGAGCTCTGGGGAGCCGACGGTCAACGATTACCACTGCTTGGCACTCAGGAAGTACCAGTACGGATCGGGGACAAAAGGATCTCGCACCGATTCTATGTGTTCGGGAGAGCCAACTCACACCTGGACTTGATGGGGCTGGATCTGTTGAGAAAACTTCCTATCACCGTGAGGATGGACACCGGACTCGCCACGATGACCGACGCCAAAACGGGAGAACGAGTGGTCGTAGGTGCAATGGTGACGAACGAAGAGTTGCTGACACAACCGAGACCTCAGATGGGAGAAGTTCAAAAGAATGAATCTTCTCAGTCGGCCGCTCCAGCTACTCCGCCGACGAAACGACGACCTTCACCAAGCCCGGAGTCCCAGAGGAACGACGCACAAGTGTCGGGCGTTAAGAAGAGCCGACCGAACCTCGAGGGGGAACCAGCTTTGAAAACCCAAATCCTCAACAGGTTGCAGAACCTGGAAGAACACGTTACGAGGATCTGGCACGAACAGTCTTTCCCCGACGATATTGAAGCTTACCGTCAACCACAGCCGGACCAGCTCTCTGGAAGCGGCCAAGATCACACCGAGGAGCGTTCCTTGCGAACCGCTCAAACCATCCATGACTTAGAAAACCGGGATTGCCGCGAAGAGGTGTTGTTGGAAACCGGGATGGAGGAAGCGAGACCAGCGGTCCATGCACCCCACCCCGCAGATACCCCACAGCCAGTCCGATCGCAGCGGAACCAACTGACCAACGACGTCCGACGACCCGGGAAGGATGGTCCCTCAGAAAAGGGTTTGTGCTCTCAAAAACCTTGGGAAGAAAAATGCTGTGCGGACGCACCGCACGAAAGTCGAAATGAAGTCGGACGACCAAACACGTACCACCGTAGTCGAATGAAACCGTTCGTGGAACGAGTCCCGGACGAGGCCGTCACACGGGAGGAGCCGCACACGCGCGAGGCCCCCGTACCAGTCCCCCGTACCGCGACACCGCCCCCGAACGCTGATCCATGGTCCGACACAGAGGACGAAGAAGAGGTCGAACTGTGTGATCGAAACGATGCGACTCTGGAACCCGAACCTCAGCCTCCAGCGCATACACCGTCCCAACCAGGGATGAACCCAGGACGAACTCCGACCGGTGCCGAACCTGATGGTAGAACGTCCCCGTACGGCCTGCGACCCCGAAAGCTGATAAATTACAAAAAGCTACATACCGGAAAGATCGCGACCCTGGAGATCACCCTGAAGGAGACTGCTGTGTGAAGCTGAGATCTACCACGGAACGGTCACCTGAAAAATTTAAAATTTTTAAAATATTAGGGAACAAAATAAGATATAGTGAAAAAAAAAAAAAAAAAAAAAAAAAAAAAAAAAAATTTAAACACGTATAGTTATACTTACCTGTAGAATGTCATACATAATAAAACAAATTAAAATTTTACTTACCTTTTTCATCCTTCATTCATCCCGATGCCCGAGTCCGGTGGTCGACGAGGAGGTCGAGGCAACGATCCATTCCCTGAACACACAATGGGGGGAGGCAAGCGTCGAATCCTTGAACAACTAGGACAAATAGGCAACGGTCGCGAGCGCGTGCGGGTAGGCGGAGAGGTGGAGTGGACGGATGTGAGATCCAGGGCAGAGGTGTAAGAGCGGCTGGTTCTTTTGTTTCAGATATGGCGTTCCCAAGACCCAGAATAGAGCCAGTCCCCGAAATCAATGTAGGAAGCCCCGGATGGATCCAGCGGACCATAGGATGCCTAGCCCAGTTACAAACTTGGGCGGTAGAATTTGCCGACATGCCCGATCAGCGTAAAGAAATAATGACATGCATTGCCGGGCTATCCAAGAACCTCAGCACGGCCGTCACCACTGACGCGGCCAACATATCTTCACCAGGGACACCAAACCCTGTCGAAGAATTAAGATGTGAGTTGCGAGGCCTAGAACAGCGGGTGATGGCCATACAAAGCAGCCAGGAGATGGACCAAACCAACACATCGATGGAGAACGCGTGGGAATCCGCGACCGGGGAAAATCAATCATCAACCCCCAGAAGGCGCGAGCGTTCGGCTTCGCCATCGTCATCCTCATCGGAGTCTGAGGAGGAGGCCGCCTCAAAGCGAAAGTCCAGCGGCAAAGCGAAACGTCCCGCAGCCAAACGCGCGGAAGTTGACGAGCCATCGCCGGCGTTCTCGCCGATCACCCCAGCTCGGACCGAGGAGCCTGCCGAAGCAAGTACGTCTGGTGTTGCTCCCTGCCCGGTGTGCGACCGAACCCCCAAGGAGTTCTTGAAGTTCCGTTGCTCCAGCTGCAAAAGTTTTTGGAACAGGCTGGTGGCCTCCTGCAACAAATATGAGCCAGAACATCCGTCGTTCCCTCAGCCCTGCCTCCGACCCGAGCACGAGGAGACTCGCCCACCGAAATGTTCCGGCTGCCGACGCTGGCGATACGAAACCGCCCTGTTGAAAATCGCACCTGCCACCAAGTTGACCATTCCTTCCGTCACCCAGACCAAGTAGCCGATGAGGGCATCGGCCAAGAGAGAAGAGGGGGATGTAATGTGCCAATAATTTACAACCACGCCCCTCAGGCAATTCAATTATCAACAAGAATAATTCACACTTCCATAACTCCATCGAAGCAACACAGAGACCGATGTCCGCCACAGCCAACGAGGACAGCGAGCGCGCCACCGTCGCGGCTTTCTCCAGCCAGCGGCCAAGATGGCCGAGGGGATATAAGGGCCTGCCCCCTCCCTCGCGCCTTCAGTCTTCACAAGTAACGCGTCTCGTCAAGTGGTAAAGTACGAACCTAACCCTTGTGGACTCATCCCCTCTAATTGTAACGTGGAGTGAACGAACTGAGAATTAGTGTGTGTTTTCGAACAACAATAGTCTTCACTTCAACCCGCCAGTCTTCTTTCCCGAGATCCGTTCAGCCAAGGCCCGGACTCCGGAAAGTTGCCGCCTTCTCCAGTACGCCGACAAGATCGTACCGAACCCGGACGATTCCCGAACCGAGGCAGAACTGCCCCGTTCCAGGCTCCCCCAACCGCAAGCCTTCAGAAGGAGAGGCCCTGGAAAACTCATCCTGCTACGGAGATCTCAAGAGGTCCAAGCTCGGCTAAAGGGTGAGCCCATTCCCTCAACCAACCATCTGTAAGCGCTTACAAAACTTTCACAAAATCTGGCACAATCCCCCTTATCTTTAATCCCGCCATATAACGAGAATTTGAATTGGAAAGAATATTGAATAATACCTTGTAAAACTACCCTTGTAAAATTGTATAAAGCTAAAATTGTTTAAGTCAAGATATTCTAAGTCAACGATTTAGGATTATTAGAGTCATCTCATACCTATATCTTATTCGGTATATTTTAGTCTGTTCCTACGAAGCAATATAACACTACAATATATTTTGACAAAGTACTTAATTTTGGCTCCTTCTGAGCGTGTAACAAAAATTCCGCTTCTCGGTAATAACTTTATATTTTTCACTAATAAAAACCCTACGTGTTTAACCATTGTTGCTTATTTCAGCTTTCTACCCTTTTCAACTCTACAAAAGGTTCAGGTAACTCGCAATTAGGATTTTGGTATTTCCCAGGGTCATTTACCGACCCAGGGTGGTGGCAGCGACCACCTAGGAATTTCAACCAGGTTCGATCAACGACCTCAAGAACCTTCAGTTCGAGGCCCTTTTCTACCTGCAGTAATCCCTAGGTCAATACACAGCTTAACTTAACTTATAACTAGGAACTTAAATAGGAATAGGAGGAATAAAACTCAAATACCTTCAATAATAGTAAATTCATTTATTTAGTACAACTTAACTTCGTTCTGAACTTAACAGTAAATTCATTAACCAGTACTTACCGCTCTTACCTGCCTTCAGCAGCCTCCTTCATCTTACCTATTTAACGTTGTTATAGAACTAAAAATAAAATAAACAAAATAGATTAAACCAAAAATCCTATTATCACAGTGTCACACTTGGGGTCTACCTCCATCTTTTGGCACAATCCAGGGGTTGCGAATGTTTGCGCGCTCATTGGACGGGTTGTTCGCAACCAAAAAACGTCTGCCAAGTGGGTGTGGCACATAGCTTCCTCGTATCCATAACCCGATTATATAGATGATCCGATGCATAGTAGTTAATCTCAAAACACCAATCTCTATGTACCTTTCACTACCCCCATAGGGGACCATCTACACGCTACTCTGGATAATCCTAGAAAATTTCATCAAATTCGGATGAAAAATGTAAGTGAGTCACTACTCAAAAAATCCAAAAATATCTATGCACGGCTGGGAATCGTACCCGAGACCTCTCACTTGTCAAAATGTCTCGTTGTACATGTGCTACGGGCACCAGACAGTGGACAGAGTAGAATTTGAGGGTGTGACGTACGCACGGCTGTTACACGGATTTTACGTTCGCGCATGCGCATCGGCTACTATAAGTCCGGGGGTGATTATTTTCATAGGGGACCATTTACAATCTGATCCGCATAATCCCTGAGAATTTCATTGAAATCGGATGGAAAATGTAGAAGTTATGGCCGTTTCAAGGAAATTCACGTTTGCGCATGCGCAGTCGCTTCTATCAGTCCGGGGATGATGATTTTCATGAGGGACCATTTAAATACTAATCTGTAACATCTCTAAAATTTTAATTGAAATCGGATGGAAAATGTAGAAGTTATGGCCGTTACAAGGAATTCACGTTTGCGCATGCGCAGTCGCTTCTATCAGTCCGGGGATGATGATTTTCATAGGGGACCGTCTACACACCAGCCCGCACAATCCCTGAAAATTTCATCGAAATCGGACAATAACTTCGTATAGTTATGCGCGTTACAAGGAAATCATGACAGACGGACAGACACACAGACACGGAACCAAAATTGTTCAAAAAGGTCTAAAACGCAAAAGACGAGTGAAAATTTTGATTTTGGAGAACTTTTTTTTTCATCCTTGAAAAGTGAAAACAAAGCTTCCGCTACCTTGGTAGACTCGGAAGCAAAAGTCTGCCAAGTGGGTGTGGCACATAGCTTCCTCGTATCCATAACCCGATTATATAGTTGATCCGATGCATAGTAGTTAGGTAATCTGAAAACACCAATCTGTAAGTACCTTTCACTACCCTCATAGGGTACCATCTACACGCTAATCTGGACAATCCTAGAAAATTTCATCAAATTCGGACGAAAAATGTAAGTGCGGTAGTGATTGGAATCAAAAAATTTCATTGCAATACTGGGAATCGAACCTGGAATTCCTGAATGTGAGACTTGTACTTTGCTTACTGATCTACAGAGGGGTTTATTGAATGGCTTTGAGATCCTCACCTCAGACGCAACTGTTACGGCTGTTACAAGGATTTCACGATTGCGCATGCGCAGAGGCTACTGTAAATTTTAAGGCCTTGATTTTCATTGGGGACCATCTACAACCTAATCCGCGTAATCCCTGAAAATGTCATCGAAATCGGGTAGAAATTATGGAAATTATGGCAGTTACAAGCAATTCACGTTCCGCATGCGCATCGGCTACTATCAGTCCGGGGGTGATGATTTTCATAGGGGACCATCTAAACACTAATCTGTAACATCCCTGAAAATTTCATTGAAATCGGATGGAAAATTTGGAAGTTACGGCCGTTAAAGAAAATTAACGTTTGCGCATGCGCAGTGACTACTATCAGTCCGAAGGTGATGATTTTCATAGGGAACCATCTAATCACTAATCTGTAACATCCCTGAAAATTTCATTGAAATCGGATGTAAAATGTGGAAGTTATGGCTGTTACAAGGAATTCACGTTTGCGCATGCGCAGTCGCTTCTATCAGTCCGAGGATGATGATTTTTATAGGGGACTGTCTACACACCAACCCGCACAATCCCTGAGAATTTCATCGAAATCGGACAATAACTTCGTATAGTTATGCGCGTTACAAGGAATTCATGACAGACAAACAGACAGACACGGAACCAAAATTGTTCAGAAAGGTCTAAAACGCAAAACGCGAGTGAAAATTTTGATTTCGGAGAACTTTTTTTTTCGTCCTTGAAAAGTGAAAACAAAGCTTCCGCTACCTTGGTAGACTCAGAAGCAATACCAGGGGGTATTTATTGATAAGTTTTTCAATAAAAAAAGAAAAGTAGAATAGGTAGTATACATTCCACTTCATTGGCAGATGGGAAATTTGAATTTTATGTGGAGGATTTGGTACTAGCATACCTATCATACTATATGTTAGGGTGGGGGTAAAAAATGAAATTCTACCAAAATGTGAATCTCCTGATCACCCTGTTTCCAAAAAGTACCTACACGATTTTTTATGTCGAGGATTTGGTACTAGCATACCTAACATACTGTATGTTAGGGTGGGGGTAAAAAATGTAATTCTACCAAAATGTGAATGCCCTGATCACCGTTTCCAAAAAGTACCAACACGATTTTTTATGTGGAGGATTAGGTACTAGCATACCTAACATACTGTATGTTAGGGTGGGGGTAAAAAATGTCATTCTACCAAAATGTGAATCTTCTGATCACCCTGTTTCCAAAAAGTACCTACACGATTTTTTATGTGGAGGATTTGGTACTAGCATGCCTAACATACTGTATGTTAGCGTGGGGGTAAAAAATGTAATTCTACCAAAATGTGAATCTCCTGATCACCCTGTTTCCAAAAAGTACCTACACGATTTTTTATGAGGAGGATTTGGTACTAGCATACCTAACATACTGTATGTTAGGGTGGGGGTAAAAAATGTAATTCTACCAAAATGTGAATGCCCTGATCACCGTTTCCAAAAAGTACCAACACGATTTTTTATGTGGAGGATTAGGTACTAGCATACCTAACATACTGTATGTTAGGGTGGGGGTAAAAAATGTCATTCTACCAAAATGTGAATCTTCTGATCACCCTGTTTCCAAAAAGTACCTACACGATTTTTTATGTGGAGGATTTGGTACTAGCATGCCTAACATACTGTATGTTAGGGTGGGGGTAAAAAATGTAATTCTACCAAAATGTGAATCCCCTGATCACCCTGTTTCCAAAAAGTACCTACACGATTTTTTATGAGGAGGATTTGGATCTAACATACCTACCTAACATACTGTATGTTAGGGTAGTGGTAAAAAATGTCATTCTACCAAAATGTGAATCTCCTGATCACCCTGTTTCCAAAAAGTACCTACCTACACAATGTTTTATGTGGAGGATTTGGATCTAACATACCTAACATACTGTATGTTAGGGTAGTGGTAAAAAATGTAATTCTACCAAAATGTGAATCTCCTGATCACCCTGTTTCCAAAAAGTTCCTACACGGTTTTTATGAGGAGGATTTGGATCTAACATACCTACCTAACATACTGTATGTTAGGGTAGTGGCAAAAAAATGTAATTCTACCAAAATGTGAATCTCCTGATCACCCTGTTTCCAAAAAGTACCTACACGATTTTTTATGTCGAGGATTTGGTACTAGCATACCTAACATACTGTATGTTAGGGTGGGGGTAAAAATTTTAATTCAACCAAAATGTGAATCTCCTGATCACCCTGTTTCCAAAAAGTACCTACACGATTTTTTATGTCGAGGATTTGGATCTAACATACCTACCTAACATACTGTATGTTAGGGTATTGGTAAAAAATGTAATTCTACCAAAATGTGAATCTCCTGATCACCCTGTTTCCAAAAAGTACCTACACGATTTTTTATGTGGAGAATTTGGTACTAGCATACCTAACATAGGTACTGTATGTTAGGGTGGGGGTAAAAAATGTAATTCTACCAAAATGTGAATCTCCTGATCACCCTGTTTCCAAAAAGTACCTACACGATTTTTTATGAGGAGGATTTGGATTTAACATACCTAACACACTTATGTTTGGGGTGGGGGTAAAAGATGTAGTACCCCTAAATGCAGAAAAATCTTCCCCATATAATACGTAAATGTTAACGAGGAAAAAAACACGAGAAATCCTCGAAAACCGGAAGAGTAGGAAGCTATGTGCTACGCCCACTGTTTAGCATATTTATGAATACATTCCACTTCATTGGCAGATGGTTTCAATATTATTTAACCAAGAGCAATACAAATACGGAAAAATTAAGTTGATAATATCAACCTCAATATTATTGAGGACGCCATGTGCTACACCCCTTTGAAAATAAAGGCCTGAAAGTATTACCTTGTGACGTCACTCTCTGAGGCAAATTCGGGGGTCTGATGACCAGTTGGCACCTCAAAAGGACCAGAAGTGCGGTGAAAATCCGAAACGGGAAATCAGTGACCACCTTTGATTGTGGGATTCAGAGCACGGAGTGTAAGGACCAGTTGCGTTTTATACACAATGACCAGAAGTGATGGTGGAAATACCCCTAATGACCAGTTGTGCGGTGGAAATCCGAAACGGAGTGTATAAATGTCGGAGTGTATAAGGGTGGGGGTTGGTTATTTATCCGTTTCAGACATCAGGGAGTATCATGGTGTATGTAACTCAAAATGTCAAAAATGACCATAAGGCGCCCTTGACCACAAACGGGGGCCAGGCGCGTATAGGTGTATGTGTGTGTGTAACAAAATCTTGTGTACTCTGCCCAGGCCTTAGTTCTCAACCGATTTTCCTGGTTCTTTTTTTGTTCGACGCGGAAAACTATCTAGTTGTGCACTACGTCGCCGGAATTTCGAATTTTGCCTTTTAAGGGGGGGAAAGGGGGGGTTAATGCTCAAAAAACGTGGGTTTTTGGGCATAATCTTGTGTACTCTGCCCAGGCCTTAGTTCTCAACCGATTTTCGTGGTTCTTTTTTTCTTCGACGCGGAAAACTATCTAGTTGTGCACTACGGCGCCGGAATTTGGAATTTTGCTTTTTAAAGGGGGGAAAGGAGGGGTTAATGCTTAAAAAACGTGCGTTTGCGGGCATAATCTTATAAACTCTGCCCAGGCCTCAATTTCCAACCGATTTGTGTGTTTCTTTTTTTGTTTGACTAAAATAACTTCCCCGTTGTACATGATTTCACCAAAGTACCAAAATTCGCAAGAGGAGGGGGTGAGTGGGGGGATAATATTCACAAAATATCCGATTTTTCAATATTTTGGTTCCTTTACTGCTTACTAATTGTACCCAAGCTTTGAAATTGAGGAAAAATTCTCATTATACCTCTGGATTTTCATGAATTATTCTCTGTACCACCATGGAACTAATAGTGGTGCCACCATGGTGCCAGGATACCATAAACCTCATATTTCGTGGGTTTTTTGTGTGTTTCACCTTAAATACGGATGTGAACCTCGATGGACTGCCTACCAAAACTAACAGGTGAAAGTTCAATGTTACGACGTATTTCCGCTTTGGTGCCAGACTGGCACCATTGGTGGTGGTGGCGAGGGGGGGGGGGGGGGTGAACTCGAATTCGCATGTTGGGTATCGTAGATCATGGATTTTAAAATGCTCTTCAGATTCGAGGCTCCCATGCCGCTAGAAATGTTAAGGTGGATAATGGTGTGGGGAGGGGGGTTATTTCTTGCCTAAAGTAATAAATAAATTATATCGAGTGAAACAGTTTTATCACTTAACAACTGGTTAAACTGATCTAATGCTTATCCAATGGGACGTCCCCTGGAATGCATGCATTACTAAACAATATGTTTTTGTTATGGGAGTGGGGGAAATTTTTTAAGAGCGGAGGTGAAGTTCACCCCAACAGTGTTGGACTCCCCAGCATTGGGCCTACCAACTAAAATCCCACTCCCTCTGCTCAGGACTCATCCCGGGACCAATTGTACAGTATTACTTCAGGGTGAGCCCTTTTTTTTTAGCCAAAAGGCTGCTCCTACTTCTGGTCTCTCCTTCAATTCTATTCCTCATCTTCTTCCTCCCATCCTCCATCCCATCCTTCTTCCTCCCCATCTTCCATCCAGCTTTTTTGCTTTGAGGACTGCTGTGACAAATATTGCCATTGTGTCCCAGCTCGACTTGTTATTAATCATCTCATGTATGATTGTCTGTGGACGCAACGTTCCGATGGCCTCTTCCGCACTCCTCCTCATACCTCCCTATTGTGGGCATGTGAAGAAGGTGTGGCAGACATCATCCTCTTCTATCCTACAGTATCTGCACTCTGGGTCAATGGTTTTCCCGATCTTTACTAAGAAGGAGCGGAAGTATCCATGCCCTGAGAGGAATTGAGTCAGGTCATAGTTTACCTCACCGTATTTTCTCTCCAACCAAGCCTTTAGATCGTCCACCTTCCACGGGTTTCACAGACAAGGTCTGCTTGTAACCTACGGATGGTCTCCTCCCGCTCTTCCTTCTTTACTATGGCTATTGCCTCTGCCTTCCTCATTCTTATCCTTTTACGCTCCAGTGCCTGGTGGTATATTGGAATAGTTCCCGCTATCATTTGTGATGCTAGACCTGAAACAGTTCTAAATGCACTACAGATTCTCAGAGCTCCTCTCCTCTGTACAGCTTCCATACGTGCCCTAAGAGAGTCTGCCCACACTTCTGCTCCATACAGCATAATTGCATTTATTGGTGATGATAACATTTTATCATTCTTACTAATGATATTCTTTCTTACTGTTTGTTTGAAGGTGGGACGAAAATCAAGCTAACTGCGACGCCAACCGTTGGGGATACCCTAACAGTGGAAACAACTATCATCTGGTTTACAACCCTGGGCAGTGTGGACGGTCGCAATTCAGGTATGTAAACTTGAATTACGAACATAAATTGTGATGAGAGTCTAGCCCCCAACAATCCTTGTCGGGTTTCAGGGCTACCTCCCACCACTTCAACGAACTACCATTCCTGATTACCATAACTACCATTGTAAAGATTGTTGTCTCGTAATCGTTTTCGTTTCTCATATTTCTATAACATGAAGCTGTGGACGATTTTGGAGATCAGCTTTGAAATTGAATGACTTTGGGCACGTTTCGCAACATAAAACGACACTTGGCATCATTTTCACGTCCATAACTGTTCAGAGAGAAAACAATATGAGAAACGAAAACGATTAGGAGACAACAATCTTTGGAATGGTAGCTATGGTAATCACTGATTACTAATCAGGAATGGTAGTTTTTTGAAGTGGCGGGAGGTAGCCCAGAACCCGACAAGGATTGTTGGGGGCAAGACTCATTATATTGTGGACCTTAATGTAATTCGTCAGTTCATCCAATATGATATGGTAGGTATTCGATGAGAAGAAAATTAGATTACTCAGAGAGACAATATTTGAAGGGCCACATTGAGATATAATATATCTGTATATTATATCTATAATATATCTCTATGCTACCGTGGTATACTAGGAAGCCAAATATCATGCAACTACCAATAATTTCGAATGTTTTGTGGATCCTCAGGTGCCAGAAAGGGGGATGCGTGTCGATGAGGCTGCTCTGCGACGGACGCAACGACTGCCGGGACGGCTCCGACGAAGACGACTGTCCGGAAGATGGAGGCTCAGAAATAGACGAAGAGATTTACTCGCCGGACAACTGCGATCCCGACCACGAATACGCCGTACGTATGGAAAATGGGGAACTTTCCTCACATTTTTATTTTTTTTCGAAATAGGGTTCATTGATGTGGAAAAATAGTGTGCTGCTCGAAAAAGCATCTAAAAAATTTATAAAATTCAAGGAACATAAAATAACATAAGGATAACGTAATAACATACCATGATATAAAGGGAATCTCAATCAGAGTGCGGACAGCTACCCACCTAAGCTTGAGCAAACTCGGTAGCGAAAACGCTTCAAATTATTACACAATGGTTTATTATTTTTCTATATAGATCCCTCGTCTGCAAAGCCACCAACCATCCAACATGAAGAAAAACATCGATCGCATTTCGGTCAGCTTTAATTTGAACGGAGATTAGGCCTCTTTTGCGATTCACAAGGAGAGGATCGTGCTGGTGTAAAGCTCAGGGACAATGGACTGTATTAAAGAATTTAAATGATTAATATCAAGGCAAAAGGGTTGAGAATTTATACTGCTTAAAAACGGAAATGAGAGTAGTACTCACAGGTGTTGGAGCGCTCCGAGACGACGCCGGCCGGCGGTGAAGACGATGAAATTCCAGGACGACGAAAAGAACTCGTTATAAGCAGTTTTGAGGGGTTTTATGAAGTTAAGAGGAAAATTAGACAGTCGAAAGAACTTATTTTAAACTATTAAGTACAAAACGTGATGGCACAAAAGAGAGAGGGATTCGATAGCGAACAAGCGTGATGGCGAACTGAAACTCTCTGGGCAGGGGAGAAGAATCAAAGGTTGTCACCTGAGCCTACAGGTGGCACCACCTTCCAGAGGTACCTATTTTTAAAGAGTAAGTAACAGAGTGAGAGACCTTTACACCGCCCACCCAAAATTGTATATTTTGTGACCCACTTTCCCCCCATGACAGCTGCAGCATCAGTCAAGAGTCCGTTGGTGCAGGGAGTAACTTGGCAAGCTTTGCCACTGGCCGTAGGTAGGATCGAGACGCCGTTCGCACACGAGCAGATCGTGAGATCCCATCTGCTCCAGGAATAAGCTCCTCTACAAGAGCAACAGGCCATTCCAGGGGTGGAAGCTTCTGGTTAAGGATGACAACCACATCTCCAACGAGCAGAGGCTCACGATCCAGGGTCCACTTCTGTCGTCCAATGAGGGTTTGCAGGTATTCCCGCTTCCATTTTGTCCAAAATTCCTGGGAGGCACGTTGGACCAGCTGCCAACGAGAGAGATGAGACACGGGAACATCAAGAAAACAAGGTTGTGGAGTGCAGAGCAGTGGTTCTCCAATGAGGAAGTGACCTGGTGTCAGATAGGTCAAAGCTCCCTCTGGATCACTTGGTACAGAGCAAAGAGGGCGACTATTGAGGATAGCCTCAATACGAGCCAGGAGGGTGGACATCTCCTCAAAGGTCAATGAGCGGTGCGCAGTAACATGCTGGAGATGGCGCTTCGCAGACTTGATTGCGGCTTCCCACAGACCACCCATCCATGGTGCATCTGGTGGGTTGAAATGGTAGGATACATTTCGGGATGAAAGGGCGTCTTCCAGAGTGGATTCTGTCTCACGAAGGAATTGCCTGATCGTGCGTTGCTCCTCGGCTGCTCCAACAAAGTTGAGACCATTATCGCAATATATGTCAGTGCACAAGCCTCGTCTAGCCATCAATCGCTCCAGAGCACCTTGGTATGAGGCAGCGGACAAATCACCGACCAACTCAATGTGGCAGGCCTTCGTGGCCATGCACACAAACATGGCTATGTAGGCTTTGTGTGTACGGGCATTGCGGTGAGTGCTCATTTTCACCAAGAGTGGACCAGCCATGTCCACAGCAGTCTTGGAGAAGGGTCGGCAAGGAGTGGTGCGAACTTCAGGGAGGTCTCCCATACGAGGATGTGTCACTGTAAGACGAGCACGCTTGCAGGAAATACACTGGTGTATACAATGACGCAGGAGAGAACGAAGTCCAGGAATCCAATATGTTCTCTGAAGAGCTGCCTGCACGGCTTGAGGTCCACCATGAAACTGCCACTCGTGGTAGTGCCGACACAATAGTTTGGCGAGGGGAGCATCCTTGTGTAGCAACAGTGGGTGTTTGCTATGTGCAGGTAGAACAGATCTGCCAAGCCTGCCGCCCACCCTGAGAAGTCCATCCTCATCGATAAATGGAGTGAGAGCTTGCAATGCCTTGCCACAAGCACGACCCTTTGAGATAGCACGAAGTTCTGGGGCAAAGAAGTGAGTCTGTGTGAACCTCACACAGAGCTGCGAAGCACGTGATAGCTCACTGACTTTGAGAGCACCACGAATACGAGTAACTCCTCGTTGGACATTATGCCGAAAACGAAGAATCCAGGCCAGGACCCGACGGACTCTGGTGAATGAAGAGAAGCGGCTAATGAGGTCCAACACAACTTGTCCCTGTGGAGAAGAGGCCGTGATTAATGTAGTGACAGGCAATGACTTTGGCTTGAACTCTTCAAAGCCTGAGAGTGGTGGCAAGTATGTTCTAGCTGATGGCCATTCGATGTCTGCAGCATGCAAAAATGAGGGTCCCGACCACCAGAGAGAGAAATCCAGAAGAGACGATGGTTCCAGGCCACGAGATGCACAGTCAGCAGCGTTGAGATGAGAGGGAACATGGTGCCATTGCGATAGATGTGTGTGGTTCAGTACTTCGACTACCCGGTTTGCCACAAATGTCTTGAGAAGATGTGGAGAGGTATGTAGCCAAGACAAAACAGTAGTAGCGTCGGTGCAAAGGTGGACTTCTTCTATACCTAAACGTTCACGAATCAGCTTCATTGAAGATAGAAGCTTGGCCAGCAACACAGCACCACACAACTCAAGGCGAGGGATAGTCTGGACTTGCAGCGGCGCAACCTTAGTTTTTGCCTTGAGCAACTGCACAGACACTTGACCATCATCAGAGACTGAACGCAGGTAGATGGCAGCTGCATAACCCAGGCTGGATGCATCAGAAAATCCAATGAGTTGGTGAGAAGTGGCATGTGGAAGAGAGCACAGTCGGGGCAATTTAATGTTAGACAGCGACGAGAGTTGACCAGCGAAGTCTGCCCACCGTGAAGAAAACCGCTCAGGTAGAGGAACATCCCAGTCCAGCTTCTCACACCACAGCTCTCTGAGAAAGACTTTGGCCCAAAAAATGACGGGAGCCAACCAGCCTAGTGGGTCAAAGACCGAAGCAACCTGAGACAATATGGCACGCTTGGTTGAAGCTTCACAAGATGGGGCGATGTTGTAAGAGAAAACATCCAACGTAGGATCCCAAAATACACCCAGGATATGAAGACATGGCGCTCTGTCAGCCCGTATCTGCAAGGAGGAAGCTCTGTGTTCAACTGGAACATCAGCGAGTACTTCAATGTTGCTTGACGCCCACTTGCGTAATTCAAACCCTCCGCAATGAAGCAAATCAATCAGCTCCTGTTTGAGCTGATTAGCAGCTGCGACAGTCTCCACAGAAGCACAGCAATCATCCATGTACGTTGAATCTCGCAGAACCTGAGAAGCTAAGGGGTAGTTGGCTCCATGATCCTCCACCAGTTGTAGCAAGATTCGCTGGGCAAGGAATGGAGCACAGTTGGTGCCATACGTTACAGTCTGTAGCTGAAACTCCTGAACAGGTTGGTCCTCAGCGGGGCGCCAGAGTATGTGCTGGTAGAGACAGTCTTCCTCTGCAACTCGGATCTGCCGGTACATCATCCGAATATCTGTGGTCAATGCAACTGGTTGGAGACGAAAAAGGGTGAGTACATCAGAGATATCTTTCTGTAACGGTGGACCAGTGAGCAAACGATCATTTAGAGAATGTCCCGAGGTATCACGGCAAGAGGCGTCAAATACCACTCGAACTGGGCTGGTGGTAGAGTTGCGTTCAATAGCAAAATGCGGGATGAAACAGAGGCCTGGAGAAGGCGCTGGGCGCATATGTCCCAAAGACAGGTATTCTTGCAGGAATGAATGATAAGCGATGGGAAGTGGTTCATTCTTGCGAAGTTTGGCCTCAAGATTATACCAACGTTTGAGTGCGATGTCGCGTGATTCACCCAAAGGTGGAAGAGAAGATGGGTCTTTGAAAGGCAACCCCACCGAGTAGGTGCCTGATGGCAGGCGAGAGAGATGAGTCCGAAAGTGACTTTCTGCTACTTGGTGGAGAGGATCTGACGGCACCTCCGAGGCAACCTCCTCCGCCTCCCAGAATCTCTGGACTGACTCGTTGAGAGACATGGTACTAGTCAACATGCACAAGCTGGCTGGTGTTTGGCTAGGTGCAGGAATTTTTCCAACTATGGCCCAACCAAAGATGGTACGAATAGCAGCGGGTCTTCCATGGATGACCTCACCACCTCCCTGCAACACTTCATCCATCAGCTCCGCTCCAATGAGGAAATCGATCTTCCCTGGCTCATGAAAGGCTCGATCAGCAAGTTCTAAGTGTCCGAAACGCTCGTATACTTCCTTAGAAAGTGCTATCTTGGGCTGATCGTGACATATGTGCGATACAACAGCTGCTTGTGTGGGTATGCGGGTAAGAGGTGACAGGCGAGAGGACAGCATACAAGAAACAATACCAACTGAAGCACCTACTGGCTGCTGCATCGCACCACAAAGCTCCTGCCGGTATGGTGTCACTGCAAGACCAAGACGCTGGTTGCAGTCACCGGTGATCATATTGATCTCAGAGCCTGGATCCAGAATGCAGCGAATTGGAACCCACTGGTTAAAGCGATCGAGAATAAGTGCCTGAATGGTGGCAAGGACTACTACTGGTCGCTCGACAGGAGGCTGATTTGCACCTGTTAGCAAGGAATGAATGGGAGATCTAGAGACTGAGACTGGAGGTGGAATACTGTTCGGAGTGGCTTGGGTGGCATTAGAAGTACCAGCTAGAGTGGAGTCCTTAGCAATGTGCAGAGAAGAATGATGTGAAGAACTTTTGCAAGTACCACAGCGACCACGAGACTTACACTGGGAAGAGGTATGAGTACCCAAGCACTTGAAGCACCGCTTCTTTGCCACTAACCAAGCGCGCTTATCAGCATACGACGAGTTACAGTACACCGGACAGTCGTAAATCCTATGGGTGGTTTCTGCACAGCGAGGACATGTCGATGACGACTGAGAGCTAACACTAACAACTGGCTGCGAGGGGGAATCACTGGCCGAAGGTGAAACATGAAGGGCCTGAACCTCGGCAGAAGTGGAGAGAACTGATTTGCGCACGGCCGAAAATTTGGCAGGAGAAGCGGGTTTTACAGGTTTAGCTGAGGTTTGAGTCATGATTTCCTTTATGCGTACTTGTTCTCGAACGAATGAAAGCAGTTCCTCAAAGGTGGGCACATCACTATCACTATCACCCAACGAACGTTCAAACAAACTGCGTATACTGGTAGGTAAACATCGAAACCCTAAACTAAACATTATGAAATCGTGCGCATCACCAATATTCAAATTGAGAAAGGCTTGCCAATTGGTGCCAAAAATATCCAAAAAGGATTGAAGATCCGAAATACCCTCACTAGAGAGGGGTGCAAAAGAAAACAATTTATTTAAATGATGGGTAGCGCGAATCCTAACATTATTATAATTATCGCAAATAGTTTTGTATGCTATTTCATAATCTGCGTCCGTAATATTCAAATTTTCAATGAGCTTACGTGGAGTACCTGTGAGTAATGACCTCAAATATGTCAATTTTACGGCCCCTGGGTATGAACTAGAATGGATCGCAGCATTGTAAAGTGCAAAGAAATTATTAAAGGTGTCAGGATCGCCATTCCAAACGGGAACCTCTAATTTAGGTAACCTAATCTGTGGTCTATTTTCCACAGTTGTAGAGGTTGAATTATTTAGAGAGTCAGTTACACGTTTTACTGAGTTTTCAATGGCGCGAATATGATACACCATTTCATTGAATGAGGAACATACAGAAGATACAGACAATTGATCTTCCCTACTGGCGTCTAAATTTAGTTCAATAATTTCGTTCTGAATACTATCAAACTGGTTCCTAATAGTGTCTATATCCGCACAGCTAGCCAAAAATATATTGGTAACACCAGGTTTAACCGTTGTAGTATCGGTGAAACTCTTAATTTGCTGCAATTGAGCAAATACGCTCTCGCGTTTACGCTTGAGCAGGCGAAGTGAACGAAGGACGTCAGGAGACGTGGTGGGCCCAGCAGGTGTATCGCCCGTCATTCTAAAAGTAGGCAGGTAGATAATGCGAAGTCTCAAACGTAAACAAACGCTCGAACAAACTCGAAGCTTTGCGGAAGAGAACGGAACAAGAATTATCACAGTCAGGTAGGTTGAAGAAACGATACGTGTGAAACGACCTTCTACCAATGTCTCAATAACTGAATCAAGATCGTGCAATAAAGAATGGGAAAGGAAGGTACAAAGAAAGACTCCGAGCAATAAGTTAAGGCATAAAAATAGAGTATTTTAACGCCTAACAATACTTTATTAGAAGATATAGGAACCAACAACGTAAATAAAGCTATTAAATAATCAACAAAATTGCACAAGTTATAAAGAGAACAGCCAACAACTTATTGCACGGATAACCTACCTACGAACTATTGCACGAGTTCCGTTTTATTCACTATAATTTATTAATAATATTGCCACCCTACCTAATTTTAACAAATTCAGTAAATTGCTGACTCTCACTAACAAATATATAGAAAAATGTTTCGACTGTCTAATCACAGAAAACGACTAAATTACGATCCGGTACGAAATCGGACCACTTGTAGAGGATCGTGCTGGTGTAAAGCTCAGGGACAATGGACTGTATTAAAGAATTTAAATGATTAATATCAAGGCAAAAGGGTTGAGAATTTATACTGCTTAAAAACGGAAATGAGAGTAGTACTCACAGGTGTTGGAGCGCTCCGAGACGACGCCGGCCGGCGGTGAAGACGATGAAATTCCAGGACGACGAAAAGAACTCGTTATAAGCAGTTTTGAGGGGTTTTATGAAGTTAAGAGGAAAATTAGACAGTCGAAAGAACTTATTTTAAACTATTAAGTACAAAAGAGAGAGGGATTCGATAGCGAACAAGCGTGATGGCGAACTGAAACTCTCTGGGCAGGGGAGAAGAATCAAAGGTTGTCACCTGAGCCTACAGGTGGCACCACCTTCCAGAGGTACCTATTTTTAAAGAGTAAGTAACAGAGTGAGAGACCTTTACACTCGTGTTTCTGATTTATCGTACGTAAAACCCTTAAGTTCTCGTAGTGAGCGAACGGTTAGTCCTACAGAGGTCCGGGTGGTCTCAAAAAATTCTAAAAATTCTATAGAATTTTAAATTGAAAGAAAAACACTACCTTTATATCAAAATTTTTTGATTTAGGGCGTTTTCAAAATTTCAAAATTCATTTTTGAACTCTTAGAAGTGACCTACATCAACCAAAAGCTTCGGGTCACAACTAGACCCCAAATGGAGCCTACATACCAAATTTCATCAAAATCGGTCAATGCTAAGTGGCAAAAGTGCGCCATCTACTTTCAGCTAAGGAATCTGCCTGTAAGTTTAACTCAAAACTCTAGTTTTTGGACTTTTCACAATGCTATTCTCAACGTGCGAATTATAATGACACGCCGAAAAAGATGACCTTCTCCTTCGTGCCTTAGGCGGTTTTTAAGGCCGTCAAAAAAAAAAACCTTATCGGATCAGACTCTTGAAAGATTTAAGTACCTCCTTTATTTTACGTAAGCCCACGTCACATATTTAGATTGAACTAACACAATCAAAACCACTTAACTTGTCTCCAGTAGTCTGTGATCAAAACTGATCAAATTTGAGATGGCATCTTGGATTTGGAAGTTGAATGTGCGCAGAGGCCACTTATGATCCGACTTCTTCGAAATTCCTAAGGGATCATCAAAACATCAGTATTCAACTATTCTTCGAGTCTGAAAGTTTGATGATCCAGGAAATCCAGAATGAAACTTTTAAAAATGTTTGTCAAATTAGAAAGAAAGAACTTCGAAGTTGTGTCAAGATTCTTGACTCAAGAAATATTAAGACGATCACGTTTCTCGCATGAGACATGACATGAACAATGGCATGAGACAATATGAAATTCCTCCATTTTCAAACCAATTCTATGAATATAATACATCATCCGTGTGCTTTTAGATGACATTTTTAGCGAATTTTCGGAAACATTAAGCTACTGAACAGCAAATTTGTAGATCGACCCAAAAAAGCACACTATCAACTGATTGGGAATCCACCACAATTTATTACAATCTTCAGAGCCTTTAAAAACAAAATAAGTCTGCCAAGTGGGTGTGGCACATAGCTTCCTCGTATCTATAACCCGATTGAATGTACCTATGAATGTTGTAGGAAAATGTAGAAGTTATGGCAGTTACAAGGATTTCATGTTTGCGCATGCGCACAAAATACATTCAATTTGGGGACCATAATTTTCACAAGGAACCATCTCCACCCCAAGTCGCATAATTCCTGAAAATTTCATTGAAATCGGATAAAAAATGTAGAAGTTATGGTTGTGGCAAGGATTTCATGACACACTGACACACACGGAACCAAAATTGTTCAGATAGGTCTGAATCATAAAACGCGAGTGGAAATTTTGATTTAGGAGAACTTTTTTTTCAACCTTGAAAAGAGAAAACAAAGCTTCCGCCACCTTGATTGATTGATTGATTGATTGATAACGTCTTTATCAAACAACTGGCGAGTTTTGGTCGCACACGACCACTCATCCAACTAACCAGAAAATTCTTAGAAATAAATTAATTTACTTCTGCGATACATGTTAAATGAGTAAAAATAAGAATCAACTCAAATGACGAATTATTAAAATAAATAGGGTAACTTGCCACGTTAAAATGTTTAAAAATGATGAAAAGTGCCAGATTAGTATTTCGAAAATAAATGGATTCTCGATTTAGTTTTAAAACAACTTAGGGTGCTAACCTTTCTAATGTATTGAGGAAGCTCATTGTGCCAGCGAATGCTTTTGCTCAAGAATGATTCCTGTCCTACGTTTGTTCTGTATAGCGGTAGGCGGTAGGTGTTTATTCTATTTCTAGTTCCAACATCGTGTATGTCAGAGAACAAATTGTAATTTTCCACCAGATAAATAGGCTTTTGGTTAAGTACAATGCGTTTCATGTGAGACAGAACGCTGAGCTTGATCATTTCTTCTACTTTTAATAACTTGAGAGTCTTAAATTTATCGTGAACGCGATCATCAAAATTTAAATTCAACGCGAATCGAACCACACTATTGAGAGCTCTTTGAAGCTTTAGTCTATTTTCGTAGTTTTAGTCACACATCACTGGAAGGCTGTAGTTGTAAACGCGGAAGCAACAATATTCACTCTTATGGCGTAAAGTGTAAAAATCTTACGACTACACAATTACGAATCAAACAACAAAAAAAACCTAATAATATTATTAGAAATATTTCACTCACTCTATGGATGATTTACTCAGAATTTATGTTTTTCGTGCTGTACTCTCGTCTAAACTTACATTATCTGTTCCATTCGATGTTTCCATCCTAATCTGATTGCTTCTTCATCTTTCAGTGCTCGGGCTTCAGGAAGAAATGTGTGCCAAGGCCCTGGGTGTGCGACGACGAAGATGACTGTCCAGGAGGAGAAGACGAATCTGACGATCTTTGCAACAACCATTTCCATAATTTCAACGATTAAAAACCTCCTCTTGAAGCATATAATGGAACAGAAAGTAGCATCTTGCTTTTCAAATATTGTTCAAATTATTTATGAAACGAAAGAATAAAGAACAGAATCATTCGCTTCACGTGGTTAGTTATTCGCCTCTTTTCCTCTTTGTCCACCTTTTCAGAAGTCATTGCCCTCGGGTAGATTTCAGCCTCTGCGCATGCTGATATGATTTTGAAGTATAATAAGCTTATCACTAAATTGTTATAGCTAAGAGTTAGCTGTACTTACCTTGAAATACCTGTGACGTAGTAACATAGATCTCTAGTTTAATAATACCTACAACTCACATAATAATGAAGAGCCGTATTGCAAGGAGCACCAGTAGAATGAGAAGGGCACAACTCCATGTCGAACTTTTTAGCCCTTCCAAACTCGCAAATCCTTCTGCTGGAAATATTGCAAAGCATTTATAAAACATATTGTTTAGTAATGCGTGAATTCCAGGGGACGTCCCATTGGATGTTTCTAGCGGCATGGGAGCCACGAATTTGAAGAGCATTTTAAATAATAAACCAAAAACCATGATCTACGACACCCAACATGCGAATTCGAGTTCACCTCCCCCCCCCCCCCCCCGGGGCACTGGTGCCAGTCTGGCACCAAAGCGGAAATACGTCGTAACATTGAACTTTCATCTATTAGTTTTGGTATGCAGTCCGTCGAAGTTCATTTCCGTATTCAAGGTGAAACACAAAAGAAAAAAAAATTTAAACCCATGAAATATGCAATTTATGGTGCCCTGGCACCTAGGTGGCACCACTATTAGTTCCATGGTGGGACAGAGAATAATTTATGAAAATCCGGAGGTATAATGAGAATTTTTCCTCAATTTCAAAGCTTGGATACAATAATTGTATCCTTATTACTAGTAATTACTAATTACTACTAATTATTAGTCAGCTATACAGGACCCGAAATAATGAAAAATCGGATATTTTGTGAATATTATCCCCCCACTCACCCCCTCCCCTTGCGAATTTTGATACTCTGGTGAAATAGTGTGCAATTCGGAAGATTTATGAGTGAAACAAAAATAAATAAACACTCAAAACGGTTGGAAATTGAGGCCTGGGCAGATTTTACAGGATTTTGCCCGCAAGATGAGTGGTTTCCCAAAAAATACCTGACAATTTAGAGATAATTTTCTGTTCGGACAAGTGCACAAAACTAAGATTGTAGTTTGCAATATTCGCTTCGGTGGTTACTAGAAGTGTTACCTAACAGTACCTAACTGAAGGTCATAAGTAATCGGAATGAGGCTGACTCTGTCCACTCATTTTACATAAAGGCAAGTAAAATTTGTACTGCGGTGCAGTATTTAGAATTTATAAGGAACGCAAAGAAGAATAGCTCTCCTTGTGACTAGAAAGAGCTCGAGGATATTTTTCAATTTTTATTTGTTGGGACATATTTCGGCAAAACACCGTCGTCTTCATTAGCCTACCATTTTTTATTACGAATAAAATCATCAACTATTTGATAAAATTAAATATAAAATATAAGAATACAATCTGGTCTGGGGATCAGCCCATGTTTTGTTGTATTTATTTCAGTAGTAAAGGACTCCTGGACTGGAGTTTGCTTGTAGATACCTACTCGAATAAATTTTTTTTCTTCTTTTTTTTTCATCTGATGAATCAATTTCTAGCCACTAGGTCAATTTCTACCCTAGTACATTTCCCAAATGAATATTTAAAGCAGTTGCACCCCTAATAAATTAGGCAAATACCTCCGTCAATAACAAAAGTATATATTGTTCATTATTTTCATAGCACTTGCCCAGGCGTTCCTCCCGTCTCCGATTCCCCCGACTCTCCTCACTCCCACGACCCCTCCGTGCATACGTACGTACGTACGGTTGGCGTTTTATGTATAAAGATTTCAGGCAAGAAATAGTGGTCCCCCCTCACCCTTATCCACCATAACATTTCTAGCGGCATCGGAGCCTCGAATCTGAAGAGCATTTAGAAATCCGTGATCTACACCCAACATCCAGACTTCGTAACGTTGAACTTTCATCGATTTTTTTTGGTAGGCAGTCCGTCGAAGTTCATTTCCGTATTGAAGGTGAAACAGGAAAAAACATATTGTTTAGTAATGCATGCATTCCAGGGGACGTCCCATTGGATAAGCATTAGATCAGTTTAACCAGTTGTTAAGTGATAAAACTGTTTCACTCGATGTAATTTATTTATTACTTTAGGCAAGAAATACTGACACCCGCCCCCCCCCCCCCCCCACCATTATCCACCATAACATTTCTAGCGGCATGGGAGCCTCGAATCTGAAGAGCATTTTAAAATCCCTGATCTACGATACCCAACATGCGAATTCGAGTTCACCCCCCCCCCCTTCCCTCACCAATGGCGCCAGTCTGGCACCAAAGCGGAAATACGTCGTAACATTGAACTTTCATCTGTTAGTTTTGGTAGGCGGTCCATCGAAGTTCACATCCGTATTCAAGGTGAAACACAAAAAAAAGCACGAATTAAGCGGTTCATGGCACCATGTCCTGGCACCATGGTGGCACCACTATTAGTTCCATGATAGTACAGAGAATAATTCATGAAAATCCGGAGGTATAATGAGAATTTTTCCTCAATTTCAAAGCTTGGGTACAATTAGTAAGCAGTAAAGGAACCGAAATATTGAAAAATCGGATATTTTGTGAATATTATCCCCCACTCACCCCCTCCCCTTGCGAATTTTGGTACTCTGGTAAAACCATGTACAACTCGGAAGTTATTTGAGTCAAACAAAAAAAGAAACACGCAAATCGGTTGGAAATTGAGGCCTGGGCAGAGTTTACAAGATTACGCACGCAAACGCACGTTTTTTAAGCATTAACCCCCCCTTTCCCCCTCTTAAAAAGCAAAATCCAAAATTCCGGCGCCGTAGTGCACAACTAGATAGTATTTCGCGTCAAACGAAAAAAGAACCACGAAAATCGTTTGAGAACTAAGGCCTGGGCAGAGTACACAAGATTATGCCCAAAAACGCAAGTTTTTCGAGCATTAACCCCCCCTTTCCTCTCCTTAAAAGGCAAAATTCGAAATTCCGGCGACGTAGTGCACAACTAGATAGTTTTCCGCGACGAACAAAAAAAGAACCAGGAAAATCGGTTGAGAACTAAGGCCTGGGCAGAGTACACAAGATTTTGTTACACACACACACACATACACACACACATACATACACACATACACACACACATACACACAGACACACACACAGACATACACCTATGGTTTTTTTCGCGGATTTGGATTCAGAATGGTCTAAAACGGATTACTGTGTGGTTATTTTTTTTCTGTTGAGTGTTGTCCTCCTTCACCCCAGATCGATCGCATAAGGACGCCCAAGTCTTACTGTGGGACGTCCTAAAAACCCACGAAATTTGCGGTTTATGGTGCCCTGGCACCATGGTAGCACCAGGTATAATGAGAATTTACAATTACAAGAGAATGAGAGGGTACAATTAGTTAGCTGTAAAAGAGCCAAAATATTTAAAAATCGGATATTTTGTGAATATTATCCCCCCACTCGCCCCCTCCCCATGCTAATTTTGATACTCTGGTGAAATCATGTACAACTTGGCAGTTATTTGAGTCAAACGAGAAAAGAAACACGCAAATCGGTAGGAAATTGAGGCCTGGGCAGAGTTTACAAGATTATGCCCGCAAACGCACGTTTTTTTAATCGTTAAACCCCCCCTTCCCCCCCTTAAAAGGCAAAATTCAACATTCCGGCGACGTAGTGAACAACTAGATAGTTTTCCGCGTCGAATAAAAAAGAACCACGAAAATCGGAGGAAAACTAAGGCCTGAGCAGACGACACAAGATTATACCCAAGAACGCACGTTTTTTGAGCATTAACCCCCCCTTTCCCCCCCTCAAAAAGCAAAATTCGAAATTGCGGCGACGTAGTGCACAACTAGATAGTTTTCCGCGTCGAACAAAAAAAGAACCAGGAAAATCGGTTGGGTACTAAGGCCTGTGCAGACGACACAAGATTTTGTCACACACACACACACACACACATACATTCACCTATGGTTTTTTCGCGGATTTGGATTCAGAATGGTATAAAACGGATTAATGTGTGGTTATGTTTTTTTCTTTTGAGTGTTGTCCTCCTTCACCCCAGATCGATCGCATAAGGACGCCCAAGTCTTACTGTAGGACGTCCTAATAAGTAGAACAACACATGAACAAAAACATATGGTACATAATATTTCCAAATCTCAAATATTCATTCAGGTTCAGGTTTTTCCATTTTACATCCAGTACTTCTTATTTACTGAACGAAGAAAAAGTAGCTTGTCAACCTTATCCCCGCTCAACCGACTTCTCTTACTCGTGACGATGCCACCTAGAGAAGTATGTAATAATTCATCACGATTGATATTTTAACGCTTGTTTCATTCGTTATTTTAATGTGTAAACTATTAAGAAAACCAATGGGAACAATAAATGGGGAATATTACGACATCGATTGAAACATCATTGAAGCATGTTTATTGAAAAACATCGATGTCGATGTCGCATCACCAGTGCTCGGGGATGTTCCCGCTTGGAGTCGGTATTTCCGCGAACATCAGACGTTCGGGTTCAGGTTAGGTGGACGAATGCTCCCGAGCATCAGCTAAACCGGTATAGTTTTAGTAATCCAATTTTCACCGTTCCCCCTTATATTATTTTCTATAAATGAACCTAATTCTAAATTCCTAAAATTCTAATAGTGAAACTTGAATGAAACGCTGCAAATTATTAGGTACTCAAAGGCAGAGATGGGCGAATTCTTATTCACATTTTGAATACGATTTTCCCCCGTATTCGTATTCTGACGATTTTATGATTTGTTCTATGATTTTCCTAAAAATCGAATTTTTTAAAACGATTTTCTCTGTAAATCAAACTATTGTTTATGATTTTCTCCCGAACTCTGGACTTATTTGTGACCTAACATTGTCAAAATAATCAATCAAAATTCGAAACGCTGACAAATTCTTATAGGATTTTTCACGCAGAATCGAATGAGACCAACCCCAGGTCGCTACGACCAACCGAATTGAAAACACGACGAAATTTCCGCTGAAAATCGTATTTTTTTAAAACGATTTGAGCTGAATTTTGGTTTTTGTTTTACTGAAACTTACACCGGACGTTCTTGACGCTAAAAATATGATTACAGAAAAGTCAGGAGAAATTAAGTCGTAGTTTCTATACGGTTGGTTGTAGCGACCTGGGGTTGGTCTCATTCGATTCTGCGTGAAAAATTGTATAAGAATTTGTCAGCGTTTCGAATTTTGATTGATTATTTGGACAATGTTAGGTCATAAATATGTACAAAATTCGGGAGAAAATCATTTTAAAAAAGTATGATTTTCAGGGAAAATCGCTTAAAAATTCGACTCAGGGAAATCATAAAAAAATCATAAAATCGTATTCAAAATACGAATACGGGGAAAAATCATATTCAAAGTGTGAATACGATTGTAAAGTAATCAACCATTTCAGGTTAGATTTTCGTCCGACTGCCATTCCTGGCGTCGCACAGTACTGTGAGTTTATAGGTCAAGTGATCAAAAATCAATTTGTGGAGAGTTCTGTTAGGGAAGGTTGCTCTGATCATGGATTTCATACTACTTCATATTTCAAGGAAAGAAAATTGCACTTAATAATACTAGAAGAAGTTTATGAAAAATACTGAAATTTTCAATTCAAATCAAAAGTAACATTTCACCAATTTTACAAACGTTTAGGTACCGAAATATAGGTAACAATTAGATGTCTTTAGAAGTGCATTACACTGATTGATGAATCTAAATCGTCACTGTCATTAGCGCTGCTGATGCTGGAGAGAGCGCTTCCACAACTCAGTTCCACAGCGTTAGATGTGCTTGGCACAGCATTAGGTATCAGTTTTGTGGATGGTGGTCGTGTCAATGAAGTTATCCCTAATCAGATACTGGTTGATGAATTCATAATCTTTTTTGTTCTATTCTGTTGATATGAAAAATGCTGCTTATTCCTCTCCACACTTTCCTGTGACTTTAATTTTTCAAAAAACTTTCTGCTAGGATTAAAAATTTCATAGAAAAAAAAGTCGCAGCTAGTCGCGGCAAATTCCAATGGGATTGAGTCAAAGGATAGTGCCAGAAAACATTCATCAAATGCTCTAATTCCTCATTTCTCCTCTTTTTGAGAAATTCACTATTTAATGTTAAGGTTTAAGAAGAAAAATTGGGAATTATTATTGTGACGATTTACCGAGTGCTTAGAGGAAATTCATACTTCAAAAATTATTAAAAAACGTGAATAAAGCAGATACTTATGCCGTGACTCGTCATGAAGAGCAATGAGACCCAACTTGTTGATATGACGGTATCCGCACTCATAATGAGCAGGTAGTTCATCGTTAGCGTTTTGGGTGAAATGAGTT
Organism: Apolygus lucorum; assembly: GCA_009739505.2. Classification (NCBI taxonomy): domain Eukaryota; kingdom Metazoa; phylum Arthropoda; class Insecta; order Hemiptera; family Miridae; genus Apolygus; species Apolygus lucorum. The sequence goes on from CM019179.2 coordinate 46,791,617, forward strand.
ACTAACATAAATGATCGCGGAACTTGCCCTCTGGTGATCCGTAAGAGGCTTGTGAGGTCAGGAAACCTATTTTAACGTGCTCAAAGACTATCTGGGGATAGCTTCTTGCTCTCCTTTCCAATACTAATAGACGTTCGTTTTTTCGATTTTTTACACATACTCACAGTACTGTGCGTCGCGAACGTCATCAGCTGTCTTCCGAAGATCAGACTTTGTTCTGATGATTTCGCTCATGACTTCCCATTGCCTCCCCGCCCTGGGTTGGAACGAGAGGGAACTGCGACCGACTTGCTCGAAAATATGCTCCCGAGACGAGTCCCGAACTCACGGCCCCAGCAACCGGTCCAAGTCTCGTCTCCAGAGACACATGCCGTAGCTCGCTCAGCCTTATCGCCGTCTGAATACGATTGCATTCGTATTCATATTCACACCTGTATTCGTATTCATAATCATAAAATAGCAGATATGATTTGTATTCATAATCGTATTTACGAATAAGAATTCGCCCATCTCTGCTCAAAGGTTTATTAACGCTGCAAATTATTACTCAAAGGTTTATTATTTTTCTGTATAGATCACCCGTCTGCAAAAAATAGGCAAATGTAGGCACCCACAACTCCCTATTTCTTCGAATTGAATGTGAAGCGTTTATTTAGTCCAAGTAAACTTGACTATGAAGTAGGCAGGTAGTAGGTAGGAAGCACCTATGGTTGTTAGTTAGTGACAATGGTAAAGCTGTGTTCTTTGCCAACGAGTGACGTGTATAGAAAAATAATAAACCGTAGTGTAATAATTTTCATCGTTTTTCGGTTGCGACTATGCAGAATAAAGAAATCCCGAAGGCCGGATAAGGCGGTGGACCGCTACTACACGATTTTTAACAAGCCCTTCCCCCTCCAGCCCTCCGAGTTATGTACCCTTCGCTGGGATTCGCTGGTGGGAACCCCCCTCTAACGAAACGAGGCAAGGGAATTTTAAATAGCTCGAGCGGATGTTTTGGGAACAGGATAGACCGTCGAGGGAACTCGACACGCACGAAGAAAAGAAATTTGGGAAGAAAGAAATAAATGTGAAGAAGCTTTCCCCCTCTCCCGCTTGCATTTAAGGTCTTGAGGAAGGGACATCCTTTCTCGATGTTTTAAATAGTGTCTTTTTGCGCGGTGGTAATTATGCCATCAGAGTTCCCAGAAACGGTCTGTGTGGGCTGCAGAGCAGCATCGGTAGCTGCCTTTCTGGATGCCTGGGGAACCCGGTTCGAGGGATCCTTTTTCTGGACATCTCCTCAGGTCCCCTCGTCGAACATAAAAACCGTCTTTTGGCGAAACTTTAATTAAATTGTTGAGGAAATACTGTAATTATCCCCCGAGGGAAGGGGGTACATAGCGTTTGTGTTTGTCGGGGGTCGCAAGAATCCGGTGGTGCCCACGTATGCGATATATCCCCTTTCCAGGAGCGATCGGACCGATTTGACGGTCGCGATTGGCGGCGACGCCAATTATTCCGACAGTCGCGTCGAAGACAATTAATTTTTTCAGCGGCTAATTATCTATACGGCCGAGCGTTCTTGAAACGGGTTCATTTTCGAGAGGGATAAACCGCCACAGGGGACTCTACTCCTATACAATAATAGCCGAGCGTTTTCGATGAGAAGTTTGTCAGAGAATTTCCGTAAAAAATGAAGCTATAGCATGTTAGTTGTAGATGAAGGGAGAAGAACTGACAAGGTAAACTTGATCTTCCAACAACCAAACCAAACGGACACAAATTGTTGGAAAGCTCTCGATTTATCACGCATTTCTTTCCTACTTGTTCTTGGTATTTATGCCTTCATTTTATATTTTTTAATGTTATTAAGGGGGTTCATGAGTCGGTTCTAATTTAACACTTTCATGTACCTGTTTCTCTGGATATATTCATGATATCTTCATACTTTTTTTTAAATTCTTTATCTACTCTTCATATAACCACTGAGCGAGTTTCAGCTCTGTTGTGTAAATATTATTTTACCTAGAGACAGTATAGCAAAACAGTTTTTCATATTTTTCATGCTTATGGTTTTTTAATTCTAGCCAGGTTTCTGTTGGGAGTTTTCTATCCAAACTTGTTCAATGACTGTAATAAACCCCTCTCGACAATATATAAAAAAAAAAAAATGAAGTTGACAGCTCTATTGGCTGTCGAGAAACAGGTACCTAAGTGACAAAAAACAAGTTTTTTCCGATTTGGAGAAAAACCGCGATTTGTGAAAGGTTACCGTTTTTTGAGGTATTTGATCGATAGTTCGTAATTATTTCATATCGATACCTTAAAGCACAAAGGAGCTATGTCCAAAAATGGATTTTTGTGAAAAACGCAAAAGAAATCATCACCAGTACACAATTCCCAAAATAATGGCTTATTACACTAAACTCTTTGATTTCCTCGATAAATTTTCAAGCTATAATCGTCAAAAAACTCAATAATACTTAGTTTTGTTGAATTTGAGTTTTTCTGTAATAAAAAAAAACTAAAAACGTCTGCCAAGTGGGTGTGGCACATAGCTTCCTCGTATCCATAACCCGATTATATAGATGACCAGATGCATAGTAGTTACTCTCGAAATATCAATCTCTAAGTACCTTCCAGTACCCTCATAGGGAACCATCTACATGCTAATCTGGACAATCCTAGAAAATTTCATCATTTCGGATGAAAAATTAGGTGAGTGGATTTGTTTTTGGATCAAAAAATACTTAGCCTCGGCTGGGATTCGAACCCGCGACCCCTGGGGGACAGTTGAAGTTACGGCTGTTACAAGGAATTTACGTTTGCGCATGCGCAGTTGCTTCTATCGGTCCGGGGGATGATGATTTTCATAGGGGATCATCTACATGCTAATCTGTAGCATCCCTGAAAATTTCATTGAAATCGGATGGAAAATGTAAAAGTTATGGCCATTAAAAGGAAATTCACGTTTGCGCATGCGCAGTGGCTACTAACAGTCCGAAGTTGACGATTTTCATAGGGGATCATCTACATGCTAATCTGTAGCATCCCTGAAAATTTCATTGAAATCGGATGGAAAATGTAAAAGTTATGGCCGTTACAAGGAATTCACGTTTGCGCATGCGCAGTCGCTTCTATCAGTCCGGGGATGATGATCCTCATAGGGGACCGTCTACACACCAACCCGCACAATCCCTGAAAATTTCATAGAAATCGGACAATAACTTCGTATAGTTATGCGCGTTACAAGGAATTCATGACAGACACAGACAGACAGACAGACAGACACACAGACACGGAACCAAAATTGTTCAGAAAGGTCTAAAACGCAAAACGCGAGTGGAAATTTTGATTTTGGAGAACTTTTTTTTTTCGTCCTTGAAAAGTGAAAACAAAGCTTCCGCTACCTTGGTAGACTCGGAAGCAAAATGTGGAAGGTGGACATAGCGCCTTTGTGCTTTAAGGCAACGATATTGAAGGAATTGAAAATGAGGTCTGATTATTCCTTATCTATGATTCTTATCAGTCATTGTTTGTACTGGTTAGGTAAGGTTATTTCATATTACGTAGTACTGATAAGAATAATGGTTATACACTTGACTATGGTTCACTTAACTAACTATGGTTCACTTGATTCTTCATTAATCTAGTGCTATGCTATTTTTGTACTATTTGGTGGCATGGTAACCTGTGCTGGAACCATGGAGTAGGACATAGTATATCAATCAGAACTTATAAACAGCAAAAGAACGGTAGGTAGTTACAGAAATATAAAAACTATGAACCTGGAGCGGGAAACAGCTATCCCCCGGAAACAGCGATGGCTCCTCAATCTTTGAAAATGCATATCTCTGCTTTCCACTGCTCAAATTTAATTTTTTTATACCAAAATGTCTGGGAAAACCTGCAGACTTTTTTAAAAATAAAAACGAAAAACGCTGCAAATCATTGCTCAAAGGTTTATTA